>CM031937.1:10707810-11351195 GCA_018703725.1 Brassica juncea
GGGGGCCAAAAGAAGGAGAAGAATGGAGCTATTAGGCATCCCACTATGCGCTACCTCCACAGGTTGCTTAACCACACCCTCTTCCAGAAGAAGGAAGTAGGGAATGTTTCTGGAGACGAGTTGAGATTCCTTCACCAAACCGCC
Source organism: Brassica juncea (assembly GCA_018703725.1). Classification (NCBI taxonomy): domain Eukaryota; kingdom Viridiplantae; phylum Streptophyta; class Magnoliopsida; order Brassicales; family Brassicaceae; genus Brassica; species Brassica juncea. The sequence goes on from CM031937.1 coordinate 10,707,955, forward strand.
CGCCACTTTGTTTCCTCTCCTCAGCTCCCTAGTGTCCCGGATGATTTTTACTCAGAGTTTGGCATGGTTGGTTTCCTTGTACAGCGCCTCATGCACTACAAGAGCTGGGCTTGGACAAACCGTGACTCCGGACCTCAGATTGGTATTGGTGGCTGGATAACCCCATTGATAGCTTACCAAGGGATTGATTTGGGTGAAGATGGAATAAGTCCTACTTTCTTGGATGGAGCTTACCTACGGAAAGCTCAGTTTCTAAGTGGACGATTTAAAGGGAGATGTGTCTACTCCTACTCAAGGGGTGGCAAGAAGGCTGAGCTGTTGCTTCCTAGCCCACAACTCACTTCCTTGAGCACCACAAGAGACATCAGTTTTGACATCAGTGAGGAACACCTACTCAGGAATCATGGACCCCTTTGCTCTGTGAACATCCCCAAAGGTGATAAGGATGCAAGCAAGCAGAAGGCTTATGAAGAGGAGTACACCAGAAGCACCACTGCTCATCTTTTTGGCCCTCCTCGTTACAAGCTTGAGCATTGCACCAGTGTCCTGCCCCTTGGACCCCTACGCCAGGCTCATGACCACATTAAAATCCTCCAGAGGTGGAACAGGGCTCAAGATAGGACCATTTTCAAGCTCACCAACAAGTGCAAAGAGCTGAAAAGGACTGTGAAGAGGCAAGCTGAAGTTTCAGCCCGCTTATTGAAGAAAGTGGCTGATGTTCTGGCTAGGGGGGCTGTAGCTGGCTGTACGGCTGAGGACTTTGATCTAGATGCTCTCAATGCACCCCCTCCTCAGCTACTCATTGACTCCTCTGCACCTCAATCCAGCAAGCAAGCTCTCCGCCGTTTGAGAAACCCATACATCGCCCCATCCGAGTCCGGCAACAAGTCACAATCCCTTAGCACCACTGCTGATGAAGATGACTCTGAGGGAGGGGCATCAGCCTCATCCCATGCTCCATAGAGGTACTCCAACACCCTATCATTGTATATACCATTCATCATTTCATTTAGTTTTATTTTTCTTTCTTTGGGCCCTTCTCAACATTTAACAAACACAGAGACTGTGTGAATTAAGTGTGGGGGAGGTGCCAAGTTGCTGATCATCTTGTGTTTTATGTCATAAGCATGCATTTGTAGATAGTTATTGCATAGAAAAGCCATAAAAATTAGAAAAATTTGAAAAGCACAAAAAGAATCATGTAGTTGCATTAGGATTGAGTCTAGATCATTCACTTGCATAAAAAAAAAAGAAAGAAAAAATCATCATATAGGTTGCATCATGCATAAGGGGACAAGGATGATAGTTGCCTTGAAAAGATGCTCATGCTAAGTTCTTAAAGTGATACCCTTTGTAAGCATAGTAAGTAGCTTGAGCAATCTTAGGATAGCTTGTAAACTTTTTGCCTTGAAATCTCTTCCTAAAGCTTATTTGATTGATTGATGCTATCTCTTTGAAGTTTGCTCCTGTCATATTTAGACTCTAGTCTCTTGCTCATGGTCCCTTGTGTACTAAGCCATGGATAGAACACTTGAGTTGTCCCTCCCATTCTTTGCCTATCTTTTTGGACAAGCTCAAGTGGCACTCCACACCCTAAAACCCTTACCTCCTTTCAAGCTTTCATTATTTGTTGAGTGAGGCCTTCTTTGGAAAGCTTTACATGTGCATAATGTTGAGAGTATTGGGAACGACAATGCTTGGTCTCCATTTTAGCTAGATTAGATACTCATAATGTCTAACTTCTAGGATGGGGGTGAGTGTTGTATGGTATGATCTTGGGAAATTGAAAGGTTTATGAAAGAAAAGGTTGACTCATGAGACTCTATTGTTATAAGTGATTAAGTCTAGAAGGGATAAGAGGAATGAAAGATTATATGCTCTAAGTTGTTAAAAAGTCTTGGACCCCATAAAAAAAAAGAAAAAAAAAGGAAAAGAAGAGAAAAACAAAAAAAAGAGAAAAATGATGAAAGGGGGCTAGCAATATCTAGAAAGAGCTGAAAAGAGTTTAAAATGTGAAAATTCCCTTGTAGACTTCATTAAGAAAGAGTTTCAAATGAGAAAATATCTCGAATATTTGGGGGAAATCCTTGGGTGAGAGATGTGAGTGGTATTTTGGCATTGGGAATAATGATGTAATTTATGTATTTGGGAAAGGGTAGAACAATGGAGATTGAGCATTGTATGCATGAGTTGATCCCTTTCTTAGATATATTATGTGCAATGTCAAAGCTACTTGTTTTGAGAGTGAACCACCCCTTGAAAGATCCCTTTGAACCCCTTGTTTCACTTGAATAAAACCTTCTACCACCAAACCAAATGACTTGGACCATTTGACCATTTGCAAGAAGTCTTTTGAGTTTGCTTAATGATTGTTAGAGGGCAAATGGAATTGTGGGTTGTGGATTCATGATGAGTAAGTGTAGGGATCAAAGGAGTTAAGATAGGCCTTTTTAAGTTAGAGTTGGATTGAGTTTTTGCTCCTGCTACTTGGTATGTTTATATAAGGTTATCAAGTTGAGAACTAAGAAGAGCATTCTTTTGGCTATGAGTCCCCTCCTTCAAACCTCTCCTCCTTAGTCCTTACTAGTTCACTTGTGGACAAGTAAAGGACTAGTGTGGGGGAGTTGATTGCATTCCCTTAGTTGTAGGCTTAAGTTTAGGCTTGTCTAGGATCATTTTGCATTCATTTGTCCCTATCAGGTGTTGGAGCATGTTTTGGTGAGATTTGTGGTGTTTGGAGACTTTGTGACCCAAAAAGAAGTGAAGAATCAAGAATGGCTATAAGAAGAGGAGTAAAACTAAGAGAGGAGGGTCGGACCGGGGACACACGTCCGGCTACACACACCCGGACGGACGAACAAGGCGCGTCCGAGCCAAGCACGTCCGGGGAAGCACGTCCGGTTACACACTCCCGGACAGACGAACAAGGCGCGTCCGAGCCAAGCACGTCCGGGGAGGCACATCCGGCTACACATACCCGGACGGACGAAGACTGGTGGACGCCCGGAGAGACGCGTCCGGGTACGAGCACCCCGACGGGAGAACGTGATGCGTCCAGACCTAGGACGACCGGGGTGGCCTGTCCGGCTAGGAGTACCCGGTCGTGAAGAAGGCGCTGAAAACCGGGGTGAGACGGCCGGGGTGAGACGGCCGGGGTGAGACGGACGGCCTGGAGCCCGGACGGAGCAAAAAAACACAGCCTGCTGGACGGCCGGGTAACCCTGACCGGGTTGAGTGGTTCTGATTCTACCCTGACCGAGTTTTCTACCTCATTCCTATTGGTCTAGACCTATTTGGCTTAAGGACTTTTTAGTAATCTTAATCTATGTTTCTAGGGCTTTTAAGCCTAACTATAAGTACCATTGTAATCCCTAATGTGGGACTTATGTTATTTATGATCTAAGAACAAAAACCTTTGAGTAAAGCTTCATCTTTGATTTATTAATCTCATCTCATCTTGTGTTCTTGATTGTTTATCTCATCTCCTTTCTTTCTCTATGTATTTATGCTTGAATCTCTCATGGGTTTTAGAGTAAGCATGTGGATTAGTGAGTAGATCCTTCTAAGATCCATGGGTTAGGGTGATAGAGAGTTATTAAGTTAGATCCAAGGTGTCTAGTTTTAGATCTATCATTTCCTTGCATAGATTTGGTGTTTTTAAAGCTATATTTGAGTTGGCCTCTCAAACATAGAGCTATAGGCATTTCATGCCCGGAAGGTGTTCTATGAAATGCCTGAACCAACTCATCTATGCTTTTAGCTTGCTTTGCCTAAGGGATTAGTTGTCTTAGAGGCTAGGATTGCTATTAGACTCGTTCTCATTGTTTGCTTTGATCATTACAGCCAAAGGGATTTGGTGTACTTTGGTGATCATTGCAAAAGAGCATTCATCTAGGGATAGAGCTTGCTTAGTTTAGTTGTCTAGGCATAAGGTTTAGATTGATTGAAAAGTTAGCATCTTGGATTGAAGCTTAATCATTTGATATCAAGTCCCTATACCCATGGGTCTCGCTCTCCTCATAAGAAAGAAAGTTTGCTTTTTGTTGTGTTTTACTTATTGTTCTAGTTTAATCATCATTCTCTCTAATGGTTGCATTTAGATTGAGCATAGGCTTGCATTCCCTCTGTTTCATTGTCACTTAGGACTGGTTCGACAATCTTATATACTACATCATTTGATTAGAATCTGAAAAGTTCTATCATCAGCCTTCAGGTTGCCGCATATAGACTTCTTCTTGCAAGTCTCCATTAAGAAAGGCAGTTTTCACATCCATTTGGTGCAACTCAAGATCATAATGAGCTACCAAAGCCATGATAATTCTGAGAGAATCTTTTCTGGACACATGAGAAAAATTTTCAGTATAATCGATGCCTTCCTTTTGATTAAAACCTTTGGCTACAAGTCGGGCTTTATGTCGTTCAAGATTTCCATTACAGTCGAGTTTGGTCTTAAAGATCCACTTACACCCGACTGGTTTATGTCCTTTAGGTAATTGAACGACATACCATACTTCATTTTCAGCCATAGATTTTATTTCATCCTCCATGGCATCGATCCATTTATCAGAATTAACATCTTTTATGTCTTGTGAATAAGAAACCGGATCTTTAATATTCATTTCTTCAGATTCTACTTGATAAAGTACATAATAATTGGAAATAGCAGATTTTCTCTCATGAGTAGCTCTTCTTAATGCTGGTTCCCCTTGTGTTTCATGTACTTGATCATTATTGGCGATATTTTCATCATGGAGTATATGGTCATTCACCGGATTCTCCTCATTGTTTAACGGTTCAACAATTGGAGAATCACCAACATTCGAAATTGAGGGCAAAGGAATATTTACCCTTATTTCTTGAATGACCACTTCTTTTACTTTCTGACTCCCACTAATTTCGCCTTCTCATAGAATCTGACATTATTGGTTTCTAAAATTTTCGTACTATGGTCTGGACAGTAAATTCTATATTCTTTAGATTTCTCAGGGTATCCAATAAAGAAACCACTGATCATTTTGAAATCTAATTTCTTTTCATGTGGATTGTATATTCTTGCTTCAGCTGGACATCCCCAAAATTGAAGGTGTGCCAGACTAGGTTTCCAGCCTTACCACAGTTCAAAAGGAGTCTTTGGAACTGCTTTGCTTGGAACCCTATTCAAGATATAGGCTGCAGTACGTAATGCATCCATCCACAAAGATATAGGTAAGTTAGCATGACTCATCATTGATCTAACCATTTCCATATAAGTACGATTACGCCTTTCAGCTACACCATTCTGCCATGGAGAACCAGGCGTTGTGTACTGGGCAACAATTCCTAAATTTTGGGGAAGTTTGGCAAAAGGTCTGGGATGTTGTCCCGTTTCATCATACCTGCCATAAAATTCACCACCTCTATCTGACCTAATGATTTTCACTTTTCTATCTAATTGCCTCTCGATTTCAGTTATGAATGCTTGTACAGCTTCCACAGATTGAGATTTTTCATGCAATAGATAGATATAACAATACCGTGAATAATCATCAATAAAGGTGATGAAATACTTTTCACCTCCAAAAGTTGGAACGTCAAAAGGTCCACAAATATCTGTATGTATGATTTCAAGAAGCTGTGTACTTCTTGTGGCTCTTTTCTTTGTGTGTTTAGTTTGCTTTCCCTTAATGCAATCTATACACATTTTATTGTTGGTAAAATCGAGATTTGGAATGATTCCGTCTTTTACCAACCTTTTCATTATTTCATTGGAAATGTGTCCCAACCTCTTATGCCACAAGAAATATAGATCACTTGTACATGTTTTATCCTTAAGTTTTTCTTCAGTATGCAGGGTGAGATGTGTTTTAATAGGTTGATCAGCCAAAATTAACTTATATAGACCATCAACTAATATTGCAGAACCAACACGATTAGAGTTCAGAAATATATTAAAACAACCATCTCCTTGAGTCGATTTAAAACCAGCTAAATCAAGTTTGCTTAATGAAACTAAATTACTGGAAATAGATGGAACATAAAGAGTTTGAAATAAATCCAAACAAAATCCACTATCCATAATAAGACGATAAGTGACAATAGCTTCAACCGGCACCTTGTCTCGATTGCCTATAAGTAAGTAGTTTTCACTTGAGTTTATGTTCTGGATCATAAGGAATCCCTGCATGGAATTAGTTACCTGTACATTAGCACCACTATCTATCCACCAAGTTAGAAGAAACATCAGTAAAATTTGATTCGAAAAAGCTTACAGAACCTAAAAGGTTACCTTTCTTTTCGAACCATTCTTTTCTTTTAGGGCAGTCTTTCTGAAAGTGTCCAATCTTTCTGCAAAAATTGCATTTATCATCTTTCTTTTCCTTTTTCTTCTCATTCGCTTGATTGTCAATCATTCTGGGAGGTGCTCTTTTATGGCTCATTTGATGGCTTTTCCCAGCTTTAAGTCCAGCTCCTTGAACATAATGGGAAACCTTAATACCTTCGCGACCAAGCCTAGCCTCCTCTTGAACCAATTTATTAGCCAATTCATTTGACGTCCATCTTTCATCTATGGCGTTATAATTAATTTGGATTGGTCCATACTGAGGAGGTAGAAAATTTAGGATAAACTGGACAAGAAATGAATCGTCCACACTCATTCCTAAATTCTTTAACTTAGCCGCAAGGTTGGTCATTTCAATGCAATGTTCATGCATAGATGAATTTTCATCTATTTAGCCATCTTTTTATTGCATTCTTTGAGTTGTAGGCTAAGGTTTAGGCATGTTTAGGATCATTTTGCATTCATTTGTACTTATCAGGTGTTGGAGTATGCTTTGGTGTGATTTGAGGTGTTTGGGAACCTTATGACCCAAAAAGAAGTGAAGATTCAAGATTGGCCATAAGAAGAGAAGTGAAATAAAGAGATGAGAGTTGGACCGAGTAGACATGACCGGGTAGATCTGTCCGGGCTTGAGCAGCCGGTCGGGAGGAAGCCGGAGCAGACCAGTCCGGGGTTGGCCAGTCCGGGTTCAAGCACCCGTACGATGAGAAGCATGAGGACGGACCAGGGAGACGCGTCCGGGTAAGGGCACCTGGACGGGAGAAGAGGACGCGGCCAGAACAAGGGACGACCGGGGTGGCCTGTCCGGCTTGGAGCACCTGGTCGTGAAGAGCATGCTGAGGACCGGGGTGGGGCGGCCGGCTTGGTGAACCCGGACGGAGCAAGGACGCGGCCAGAACTGGACGGCCGGGTAGAGTGGACCGGGTTGGACCATGCTGGTTCACCCCTGACCGAATTTCATGCCTTCTTCCCATTGGTTGAGACCAATTTGGCTCAAGGACTTTTTAGTAATTTTGTTTTATGTTTCTAGGGCTTTTAAGCCAAGTATAAATACTCATGTTATCCCTAATTTGGGACGGATGTTATTTTCTCTCTAAGAACACAAAACCTTTGAGTAAAGTTTATTTTTGAATCATAATCTCATCTTGTCTTTGTGTTCTTGATTGCTTGATTTTATCTCCTTTCTTTCTCTTCATGATTAAGCTTGGATTCCTCATGGATTTAAGAGTAATCATGATGATTAGTGAGTAGTCCTCTTTGGATTCATGGGTTAGGGAGATTAAGGGGTGATTAGGCTAGATCTTGGGTGTTTTAGTGTAGATCTATTTTGCTCCTTGCTAGTAGAGTGCTTTTAATGCTATTTTAGGGTTGGCCACCCTAAAGTTGAGCTTTAGGCATTTCATGCCCGAAAGGTGTTCTATGAAATGCCTGAACCAACTCTCCTAAGATTTTAACATTCTTTACCAAAGAGATTTGTTGTTAAAGGTGTTAAGATGGCTATTAGGCTTGTTCTTAATGATTGCTTAGATAATATTCAACCTAAGAGATTAGATGCTTGAGTTATCTTTGTGAATGAGCATTCATCTAGAGATAGAGCTTGTTTAGAATTGTGCCTAGGCCTAAGGTTGATATATTGATTGTTTGCTGCCACCCTTAGATTGATGCTTGATCCCCCAAGATCAATTCCCTTAGCCCATGGGTCCCATCTGCTCATAAAGAAAGAACGCTTTACATTTTATTGCATTTTAGATATTGTCTTAGTTTAAAAATCATCTCCTTCAATGATTGCATTTAGATTAAGCATAGACTTGCATTCCCTTTGCTTTGTGGTCACTTAGAACTGGTTCGACAATCTTATATACTACATCATTTGATTAGGACCCTAGAAAAGTCCTTTCATCAAATTGGCGTCGTTGCCAAATTCTAATTTGATTGTGACATTGGGATTTAGTCACTTTCTTGAGACTAAATCATTTTTCTTTTCTTGTGATATTGATTCTTGTTGGGGTCGAAAACGGTTATCTCGAAATCTACGGCTAAAGACCTTCCCGAAACTCAAAAGATTTCCCGCAAACGACTGACGACGGAAAGATCGAACAACGAAAAAACCCACGGACGGCGAGACGGCCTGGCGCCGGCGGCACGCGGGACGCGGGCTGGCCTGGCGCCGGCGGCACCCCGGCCTGGCGACGGCGGCACCCCGGCCTGGCGCCGGCGGCACCCCGGCCTGGCGCCGGCGGCACGCGGGACGCGGGCTGGCCTGGCGCCGGCGGCACCCCGGCCTGGCGCCGGCGGTACGCGGGACGCGGGCTGGCCTGGCGCCGGCGGCACCCGGCCTGGCGCCGGCGGCACCCGTCACGCGGGCCGGCCTGGCGCCGGCGGCACGCGGGACGCGGGCTGGCCTGGCGCCGGCGGCACCCGTCACGCGGGACGCGGGCTGGCCTGGCGCCGGCGGCACGCGGGACGCGGCCTGGCCTGGCGCCGGCAGCACGCGGGACGCGGGCTGGCCTGGCGCCGGCGGCACCCGGCCTGGCGCCGGCGGCACCCGTCACGCAGGCCGGCCTGGCGCCGGCGGCACCCCGGCCTGGCGCCGGCGGCATCCATCGCGCGGGTCGGTCTGGCGTCGGTCCGCGGCCCTCGTCCCGGTCTCGGTCCTATCGTGCTCGGTTCATTCCCGCCTTAGCTTGTTTGGATCAGCCCTCGTGAGTTTGGTCCAATCAGGCTATAGCGGTTTACCCGATTCTACGAGACATCGGATAAACATCAAGTCATCGAAAGATAGCGGAAAACTCGGAGATAATTACAAAGACCTACGAAAATGGAACATTTCCGGAAGAGATAAGCTTGGGCCCGAATGCGAGGCCCATCACCCCAAGGCAAACCGACCTAGAGGTGGGTATATAAGGAGAGCAAGAGCAGAAGAGAAAGGCATCCCGAAAATCCGAGAATGAGACTTAGAGCATCCTGCTGGCTTAGAAAAACTAGGGTTTAGGTAGTTAGACTAGCGGAGCAAGGCTTAGGACGTTTGGCTGCCTGCGACTCTACCTTTTTCTTTAAATCGCAACTCTCTTTGTCTTTCGGAGAATCCTTGTACTCGTTTCCCTTATCTAATAAAACGCCTTCGGGCAAATAATTCAATTTCTATTTTTTGTCTTCTGTTTACTTTGTCGATTTCGTGTGGCAACGCAGAGAATCCGGACCTTCAGGGAAAGTCGGGTTCACTTGGCTTTCCTCCGCAATCTTATTTATCGAAAATTGACGGTGTGAATTTCGGTTCCCACAGTTTGGCGCTAGAAGGAGGGGGGGACGGATTCTCTAACTCAAAAACCACCAATCGATCGAAGTTCAGTATGACTTCTTTGTCAGCCCGCAACATCGTATCTTTCGAGGATCGAGCAACGGTCCGTACGGCCAAACCTCACAACGATCTCCTCGTAATAGAACTCACGATCCAGGATATTGACGTAGCAAGGGTATTAGTCGACACCGGATGCTCGGCTAATATTATCTACAAAAGCACCCTCGAGAGGATGGGCGTCGATCTAAGCGTCCTTACAGATGACCCCAGCCCAGTACTCGGACTCTCGGGAGAAATTATGACCCTCGGCTCGACTAACCTCCTAGTCAAAGCCGGGAGCGTTGCCAAGAACGCGGAATTCCTGGTGATCGATGGTCCAACATCCTACAATGCGATAGTCGGGACTCCCTGGCTAAACTCCATGAGAGCGATGCCATCAACATTCCATCTATGCCTCAAGTTCCCAACGCCTTTCGGGGTCGAGACAATACATGGAAGTCACGGAGCAGCGCAGATCTACCTCGCTACCGAACTAAAACGGAAAAACTCCGAAATCGAAACTTCTCGGAAAAAGCAAACGGTTAACAATTCACCAGAAACCTTCTGGCAGTCCCAAAGAGCCGAGGCCCTGGAAGGGAAGCGTGAACCAACCTGCGAACCGGTAGTTTCGATCTGTCTCGACGAGTCTTTCCCGGAACGGTGTGTCGAGATCGGAGCTAACCTCCGCGAACCAATGAAAGCAGAACTCATCGCGTGCCTCAAAAAGAACCTCACTACGTTCGCGTGGGCTGCGGAGGATATGCCGGGAATCGACATTGGCGTAACATGTCACGAACTTAATATCGACCCAACTCACAAACCCGTGAAACAAAAGAGACGAAAGTTGGGACCTGAACGTGCCACCGCAGTCAATGAGGAAGTCGAAAGACTCCTCAAAGTAGGGTCGATAACAGAAGTCAGGTATCCGGACTGGCTCGCCAACCCCGTCGTGGTAAAAAAGAAAAACGGCAAATGGCGGGTCTGTGTCGATTTCACGGATCTGAATAAAGCCTGTCCAAAGGATTGCTTCCCGCTCCCACACATTGACCGACTGGTTGAAGCAACCGCGGGAAACAAGCTTCTGTCATTCATGGACGCTTTCTCCGGATACAATCAGATCATGATGAATCCCGACGACCGCGAAAAAACTGCGTTCATCACAGACCACGGAACGTATTGCTATAAGGTAATGCCTTTCGGTCTTAAAAACGCAGGTGCAACATATCAGCGACTTGTCAACAAAATGTTTGCCGAACAACTCGGAAAAACTATGGAAGTATACATCGACGATATGCTCGTATAGTCTCTTGACGAACACGATCATATAGCCCACCTAGAGGAATGTTTTGCACGACTCAACCAGCATAACATGAAACTCAACCCGGCAAAATGTAGATTCGCAGTGGCATCGGGAGAATTCCTCGGATACCTCGTAACGTATCGCGGAATCGAGGCTAACCCTAAACAAATCGACGCGCTGATAGAAATGGCCTCCCCGAGAACCAAGCGAGAAGTCCAGAGGCTAACCGGAAGAGTCGCGGCTTTGAACCATTTCATTTTGCGCTCCACGGATAAGTGCCTACCGTTTTACGAGACATTGAAGGGAAACAAGAAGTTCGAATGGTCCGAGCAATGTGAAAAAGCTTTCCAGCAATTGAAACATTACCTGGCCACCCCACCAGTCCTCGCAAAACCGGTGGAAGGTGAACCTCTTTTCCTCTATATCGCAGTCTCCGCAACGGCGGTCAGTGGCGTCTTGATACGAGAAGAACGCGGCGAACAAAAACCAATCTTTTACGTAAGCAAGACGTTATTGGATGCGGAAACTCGATACCCTCTAATGGAAAAATTAGCATTCGCTGTCATAACCTCGGCAAGAAAGCTAAGACCATACTTCCAGTCTCACACTATAGTGGTTCTCACCACGTTCCCGCTGCGGATAATCCTGCATAGTCCAAGTCAATCCGGTAGGCTCGCAAAATGGGCAATCGAACTGAGTGAGTACGACGTCGAATACCGCCCAAGGACGTGTGCAAAGTCCCAAGTACTTGCGGATTTCTTGGTAGAGTTGCCCACTAGAAACATGACTAACGAGGAACCAAACTCAACTTGGGTCCTCCACGTCGACGGATCTTCATCCAAACAAGGATCCGGAATCGGGATACGGCTCACCTCTCCTAACGGGGAAATCCTAGAACAGTCTTTCCGGTTGGCTTTTCATGCCTCAAACAATGAGGCAGAATACGAAGCGCTCATCTCAGGCTTACGGCTGGCCCATGGGTTAAAAATCCGTAATATTCACGCTTACTGCGATTCTCAGTTAGTCGCCAATTAATACAGCGGAGAATATGAGGCAAGAGACGAAAGGATGGACGCATATCTGAAACTCGTCCAAGAACTGGCTCGAAATTTTGACCAGTTCGCCCTGACCAGAATTCCTCGCTCGGAAAACGCCCAGGCCGACGCCTTGGCTGCCCTCGCCTCAAGCTCAGATCCGGGGCTCCAAAGGGTAATCCCGGTCGAATTCATCGAGCATCCGAGCATCGGACCACCAGTGGTCGTCAATCTAATCCGGGACGAAATTGAAGATGCGGAAGGAGTCGAGGACCAGCCGGAAGCGGATGTGAACCCGACCGAGTACGGCTGCGACAGCCCTTGGTTAGAACCAATTCGAGCCTATATCGTGGATGGAACCTTACCCGCCGAAAAATGGGCAGCTCGTAAAGTAAAAACCCAAGCGGCAAGGTATGTCACGATAGAGGGAGAAATTTATAAGTGGTGTTTCTCTGGTCCTCTCATGGCATGCGCAGGAGGGGAAAGAGCGAGAAGAATCATGAAGGAGGTCCATTCTGGATCATGCGGAAATCATTCTGGCGGAAGATCTCTCGCGGTTAAAATCAAACGCCACGATTATTATTGGCCGACCATGATAAAAGACTGCGAGAAATTCGCCCGGAAGTGCGAAAAATGCCAAAGGCATGCTCCGACAATCCATCAACCCGCGGAGATCCTCTCCTCAATCTCGTCCCCCTATCCTTTCATGCGATGGTCCATGGACATCGTCGGACCTATGCACCCATCAAAACAAAAGCGCTTCCTCCTAGTCCTTACGGATTTCTTTTCCAAATGGGTAGAAGCAGAATCCTACGCAAGTATCAAGGACACACAAGTCAAGAACTTCGTCTGGAAACATATCATAACTAGACATGGGGTCCCGTACGAAATCGTAACAGATAATGGATCTCAATTTATCTCTACTCGATTCGAAGCATTCTGCGAAAAATGGAAAATACAACTTACAAAGTCAACTCCCAGATATCCGCAATGCAACGGACAGGCAGAAACCATCAACAAAACCGTCCTTGACGGACTCAAGAAACGCCTAGACGCCAAAAAGGGGCGATGGGCAGAGGAGCTCGAAGGAGTTCTTTGGTCGCATCGTACAACCCCAAGACGGGCTACGGGTGAAACTCCCTTCGCCCTCATTTACGGAACGGAATGTATGATTCCCGTGGAAGTAGAATTCCCCGGAGTACGGAGAAGATTCCTCCCCGAAAGAGAGGATTTAAACGACGCTATGATGCTGGACAATCTCGACCTCATCAACGAGCGCCGCGACCAGGCACTCATTCGAATCCAGAATTACCAGCACGCTGCCGCAAGGTACTACAACTCAAACGTACGCCATCGCAGGTTCAAAGAAGGCGATTTAGTCTTACGCAAAGTCTTCCAAAACACTGCTGAACGAAACGCAGGAAAACTGGGAGCAAACTGGGAAGGACCGTACAAAGTCATAAAAGTAGTCCGACCAGGCTCATACCAAATCGCAAACATGCAAGACGTCAAAATCCCGAGAACTTGGAATGCGATGCACCTCAAAAAATACTACAACTAAACGATAAAACGTGGTACAAAAGAACTACGAGATGGCTTGATCCCTAGACAAGGGTACGTAGGCAACTCGCCAATCGGCGGATTCAGCTATCCCCCCAATTTAAAAAAGGGGGGGAGTGGGTACGTATACTCGTATACTCCCGCAAATTTCGAAGACTCTAAAATTTTCGAAACTTTTTCACGACTTTTTCAAAATCAGCCGAAACGGCCACAACAGCGGATCTAGTGTCCGCTAAAGCGATTCTCACATCCAAAAACAACATCCCCAGAGCCCGCAAACGTTTCAACACGAAATGCGGCATAAGGAAAAATCAACCTTCAGCACTGCGAGACGTCGCTAACGCTTGAAGGACATTCTTTTCCGCAAAACATTGCAGACGAAATCTTCGTCTCTAAACATACAAACGCACCTCCAAACGGTATCATTTCGTTGTTGCTGATCACAACAAACGAACTCTAACGTCCTAAACAGACAAATAGCCGCCCTTCGAGGGGTGGGCTCTTTTACATCCAACAAGGATAAACATAGCGCGCTATACAAGAAATCCAAAATTTTGGTCTAGCTCTTCGTAAAGGAAGTAGCTCGACTCACGCCAAAACAAATCATATAAGCCGACAACAATTCGCGGATTTTAAACGGTACGAGTCAGGTTAAAATCGCAAACAGGCAAAACGAAAGCCGATTTGTCATCGCAAAGCCTCAGTCCGAGAGTAAACCTAGGTCTTGCCCTAAACCCAGCCACGCTGGATCTTGACATCTCACAGACATAGTATGGTATACGAGATCCAAAAATTTGTCTCTTCACTTAAGCCTATTCGTTTCACGAGTTTTTCGCGTAAATCGGTAAACCGCGGAAAATCTCGCTTTGTGCAGACAATAGGTACGGTGATCATCGGGGAACTAGGAATGAGACGACAACTCACACCCTCTTTCTCATACTTCGAAAAAAACTGAAGTTCGTAAATAATCGAAAACGTTTCATAGATTGAGACTGCTGAAATTCAAACAAAACCCCAAAAAAGGGGCAGGAATTCGAAGCCACCAACGGCCAGTCCCGGTAAATACATCATGGCCTCTTAAACGGCCGAAACACATAAAAAAAAACGAAATCCCAGAAGGGATTGATAAACCTAGGCGCTCCCAGGAGCGTCATCTTCATCCTCACTCGCGACGGGGACAGCCTCGCCGTCGCCTTCCTCGGCCGCATCGCCACTACCCGCCTCGTCCGCACCAACCTCGCAATCTTCTCCCGCGCGCTCCCGATCTTCTGAGTTTTCGGAGGTCGGAGCTAGGGTGCATTCAGCTTGCAGACCGGCGAGGATCGAATCGAAATCTCCCTCGGTGGCCGCCCACTCTCCTTTACAGGACGATAATCTGGCTTCCTCCAAGTCCAAAGACGGGGCCTCATTACCTCGGAGCAGCTCGAGCTCATTCAGACTCCCCTCGATCCCCGCTAAAGCCAAATCCCTCTTGCGGACGGCTATCAAGGACTCAAACAGGATGGCCATCCTCGTCAGACGACCATAGAAGTCGTCGCTGGCATCGGCAGCCTCCGAGGATCTACGAGCGTTCATCTCCTCGTGAGCCTGAACCTTCTCCTGAAGACGGCGGACTTCCGAAGATTTACTCCTCTTCTCTTTCTTCACCTTGAGTAACGAACTCGCGGTCTTCCCAAGGTCGCGCTCAAGATCGCTGATACGAACCTCAAGCTGGGACGTCTGGGCGGCGTGGGTGTCCTCGATAATCTGCAATGCGGCCTTAGTACGCTTCAGCGCTTCCTGCGACGACTCCAGTTCCTTTGATAGACGAATGACTTCCGACCCGCACTCGCCAAGCATTCCATCGATCAGAGACACAAACTGTCCGCGAAAAGGAAAGAGTAAGTATCATCGCAAAAAAAAAAAAAAAAAAAAAAAACGGTGCAAGAATTACGGACAAAATCGAACCTTGGAACGATGACGCGCCAATGGCTCTGAGAGGTCGCTTTCCTCGCTCTTCGCACCCCGCTTCTTTTTTGCTCCGGACGCTGGGCCAGCTCTTGCCCTTCCCTTGGGCAGTGGCGCGGCACCAGCCGCTGGCAGTCCCAAGACAAGTTCCCTCTTCGCCGGGGGAAGAGGTGCAGATTCTATCGCATCATCTCTTCCGGAGATCACGATCGGGGCAGTCGAAGAACCCGATGGATGGATCTGAACATCGAGAGTCTGTTCAGGAACAATAACCCCTTCTGTAGACGGGAGGGCATCGGATGGGACTTCAGAGCTAGGAACCAAAGGAGCAGGCAAAGGAGTTGGAGCCGCGGAAGGAAACATCGGGCGTCTCAGGTCCTCGCCCGCTTCGAGCCTTTCGCAGCACTACGCCGGGATAGCTTAGCCTTGAAAGAATCAAACCCATCAGCCAGGGACGGAATAGCCTCTTGAACGGACCTGAACGGCGGGAGCTTGACTGGCCGGAACCGACGGAGCTTGGCCGGCCTCGCCCATCTCAACATCAGAACCACTTCTTTTCAACTTGGGATGAAGACATTTTCTTTCTTGAGAGAGGAAGAAGAGAGAACTTTGGAAAGATGTGAAGAATGAGAAGGGAGGGTTGGCTACTTATAAGAAAAAAGGAGGAGAAGACACAGGTTCCTCTGCGGAAAAATCCTTAGCCAAAGATTTCGATTTTCAAAAAATATTCAGATCACTCGCTCGCAAAATCGTCTCCGACCTTACGGACTGGGGGGCTAACTGTTGGGGTCGAAAAACGGTTATCTCGAAATCTACGGCTAAAGACCTTCCCGAAACTCAAAAGATTTCCCGCAATACGACTGACGAGGGAAAGATCGAACAACGAAAAAACCACGGACGGCGAGACGGCTGGCGCCGGCGGCATGGGACGCGAGCTGGCTGGCGCGGCGGCACCCCCGGCCTGGCGCCGGCGGCAACCGGGACGCGGCTGGCCTGGCGCCGGCGGCACACCGGCCTGGCGCCGGCGGCACGCGGGACCGGGCTGCCTGCGGCCGGGGACACCGGCTGGCGCCGCGGACGGCGGGACGCGGGCTGGCTGGCGCGGCGGCACCCGGGCCTGCGCGGCGGACACCGGGACCGGCTGCCTGGCGCCGGCGGACCCGCCTGGCGCGGACACCGGACGGGGTCCTCCGGGACGCGGGACGCGGCTGAGCCGGCGCCGGCACCCGGCCTGGCGCCGGCGGCACCCGTCACGCGGGCGGCCTGGCGCCGGCGCACCCCGGCCGGCGCCGGCGGCACCGGGACCGGGCTGGCGCCCGGCGGCACGCGGGACGCGGCCGGCCTGGCGCCGGCAGCACGCGGGACGCGGGATGGCCTGGCGCGGCGGCACGGCGGGACGCGGCTAGCCTGGCGCCGGCGGCACCCGGCCTGGCGCGGCGGCACCCGTCACGCAGGCCGGGCGGCGCGGCGGCACCCCGGGCCTGGCGCCGGCGGCATCCATCGCGCGGGTCGGTCTTGGCGTCGGTCCGCGGCCCTCGTCCCGGTCTCGGTCCTATCGTGCTCGGTTCATTCCCGCCTTAGATTGTTTGGATCAGCCCTCGTGAGTTTGGTCCAATCAGGCTATAGCGGTTTACCGATTCTACGAGACATCGGATATAAACATCAAGTCATCGAAGATAGCGGAAACGCGGAGATAATTACAAAGGACCTACGAAATGGAACATTTCCGGAAGAGATAAGCTTGGGCCCGAAGGCGAGGCCCATCACCCAAGGCAAACCGACCTAGAGGTGGGTATATAAGGAGAGAAAGAGCAGAAGAGAAAGGCATCCCGAAATCCGAGAATTAGACTTAGAGCATCCTGCTGGCTTAGAAAAACTAGGGTTTAGGTAGTTAGACTAGCGGAGCAAGGCTTAGGACGTTTGGCTGCCTGCGACTCTACCTTTTTCTTTAAATCGCAACTCTCTTTGTCTTTCGGAGAATCCTTGTACTCGTTTCCCTTATCTAATAAAACGCCTTCGGGCAATAATTCAATTTCTATTTTTTGTCTTATGTTTACTTTGTCGATTTCGTGTGGCAACGCAGAGAATCCGGACCTTCAGGGAAAGTCGGGTTCACTTGGCTTTCCTCCGCAATCTTATTTATCGAAAATTGACGGTGTGAATTTCGGTTCCCACAATTCTCCTTTTGCCTCTCCTTTGATTTTCAGGTGTATGAACACAGAAGCAGGGGTGCAACAAACCTGGTTCCCACTGTGTGAAGAGATAGCTACACGTGAGAGGGGAAATAGCAAGAAGGGAGAAGAGAAGAAGAGGCACCAGCTCACATTCAGAGGTTGGAGTTTGAGAGGAAAGTCGGGTTTACTTGGCTTTCCTCCGCAATTTTACTTATCAGAAATTGACGGTGTGAATTTCGGTTCCCACAACTAGTAGCAAAGGGATACATTCAACGACACGTCATCGATTATGAAGAGGTCTTTGCTCGTGTGGCGCGGATAGAAACTGTAAGGTTCATTCTCGGCTTGGCAGCCTCCAAAGGATGGGAAGTTCATCACCTAGATGTCAAGACCGCATTCTTGAATGGTGACCTCAAAGAAACTGTGTATGTCTCTCAACCCGAAGGTTTTGTGGTCAAAGGAAGTGAAGGGAAAGTTTATAAACTGAAGAAGGCCTTGTACGGTTTAAAACAGACTCCAACAGCTTGGAATGAGAAGTTGAATCAAGTACTTAGGGAGATCGAGTTTGTTAAATGCAGCAAGGAACCCTCCTTATATCGAAGAAGAATCAGAGACGATCTCCTGTTGGTGGCTGTGTATGTTGATGATCTTCTCATCACGGGCTCAAAGGTGGAGTTGTTAAATGAGTTCAAAGCGGAGATGTCTACGAAATTCGACATGAGTGACCTTGGTTTTCTTACATACTACCTAGGAAATAAAGTATTTCAATTCGATGGAGGAATTACATTGAAGCAAGAGAGTTATGCAAAGAGGATCTTAGAGGAGACTAATATGGCGAACTGTAATGCTGTGCAGATTCCTATCGATGCAAGTTTAAAGCTATCCAAGGCTCCCGACAAAAGAATCGTGGACGAGAAAGAATTCAGAAGAGTTATTGGTTGCTTACGATACCTCCTTCACACTCGGCCAGACTTGTCATACTCAGTTGGTGTTCTTAGCAGATATATGCATCAACCAAAGGAGAGTCATCCGGCGGCGTTGAAGCAGATTCTGAGATATCTAAAAGGAACATTCTCATATGGTCTCACGTTCTTGAAAACAGACCAGTCAGAGTTGCTAGGTTATTCTGATAGTTCACACAACGTAGATATCGACGATGGAAGGAGTACAACCGGCCACTTATTCTATCTAAACGAATGTCTGATCACATGGTGCCCGTCTAAGCAGGAAACGGTTGCTCTCCTCATGTGAAGCGGAGTTCATGGCCGCCACTGAAGCAGCAAAACAGGCCATATGGTTACAAGAACTCTTAGCTGAGATACTCGAGAAACCAAGTGAGAAAGCGGTGATCAGGTTAGATAACAAATCTGCAATTTCTCTCACGAAGAACCCGGTGTTTCACGGTTGAAGCAAGCACATACACAAAAAAATATCATTTCATTAGAGAATGTGTAGACAATGAGCAAGTGGAGGTGGAGCACGTCGCAGGAAGCTTACAAAAGGCTGACATATTAACAAAAGCCTTAGGAAGAATCAAGTACAAGGGATGAGGGAACTTGTTGGAGTTCAAGATGTGAAGAATGATGACTTCAAGATTAAGGGGGGGGGGGGGGGGGGGGGGGGGGGGGGGGGAATTGTTGAAGATAATCTTGATGTTAACTTAACTCTCAAGCTAACCTAAGATTATGAGAAAAAGGAAAGTTATCTTATCTAAAAGTTATAGAGATAAGTTAAGTTTATTGAGAAAAGGAATATCATTCTCTATATAAAATGATGCAAACATATTGCATAACTTGTGAGATTTAGAGATTGATTTTTTGAGAGCTTAAGTTTTGAGTTATTTTCTTAAGCTAATAAGAAAGAGTTTTCTTCTATATTTTGATCTCTTTATCTTTGTCATTACATCAATAAAGACAATATACATATCAATTTAACAAAAGCTAGGTTAATAATTTAGACTTTTAGGTCTTAGATAAAACATTGATTTATTCCTCTCATATCCAAAACATTGCCTTCACTTTGATTGGGCTCCAAACTGAAAATATACTGTGGCCTATTATTATCTGTTCATTTTTCAAAAGTTATACCTGGTCTGCATTCGGTTCAAAAGTCATATCCAATTAACTTAACAAAAAAAATGTAACTAATGTTGCTTTTAATTGGCATTTGTTTTGGTTTGGTATTTATAAACTGATCGATTTTCAACCCTAATAGTAACATATATGATCGGCTTCACTTGCAGCAACATTTTGTGCATAATGTTATACCAAGTAACACTATTTAACACAATAAATATTAAAATATTATGTTTTATTAATTTTTATTTAGTGCCATATTTTCTATGTTTAATATTACATGATATTTTTCTTCAATGCTCAAATATTAAGAAAACTACATTTTATTAAAAGCAGCAATAAAATTAAATTTAAACATAACTTCTTTAATTAAAATAGAAATTAAAAAATAATTAGTTACATAGTTTCTTATAAAGTTAAAGTTATTTATATCTGTGCAAATGTCTTATATTGTGAAACAATAAACTTTCCTAAAACATCATATATATTGAAATTTACGGAATATTATTTTTTGTTCATATTAATTAAATAATAAAATATTATTTTACTGGACAAGTTTTTTAAATAGCCTTTTTAAGTTTTTGTTTCAAAAAATGTTTAAGTAGATCTTTTAGTTTTTGTTTCAAAAAAATTATTTTACTGGACTAAAATGTTAAATGAAAATTTTATCTTCATTTATAATTTTAATTAATTAGTTATTATATATAAAAATAAATATTAAAATTTTGAAAATATATACTCAATCAGGAAGGATTACACACATTGAAAAATGTTTTTCTAAACTCAAATTTCGGAAAATATATTATACATCAAGGAAAGTCTTCCTAAACTTTCTTAAGAAAAATTGTTTACTTAAGAAATTTAGAAGAAAAAAAATTCACAAAAAGTTTTCTAAAATATTTTTTTTTGAACAAGATTTAAGTATGAAATCTAGGAAGAGAAATCTAAATGAATACCTGAAAGCCAGTAGAAACATAACAACTGACTTGAGAATGGCAAGCGCGGCACTAAAACGGATCCTCCACCTGACCCTAAACCCCAAACCTCTCCACCGTACAATCTCTCTCTACACCACCGTCCCTTCTCCACCGTCAGATCCTCTTGTCACCGACGCCGTCTCAATCCTAACTCAGCACCGCTCCAAATCCCGATGGTCCACTCTCCGATCACTCACCCCCTCCGGCTTCACCCCTTCCCAATTCTCCGACATCACTCTCCGCCTCCGCAACAACCCTCACCTCTCTCTCCGCTTCTTCCTCTTCACTCGCCGCAACTCTCTCTGCTCTCACGACGTCCATTCCTGCTCAACTCTAGTCCACATCCTCTCCCGATCTCGCCTCAAAAGCCACGCTCGCGACGTACTCCGCCTCTCTCTCCGTATCGCCACCTCCGAAGACCGCGTCTCGAAAGTGTTCCGCTCGTTGATTAAGAGTTACAATCGATGTGGCTCTGCACCGTTCGTCTTCGATCTGCTGGTGAAATCGTGTCTTGACTCGAAAGAGATCGATGGAGCTGTGATGGTGATGAGGAAGTTGAAGTCTAGAGGAATCAGTTTACAGATTAGTACTTGCAATGCTTTGATCTCAGAGGTCTCGAGGCGTAGAGATGCTTCCACTGGATATAAATTATATAGACAAGTGTTTGGATTAGATGAAGGTAAGCAGGTTAAGCCAAATGTTAACACTTTTAACTTGATGATGCTGAGTTTCTGCAGAGAAGGTGAAACAGAGATGGTAGATAGGATTTGGAGAGAAATGGAGGAAGAAGCTGGATGCTTTCCAAATGTTTATAGCTATAGTGTTTTGATGGAGATGTATTGTGTTCGAGGTATGATGGTTGAAGCAGAGAAGGTTTGGGAAGAGATGAAGTTACATGATGTTGTGGCTTACAACACTATGATTGGTGGGCTTTGTAGTAACTTAGAGGTTACTAGAGCGAAGAAGCTTTTCGAGGAGATGAGATCGAAGGGAGTAGAGTCTACTTCTCTAACCTATGATCATCTCGTTAGAGGGTATTGTAAAGTGAAGGATGTTGATTCTGCTATGGTTTTTTTTAGGGAGATGAAAAGGAAGAGTTTTGAAGCTGAGGGTTTAACCGTTGAAGCATTAGTGGAAGGATTATGTGGTGGTAACAAAGACAGAGTTGTTGAAGCTGCGGAGATCCTGAAGGAAGCAGTGAGGGAATCAGAGTTTTGTCCTAGTCGGAAATGTTATGAGTTACTGATAAAGAGGTTGTGTGAAGATGGGAAGATGGATAGAGCGTTGAGCATTCAGGCTGAGATGGTGGGGAGAGGATTTAAACCTAATCAAGAGACTTATAAAGCTTTTATTGACGGGTATGGAAGAGCAGGTGATGAAGAAACATCTTCTTTGTTGGCTGTAGAAATGGCTGAATCACTCAAGTTAAGAGCAGAAGAAGAATAAAGCTAGAATTTGAGCTTTCTATGTATTTTTAAATGGGAATTCGGCCAAAAAAACACTGAACATGGCAAGAATGGCCAAAAAAAACCTCGACATACTGGGTGGCCAAAAAAAGCACAAACTTTCATTGACTTTTACAGTTTATTAAAAACGTTACGATTGACTAACCAAATTATCCCACCGTTAACAGATAATTTAGATGACGTTAATTTTGGGTGTTAAAGAATACGATGTCGTTTCATCTCTTTGTCTGATTAAAGACAAATGAATGAAACGACGTAGTTTCATTTATTTTTGAAATTAAAAATATGTGCTCTATCAAGATCGAACCCGTGCTCTCGTGTTTAATTGTACGGGTTTTTGCCACTGAGCTAATGAACTTTACAATAGATTGACGAACAAAGTTTCTTATATTATCTTCAAATCCCAGTTAAATGAATCAAAAAGAAACGACAACGTCTTCTATACCTTCAACTCTTCTACTCTTCCTCGATCTCTCCGGTGACAAACTCACAGAAGCACCGCGTGTTCCACTCTTCTTCGCCTGTTGAACCGCTTCTTCACTCCCACCACCATTTCCATCCTTGTTCGATTGTTGAAACGCTTCTTCACTCCCGTAATCGAAATTCCTCATCGCTCCAAAGATCACGACCTCCTTTCCGTTTCTTGTGAACTTCGTCTTCACCATTCACTCACCACGGGATCTAAAAAAACCCCAAATCGATTTGAGTTTCTGTGAAATTAGGGTTAGTTTTTTTATTTCATTCATCCCCGTCGTTAACTCAATAAAAGAAAGTTTGTTTCATAATCTTTCGAAAAGTCCACTAGCTCAGTGGCAAACCCCCCCCCCCTAAAGACCACGACTGCACGAGTTCGAGTCCACCCTTCCACCATTTTAATTAAATAAAACGACGACGTCTTGACATTTTGTCTTAAACCAAAAAACTGAATGAAACGACATAGTTTTGCTAAATGGCTGTATTTAACGTTGATTAACCACCGTCTTAACTGTCAGTTAACGGTGTCTTAATCTGGTCGGTCAATCAAAATTTCTTAATAAACTGATAAAAGTCAACAAAAGTTCAGGGTTTTATTGGCCAGCCTCGAGTTCATGTTTCTTTTGGCAATTCTTACCATGTTCAGTGTTTTTTTGGCCGAATTCCCATTTTTAAATGACAAATCTCAATTCAATTCACACTGAACAAACACCTCATGACCATTCTTATTGTTGGTTGACGAGCTATGAGAGACAGAATCATACAAATCACTCTTGCATAAACACAAATGTGGGGGAAAGAAACAGAGTTTTGGTGTCATTATGGCTTAAAAGATGATAGCCCAAACGGGGAATACGACGAGAGCAATGATCCCAAGGGTGTTGGAGATGCCATTAGCTTTAGTGAATGCGTTTCTAAATCCACCAGAAGCTCTAATGTGTTCTTGAAGCAAGTAACATCCAATCCCTAAGCATATAAGCAAGCCAACCCAGTTGTCTCTGAAAGTGTATGCTATTAGATTCGGAGCCACCACAATGAGTAGGACCGCAGCAGCCGGTAACTCAAACCATTCTGATCAACAACAACAACAGAGATAGCCAATCAGCCATGAGCTAATGAAGAAGAATCAAATTTAATTAGAATGGTGACAAACCTCGGAAGTGTTTAGGGAAGAAGAGTTGTAGGACTACAGCTACAATCGCAATCCATTTACCAACTTCTCCTCTGTGAAATTTAAGACACTTCAAAGTTAAAGACACGCCCCTGTTTAAATCAAAAGTGTTGTGTCTGATTTACCTGAAAAGGCTAAAGATGACAGAAGGAAGGCTGAAGAAGATGTAAGGAATCAAAAGAGCTGTGAGCATATTGGTCTTCCAGTTAGTTCGGTCCAAGACCAACAAGTATCTGCATTTCATTAATCATAAGATCAACAAAAAGAAACCAAGTAAGAGAGATAAGTGAGTAAAGGAGAGAGAGAGAGAGAGGTTACATGGCTGCGACTGAAGCAATCCATTCGAGGATGGAAGTACCAAAGCCTAAACCAGTGAGCATCAAGGTGTGATTAGCGAGGTTCTTAGCGGCGGTAACGAGCTCGTTGAGATCTGTTCCGAGCATGTTTTGAAGGGTTCCATGGTCACTCCTCCTCATCTCCGTGAAAGTCATTTACTTCGCCTGAGAATACAAAGGAAGAGAAAAAAGTTGGCAACTTTGAAAATTCAAGAGTAGAGAGATTGGTTGTGAAAGACTCGTCAGCGAGAGTTTGGAACATATAGAAGTGTGTCGATGGATACTTCCTGGCCACGTGGCCCTGATATCTTTTTGTAAAATGTCTTAAATTTCTAGAAATGTGTAATCGATACTCCCTCTTCCCTCTGTTTTAATATGTAAGAAGTTTTTGGGAAATTTTTTTTTCCAGAATATAAGATGTTTATTACATATTGTGACCAATCTAATAATCCATACCTTTTTATTATTGGATGGATTTGTGTATTAAATGCTACATTTTTAAAAATAATTTTTTTTTAATATTAATACTTTTAACTAGAACTACTTACAAATAAAAATAGAGGAAGTATTTTATTGTATATATTTATAGTTTACTAACCAAATCGATTGTTCAGGAAGACGTTTGACATATGTCGAATTGTGATTCCTCCCACGTTACGATGGGACCTTCTAGGAGTCTGTAACTGGTGGACGTAAGCCAATATGTTTCGAGCCAGCTGCCATTTATTATGGTGGAATAAGATTATGGTGGAATAAGATTCGGATGATATTAAGATTCTGAGGTCTGAGATATTTTAATTTAATAAAATTATAAAATTAATTGTTGAGATATTTTAATTTAATTAAAATTATTTGTTTCCAACAGTTTTAAATATTGTCAATAGTGAGACAAGAAACGTATATTTGAAAACAAAAAATTAAAAATATACTCAATTATAGATTAATAAATAAATAAGAGACTAATCCGTTGATCTGGAAACAAAAAATCGAACTTCCATTATGAACAGTTGAGCGAAAATTCAAAAAGAGAATAGTAGACTTTCCAGATGGATTAAGTTATTTTATTTTATATTTATTTACTTATTATTTGATGTCGGCCGAAGATATTTTTGGTATGTAACATTATTATTGCCTTGTGCACTCACCAACTAAAATGTGAATCGTTTCTTAACATTGTGTGTTTGTCGGGATGAATTGAATCCACACATTTTAGGCCATTCAAAAAGTGTCTCATAACATTTATTTTTTGCTTTTTTTTAGAAAGAATTAATTTTTATTTGAGAAAATTACTAGAATAGCATACATTAGTTGAGATATGACTAGAATAGCATATATTTTTTAAAAATTGCTAGAATATTTTCAGGTTTCTAGTAAATTACAATAAAAACCCTTATTTAATTTTGTTAGTGTTGATATAAATTTTAATTATTAAATCCACGTCACTAATATCAATCCACGTCATTAATTTGTGTCATCAATATTGACACTGGAATATCAACCGTCTCATATCTCCGATGAATAGGGAAAAAGAAGTGTTTGCGATTTCGTTAAACCCTAACCGATTTCGAAATAAACTCTCGTTTTGAACTCTCGTTTCAAATTGTTTGCGATATCGTCTTCTCCGTTATCATCTTCGCCGACCTCGTTAAACCCTAACCGTCTCCGATATCATCTTTGTCAGACCAAATCGTCTCGTATCGAACTGTCTCCGACATTCTCTTCTCTGCAAAAGTTTCTACGCAACCGTATCTACGACATCTTCTTCTCCGGTATGTTGTGGCTTAGTTTGACTTATACTGTGACCGAGTTTAATTTACAATGAGGCTGAGTTATAGACTATGTTGTAACTGAGTTATTGGATAGTGTGGCTGAGTTGAGTTTGATTTACGTTGTGAAAATATAGATTTCCATTTCGGCTGAGTTATAGATTATGTTGTGGCTGAGTTATTATTATGATATGGCTGAGTTATTGATTATATTGTGACTGAGTTATTGATTATAATGCGGCTGAGTTATTGATTATGATTTGGCTGAGTTAATTATTTTGTTGTGGCTGATTTTTGTTTCTATTAAGACTGCGTTATATTGTGGCTGGGTTATATATTTTGTTTCGGCTGAGTTTTGTTTCTATTGCGACTGATTTATATATATGTGTGTTTTAGGATCAGATGGCTATTTCTGAAGATCAAGCACGGGACTATCCTCCACGACTTTACGCTGAAGGGGCTTCTAAACTAGAAAATAAAGAGATTAATCACAATATGCATATGGGAGAATTCCCTAACGTCAGAGAAGCATTAGGACTGGATGTGTGGGATCACCTCAGGCAGAGTCCTCTTGGAATTATTGTTAAGCTAGCGGAGCGCAAGAGCGTGTGGTCTGGTAAGACTGTACACTATCTACTATGTCGACAGCTTCGAGTAGACAAGAAGGAGATTTGGAGTCTAGTTGGTAATGAACCTATCAGATTTAGTTTAAACGAATTTGGTGAGATAACTGGGTTAAACACAGATCCAGTGCCAACAGAAAGTTTTGAACCTGACCAATACAAAGCGTTTTGGAAGGTGTTGAATGTGCCGCTTGGGCAAGGACCAAAGTTAGATGAACTGAGGGTAGCGTTAGAGGTCTGTCCGGCCTGGAGTTTTGATCAGCGTAAATGGCTAGGGTTGTTACTTCTTCAGGCCATGGGACTTTATGCTTTGCATCATAATTCTAGGATACCGTTTGAAAGTGCAAAAAGAGTATTCGACGATGAAGCCATGATGACGTATCCATGGGGTCGGACAGCATATGAAGTTCTTGTTGACTCTATTAAGAGGTTGGATCCACAAGGAAGGTCATACACCATAAACGGTCTGAAGGACGTGTTGTTGGTTTGGGCGTATGAGTCTGTCACTTGTTTTGGAGAGCGTTTTGGGAGAGTGGTCAATGAGCAAGAAGTTCCTCTTTTCCGATGGGGTGGAAAGCGTACACGTACAAGTTTTGATACTGTCATAACCGAGGAGATTAGAGAACATGGCGAGGTAAGGTGTCAGCTGATTTATTATTTATTCGTTGGCTGAGTGATAAGTACTTATCTATTAAGGGGGTGGGGTTTTTGGTATTAGTTATTTGATGGCTAAGATAGTGTTTATATGGTGGCTGGGTTTTTGGTACTTGTTGGCTGAGTTATTAAATTTTACGGCTGAGTTATTTGTTCTTTACGACTGAATTATTTGTTCTTTATGGCTGAGTTATTTGTTCCATACGGCTGAGTTTTTGTACTTTGTGGCTGAGTTATTAAATTTTACGGCTGAGTTATTTGTTCTTTACGACTGAGTTATTTGTTGTTTATGGCTGCGTTATTTGTTCCATACGGCTGAGTTTTAGTACTTTGATGACTGAGTTATTTTGTTTTTGGTGGCTGGTTTTGTAGGTGCGCGTGAGAAAAATGGTTATGAAGGACTCCATAGAAGAGATGTTTCCTCACTGGCCGGATGAATCAGACGACACACGACTCGTGAACTTGATAACGGACATATATACAGGTCGGTTTGTTAGAGGTTTTTGGATAACACCGGTAAAACGCAAACAAACAAAGGCTGGTGGTTCGTCAAAGGCTGAACCACCCATTAAGAAGCAGAAGAAAGTGAGCAGCATTGTTGAGGATGAAGCTGCTGTGGAGGGGAAGGGTGCTAGCGAGAAGGAAGGTACGGAAGATATTGAGAACAAGAAGGTATTGTTGAGCATAATGCATTCTTTGGAGAAAATTTCTTCAAAAATAGACAGCTACGATAATAGATTCGACAACTACGATGAGAGATTCGACAACTACGATGAGAGATTCGACAACTACGATGAGAGATTCGACAGATTTGAAGAGCGGTTAACCAGATACGAGTCTAGAGATTCCGACATTGCTGATTTAGTCAGAATTTCAGTGGAGGAGTACTTATCTAAAGTTCCCGAACAACAATCTTTATCGTTGCCACCGCAACCGCCGCCGCCACCACCGCCGCAGCAATCTGTCACTAGTCCACCTGCTAAGGCCTCTATCTCTAGTTCACCTGCTAAGGCCATCACAATAGTTGCTCAGGCAAGTGATGTTGATTTTGTTACTGTTTCTCCTTCTAAAGACCCAGCCGTAGGACGCGGACGCAGGTTAAAGTTTAAGGTAAAAGGAAATGAGGTTAAAGAGAAGGACGATAAGGAGGCTGAGTTAGGAAAGGAGGCTGGATTAGCTAAGGAGTCGGCTGAGTTAAAGAAGAAAGCGAAGGACGATAAGGAGGCTGAGTTAGCTAAGGAGTCGGCTGAGTTAAAGAAGAAAGCGAAGGACGATAAGGAGGCTGAGTTAGCTAAGGAGGCGGCTGAGTTAAAGAAGAAAGCGAAGGACGATAAAGAGGCTGAGTTAGCAAAGAAGGCGGCTGAGTCAGCAAAGAAGGCGGCTGAGTCAAAGAAGAAACTGAAGGATACTAAGAAAGAGGCGGCTGAGTTAAAGAGAAGAAAGACGGCTGAGAACAAGGCACGGCTGGCTGAGGAAAGGAAAAAGGCGGCTGATTTAAAGAAGAAATTGAAGGCTGAGATAAAGCAAGAGGTCCCAAAAAGAAGAACGCGTGGCGGTGTAATAACAGTAACTGTACCTCAGCCAAAACCGATTCAATCCGACAGTGATGTGGCGGATGTTACTGACGAAGTTATCGCAACACAAGACGAAGTGCTTCCGGAGTCTGATGTGGAGGAAGAGGATAGGATCAGATCCGCAAGAATTAAGGAATATCGGGAGAAAAATGTTCAGTTATCTCCAACTGGCCGTGGCCGTGCATTGTTCGCTGATAATGCTCCTCCACCAGTTTTTCCTCAGATTGGAGACAATGGAACGACGTGCATGAGGAAGAATTTTGAACCTTCAACAGCAATATATGATCCTTTAGCACCGGTTGATCCAACAAAATTGGATAAGCTTAAGGAACACCTAGAGAAACATAAGGACGAGTTCTACAGGATCATCATCACTGAAAGACCATGGCCATCCAGTGAATATGGATGGCTGTTTGATGATGTAAGTATTCTTTACGGCTGAGTTTAGTATTCTATGAGGCTGAGTTAGTATTCTTTGTGGCTGAGTTATGTGTTCTCTACGGCTGGGTTAGTATTCCTTGAGGCTGAGTTAGTATTTTTTGTGGCTGAGTTATGTGTTCTTTACGGCTGAGTTTAGTATTCTATGAGGCTGAGTTAGTATTCATTGTGGCTGAGTTATGTGTTCTTTACGGCTGAGTTATGTATTCTATATGGCTGAGTTAATTATTCGTTTATATTGACTTGATTTTTTGTTTTTGCATAGCATGTTAACGCGTTTCTGCGAGTCCTCATCAGAAGGTCCATGCGAGATCCCAGCCCATATTGGTCCAAGCGCATTGCATTTGTTGACATCTGGTTTCTCAGTACATGGGTTCACGATTACAAGCAGTTCAAGCTAAATCCATCGCGGATGAAATTCAAAGATAATGGCTATGAAGAGTTAACAAATGGTAGGATGCCCCAAGACTGTCCTACAAACTTGAAGTGGTATGAGGATGTGGATCATCTGTATGGAGTGCTTCAAACTGGTGGCGATCATTGGGTGGCGTTTCACATAGATCTGCTTAAGGAGAAGATTGATTGCTATGATCCAATCATTGGAGAGGTAACACCCGAAAGTGAAAAGAAAATTATAGATGCATTTAAGCCTCTTACGCAAATGCTACCTATGATCTTGAACGAGAATATTCCTGCCAAATTCCGAAAACCCAGAAAGACGCAGTTTTCGTTCCGAAGGAGGAAAGGCAAATACATTCCACAAAACAATCAGATTGGCGATTGTGGAGTGTATTCATTGAAGTTTGTGGAATGCTTAGCGCTTGGCGTGACTTTTGATGGGATAAATGATAGTAATATTCAAGGTATACGGGTGAAGATGGCAGCAGAGATCCTCGATGAAGGAGGAAATAAGATGTATGAACAATTTACGTAGCCTTTTGAACGATTTGTATTTGACTTTAGCTAATGGTATGTTTAATATAACCCAGCTGCATCGTTTCTATAAACCAGCCGTTTCGCTTAGATAACCCAGTCAAACCACAAACATACCCTAAAATCGAAAGGGTTTAATATAACCGAGCCGGATCGTTTCTATAAACCAGCCGTTTCGCTTAGATAACCCAGCCAAACCACACACATACCCTAAAATTGGGAAATGTACTTTAAAAAGTTATTATAAATTAATATTATGAGTTTTAGATGAATATATAACCAACAGAATGTGTATACTTCATTGAATTTACAAGTTTCGAATTGATAATGGTCTTGAGGTATAGGTTGTCTTACAGACACTTAAAACCTTATGTAACTATATAGGTGTTGAACGCACCAAATACAAAGTATACCATATAATTTTTTTTTCAACTGAATTTGTGTAATTTCTTATATTTTATAGTGGTACCTAAACCATAAACACTATATCCTAAACACTAACCCCCAAATACTTAACCCTAAACCCTAAAACATAAAATTTTCCTAAACATAAACTCAGCCGTAATATGACATTAACTCAGCCGTTGAGCGGGAACTTGAAAATATGTTTGTGCGGGAACTTGAAAATATTTTAGCCCATAGCTGGCCCAGCTCTATATATAGATGTAATAAAGTAACTTTTTCAGAAGAAAAAGTTGGGATTAGGGTTCTTAAAGAAAAGTGTACCTTCGCTCATAGTATCGTGGCTCTTAAATAGTCATTACAATGTAACTGAAATACTAACTCACCTTCTACATTTTCGGAGGATTTTCTACAACTGAAAGAGAGATTCAACAGCTACGAAGTTTGGGAATTTTTTAATCGCGTTGCCAGATCGATGTTTCGTCATCAAATGTGGTTGCTGAAGAGGGATGCTAACTAGAGTCTGGCTTGCTCTCGTAGATATGTTCAATAACTCAGCCTGTACACGTCAATAACTCAGCTTGTACACGTCAATAACTCAGCTTGTACATGTAAATAACCCAGCCACATTATTTAGTTAACTCAGCCTTTCATATAACTCAGTCTTTAAATGTCAATTACTCAGCCGTAAATAAAAACATTAAAACCAATAACTCAGCTGTAATACAACCAATAGTCTACATAATTCAAATCAATACATCACTGTTAAATCGGACAAGTTTTCACATTATGACCACTCTGTCTACAACGAGAACATGTGTGTTCTTTTCTAGGACGTTTGTTTTCAAGTGCAACCTCTAAAGCAGATTTCATCCTATTTTTCTTAGGCCTTCCTGGCTGACGACGAATAGACGGGGGAAAGCATGGTAGGTTAACCACGTTATCTGGAACTGGTTGCGCTGAATCAACCGGCATGACTGAATGAGCATATGCGCTCACCAAATAAGCGCTGGTATAATAAGGACTGCACAGGGATATACGAGAAACATTCCTGGACTCCGCAGCTGCAATTGCATGCGAACATGGAATTCTCTCCCGTTCGAAACGCCTGCATGTGCACTTTCTCCCTTCCAAGTTAACAACATGCAAAGACTCACCAGAAGATCCATATGTAACTTCAGTGTGATGAGCATCGATCCTTTGTACCGTCAACAGTCTCGCGGTAGTAACACGACCCTATTATAGATAAATAAACAATGAAAAGCATTACAGGCTGACTTATTAAAGTTACGGCTAACTTATACAATATAATGGCTGACTTATGCAATCTATGTGGGCTGACTTAGGCAATCTTTTGGGCTGACTTATGCAATCTATTTGGCTGACTTATGTAACTAACTATAATGTGGGCTGACTTATGCAATCTATTTGATCTGACTTATTCAACGTTACAGCTGACTTACCTGTAGTAGTTTCTCTACAGCACGTGTAAGCGTGGTTGGCTGCGATGCAGCATCATCTCTCCGTTCAGCAAACCATCTGGTCATCATAACCCGTATCGATTCTAATAGTCGAACAATGTTAAGACCTCTAGCATTTGACAATGCTCTGTTCATTGATTCCGCAATGTTTGTAGTCATCAAATTATACCTTTCGCCCGGAAAATGAACACGCGCCCACAATCGGGGATCTGCTCTTTCGAGGTAGCCGTGAAGTTCAGGATTAATCGCTTCAATCTCCTCGTAAATTGCAGTAAAGTCAGGCATCCTAAAACATCTTGCCGCTTTCTTCACCAGACGAAATACATCTTTTCCTTTGTACCGTCCCAAAATGTTCTTATATAAATGGTACGTGCAAATTCCCCGAGAAGCTAACGGATACACATTTTGAATAGCCTTCCCAATCGACTTATGCCTATCTGAGATTATCGCAAGACCCTTGTCGTCTGGTATCAAATGTTTTAGTTGCGTAAAAAACCAGTGCCACGAATCATCATTTTCTGTGTCAACCACACCGAATGCTATTGGAAAAATCTGAAAATTACCATCCTGAGCTAGTGCTGTTAGAAGCGTCCCTTTGTATTTGCCATTCAGAAACGTACCGTCGACAACCACAACTTTGCGCATGAAAGGAAGCCCATTAATGCTCGCACCA
This sequence comes from Brassica juncea, assembly GCA_018703725.1. Classification (NCBI taxonomy): domain Eukaryota; kingdom Viridiplantae; phylum Streptophyta; class Magnoliopsida; order Brassicales; family Brassicaceae; genus Brassica; species Brassica juncea. Next base: position 10,740,668 of record CM031937.1, read on the forward strand.
AACGCAAGGAACACATACATGAATCTTCCAAACTCATCGATTTGAAGACGCGTTACTGTATCCGGATTTGCACTTCTTATCATGTATAAGTAAGAAGGCAAGTTTTCAAACCCACTCTCAGGTGTTCCCTCATTGATTTCCCTTGCAAATTTCAGTGTCTTATATGATTTCCAATAAGACATCTGCACAAATGAAGACAAATAAGATAAGTCGCAACGTATAAATAACTCAGCCCAACCAAAATGTTACTCAGCCCAATAACTCATCTAACTCAGCCGAAACGTATAAATATCTCAGCCCAACCTAATAACTTAAATAACTCAGCCGAAACGTATAAATAACTCATCCCGGTAAATCATATAGTTTAACTAAATCAGCCGGACATGTGATAAGTCAGCCAAGTTAAGATATAACTCAGCCTTATCGTAGATGTAAGTCAGCCAAGTTAAGATATAACTCAGCCTTATCGTAGATGTAAGTCAGCCTTTAGAAATTAATTACCTTGAGACCAAACTGCTTATTGAGAGCTATTCCGACACTCGTAGGTCGAACGGCTGGACCAATGTCACCGAGATAGTCCCTGTACAATTGCCCTAAAATATCTGGTGTTGCTTGTCGACTTCGATTAGAGCGCTCAGTTACAGAACATGTATGTAACGACTCGTAAATACGAACATAGAATGCCGGAGAATACCCTTGTGTTGAAGCACGAACTCTCCAGATACATCCACCAACCCAACATTTAACAATGAGTAAATCTGGATTGGATACTTCCACATCAAAATCAAATCCATCTTTCACTGAAAGAAGTTTCAGTTGTCTTTCTAACTCGGCTTTACTCTCGTATCGTTGCCCTACAGCAAGGTTTAGCGAAGACATCTCTAGCCTTAGAGCCTCCGGATCTCCTTTACATCCGCTCATCCACAAGTTCTTAGATCTCTTTTTAGGCGGTAGTGTCGGTGAATCTTCGTCTTGTGCTGGAGACTCACCGTATGAGCTGAAGTTATCATCTTCGGATGACGCACCATCTGAGTCATCGAACATATCAAATCGGCTATCAAATTCATCGTCTTCTTCGATTTCTTCATCTTCTCCAACATCTTTCTGTTTTGATCCGTCCAAGATACTAGAGAAATTATTCTCATTGTCGTCGTGTTCCTCCTCCAAACTTAAACCATCGTAAACCTCTTCGTAATGTTCGTATCTAGATTCAACTTTTGAAACTTCTCCTTCTGAACTGTATAATCTTTTACTCTTCTCTCCTCCGTCTTCCCGACTGAATTCACCATCATCCTTCTCCCTAATCTCGACACAGAGACGTAATTTTTCGATCTTCCTTAGGCTTAAAAAATTTTGCAATTGTCGAGTATTGGAAATGTAAACTGGTGGTGTGTCGTGCGCCATTGTTTTCAAAGCTTTATTCGAGAATATGTAGCTAAGCTGAATCTGATGACTCCACTCATTCAAACCGTAATCATCGAGTACTGACTTCGCGAGTTCGTCGAGTGTTGTTTTCTCATCTACTTGCAGAACTATACATCCTCTGCTATCGGGTTGGAATACATATCTATTTTTCTTAATCCAGTTACCTGAGACAATAATTACCGGATCCATAAGATTTTAGAGAAAGAGAATAAGATGAAGATGAATATGAAGAACAGAGAGCGGCGTTTGTAACATAAACCCTAATTTCACAGTTGTAATGACATGGCAAATACGAGTTGACATGGATGATGACATGGAAATTTGGTAAGTCAGCCACTTAACGAACACTTAACTCAGCCAAAGTAAACCAGCCATTAAGTTCATAATAAGTCAGTTGATACGTTAATACTATTTTAGTAATTAATCTTTTGCTAATAAATCAGTCGTAATAAAGATATTCGTTAATAAGTAAGCCGTCTCGTCATATAAATCAGCCGGCAAATGAATGCTAGTCTAGTAATTAATCTTTCGCTAAAAGGTCAGCCGTAACAAAGCTGAGTTTACTTAATCCAGGTTATTACGGCTGATTAAACAAAGCGCAGCCGCAGCAACCTCTCATAAGTCAGCCTGCCGACGATCATTTTATCAGCCGCGATAGTTAACTCAGCCGTATCGTAACTAGAACTCAGCCTTACTTTTCATAAATCAGCCCACCGATATATAAGCCAGTCATAACAAGTGAACATAACTCAGCCTTTATCACATAAATCAGCCTGAGTTCTTTAAGTCAGCCGTAACGTTTGGCTGAGTTATGGACATAACTCAACGCGTGTCTCATAAGTCAGTCTAGTTCTTTAAGTCAGCCGCATCGTAACTATAATTCTGCCGTAACGAAGTTCGTTTCGCATTACGACTGAGTTTTGAGGCGCATTCTGACGTGGTGCCGAGTTTTTGTCTACGTGGCACTAAAAAAGTAATGGCATTCTTGTAATTATAAATTTTTTACAACGTAACAAAAGGACACGCTAGGTATTAAAAAAAAAGTAGTAATAAAAAAAAGTTTTGTATGGTTTTCACTATAAGTTCTAAAATCCATGCTTTATGAGCTAACTTCCCTTTTTATTTTCATCATGCCACTACAAAACAACAAAGATCTCAGAATCGGATCATCAGTATAAAAGACAAACATGGAAAATTGCAGAGAGTAAAATCAAGGTGGAGAATGTGGCTGTTCAATACTTTCAAGATCTTTTCTCTACCTCCTCGCCGATAGAGCTAGATGCCTCCCTCCATTTCATCTCAGAAAAGATATCATATGCTGACTATAGATTACTTTTAGAGGAACCGTCGGAACATGAAATTAGGAGAGCTCTCTTTGACATTAACCCGGATAAAGCAGCCGATCCAGATGGCATGACTAGTAAATTGTTTCAAAAATTTTGGCGTGAGATGCGTCAAGATATTATTAGACTTGTACAAGATTTCTTTGCGACATGCAGTTTCGATCCATTATTAAACCAAACTAATATCTGCCTCATTCCTAAAAAGAAGAAACCTCGGGACATGACTGAGTTCAGACATATTAGTCTCTGTAATGTTAGCTACAAGATTATATCTAAGCTACTATGCAAGAGACTTAAGAGGGTAATTCTACGATTGATTTCAGAGACATAATTCACCTTTGTGGCAAAACGATTGATTACTGATAACATCCTGCTAGCACAAGAAAATTTTCATGCCCTACGAACGAACTAGAGATGTAGAGAAGATTTTATGGATATTAAAACAGATATGACCAAAGCTTACATAGAGTGGAATGGAGCTTCATAGCAGCCTTGATGTTGAAGATGGGCTTTGATGAGAGACTGGTTGACCTCATTATGTGTTGTGTCACGTCGGTCACATATCAAGTCTTAGTTAATGGAAAACTAAGAGAGCAAATCTTACCAAAGAGAGGCTTGAGACAGGGAGACCCCCTTTCTCTCTCTTTGTTTATCCTATGTACGGAGGCATTGATTTTCGCTCTTAAATGGAGCAGAAGCGGAGAAGAAGATCGTAGGCCTCCGTGTTGCTAGGGCGAGCCCGAGGATCTCTCATCTTCTTTTCGCAGATGATAGTCTTTTCTTTTGCAAGGCAGAATCAAACCAATGCAAAAAGATCATCGACATTCTAGACATATATGGTAAGGCATCAGGACAAAGACTAAATGCGTCTAAATCCTCTATGTTTTTTGGAAACCGAGTAGAGTATTCTCGGAAACAAGATATAAAAGATGTCTTAGGCTTCTTGTCATGTCCCTGATCCTGGGTAGGATCGTCCGGATGGACCATTGTGCGAGGAGACGCAGCTCAGGTCATATGATCTAAAGACAAGTGTGTCATGATCCAATAACATGGTTAAGGGAATCAGACAGCTGAGACTTAACCAAAATAGGATGGAGACAAGCTTAAAGGAGTTAGTCGAGTGTTTCGATAGCTGGACGAGGTCTGGGTGAAACTCGATCAGCTAGGTGAAGCTGTGATGTGGTGCATGATCAGAATGGATCATGGGAGAACTAAGTCTAGGTCTGGAAATAGACCAAGAGACTTAGAGGGATTGAATAAGATAAAGATATCAAGTTGTACAAAGTGTATCACAGCTGGGTGATGCGAGCAAGAAGCTCGACCAGCTGGACGGAGCTCACTTGGAGCTCAAGTAGAGTGTGTCAGCTCCCTGAGCTGGATGGACTAGCTCACTCAGATGGGTCAGCTAGGGATCATCTCAACTCAGCTTGACTGAGTGTTCGGGTCTCGGGCAGTTGGGCCGGGTCCGGACAGTGGTCGGGCCATGCGGGCAGTCATGTGAGGCGATGGGATGGTGGACTCTTGGGATTGGGCCAGTGGCTTGGCATTAGGTTTGGCCTTGTATTGGACATGTCCAGGAGTGGTTTTACAGGCCCAGGATGTCTGGTAACTGCCTGAGGCGAATGGGTGTGATCTGGACCATTGATTAAATCAATGGCCATAAATGAAACAGAAGGGATGCATTGGTTGGGAAGTAACCATTCCTTTTCTATAAATATGAGGGCAAGTCCGTGCCTTTGCAGGCACGTCAGGGATCCTTCTTCCTCCCTGAAACACAAAGAAAAACAGAGAGAAAAGGTTAGGAGGTCGGATTAAACAATCCAAACCAGAGAGATGTGAAGGCAGCAAAGGGGCAGATTTGAGGGCAATCAAGAGGGGAGTTGAGAACGACCCTCTGGTGAGTTTTGATTATTTTTGGCCATACCCTGGGATTCCTATACATCCATAGAAGACACGCAAATAGCCAGGAGAGAAGTTGGACGACCGGATTCCACTTCCAAGAGCAGAGACAGTCATGAAGGCAGATGTGTGTGGAATGGCAGTTTCATGAGAGACAAAGGGGGAAGTGATGAACGACTTTTGGATGGGTTTTGATCACGGATGATCATTCCCTGGGCTTCTTCTATAGCATGGGAACACACGCAGATGGTTAAGAGAAAAGGGAGAAGGCCAGACTCCACTCCCAAAGGCCAACACAGCCTCAAAGGTGGATGCAGTGCAGAAACTGGTTCCATGGGAGTTCCATGGTATGGAAGAGAGGTACGAACATTGAATGGATCTTGTCATTACTGGAAGTATATGATAAGAATTGATGGAGGCGTGATCAAGAGGAGTATGATCGTCCCTGACAAGGGATGACACAAGATCTACAATCATCATTGATGAGGTAACATGTTTATGATTACTTTCTGGTTTATACTTCTGTCTCTTGTGGTGCTGTTAAACCAAGGTAAGGCACACCCCTTGAAGACCATATATTGTGATGTAAACTAAGGATCCAGGACCCTGAGAGGAGGGGCGGATCATTGTTGATTACTTCATCCATGTGGGGTGATAGTTAGATGCTGTTCATTGGATAGTGATCCATGATGGGTCATGGTTTGATGTTGGGTTTGATCATGGTGTAAACCATGGATCCGACCCATTGATGAGACACATGAGGTCCTAATATCAAAGGAACCATGTGGTGTGCAAGGTCCAATTCGTTTGGATCCAACAGCAAGCAAAAGAGAGGAGTAAGGCTAGTACTTTTTGGTATGGACCACAAGTATTGTGCTGGTGTGTTTATACAAGGAAGGCCGTGTGTGATCTGATCATGGGCAAGGATGGACGATCTGATCCATGGATGGTGGATCAAGGTGTCTGATCTGATTGATCAAAGGATGCACCGGTGGTAAGAGCAACACTAATCAGGTTCAGTGGGACATGGTTCCATGGCCGGTTAGGAAGTGTGAAGACTCATCAGTTCTGAGTCATGTGGGGTGGTTGGTTGATTGACTTAGTATCTGATGGGCCTTGTTAGTCCATTAAAGGACTTGGTTCCAGGGGAACACACGCCTGAGACATGGTGGTACTAAACCAGGCCTTGGCCGGTTCAGGTATGAAGTCCTTGGCCATCGGCCGGACTGGTCATGGTCGAGATCTATATGATCCAGAGGGATTCATTGAGATCTGACCATGTATTATTCTTAGTGATGATTTATCATGAATTATGAATTTTAATTGAGTTTTAGGGATTGATTTGATGCAGTCACCCTATGGCCGGTTTGACTGATTTTGGTCGAGATCTATATGATCGAGACCGGTTCTGAGAATTCTGATTATGGGAATCTCTTAGTTGGGATTTATCATGAGTTTTAATGTATTTTAATTAATTTTAGAGCATGTTTTCTTGAGGTCGTTTTTGTAGCTGAAGACTTCCCAAAGGTACTTAGTCTGTGGGGATGGTTGGCTGAATGACTAAGTACCAAGGGGAAGGGTTTATACAGGTATATGGAGAGTTGGACGAGTAGACAGGGAGCTGGGCAAAGCTACCTCACAGCTCGATCAGCTGGAGGAGAGTGGGAAACCTCAAGTGAAGTGGTTCAGCTCAGCTAGCTGGATGAGCTAGCTAAACAGCTAAGTCAGCTGGGACAATGAGCTAACAAGCTCCGTGGATGTGGCAAAGGTATAATCTATCAATGTTGCATAGATCTAGATAGAATGGATAGGTGAATGGAACCTCGGATTTTGTATGACGTGGTTTGGTTCAGCATCGACCTTGGAGCTAGCTGGTAGTTGAGTATACTGACCATTAGCTGAGGTGATGTGACGAGACAAGTGATAGATTGGTTTTAGACCAATGGTTAAGTATATATTATTCCGCTCTGCATAAGTTGAAATGATCTAAGTTAGGAAATGACTAAGGTAGTCTTGAGCTAGGATCTGAGTTTAGCCCTCGCCTATGGGCGATGTTTTAAATAAAGGGCAAAATTTTTAGAGATTCGGTCAGGGTATGGACCGAGCGACGTGAGGCATCGACCGCAGCCTGAGAGGCCGGGTCGGGGTCTTACAAGTTGGTATCAGAGCATGCTTGATCCTGTTAAGGACAGTGCTCAAAGATGTTGAGTTCCAAACCGAAATTATTTCTGAAAACTGAGATGACTTGGAACCTTAGCTGTGGTGAGCCAAGTGGGAGTTGAGGTTAGGTTGGGTTTCATGCTTGTGAACGGGGAAGTTCCAAGATGAGCTGGCTTAGCCAAGATGCACTCTCCAAGGACAAGACCCTGGAAACATAAAGGTTAGTTATCTAGTTATTTGAAAGTAATAGACGGATTGGATGATGGACGCAATGCAAGATCTTTGTATGGATGACCTGGACCAGGGAAGTAACATGAACCAGAGAGTGGCTTAGGTTGAAAGAAACATGCAGCACTCTCTTGGAGGTAAGTGTTATCCTTGGTGGCCATTCAAGACAAGTGAGCATATGCGGTGTTCAGGTTGGTTTAATGGAGACACTACATGGCTTGTATACGAGTAGCTTGGGATCAGATGGATCAGCTTGGACTCGGTTTAAGCCAAGGTAGGATTCCTTATATCGAGTTGAACGGGAGAACACGATGTTAAATTGCTTAGTGTGATGGGGATTGAGGTATATTATAAACACTCTTGTGAATGGTATGGGACGTTCACAGAAGTGTGACACTTTGGAGAATGGTAAGGGACATTTTCCAAATGTGTGATCAAACTGATATCCTACTCATCTAAGTACTTAATGATCGGTGGTATGGAAACACACGTACTTTTCGATACTGGAGCTACACACCGTTTGTGAGTCCAGATATGATCGGAAAGGATTTGTTTGTATTGGGGAAGGGATGACCCTGGTATAGTCGAAGAACGATACATCGAGACTATAATCGATCGATGTACACCCTGTACTATCGATCGATACTGAGGCGGAAGAAAGACAAGTTGGACCTGGCCGAACTTGAAGCCCAAGATATCACATTTTACAAGAATGCCCCTGACGAGTTTTTTGACCTAATGAACTCATATATTTATATGCCCAAGTTTTTATAAGTTTTAACAAGTCCTAAACAAGTTTACAAGCTTTTTACACAATATACACAATTCAAAGTTTTATTCAAGTTTTATACAAGTTTCTTTTCCTTCTACTTATTTCTTTTCAGTTCTTTATTTGTTAACAAAGGTTATAGAATTCTAGACATAGAGGAGAGATCCAAAGATATTTGTGATTGGAACCTAAGTGTTCACCCTCTAATAGGTCTATGAACTTCTATTATTACCTTGTTGCTATGAACTACTTAGCCATGTCTGAGTAGATTCATTTGTTAGATTTAGGGTTTAAATAGGATATGAGGGATTAGCCCCAACCTATAATTGCTATAATTGTGATATTTATTGTTAGGATTGTTCACTAATGCAATACCTGACAACATCCTAAACATGCTATGACCCTCTTGAGATATGCGAAAGCTGATCTAAGATCATGGTGAGCATTGTATCAACTCGCGCATAAAGCTTGCTTAGAGCCGTATCGATCGATACTCCTATAGAGTAATCGATCGACGTAGCTAGAAGTGTATCGGTCGATATTCCTATCGAACCATCAATCAATACCATCGGCAGAGTAGCCGACCACAACACCATTTAGCATCTAAGTAATAGATGGTCTAAATAATACGAGAGCTGATGGATTCATTTAATAAGTGTTGAGCTCTGACATATCATGCAAGCAACTTGTTAGTCTTTATAGTATTTATAATCCTGAATTCCTGAATACTTACCCTGAATCTAACTACTTTTTACTGTTTCAAAACCAAATCCTTTCAACTGAGTAATCTTATCCTTACTCAGCAAACCTGCACTTTACTTTAAACTATTTTCAACCTAGCATAGTCATTAAGATTGCATCTTATTTGTACACTAGCTCTCTGTGGATTCGATCCCTAAGTACTACAACTAAACCTCTTATTTGAGAGAGTAAAGTCACTCCTTAGGGTAATTTGAGTGATATCAAATTTGGCGCCGTTGCCGGGGAGCTTTGATACAATAGGATCTAATCTGATTAGGTCTAGGTTATTTCTATTTTTATTTTAATTTGTTTTCTGACACAAATTTTTTTTTTCTTGTCTTTTCAGGTACATGCCCAGCAACACCAGAAGCAACAAGGAATCCCAACTTTTGTTCTCAAAAGACCCTGCTAGCTTGGAACGTTCCATCCGCAAGGAAATCCGTTCCGCATCGATCGACGCCATCAACTGCCTGTCGACCGATACTGACGCATCCCTGCCGACCGAGACACTGTCTTCGTTGACCGATACTCACACCTTCACGTCGACCGACACTACTTCACCATCGACCGACATCTTTCATCCGACATCGATCGATACCCCTAACCGTATATCGATCGATACTACTCCGCGAGTCATGGTTGCGCCTATTATTCTCACACGAGATGAGAATGGAGACTTGCGTGACCAAGAAGGTCACCTTCGTAATGAAGCAGGTCAGAAATTCAACGCTCAGAATGAAATAATCCCTGAGCCAGAAACTGCACCTACAGGAGCTGTTCAACCTGTAGAAGAGGCTGCTCGAACACTAGCTGACTACAACCCGTCCAGATCAGTTCTACACCAACAGATCAGCCATTCGTCCCCCTGCTATTCAGAGAGGCGATTTCGAGCTCAAGCCACAGTACTACACCCTTGTGGGACAGATACCTTATTATGGGCTGTCCAGTGAGCATCCCATGGACCATCTGAGAGGTTCGAGGATCTCATATCTGCTATCAAAGCCAATGGAGTCCCTGTGGACTACCTTCTCTGTAAGCTCTTCAAACACTCTTTATCTGGAGGAGCTTTACAGTGGCTTAAGCAGCTACCACCAGGATCTCTTACATCCTGGAACGACATCAAAAACGCATTTTTGCGTAACTTCTTTGATGATGTGCGCGCTGAAGACTTAAGGAGGAAAATTGCCACATTTAATCAGGAGCCTGGAGAGTCATTCAAGGATACCTGGATCAGATTCAAGTCTTACCAGCGAGACTGCCCACACCATGGATTCAACAAAGTGCAGCTGCTCTGCACTTTCTTCAGAGGCATCGCACTGAAATATCAGATGGCTCTAGACACTGCGAGTCAAGGCAACTTCACCACAAGGAATCCTGAAGACGCTGAGAAGCTAATAGACAACCTAGCATCCAGCAACAACACAAAGAACATTGTAAGAGCAAGATCTGCAGCGTTCCTTGGAAAGGAACAGATAAATGAGGTACAAGTTACACTTGACAATGTTCAGAAACTGCTAAACAAGCAAATCTGCTCAGTAGAGGATGCAGAAGCTGATGAAGAAGTTGACTACATAGAAGCAGAAGTCAACTTGATCAGTAGAACCGGATTTCAGAGATCTGGAAACCAAGGAAACAGAAACTTCGCAGGACAGAGAGGAAACTTCAACAGCAGCAACCCCAACAACAACAGGAGTTATGGAAACTCATCTTACATGAAGCCACCCACACCAACCCCAGAAGGAAAGCTAGAAGACATACTCAGCAAAGTTCTTGAAAGTCAGCAGCAGTTAGAGGTGAACTTCAATGGAAAGATCGACGCTGTCTACACCACTTTGAACACAAAGCTTGATGCTTTGAGTACCCATGTGAAGAAACTAGAGACTCAAGTGATTCAGACAGGAGAAGCTGTTAAGAAGCAGGAAGCTTTAGGAAGAGGGACTGGAGAAGAAACAACAGGCCACAACGTCAGTGCTATCATAGAGGATGATTTTTAGAGAGTGGTAAAGCAAGAGAAGCTACAAGAGGGAGACTTCCAGATCGAAAGTATTGGCGGCAACCACTGGAATCGATCGATGACAGGAACACCACATCGATCGATGTACGCCAACACCAATCGATCGGTGGAACAAGACGAGCATCGACCGATGGATCTTGAAAGATCTACCAACGAGTGCAACACCGTGAAGATACTTACTCACGAGGAGTTCGCAGCAAAGCACCCACATCCGCCCAGCCCTTACACCATCGACCGACAGGACAGACGTCCCATCGATCGACCGATTGATAAAGAAATCGATCGACACACTCCAGAAGCTGTCGATCGATATTCAGTTATCACACGCCGAGTGCAACTTCCCAAGATAAATGTTGCACGACTTAATGCACTCCGGGAGCAATCTAAGCCTTCCAGAAACACACCAACCGCCATAATGAAGAAACCCACGGATATTATTGATCCAATGGAGATAGAAAAGGAAAAAGATGGCAGAGTTCTCAGAAAAAGGAAAGAGAAGGTTCCTAAACACCTTAAAAGAGGAGTTAATGAGAAAGAGTTGGCAAGTTTCAGAAAGAGAGTTCTAAGGATACCTACAGAGAAACCCTTTGAAGAAGCCTACTTTTCACACAGATTGTGGATGTTTTTCAGAGAAACTAAGGAGACAGAAGAAGACATCAAGAGGATGTTCAACCAAGTCAGAGAAAGTATGAAGAGGAGGATCAAACTAGAGAAGAAGGAGGATCCAGGAAAGTTTGTTGTTCCTTGCTCAGTACAGGGGATCAACTTCCCACGTGCCCTTTGTGACACAGGATCTGGAGTTAGCATCTTACCCTAGGTGATAGCAGACCATCTAGGTCTGAAGATAGAGCCTACTGAATAATCGTTCATCTTTGTGGATTGTTCTCAGCAGAACTCTGGAGGAATTGTGAGAAACCTTGAGGTCACCATAGGAGAAACCCTAATTCCAGTAGACTTCCATGTCTTGGACGTCAAGATAACCCTACCCACTTCGTTGCTACTTGGAAGAGCCTTCCTAGCCACATTTGGAGCAGTCTGCAACCTTCAGACAAACACACTGTGCCTAACCCTGATCAACCCTACGGTCCACTATGATCCAGTACGAGTCATCAAGGTCCCTAAGAAGATCCAAATGGCTCAGACCTTGTAGCTGTTTGCTATTGTGGAGATGAATACGACTCACAAGGCGAATACGAGACAGAGACCGCAGAATCGATCGATAGTAGCACTGTCTCATCGATCATCTCTGGTGAACCGACATCGATCGACAGCCACACATGGTCATCGATCGATTCACTATTCAATCAGATCGAGGAGGAGTTTCCAGAAGGTGATTTCGAAATAAACACGTGGGAGAACGACTACTACATCACACCACATGCTGCAAATACTACTCATATTGAGGAGTATACTGATGATTACGAGGAGGAGAGAGCTATAGAATGTCACAACCTTCGAGAAGATGAAGATCGACTTCTCCACCACAACCTCAGAATCACGACATCGATCGACAGGGCCTTCTCCCCATCGATCGATACTACTTGCCTCGCATCATTCGACAACACAGTCAACAACACGCGAGACGGAGACTACTCAATTGGGAGCTGGGCAAGCGACTACCAGTACGAGAGCTTCGCGGTCGAGACCGCCACACCAACATACATCACCCAACCCGAAGCAGTCTCATCGATCGACATGGCACCAGTACAATCGACCGATAGGCCTGAACAACCATCGACCGATTCAGAACCTGTGCCATCGACCGATACATACACCCAACCATCCTAGGTAACAAATTCAAATGTACTTAATTTCGGTAATCTAATCTCGGATGAGTTTGGTATTTTCAGGGATTTATAAGGCTTTGCACGCTCACTGGATGGAAGAACACTCCATATATCCAGAGAAGACATTGCAGACGTCCTACAGTTAGCCAATGGATCCCAAAACCTATTCCAGCAACAACGCTACGGACCAGACCACCATTATCAGCACCAGGAGGCAGACACAACAATCGAGCCAAAGGAAGCTGAGGATAACCATCTCAACAGAAAGGATCCATATCTTCAACAGAAATCGATCGATACAGAGTGTGTTGCATCGATCGATAAGTGTCCCGAATTCGGAAAGAGAGCCTTTCGATATGGAGTTCGAAAATTCTTTTGGAAGCAGAGAGATGAGTATGGGGTCTACAGAGATGAGAATGGCTTTGCTAGAGGAATAGATGGTGACGTCATCAGTATTTCGAAAGACGACATCAAGAAACTGCTCCAAAAAACTTCAATGGACGAGCGCTCCTACATCTGTCTACTAGAGCACGCTAGTTCATTTACAAGAAGAGAATTGGTGCAAGAAACCTACACCAAAGACGAGATCAACGAGATGTTCACCGGTTTACTTGGAGAACGCAAATGGGAAAAACTCTCCATGGAAAAGAGTTTAGAAGAGGCCATAGACAAGCTTCGCAGTGAGATGAACTGGATGTTCAGTGCAGACCAGGGATTACTCAAGAAGGTTCAACGTCTTGAGCTGGAACTTGAAGATCTTCGCAACGCACAGAACCATAGCCAGAAAAGATCAATATCGATCGACGGAGTAACATCCACATCGATCGATACGGAGCCCACACCATCGACCACTTACTCAAAACATGAGGTTGATGAGTCTCTTGGAGATATCTGGAAAGAATTGAAGAAAGCAGAAGCTCGTCTCAGCAGCAAACAAACCACAACCTGTGAACGTATCTTTCACAACCTAGCAGATCTAAGCATCTGCACAGAAGAGATGAAGAGATCTATCCGCCTTATCAATGAAGCACATGCAGATATGAACCCCACTGCACCTTGCAATCCTTTTGGAGGATTGACTCGTCTGAAAGCAGTTGAGAGGAAAATTGCTGATATGAGAGGAAAATTGCTGATATACACTTCTTAGTAGACAAAGAAGTGGAGGAACTCGCACTACGAATAGATACTATGCAGCAGGAGGCTGAGAAGTTCCAACGTCAACTTGATTATCAGGCTGCATCGATTGCATCGATCGACGAGCTCAACCTCAAATCAACCGATAGGCGATTGACTGAAATCGACGGCCAGATTAAGCTCTTTGCAGAGAAGGTTTCACGAGAATCTGCAGAAGCAAAAATCGACCGATGAACAACCTATTGCATCGATCGATATACAGACTTCAGAGATCTGTACCAGAGCCGATTTGAATAAATTAGCTGATGAAGTCTACACGGCAATAACAAGCGTGGATGATTCACAAGATAGACGTCTAGACCAAACGTATTTCCCGCTTGTTAAAGAGGTTGGAAGCATGGAATCTAGCATAGAAGGGATGCAGAAAGAAATTAAAGCCATTCAGAGGCAGCTTGCGAGCAGACCTGCACCCTTAGAATCGATCGACAGTAGGCCCAGCGCATCGATCGATGGACTTCAACAGCCATCGACCAACATTTCAACAAAGGAATCAATCGATACCAGCTCCATCCACGACAAAATGATCCAGCGCCTTGATTCAATGCAAGCAGAGCTCAGTGATCTTTCAGAACATGCCTACAGGAAGTTAGGATGGCACGAGTTCAGCATTGAAGGTCATGAAGAAAGGATTCAGAGGATCACTGATGAGTTGATTGAGATACAGAAGAAAAGAACCAGAGAGTATGAAGCCACAAGAAGCTTATTTGACGCATGGTTCGGCGAGAAGAAAGATACAGAGGATACTTTTTTCTCAACAAGTACCTGGACTTCATCTCAGTAGCTCATTCTATCCAAAGTCAAGCTAGATGACAATAATCAAAGGCTGAGTGGGAGGCAACCCACTGTTAGGTAGTTTTTCATTTTATTTTATCTTTAGGATTTTATTTTTCGTATTTGTTTTTCTTTGCTGTTACAACTAGACGATTGCCAATGAAATCGACCGACATGACACAGTCGATATCGATCGACAAGAACCACACAGAAGCGATCGACGAAGACGACTCAACATCGATCGATACGCATTGCGGTCAGGTATATCGTTCTCAACTTTTTTGATATCAGTGTACTTTATTATTGCCTATGCCTTCACTGGACTGGTTATACACTGGGGACAGTGTATGATTTAATTCTGGGGGGATGATTACTGATGCTGTTTACCTTTTGATTTCATCCAAAAAATGTTTTCGAAATGGTTTTTATTGAGTCAAGAAAGGGATAATGATAATTTAAACTTTCACTTTTTATTTAACCAATCTTTTAGGCACCATTCTTAGATTTGTTGTTGCAGAATGTACTATAGATGCTAAAGTTGATCACCTGTCAGCTATGACAACACTTTCATTGATTGTCTGGAGGAACCAAAACTGATTTCCAACCTAACCTGACAATTCTTTGCTTGTCTTGGGGCTTGGTATACATGAGATCGGATGCTTCAAACAAGTCTGGAAGGTAAAAGCCTTGTGTAGATAGTTTTATCACCCTCTCTCTTTCATTTTCGAAATTAGATTTAATTTCCTTCAAAAAAAATCCGAAAATTATCTTAAATTTATGTTCTAGGATTAGTTAGTCATTAACTAGGAAGGAATTCGAACAGGGCTTGGCGGTTACCCCCCTCAAGACTTGATTCATAAGAATTCTATAAGTAAAGGGTTCGAACAGGGCTTGGTGGTTACCTCCTTCAAGACTTGCTTCGCAATGAATCCTAGGATATAGGTCAAAAAGCAGTGAACATGACTTGGTGGCTGCAACCATTAAGGCTTGATTCATGGAAGCCTGTCAAATCTTGGTCAATGTCTTGCAAATGAAGCAGACTTGATTAGGAGAGAAATAGTAGAGAGAGAGGATAGGAACTAATTTTTACCTGCAGGTCCAGATACTTGTTTGAGCAACCTTACATCCTGTAATCGATACTCCCAAGGTAAAGCCTGCACTTTTATTTTTATGTACATAAATGAAATCAGTAGAGGGGTTAGTCAGACATGATTGCTAAGTTGTTGGCTAGAAGATTAAGGTTGTTTAATTAGGATATTGCATAATGTGCTTCTGTGATTGACAGACTCTTAGATGTGGTTTGCAACAAAGTAGAGGTTATGATTCTAAGTTTGAATTTGATTTAGTCCCTGCTTTTCAAAACCTCTTTCATAAAGACTGCATGTGTGTTTGCTTGAAGACAAGCAAAAGGTCAAGTCTGGGGGAGTTGATATACCATGGATTTTACCCGTTTTTACCCATGGTATATGAGTGTTTTTACTACTATTATCTATGTTTTGGAGTCTATTAGGTATGTTTTCAGGTTTAGAAGCATTTTGGAGAAAAGTGATGTTTTAGGTGCCTTTTTGGAGCTTAAAGAAGAGTTCACCCGTGATCAAGACCAGAGGTCGACACCAGAGTTACACATCGATCGATGCACACTCTATGCAATCAATCGATGCACACTCTGTGCAATCGATCGATGCACACTCTGTGCAATCGATCGACACACATTAGCCGAAGAACGATACATCGAGACTATAATCGATCGATGTACACCATGTACTATCGATCGATACTGAGGCGGCAGAAAGACAAGTTGGACCTGGCCGAACTTGAAGCCCAAGATATCACATTTTACAAGAATGCCCCTGACGAGTTTTTTAACCTAATGAACTCATATATTTATATGCCCAAGTTTTTATAAGTTTTAACAAGTCCTAAACAAGTTTACAAGCTTTTTACACAATATACACAATTCAAAATTTTATTCAAGTTTTATACAAGTT
Organism: Brassica juncea; assembly: GCA_018703725.1. Classification (NCBI taxonomy): domain Eukaryota; kingdom Viridiplantae; phylum Streptophyta; class Magnoliopsida; order Brassicales; family Brassicaceae; genus Brassica; species Brassica juncea. The sequence goes on from CM031937.1 coordinate 10,756,987, forward strand.
TCTTTTCCTTCTATTTATTTCTTTTCAGTTCTTTATTTGTTAACAAAGGTTATAGAATTCTAGACCTAGAGGAGAGATCCAAAGATATTTGTGATTGGAACCTAAGTGTTCACCCTCTAATAGGTATATGAACTTCTATTATTACCTTGTTGCTATGAACTACTTAGCCATGTTTGAGTAGATTCATTTGTTAGATTTAGGGTTTAAATAGGATATGAGGGATTAGCCCCAACCTATAATTGCTATAGTTGTGATATTTATTGTTAGGATTGTTCACTAATGCTTTTTCTAGCTTAGCTACTGATGTCTTGCATATTTACATGTTTTTAGCTATCATATCTTGTGCATTTTTGCTCATTTAGATTAGGCATGAACTTGCATTCCCTTTGCATTAGAATCTATTAGAATTGGATTGACATCTTGCATTCTACAACATTTGATTAGGACTTAGAAAAGGCCTATCATCAAATTGGCGCCGTTGCCAAGTTCTAAGTTGATTTTGACATTGGGATTTAGTTATTTGCTTGAGACTAAGTCATTTTTATTTTTATTGTATCTTGTGATATTGGTTCTTGCCACTTCTATCTTTGACTTTCAGGTGTATGATCACAAGAAGCAGAGGGGCATCCAACTTGGTTCCTACTGTTGAAGAGATTGCTGCACTTGAGAGGGAGATAGCTAGACAAAGAAGAGAAGTAGAGCAACAGGCTCATCTTCAAAGGTTGGGGTTTGAGATGGAGAATCTGCCTCAAGATGGTAATGTCCAAGGGGACAATGGTCCAAGAGCTGACAATCCTAGACCACCACGCCAGCCACATCACCAACCACGCCAAGCAAGAGCCATTGGAGCCTATGACCAACCTCACATTCATGGTCATAGGTTGGGAATCAGAGCACCAGCTGTGGAGAACAACAACTTTGAGATCAAATCAGGGCTGCTGCATTTGATTGAGAACAACAAGTTCCATGGCCTTGCTGTGGAGGATCCCCTTGATCACTTGGACACATTTGATAGCTACTGTAGCTTGTCCAAGATTAATGGAGTCTCTGAAGATGCTTTCAAGCTGAGGTTGTTTCCATTCTCTTTGGGAGACAAGGCACATCTATGGGAGAAGGCTGTTCCAAGTGACTCTATCACTACTTGGAATGAGCAAGAGAGCATTCCTAGAGAAATTCTTCTCTACCTCAAGAACAGCAAGATCAGAAATGAGATCTCTAGTTTTCAGCAGAAGAACCTTGAGAGCTTTAGTGAAGCATGGGAGAGGTTCAAGGGCTATTGGTCTCAATGCCCACATCATGGCTTCACCAAGGAGAGTTTGCTTAGTACCTTCTACAGAGGTGCTCTACCAGAGTTCAGGAGCAGATTGGACACAGCCAGCAATGGGTTCTTCTTGGGCAGAACTGAGCAGGATGCTGAGGAGCTGGTGGAAAACATGGCTAGGAGTGACTCAGTCTACAGTGAGGAGCATGATAGGGCCAACAGAGGCACTGATGAAGATGATCCGCACACAAGAAAGGCCCTGAAATCTCTCCAAGAAAAGTTGGACAAGCTTCTTGTAGAGAAGGCTAAGCAAGAGCAGCTTAACTCCATTGGGAACCAGCAACAGCAACAGCCTGCTAGGACTACTGAAGTTCATGGTGTAGAAGGTCAAGAGGAGCTGTGCTTCATCAATTCTAATGGCACATGGTATAGGAAAGAGCCCAACTTCCAATACCAAAACAACTACCAGCAAAGACCTTACTACAACAATCACCAAGGAGGTTACCAAGCAAACCAGCCTACTCAACCCCAAGGAAGCTCTTCTCCAGCTCAGGCTCCAAGTTCAAATTTGGAGTCCATGTTCAAGCAACTCTTAGAAGCTCAAGAAAGAAATGCTAAGACCATTGGTGATGAGTTCAAGAACATCCATGCTAAGATTGATGGAACCTATTCTGACCTCAACAACAAGTACATGCAACTTGCCTCTCACCTCAAAGCTTTGGAGAGCCAAGTTGCATCCATGTCTTCATCCTCCAAGAGTCCAATGGGATCTCTACCAGGGAAACCAGAGAAGAACCCTAAAGAAACTTGCAATGTTATCCTCTCCACTTCTTCAAGGATTGCATTGAGTGATCATAAGAATGATGTTGATGAGATTGAGAGGCTAGTGCTTGGAAATCAGATTGAACATGATAAGAGACTGGTTTTTGCCACAGCTGAAGCTAGAGTTGTGAAGAGAGCTGATAAGAAGGTTCAAGGAAAGATTGATGAGCCTAAGGTTGAGACACAAGTTGAGAAGAGTGCTAACCCCAAGCTGAAAGAAGTGAAGGAAGAAGACAATGAGGTTGAGCTATCACCATATGATAAGCTCCCTTACCCTCAAAGGTTCCTCACCAAAGCTCAGAAAAAAGTGGTCTCCAAATTCAGAAAAGACGTCAGTGATATTGGAGTCAAGCTTCCCGAGATCAGCAATATGCATGCTGCTCATGTCCAAATGATGCTCATAAAGGACATTCTCACCCACCAAGCTGAAGTGGCTGAACTTTTGGACATCTCACTTCTGAAGATTGATCCACCAATCCCTCCCAAGTCCCTCCCTAAGCTTGAATCTCAAGGGAAGTTCAACTTGTCTTGCTCTCTTGGTAAACTAACTATGGATGATGCTCTTGTTGATAGTGGAGCTAGTGTGAATGTCATCTCCTTGGATATGGTGCAGAGTATTGGGATTGAAAGCATGGAAACAGATACTCCTCCTCTCACCTTTGGGGATTCCTCTTCTACCACCCCACTTGGCATAATCAAGGACTTTCCCTTGAAGATTGGATCCTGCACCATACCTATTGACCTCACTGTTTTGAAGATGGCATCCGCAGAAAGAGTCCCTTTGATCCTTGGCACTCCCTTCCTCACAACAGTTGGAGCTTGCATTGACTTTCCCAACAAGAAGGTCACTCTCATGCATGTCAACAAAGCAGTCTCCTATCCTCTCCAGCCTCCACTCGAATCAGACTATTGTGGGACAATCACTTGTGATGTACAAGCCGTTGAGAAGCCCCAAGATGAAGAGGTTGAAGGTAAGAAAGAGGGTCTTGATGGAGAGTGTTCTAAGGAGTTGTGTGTTGAGCACTTGGAAAGTGCTAAAAGAGAGGAGATGGCTGGAGCCTTAAGGGCCACTCATGGCAAGAAGAAGATAGTGAAAGAGCCTCCTCTTGATTTTCTCTCACACACTCTCACTCTCCATCCAAAGAAGCTCAAGGATGGAGCCATTGAGTACAAGATCAAGCATAAGGGCAGGTCCACACCATTCTCAAATGCTAGAGCCATCATCACTCCTCAGCTCCAAGATGACCCAATCAAGCTTCAAGAGCTTCTCTCTCAGGTCCTAACCATCACACTTGAAGGTGGGAAGGATCCTCCTTCTCACTAGTCAAAGAGAAAAGGTAGTCAAGCTAAGTGACTCAAAACAAGCTCACTTGGGAGGAAGTCCCATGGTTATCCTTGTATATAGCTTTGCAATTTCGAATTTCCTTTTTAGTTTTTAATAAAAGTGGTCAAGATTTTCAGGTTGAGCAAAGCACTAGAGGAGAGAAGAATGGTGGTGAACCACTTAAGCCCCATGATCCATGTAGCAGCCTCCTCTAGTTGCTATGAACCAAGCCAGCTTCTAGTCATGACACAAGCACCATGCCCAAATCTCCTTGTGTGGTATTATTCCAACCCTTCTTGTATATACATTTGATTTTGCCTTGTTGGGGTATCTCTTACTCTCTTACTCACACAGGAGACTGTGTGATTTAAGTGTGGGGGAGGTACCGGATATTTGATCATGTTTGCTTTGTGATTTTGAGTCTCATGCATTGCATTGTACATTCATAAGTGCATAGAAAATCCAAAATTTTTTTAAATTTTTGAACCATGTAGATTGCATCACTTGCATCCTTAAGATTGAGTCTAGAGCATATAGGTTGCATTCATTTGCATGTGGAGCATTGCCTTGTAAAGAACACTTGTTTGCACTGAATTTGGCACCCTAGTTAAACATATCAAGTAGCTTAAGCATCTTTTGAAAGGCTTGCATGCTTTGAGCCTTGAAAACTCTTCTTGAAGCTTGCTTGCTTGATATTGGCATTGTTCTTAAGACCAGCTCCATCCTGAACTTAGACTTGAATGAACTTAATCTCTCTTGCATATGGGCATTTGCATACTTAGTCATGGATCTCATACACATTTGGGTTATCTTTTTCCATTGTACCACCCTTTGTTAACCCAAATGGCACTCCCTCACCCTTGAACCCTATCCATTCTTTGAAACCTACATTGATTTGCTTGAGTGAGGCCTCTTTTGATAGCTTGTCATGTGCAAAATCTTGAGAGTATTGGGAGCGACATGGATTTGTTCTCATCTCTTGCTAGCATAGGGTCATCATTTGAGCTAGCTTCTAGGATGGTGAGTGAAGTGTCTGTTACCTAATGATTTAGATCTTGGGTTTGAGGATATGTCAATGTTGGGATTGATGAACAAAGAAAGTTTTGAGAAGGAAAATCCCTAGGGACCTAGAAATGAAAAATGAAAATCTCTTGATTGAAGTTTTTGACCTTCCCCCTCATGTATATATATAAAAAAAAAAGAATAAAAAAAAAGAATAAAAAAAAGAATAAAAAGAAAAAGAAAGATTCAATAAGATAGTGGGGAAGGAAAAACTTAAGAGTTAGAGTTTAGAATGTGAATAGAGGTCCTTAGAGGTTGAATCATAAGAAAGAAAATGTTCATTGGGTGAGTGATGTGAGTATGTCTTCATTTTGGGTTATGGGATGAATAAAAAGGGTATAGATCTTGTATCACTTAGGAATTGGGTAGAATGATGAGGATGGATCCATGTATGCATGAATTGCTCCTAGTCTTAGATAAATTTTGCATAATGATCAAGCTCCTTGATTTTTGAGTGACTGCCACCTTGAAATGAAGCATTGAACCCTCCTTTTCATCCTTATTAGACCATTTGATCACCTAGCCAAATGATTGAGATCATGTGCCCATCTGTGAGACTTCACCTTGTGTGTGTGTGAGTGAATCAATGTGAGGGCTGGTTAAGAGAGCATGTTAGTTGATAGGCATTGCATCTTGTGTAGAGGCATAAGAGTAATTGATAGGCCTTGTGAAGCTAGAGCATAATAAGAGAGTTTGCTCATGCTATTTGCTATGTTTCTTTAGGATGTCAGGTTGAGTGCTATGAGTGTTTCCTTTGGCTTTGTTCCCATCCTTGCATCCATCCATCCCCCTTGTGTTTGAAAAGTTTACTTGAGGACAAGCAAAGGTCTAGTGTGGGGGAGTTGATGTCTTGCATATTTACATGTTTTTAGCTATCATATCTTGTGCATTTTTGCTCATTTAGATTAGGCATTAGGCATCTTTAGGCTCATTTTGCATTCATAAGTCTCTATCAGGTGTTGGAGTATACTTTGGAGATTTTGGAGATGTTTGGAAGTTTTGTGATGAAAAAGAGGGGTTTAAAGATGAACATGGACGGAGGCCTTAGAAATGTCTTCTGATGCTAAGATTTTGTGGAGACACAGCAAATTGAGTTAGCTTTCCAATGGAAAATGTTTCAAGTCATTTGGACCTGTATTGGAGAAGTTATGATCAATTCACTTGAAGCATGTCAGGTTGGCCGGACGCGCGGCCTGGACTGCTCGGGTGAGAGTACCCGCGCGGAGCACACCAGGGACAGGCAAGAACGGACCATGATGCGCGGCCAGACTGCTCGGGACACATGACCCGCGCGGGACGGCAGCCAGGACATGAGCCGGTGCGCGGCCTAGCATGCGCGGAGCAAGATACCCGCGCGGCCGGAAGGGAATGGACACAGTTCATGCGCGGCCTAGAGTGCGCGGGATTGGACGGATGGACAAGGGCCAGGTTGCGCGGTCAGAGATGCTCGGGGTGCATGACCCGCGCGGGATTGGACGGATGGACAAGGGCCAGGATGCGCGGCCAGAGGAGCTCGGGGTGCATGACCCGCGCGGCCTGGTGGATTTCTCGGACGGGACGACCTGCTCGGGTCAGGACGCGCGGCCAGGACATGGGCAAGCTGACCCTGAGCGTTTTTGGCCTCTCTTTTCTCATTGGTCGAAAATCACTTGGCCAAGGGCTTTTTAGACTTTCTCCTTTATGTTTTTAAGGGTTTCCAAGCCCCATATAAATACTCTTGTATCCCCTTTGAGGGACTGATCTCATTTTCTATCTAAGAACACATAAACCTCTTGAGTAAAGTTTCATCTTGATTCATAATCTCATCTTTGTCTTTGTGTTCTTGATTGTTTGATTTCACATCCTTTCTTTCTCTATATGTTTGAGCTTGAATCTATCATGGATTTAAGAGTAAGCATGTGGATTAGTGAGTAGATCCTTCTAAGATCCATGGGTTAGGGTGATAGAGAGTGATTAAGTTAGATCCAAGGTGTCTATTGTTAGATCTATCATTTCCTTGCATAGATTTGGTGTTTTTAAAGCTATATTTGAGTTGGCCTCTCAAGCATAGAGCTATAGGCATTTCATGCCCGGAAGGTGTTCTATGAAATGCCTGAACCAACTCATCTATGCTTTTAGCTTGCTTTGCCTAAGGGATAGTTGTCAAAGGAGCTAGGATTGCTATTAGACTCATTCTCCATGTTTGCTTTGATCATTACAGCCAAAGGGATTTGGTGTACTTGGGTGATCATTGCAAAAGAGCATTCATCTAGGGATAGAGCTTGCTTAGTTTTGTTGTCTAGGCATAAGGATTAGATTGATTGAAAAGTTAGCATCTTGGATCGAAGCTTAATCATTTGATATCAAGTCCCTATACCAATGGGTCTCACTCTCCTCATAAGAAAGAAAGTTCAATCTTTTATTGCATTTTTAATATTGTCTTAGTTTCTCAATCATCCTCTCATCTTGATAGACTTAGATTAAGCATGAACTTGCATTCCCTTTGCATTAGAATCTATTAGAATTGGATTGACATCTTGTATTCTACAACATTTGATTAGGACTTAGAAAAACGCTCAGGGACGTGGCTGGACGGTCCGGGCCGCGCATGCTTGGCCGCGCAGTTCTTGTTTGGCCGTTGCTCGTCCCGCGCGGGTATGCTGGCATGGTCGTCCCGTCCCGCGCGTTTGTACACTTCCGTCTGGTCTCGTCCCGCGCGGGTACCACGTACCGCTCAGCTCAGGCCGCGCATCCGGACGCTCTTGTTCGTCTCGTCCCGCGCGGGTACCACGTACCGCTCAGCTCAGGCCGCGCGTCCGGACGCTTTTGTTCGCTTTGTCCCGCGCGGGTACCACGTACCGCTCAGCTCAGGCCGCGCATCCGGACGCTCTTGTTCGTCTCGTCTCACGCGGGTACCACGTACCGCTCAGCTCAGGCCGTGCGTCCGGACGCTTTTGTCCACCCGTATGGTATGTCCTGTCCCGCGCGGGTAAGGTAACCCGAGCAGATTAGGCCGCGCATGGTCTTGCTTCAGCTTGTCCGTGCGGTGTGATCTGTACCGCGCGGGTGGGTGGTCCCGTGCGGATCAGGCCGTGCGTCCGTATGTTCGCGGGTCCTCATGCGCGGGAGATCTTGGCCGAGCATGTCCGTCCGGGTGCTGCATCGTCTGGCATCATTCCTTCGTCCTGTGCGGGCTGGTCAGGCTGAGTGTGCTGACCCGGATGCACTGACATGCCTTCACTCAAATAACCATAACTCCTCCAATATTGCTTCAAATGGCTTGAAATCACTCCCAATGGAAAGCTAACTCAAGATACTATCTCCCCACCAAATCTTATCACAGAAAGACTTCTTTATTGCCATCGTCCAAATCCATCTTTCACCCTTCCTTTTTGTAACAAAGTACCCTCAAACACCTTCAAATTCTCCAAAGTACACTCCAAGACCTGATAAAGACTTATGAATGCAAAATGAACCTAAATATGCCTAATGCCTAAACTAGAAGGGATAAAATGCACAAAATGGAAGGCTAAAACAATGAAAATATGCAAGACATCAACTCCCCCACACTAGTCCTTTACTTGTCCACAAGTAAACTTGCAAGGACTAAGGAGGAGAGGTTTGAAGGAGGGGACTCATAGCCAAAAGAATGCTCTTCTTAGTTCTCAACTTGATAACCTTGCACAAACATACCAAGTAGCAGGAGCAAAAACTCAATCCAACTCTAACTTATCAAGGCCTATCTTAACTCCTTTGATCCCTATACTTACTCATCATGAATCCACAACCCACAATTCCATTTGCCCTCTAACAATCATTAATCAAACTCAAAAGACTTCTTGCAAATGGTCAAATGGTCCAAGTCATTTGGTTTGGTGGTAGAAGGTTTTATTCAAGTGAAACAAGGGGTTCAAAGGGATCTTTCAAGGGATGGTTCACTCTCAAAACAAGTAGCCTTGACATTGTACATAATATATCTAAGAAAGGGATCAACTCATGCTTACAATGCTCAATCTCCATTGTTCTACCCTTTCCCAAAATACATAGATCACATCTTTATTCCCAATGCCAAAATGCCACTCACATCTCTCACCCAAAGATTTCCCCCAATTGTTCAAGATATTTTCTCATTTGAAACTCTTTCTTAATGAAGTCTACAAGGGAATTTACACATTTCAAACTCTTTTCAGCTCTTTCTAGATATTGCTAGCCCCCTTTCATTATTGTTTTTTTTTTTTCTTTTTCTTTTTTTTTTATTCTTTTTTTATGGGGGCCAAGACTTTTTAAACAACTTGGAGCTTACAATCTTTCATTCCTCTTATCCCTTCTAGACTTAATCACTTATAACAATAGAGTCTCATGAGTCAACCTTTTCTTTCAAAAACCTTTATTTCCCCAAGATCATACAATACAACACTCACCCCCATCCTAGAAGCTAGACATTAATGAGTGTCTAATCTAGCTAAAATGGAGATCAAGCATTGTCGTTCCCAATACTCTCAACATTATGCACATGTAAAGCTTTCCAAAGAAGGCCTCACTCAACAAATAATGAAAGCTTGAAAAGAGGTAAGGGTTTTAGGGCGTGGAGTGCCACTTGAGCTTGTCCAAAAAGATAGACAAAGAATGGGAGGGACAACTCAAGTGTTCTATCCATGACTTAGTACACAAGGGACCATGAGCAAGAGACTAGAGTCTAAATATGACAGGAGCAAACTTCAAAGAGATAGCATCAATCAATCAAATAAGCTTTAGGAAGAGATTTCAAGGCAAAAAGTTTACAAGCCATCCTAAGATTGCTCAAGCTACTTACTATGCTTATGAAGGGTATCACTTTAAGAACTTAGCATGAGCATCTTTTCAAGGAAACTATCATCCTTGTCCCCTTATGCATGATGCAACCTATATGATGATTTTTCTCTTTTTTTTTATGCAAGTGAATGATCTAGACTCAATCCTAATGCAACTACATGATTCTTTTTGTGCTTTTCAAATTTTTCAAATTTTTATGGCTTTTCTATGCAATAACTATCTACAAATGCATGCTTATGACATAAAACACAAGATGATCAGCAACTTGACACCTCCCCCACACTTAATTCACACAGTCTCTGTGTTTGTTAAATGTGGAGAAGGGTCTAAAGAAAGAAGGTAAAATGAAAATTAAATGAAATGATGAGTGGTATATACAGTGGTCAGGAAGTGGAGTACCTCATGGAGCATGGGATGAGGCGGATGCCTCACCCTCAGAGTCATTTTCATCATCAGTGGTGCTTAGGCTTGGTGACTTGTTTCCGGACGCGGATGGGGCGATGTAGGGGTTCCTCAAACGGCGGAGAGCTTGTTTCTGTGTCCGTGGCTCAGAAGGGTCATGAAGTGGCTGAGGAGGCGGGGCAGTGAAAGCATCAAGATCAAAATCCTCAGCTCTACAGCCAGCTACAGCTCCCCTGGCTAGAACATCAGCCACTTGCTTCATGAAGTGAGCCGAAGCTGCAGCTTGCCGCTTGACAGTTCTTCTCAGCTCTTTGCACTTGTTGGTGAGCTTGAAGATAGTCCTATCTTGAGCTCTGTTCCACCTCTGAAGGGTACTGATCTGGTCATGAGCTTGCCGAATAGGACCAAGAGGTAAAGCACCGGTGCATTGGTCAAACTTGTAACGAGGAGGACCAAAAAGATGTGCAGTGGCTCTGCTAGAGTGTCCCTGATCATATTGTTCCACCTTGCGTGCTGCCTTTTCACCTCTTGGAAGAGCCATGGGGCCTAAAGCGCCATGAGGTCCAAGCAAGTGCCTCTCACTAATGTCAAATCTTATGGCTCCTGGAGTGGTCAAGGTAGTGAGGGGATAGTCGGGTAGGAGCAGCTCAACCTTTGTGGTACCTCTCAAATATGAATAAACACACCGCCCATTAAACCTTCCAGAGAGAAAATGAGCTGACTTCAGGTATTGGAGATCCAAAAAATTGGGGCCAGCTGCATCATTTCCCAAGCTAATCCCTTGGTAAGCAAGCAATGGTGTTATCAAGCCACCAATTCCAATCTGAGCTCCAGGGTCTCTGTTTGTCCAGCTCCAACTCTTGTAATGCATGAGGCGCTTCACAAAGAATCCCACCATGCCAAAATCCTTGTAGAAATCACTAGGAACCAAAGGGAGATGAGGCTGTAATGCATAGTGCTGGACAGCTTGGTGCAGGAATTTCACTTCATCTCCAAAGACTGTTCCCACTTCCTTCCTGGGGAACAATGTATGCACAAGCAATCTGTGGAGATATCGCACTGAAGGGTGTCGGATGGAGGCATTCTTGTCGCGGTTGGAACTCCTTGTCTTGCCTGTTAACAACCTCCAAGTAAGGTGTGTGATGTTCATCTCTCTTTTGACCCTAGCAAGCTTGGGAAAAGAAGGATTTTTCTGGTCTTGAAACCCAAGCACTTCCTCAATTTCCTTGAATGACATTGAGTAGGCTCTCCCATCAATCTTGAAGTGTATCATACCCCATCCTTGCTCCACATTCTTGGAGGTGTGAAAGGTGGCTTGAAGTTATGACAGGAATTGGCAAGAGACTTCTTTATAAGTTGGATAGGCCATAGTGTAAAAACTGCTCATACTCATGTAGCCTAGCATCTCCTTGATATCATCTTCAATTGACAACTCCTTGAGGGTTTGTTTATCAGCGAATCTGGTAGGTGGCCAAGAGACACCTTTCCTCATTTGCTCTAACAGCTCCTCTTCAGTGGGTGTCTTCTGCCTGTCCCTTTTATCATTGAAGGACTCTGTTGAGTTAGGGTCATACTCAGCCTCACTGTCATCCTCAGAATGTTCCTCGTCAGCATTTGCACCTTCTTGCTCTATGGGAGGAGGTTCTATAGTCTTTCTTGGCGCCTTGGCTCTTATGGTGGGAGCTGGTTCATTTGCACCATCTTTGGTGCCTTTCTCCAAAACCAAAGCTCTCAACTTGGTGCTCCTAGGCGCTCTTGCTTTCTTTGGAGGGGCTTGCTTGTGAGCAATGTCAGCCACACTCTCCTCAACCATAACTCTTTTTCCATCTCTCTTGGCCTGTGCTTTCTTTCTTAGCATGGCCAAAGTTTGCTGCCTACGCTCCTCTTCTGATTCAGGCATGGAGCCAAGTTCTTTCCTAATCTGAGCAGTCACCCTCCTTTCAGCCTGCTCTTTCTCTTCCGCTATTTGAACTTCGTTCTTTCTCCCCATTGTTCCTGAAAATTCAATCCTTGGAAATAGGGTGAGCACAAGAAAGAGGCAATCATGCACAAACACAATCTAGCTCTAGCAAGATAATCAATCTCAATAGGAACTAGAATAATGAAGCAAGATCATCAATCTCAATCATGAAGACAAGCAAGGCAAGCAATAGCTAAGAAGGAAGCTCTCATGCTCAAAATAATTTTTTTTTTTTTTTTTTTTTTTTTTTTTTTTTTTTTATAGAGCACAAGAACTTCAAACTAGCCAAAATCAAATTAACCAGAGTTCAGCTTGAAATTGGGACCAAATCAACCTTCAACACCAATTATTTCACCCATCTAGCTCAATAACAACCCTAAGTAAGCTAGAATTGAAAAAGCCCCAAATCTCATGAACCCTAATTTGCCAAAGTTCAAATTAATCTTAATTCCATCATGAAATCAACTACCCAGCATGATATATAAGCTTTCCCTAGTCTAAATTACAAGAATCTAGCAAGAAAAGGCTCAAATTTCAAGTTCAAATTTTTAGGGTTCATGAGGGTTACGAATTTGAACTTAGAGATACCATACCTTGCTTTGGATGAAGGATAAAGATGAAAAGGTTCAAAGAATTAGGTCTAGGGGAAGAAGGTCTTGATGTGGGAAAAGGAAATTTATGATTTGGTTGAGATTTGGCAAAGTTATGTGAATTTGTGTTCTTGGAGGCTAGAGAGGATTTTGATGTGAGGAAGAAGAAGAAATGAGGAAAGAGATGGTGGCTTAGGGTGGCTTAGGGTTTTAAAGTGTGTTTGGGTCGGGTAAAAAGGGTTCTGGGCGGGTGCATGCGGGTTTGGGTCGGAATAAAGAGAAAAATACTTACCTGGGTCGGCCGGGTCGTACCGCGGGTTGGGACGCGGGTCGTGCGCGGGTTGAGTGAGTGGAGAGAGTGACCCGCGTGATCTTGCCCGCGCGTCCGTCTCGTGTCCGTCCAGCCTTCCGTACCCGCGCGGTGCATCCGTCCCGTGCATTCGGCCCCGCGCGTTCCGGATCATCCGACAGCTACGTCCGTCCGCACCTACCCGCGCGGTGCATCCATCCCGCGCATTCGGCCCCGCGCGTTCCGGATCATCCGACAGCTACGCCCGTCTGCACCTACCCGCGCGGTACATCCATCCCGCGCATACCTGACCGCGCATCTCCGGTCCTGATCGGTCCGGCCGTCCGAGCGGGTAACACGGCTCGCGCATAGCAGACCGCGCGTCTCACGTTCTGATTGGTCCGGCCGTCCGAGCGGGTAACACGGCCCGCGCATAGCAGACCGCGCGTTTCACGTTCTAAGGCAGTCCGGTTCTCTAACCGACCCCCCTTTTTTTATTATTCTTCCCACTCATGCACACCATCTGCATCCCATTGATCTCCCATCGTCCAAAAGCTTCGAAAAATAAATCCTAATGCAATATTTACAAGGATAACCATGGGACTTCCTCCCAAGTGAGTTTGTTTAAAGTCACTAGCTTGACTTTGCCTCCTTTGAGGTTAGGCAATGGGAGCATCAGAGAGTGGGGTTGATGTCCCATCCTCCTTTGGTACCGAGGCCATGTATTCCTTTAGTCTTTGGCCATTCACTGTGAAGTCTCCGCCATCCTTGTTCCAAAGCACAATGGCTCCATAGGGTCTCACTTCTTTGATCACAAATGGACCAGACCACCTTGACTTTAGCTTTCCTGGAAACAGCTTCAGTCTAGAGTTGTAGAGAAGCACTTGATCTCCTGCCTTGAACTCTCTCTTGAGGATGTGCCTGTCATGGAAAGCCTTTGTCTTTTCCTTGAAGATCCTTGAGTTCTCAAAAGCATCCATCCTTATCTCATCCAGCTCATTGAGTTGAAGAAGTCTCTTCTCCTTTGCACACTTGATGTCAAAGTTTAAAAGCTTCACAGCCCACAATGCCTTGTATTCAAGCTCAACTGGTAGGTGGCAAGACTTTCCATAGACAATGTTGAAGGGAGTGGTGCCTAGAGGAGTCTTGAATGCTGTTCTATATGTCCAAAGAGCATTATCAAGCTTGGCTGACCAATCCTTCCTCTTGGTTCCTACAACCTTTTCCATGATTCCCTTGATTTGCTTGTTGGAGACTTCCACTTGGCCACTTGTTTGAGGATGATAAGGTGTTGCAACCTTGTGCTTTACTCCATTCCTCTTGAGAAGACTCTCAAATACCTTGTTGATGAAGTGTGAACCTCCATCACTTATGACCACTCTTGGAACTCCAAATCTTGGGAAAATAGTGCTTTTGAACATTTTGACCACTACTCTTGAATCATTTGTAGGACTTGCTATTGCTTCCACCCACTTTGATACATAGTCCACAGCCACCAAAATGTATTTGTTGCCATAGGAAGAGGGGAAGGGTCCCATGAAATCAATCCCCCAAACATCAAACACTTCCACTTCAAGGATTGGGTTTTGAGGCATCTCATTTCTTTTAGTAATGTTCCCACTCCTTTGGCAAGAGTCACATTTTGAAATGAAGTCTTGTGAGTCCCTGAACATGTGTGGCCACCAAAATCCAGCTTGTAACACCTTAGAGACAGTCTTGAATGGAGCAAAATGGCCTCCATAGGAAGATCCATGGCAATGTGAGAGGATTCCTTCAACTTCTTCTTCAGCCACCACTCTTCTATAAATCTGATCCTTGCATAGGGTGTAGAGGTATGGTTCATCCCAATAGTATCTCTTCACATCTTTGTAGAACTTCTTCTTCTCATACCCTGCAAGTCCCAATGGTTCTTTTCCAGTGGCTAAGTAGTTAACCAAATCAGCATACCAAGGTCCGTTCTCTTCAGCTGCCTTAACCTCTTCAATCTTTTTTCCAGTCTCAATGGCTGCTACCACTGACATGATGGCTAGGACATGCTCTTCTCTGAGGCCCTCATCAATAGGTATTCCACCTTCAATTCTCAACCTGGACAAGTGATCAGCAACTCCATTCTCAATCCCTGGCTTGTCTCTAATCTCCAAGTCAAACTCTTGAAGCAAAAGGATCCACCTTAGTAGTCTTGGCTTGGCATCCTTCTTTGCTAGGAGATGTCTCAAAGCTGCATGGTCAGTATACACAATGACCTTAGAACCCACCAGGTAGCTTCTGAATTTCTCAAAGGCGAAGACAATGGCCAGCATCTCCTTCTCTGTTGTGGCATACCTCATTTGCGCATCATTCAATGTTTGGCTAGCATAATAAATGACATGAGTTTTGCCATCCTTCTTCTGCCCCAGGACAGCCCCAACAGCAAAATCACTAGCATCGCACATTATCTCAAAGGGGAGGTCCCAATCAGGTGGCTGAACAATGGGAGCACTAACAAGGTCACCCTTTATCTTCTTGAAAGCCTCAAGACAATCTTCATCAAAGCTGAAAGCAGCCTCCTTGCACAGCAACTTGGTCATTGGTCTAGCAATCTTTGAGAAGTCCTTGATGAATCTTCTATAGAATCCAGCATGGCCAAGGAAGCTCCTGATGTCTTTCACTGTCTTTGGTGGGGGCAAGCTAACCATCACCTCAATCTTAGCTTTGTCCACTTCAATACCCTTTTCTGAAATCTTGTGTCCCAGCACAATCTCCTCTTTGACCATGAAATGACATTTCTCCCAATTCAGCACTAGGTTGGTGTCTTCACATCTCTGTAGGACCCTGCACAAGTTGGACAAACAAGCAGAAAACGAAGATCCGTAGACAGAGAAATCATCCATGAATACCTCCACTATATCCTCAATGAGATCCGAGAAGATAGACATCATGCACCTTTGAAAGGTTGCTGGAGCATTACATAACCCAAATGGCATCCTTCGATAAGCAAAGGTGCCATAGGGGCATGTGAATGTTGTCTTCTCTTGATCATTGGGATGTATGGGGATTTGGAAGAACCCTGAATACCCATCAAGAAAACAATAGAAAGGATGGTTTGCAAGTCTCTCAAGCATTTGATCAATGAATGGCAATGGAAAGTGATATTTTCTAGATGCTGAGTTGAGCTTTCTATAATCAATACACATCCTATGGCCAGTTATGGTTCTAGTTGGTATCAATTCATCCTTGTCATTTTTAACCACAGTGATACCACCCTTTTTTGGAACTACATGCACAGGAGATACCCATTTAGAATCTGAAATAGGGTAGATAACACCAGCATCTAAGAGCTTGAGAATCTCCTTCTTTACAACATCTTTAAGGTTAGGATTCAACCTCCTTTGATGTTCTATAGAAGTCATTGATTCATCCTCTAGATGTATCCTATGCATGCACAAAGAAGGTGATATCCCCTTAATATCATCTAGTGAGTATCCAATGGCTTTTCTAAACCTTTTAAGTGCATTTAAAAGTTGAGAAAGCTCAAGTTCAGTAAGTTCACTACTCACAATGACAGGATATGTCTCATTAGGGCCTAGAAATGCGTACCTTACACCATGGGGAAGAGGTTTTAGCTCCACTTTTGGTGCCTTGAGCTCACTCCAATCATCTTGTTTGGTGTTCTCTTGTTGAGTGGCTGAAACAGCTTGACATGCCTCTTGTTTAAGCTCCTCATACTGGCCTCTATCAGCAATCTTCTTTCGAGAATCCAGCATGGCTGCAATAGCCTCACTCTCCTTGTTCTCAACCACTTGGACCTCTTTATCCACTGTCAAAGCATGCTGCAAAGGGTCCTCTATTGTCAACTCTCCACGTGCCAATTCCTCAAGGAGCTCATCAGCTAGAGCTTCCATCTCCTCTATGTAGAACACTTGGCCTTGCACAGTTGACCTCTTCATTACCTTGTTGACATCAAAATGGAGAGTGTGCTCTTTCCCCAAATGAAGATCAATCTTGCCTTCCTTCACATTGATAAGGGCTCCTGCTGTGGCTAAGAATGGTCTTCCAAGGATCAAGGGGTCTCTAGCTTCTTCATCCATCTCAAGAACAACAAAATCAGTGGGGATTTCACAATTTCCCACCATTACAGGGAGGTCTTCAAGGATACCAATGGGGAATTTGACTGAGCGGTCAGCAAGCACCAAAGAGAGTTTGCACTTCTTGTATTGGCTAAACCCAAGCTTCTTGGCAACAGATAGAGGCATGAGACTGACACTAGCTCCCAAATCACATAGACATCTCTCAAACATTAAAGGACCAATGGCACAAGGTAGAGTAAAGCAGCCTGGATCCTCTAGCTTCTTAGGGATTGTCAATCTCTGGATGATGGCACTGCACTCATGAGTAAGAACCATCATGCCTTCCATTTCCTTCTTCTTGGCAGCCACAGCATCCTTCAAGAACTTGCTGTATTGAGGAACAAGCATGAAGGCATCAATGATTGGCATTGTAACTTGAACTTCACTCAATTGCTTCTCAAAGAGTGCTTTGTACTTCTCCAAAAGTTGCCTCTTGAATCTTCCAGGAAATGGCAGCTTAGGTTCATAGGGAGGGGGAACAAAAGAAGACTCCCTTGTTGGAGTAGTAACTTCACCATGCTTTGGTGTTTGCTTCTCTTCTCCAACCTTTCCTTTACCCTTAGCTTCAACAATTTTTTCTAAAATCTCCTCATCAACTTTCTCATCCACAATCACAACATCATCATCAATGTTGATAGCCACCCCCCCACCTAGTTTCTCACCATCCTTGGGGAGAGTTCTTGGAGGTAGCTCTCTACCACTTCTCAAAGTGATTGCCTTCATTGGTTCTTTGGGGTTTTGCTCTGGCTTTCCTGGTAATGTTCCTTGTTGGCGACTTGGCGGAGAGTTCATAGAAGCAAATTGATTCTCCAAAGCTCGAATCTTGTTGTAGTATAGTGGTAAGTATTCCCGCCTGTCACGCGGGTGACCCGGGTTCGATCCCCGGCAACGGCGCCAATTTGATGATAGGCCTTTTCTAAGTCCTAATAAAATGTTGTAGAATACAAGATGTCAATCCAATTCTAATAGATTCTAATGCAAAGGGAATGCAAGTTCATGCTTAATCTAAGTCTATCAAGATGAGAGGATGATTGAGAAACTAAGACAATATTAAAAATGCAATAAAAGATTGAACTTTCTTTCTTATGAGGAGAGTGAGACCCATTGGTATAGGGACTTGATATCAAATGATTAAGCTTCGATCCAAGATGCTAACTTTTCAATCAATCTAATCCTTATGCCTAGACAACAAAACTAAGCAAGCTCTATCCCTAGATGAATGCTCTTTTGCAATGATCACCCAAGTACACCAAATCCCTTTGGCTGTAATGATCAAAGCAAACATGGAGAATGAGTCTAATAGCAATCCTAGCTCCTTTGACAACTAATCCCTTAGGCAAAGCAAGCTAAAAGCATAGATGAGTTGGTTCAGGCATTTCATAGAACACCTTCCGGGCATGAAATGCCTATAGCTCTATGCTTGAGAGGCCAACTCAAATATAGCTTTAAAAACACCAAATCTATGCAAGGAAATGATAGATCTAACAATAGACACCTTGGATCTAACTTAATCACTCTCTATCACCCTAACCCATGGATCTTAGAAGGATCTACTCACTAATCCACATGCTTACTCTTAAATCCATGATAGATTCAAGCTCAAACATATAGAGAAAGAAAGGATGTGAAATCAAACAATCAAGAACACAAAGACAAAGATGAGATTATGAATCAAGATGAAACTTTACTCAAGAGGTTTATGTGTTCTTAGATAGAAAATGAGATCAGTCCCTCAAAGGGGATACAAGAGTATTTATATGGGGCTTGGAAACCCTTAAAAACATAAAGGAGAAAGTCTAAAAAGCCCTTGGCCAAGTGATTTTCGACCAATGAGAAAAGAGAGGCCAAAAATGCTCAGCGTCAGCTTGCCCATGTCCTGGCCGCGCGTCCTGACCCGAGCAGGTCGTCCCGTTCGAGAAATCCACCAGGCCGCGCGGGTCATGCACCCCGAGCTCCTCTGGCCGCGCATCCTGGCCCTTGTCCATCCGTCCAATCCCGCGCGGGTCATGCACCCCGAGCATATCTGACCGCGCAACCTGGCCCTTGTCCATCCGTCCAATCCCCCGCACTCTAGGCCGCGCATGAACTGTGTCCATTCCCTTCAGGCCGCGCGGGTATCTTGCTCCGCGCATGCTAGGCCGCGCACCGGCTCATGTCCTGGCTGCCGTCCCGCGCGGGTCATGTGTCCCGAGCAGTCTGGCCGCGCATCATGGTCCGTTCTTGCCTGTCCCTGGTGTGCTCCGCGCGGGTACTCTCACCCGAGCAGTCCAGGCCGCGCGTCCGGCCAACCTGACATGCTTCAAGTGAATTGATCATAACTTCTCCAATACAGGTCCAAATGACTTGAAACCACTTCCATTGGAAAGCTAACTCAATTTTCTGTGCCTCCACAGAATCTTAGCATCAGAAGACATTTCTAAGGCCTCCTTCCATGTTCATCTTTAAACCCCTCTTTTTCATCACAAAACTTCCAAACATCTCCAAAATCTCCAAAGTATACTCCAACACCTGATAGAGACTTATGAATGCAAAATGAGCCTAAAGATGCCTAATGCCTAATCTAAATGAGCAAAAATGCACAAGATATGATAGCTAAAAACATGTAAATATGCAAGACATCAACTCCCCCACACTAGACCTTTGCTTGTCCTCAAGTAAACTTTTCAAACACAAGGGGGATGGATGGATGCAAGGATGGGAACAAAGCCAAAGGAAACACTCATAGCACTCAACCTGACATCCTAAAGAAACATAGCAAATAGCATGAGCAAACTCTCTTATTATGCTCTAGCTTCACAAGGCCTATCAATTACTCTTATGCCTCTACACAAGATGCAATGCCTATCAACTAACATGCTCTCTTAACCAGCCCTCACATTGATTCACACACACACACACAAGGTGAAGTCTCACAAATGGGCACATGATCTCAATCATTTGGCTAGGTGATCAAATGGTCTAATAAGGATGAAAAGGAGGGTTCAATGCTTCATTTCAAGGTGGCAGTCACTCAAAAATCAAGGAGCTTGATCATTATGCAAAATTTATCTAAGACTAGGAGCAATTCATGCATACATGGATCCATCCTCATCATTCTACCCAATTCCTAAGTGATTACAAGATCTATACCCTTTTTATTCATCCCATAACCCAAAATGAAGACATACTCACATCACTCACCCAATGAACATTTTCTTTCTTATGATTCAACCTCTAAGGACCTCTATTCACATTCTAAACTCTAACTCTTAAGTTTTTCCTTCCCCACTATCTTATTGAATCTTTCTTTTTCTTTTTATTCTTTTTTTTTATTCTTTTTTTTTTATATATATACATGAGGGGGAAGGTCAAAAACTTCAATCAAGAGATTTTCATTTTTCATTTCTAGGTCCCTAGGGATTTTCCTTCTCAAAACTTTCTTTGTTCATCAATCCCAACATTGACATATCCTCAAACCCAAGCTCTAAATCATTAGGTAACAGACACTTCACTCACCATCCTAGAAGCTAGCTCAAATGATGACCCTATGCTAGCAAGAGATGAGAACAAATCCATGTCGCTCCCAATACTCTCAAGATTTTGCACATGACAAGCTATCAAAAGAGGCCTCACTCAAGCAAATCAATGTAGGTTTCAAAGAATGGATAGGGTTCAAGGGTGAGGGAGTGCCATTTGGGTTAACAAAGGGTGGTACAATGGAAAAAGATAACCCAAATGTGTATGAGATCCATGACTAAGTATGCAAATGCCCATATGCAAGAGAGATTAAGTTCATTCAAGTCTAAGTTCAGGATGGAGCTGGTCTTTAGAACAATGCCAATATCAAGCAAGCAAGCAAGTTTCAAGAAGGGTTTTCAAGGCTCAAAGCATGCAAGCTTTTTCAAAAGGTGCTCAAGCTACTTGATATGTTTAACTAGGGTGTCAAATTCAGCGCAAACGAGTGTTCTTTACAAGGCAATGCTCCATATGCAAATGAATGCATCCTATATGCTCTAGACTCAATCTTAAGGATGCAAGTGATGCAATCTACATGGTTCAAAAATTTAAAATTTTTTGGATTTTCTATGCACTTATGAATGTACAATGCAATGCATGAGACTCAAAATCACAAAGCAAACATGATCAAATATCCGGTACCTCCCCCACACTTAAATCACACAGTCTCCTGTGTGAGTAAGAGAGTAAGAGATACCTCAACAAGGCAAAATCAAATGTATATACAAGAAGGGTTGGAGTAATACCACACAAGGAGATTTGGGCATGGTGCTTGTGTCATGACTAGAAGCTGGCTTGGTTCATAGCAACTAGAGGAGGCTGCTACATGGATCATGGGGCTTAAGTGGTTCACCACCATTCTTCTCTCCTCTAGTGCTTTGCTCAACCTGAAAATCTTGACCACTTTTATTAAAAACTAAAAAGGAAATTCGAAATTGCAAAGCTATATACAAGGATAACCATGGGACTTCCTCCCAAGTGAGCTTGTTGTGAGTCACTTAGCTTGACTACCTTTTCTCTTTGACTAGTGAGAAGGAGGATCCTTCCCACCTTCAAGTGTGATGGTTAGGACCTGAGAGAGAAGCTCTTGAAGCTTGATTGGGTCATCTTGGAGCTGAGGAGTGATGATGGCTCTAGCATTTGAGAATGGTGTGGACCTGCCCTTATGCTTGATCTTGTACTCAATGGCTCCATCCTTGAGCTTCTTTGGATGGAGAGTGAGAGTGTGTGAGAGAAAATCAAGAGGAGGCTCTTTCACTATCTTCTTCTTGCCATGAGTGGCCCTTAAGGCTCCAGCCATCTCCTCTCTTTTAGCACTTTCCAAGTGCTCAACACACAACTCCTTAGAACACTCTCCATCAAGACCCTCTTTCTTACCTTCAACCTCTTCATCTTGGGGCTTCTCAACGGCTTGTACATCACAAGTGATTGTCCCACAATAGTCTGATTCGAGTGGAGGCTGGAGAGGATAGGAGACTGCTTTGTTGACATGCATGAGAGTGACCTTCTTGTTGGGAAAGTCAATGCAAGCTCCAACTGTTGTGAGGAAGGGAGTGCCAAGGATCAAAGGGACTCTTTCTGTGGATGCCATCTTCAAAACAGTGAGGTCAATAGGTATGGTGCAGGATCCAATCTTCAAGGGAAAGTCCTTGATTATGCCAAGTGGGGTGGTAGAAGAGGAATCCCCAAAGGTGAGAGGAGGAGTATCTGTTTCCATGCTTTCAATCCCAATACTCTGCACCATATCCAAGGAGATGACATTCACACTAGCTCCACTATCAACAAGAGCATCATCCATAGTTAGTTTACCAAGAGAGCAAGACAAGTTGAACTTCCCTTGAGATTCAAGCTTAGGGAGGGACTTGGGAGGGATTGGTGGATCAATCTTCAGAAGTGAGATGTCCAAAAGTTCAGCCACTTCAGATTGGTGGGTGAGAATGTCCTTTATGAGCATCATTTGGACATGAGCAGCATGCATATTGCTGATCTCGGGAAGCTTGACTCCAATATCACTGAGGTCTTTTCTGAATTTGGAGACCACTTTTTTCTGAGCTTTGGTGAGGAACCTTTGAGGGTAAGGGAGCTTATCATATGGTGATAGCTCAACCTCATTGTCTTCTTCCTTCACTTCTTTCAGCTTGGGGTTAGCACTCTTCTCAACTTGTGTCTCAACCTTAGGCTCATCAATCTTTCCTTGAACCTTCTTATCAGCTCTCTTCACAACTCTAGCTTCAGCTGTGGCAACAACCAGTCTCTTATCATGTTCAATCTGATTTCCAAGCACTAGCCTCTCAATCTCATCAACATCATTCTTATGATCACTCAATGCAATCCTTGAAGAAGTGGAGAGGATAACATTGCAAGTTTCTTTAGGGTTCTTCTCTGGTTTCCCTGGTAGAGATCCCATTGGACTCTTGGAGGATGAAGACATGGATGCAACTTGGCTCTCCAAAGCTTTGAGGTGAGAGGCAAGTTGCATGTACTTGTTGTTGAGGTCAGAATAGGTTCCATCAATCTTAGCATGGATGTTCTTGAACTCATCACCAATGGTCTTAGCATTTCTTTCTTGAGCTTCTAAGAGTTGCTTGAACATGGACTCCAAATTTGAACTTGGAGCCTGAGCTGGAGAAGAGCTTCCTTGGGGTTGAGTAGGCTGGTTTGCTTGGTAACCTCCTTGGTGATTGTTGTAGTAAGGTCTTTGCTGGTAGTTGTTTTGGTATTGGAAGTTGGGCTCTTTCCTATACCATGTGCCATTAGAATTGATGAAGCACAGCTCCTCTTGACCTTCTACACCATGAACTTCAGTAGTCCTAGCAGGCTGTTGCTGTTGCTGGTTCCCAATGGAGTTAAGCTGCTCTTGCTTAGCCTTCTCTACAAGAAGCTTGTCCAACTTTTCTTGGAGAGATTTCAGGGCCTTTCTTGTGTGCGGATCATCTTCATCAGTGCCTCTGTTGGCCCTATCATGCTCCTCACTGTAGACTGAGTCACTCCTGGCCATGTTTTCCACCAGCTCCTCAGCATCCTGCTCAGTTCTGCCCAAGAAGAACCCATTGCTGGCTGTGTCCAATCTGCTCCTGAACTCTGGTAGAGCACCTCTGTAGAAGGTACTAAGCAAACTCTCCTTGGTGAAGCCATGATGTGGGCATTGAGACCAATAGCCCTTGAACCTCTCCCATGCTTCACTAAAGCTCTCAAGGTTCTTCTGCTGAAAACTAGAGATCTCATTTCTGATCTTGGCTGTTCTTGAGGTAGAGAAGAATTTCTCTAGGAATGCTCTCTTGCACTCATTCCAAGTAGTGATAGAGTCACTTGGAACAGCCTTCTCCCATAGATGTGCCTTGTCTCCCAAAGAGAATGGAAACAACCTCATCTTGAAAGCATCTTCAGAGACTCCATTAATCTTGGACAAGCTACAGTAGCTATCAAATGTGTCCAAGTGATCAAGGGGATCCTCCACAGCAAGGCCATGGAACTTGTTGTTCTCAATCAAATGCAGCAGTCCTGATTTGATCTCAAAGTTGTTGTTCTCCACAGCTGGTGCTCTGATTCCCAACCTATGACCATGAATGTGAGGTTGGTCATAGGCTCCAATGGCTCTTGCTTGGCGTGGTTGGTGATGTGGCTGGCGTGGTGGTCTAGGATTGTCAGCTCTTGGACCATTGTCCCCTTGGACATTACCATCTTGAGGCAGATTCTCCATCTCAAACCCCAACCTTTGAAGATGAGCCTGTTGCTCTACTTCTCTTCTTTGTCTAGCTATCTCCCTCTCAAGTGCAGCAATCTCTTCAACAGTAGGAACCAAGTTGGATGCCCCTCTGCTTCTTGTGATCATACACCTGAAAGTCAAAGATAGAAGAGGCAAGAACCAATATCACAAGATACAATAAAAATAAAAATGACTTAGTCTCAAGCAAATAACTAAATCCCAATGTCAAAATACCCTTAGAACTTGGCAACGGCGCCAATTTGATGATAGGCCTTTTCTAAGTCCTAATCAAATGTTGTAGAATACAAGATGTCAATCAATTCTAATAGATTCTAATGCAAAGGGAATGCAAGTTCATGCTTAATCTAAGTCTATCAAGATGAGAGGATGATTGAGAAACTAAGACAATATTAAAAATGCAATAAAAGATTGAACTTTCTTTCTTATGAGGAGAGTGAGACCCATTGGTATAGGGACTTGATATCAAATGATTAAGCTTCGATCCAAGATGCTAACTTTTCAATCAATCTAATCCTTATGCCTAGACAACAAAACTAAGCAAGCTCTATCCCTAGATGAATGCTCTTTTGCAATGATCACCCAAGTACACCAAATCCCTTTGGCTGTAATGATCAAAGCAAACATGGAGAATGAGTCTAATAGCAATCCTAGCTCCTTTGACAACTAATCCCTTAGGCAAAGCAAGCCAAAAGCATAGATGAGTTGGTTCAGGCATTTCATATAACACCTTCCGGGCATGAAATGCCTATAGCTCTATGCTTGAGAGGCCAACTCAAATATAGCTTTAAAAACACCAAATCTATGCAAGGAAATGATAGATCTAACAATAGACACCTTGGATCTAACTTAATCACTCTCTATCACCCTAACCCATGGATCTTAGAAGGATCTACTCACTAATCCACATGCTTACTCTTAAATCCATGATAGATTCAAGCTCAAACATAAAGAGAAAGAAAGGATGTGAAATCAAACAATCAAGAACACAAAGACAAAGATGAGATTATGAATCAAGATGAAACTTTACTCAAGAGGTTTATGTGTTCTTAGATAGAAAATGAGATCAGTCCCTCAAAGGGGATACAAGAGTATTTATATGGGGCTTGGAAACCCTTAAAAACATAAAGGAGAAAGTCTAAAAAGCCCTTGGCCAAGTGATTTTCGACCAATGAGAAAAGAGAGGCCAAAAACGCTCAGGGTCAGCTTGCCCATGTCCTGGCCGCGCGTCCTGACCCGAGCAGGTCGTCCCGTCCGAGAAATCCACCAGGCCGCGCGGGTCATGCACCCCGAGCTCCTCTGGCCGCGCATCCTGGCCCTTGTCCATCCGTCCAATCCCGCGCGGGTCATGCACCCCGAGCATCTCTGGCCGCGCATCCTGGCCCTTGTCCATCCGTCCAATCCCGCGCGGGTCATGCACCCCGAGCATCTCTGACCGCGTCCGGCCAACCTGACATGCTTCAAGTGAATTGATCATAACTTCTCCAATACAGGTCCAAATGACTTGAAACCACTTCCATTGGAAAGCTAACTCAATTTGCTGTGTCTCCACAAAATCTTAGCATCAGAAGACATTTCTAAGGCCTCCGTCGATGTTCATCTTTAAACCCCTCTTTTTCATCACAAAACTTCCAAACATCTCCAAAATCTCCAAAGTATACTCCAACACCTGATAGAGACTTATGAATGCAAAATGAGCCTAAAGATGCCTAATGCCTAATCTAAATGAGCAAAAATGCACAAGATATGATAGCTAAAAACATGTAAATATGCAAGACATCAACTCCCCCACACTAGACCTTTGCTTGTCCTCAAGTAAACTTTTCAAACACAAGGGGGATGGATGGATGCAAGGATGGGAACAAAGCCAAAGGAAACACTCATAGCACTCAACCTGACATCCTAAAGAAACATAGCAAATAGCATGAGCAAACTCTCTTATTATGCTCTAGCTTCACAAGGCCTATCAATTACTCTTATGCCTCTACACAAGATGCAATGCCTATCAACTAACATGCTCTCTTAACCAGCCCTCACATTGATTCACACACACACACACAAGGTGAAGTCTCACAAATGGGCACATGATCTCAATCATTTGGCTAGGTGATCAAATGGTCTAATAAGGATGAAAAGGAGGGTTCAATGCTTCATTTCAAGGTGGCAGTCACTCAAAAATCAAGGAGCTTGATCATTATGCAAAATTTATCTAAGACTAGGAGCAATTCATGCATACATGGATCCATCCTCATCATTCTACCCAATTCCTAAGTGATTACAAGATCTATACCCTTTTTATTCACCCCATAACCCAAAATGAAGACATACTCACATCACTCACCCAATGAACATTTTCTTTCTTATGATTCAACCTCTAAGGACCTCTATTCACATTCTAAACTCTAACTCTTAAGTTTTTCCTTCCCCACTATCTTATTGAATCTTTCTTTTTCTTTTTATTCTTTTTTTTTTATTCTTTTTTTTTTATATATATACATGAGGGGGAAGGTCAAAAACTTCAATCAAGAGATTTTCATTTTTCATTTCTAGGTCCCTAGGGATTTTCCTTCTCAAAACTTTCTTTGTTCATCAATCCCAACATTGACATATCCTCAAACCCAAGATCTAAATCATTAGGTAACAGACACTTCACTCACCATCCTAGAAGCTAGCTCAAATGATGACCTTATGCTAGCAAGAGATGAGAACAAATCCATGTCGCTCCCAATACTCTCAAGATTTTGCACATGACAAGCTATCAAAAGAGGCCTCACTCAAGCAAATCAATGTAGGTTTCAAAGAATGGATAGGGTTCAAGGGTGAGGGAGTGCCATTTGGGTTAACAAAGGGTGGTACAATGGAAAAAGATAACCCAAATGTGTATGAGATCCATGACTAAGTATGCAAATGCCCATATGCAAGAGAGATTAAGTTCATTCAAGTCTAAGTTCAGGATGGAGCTGGTCTTAAGAACAATGCCAATATCAAGCAAGCAAGCAAGCTTCAAGAAGAGTTTTCAAGGCTCAAAGCATGCAAGCCTTTCAAAAGATGCTTAAGCTACTTGATATGTTTAACTAGGGTGCCAAATTCAGTGCAAACAAGTGTTCTTTACAAGGCAATGCTCCACATGCAAATGAATGCAACCTATATGCTCTAGACTCAATCTTAAGGATGCAAGTGATGCAATCTACATGGTTCAAAAATTTAAGATTTTTTTGGATTTTCTATGCACTTATGAATGTACAATGCAATGCATGAGACTCAAAATCACAAAGCAAACATGATCAAATATCCGGTACCTCCCCCACACTTAAATCACACAGTCTCCTGTGTGAGTAAGAGAGTAAGAGATACCCCAACAAGGCAAAATCAAATGTATATACAAGAAGGGTTGGAGTAATACCACACAAGGAGATTTGGGCATGGTGCTTGTGTCATTACTAGAAGCTGGCTTGGTTCATAGCAACTAGAGGAGGTTGCTACATGGATCATGGGGCTTAAGTGGTTCACCACCATTCTTCTCTCCTCTAGTGCTTTGCTCAACCTGAAAATCTTGACCACTTTTATTAAAAACTAAAAAGGAAATTCGAAATTGCAAAGCTATATACAAGGATAACCATGGGACTTCCTCCCAAGTGAACTTGTTCTGAGTCACTTAGCTTGACTACCTTTTCTCTTTGACTAGTGAGAAGGAGGATCCTTCCCACCTTCAAGTGTGATGGTTAGGACCTGAGAGAGAAGCTCTTGAAGCTTGATTGGGTCATCTTGGAGCTGAGGAGTGATGATGGCTCTAGCATTTGAGAATGGTGTGGACCTGCCCTTATGCTTGATCTTGTACTCAATGGCTCCATCCTTGAGCTTCTTTGGATGGAGAGTGAGAGTGTGTGAGAGCAAATCAAGAGGAGGCTCTTTCACTATCTTCTTCTTTCTATGAGTGGCCCTTAAGGCTCCAGCCATCTCCTCTCTTTTAGCACTTTCCAAGTGCTCAACACACAACTCCTTAGAACACTCTCCATCAAGACCCTCTTTCTTACCTTCAATCTCTTCATCTTGGGGCTTCTCAACGGCTTGTACATCACAAGTGATTGTCCCACAATAGTCTGATTCGAGTGGAGGCTGGAGAGGATAGGAGACTGCTTTGTTGACATGCATGAGAGTGACCTTCTTGTTGGGAAAGTCAATGCAAGCTCCAACTGTTGTGAGGAAGGGAGTGCCAAGGATCAAAGGGATTCTTTCTGTGGATGCCATCTTCAAAACAGTGAGGTCAATAGGTATGGTGCAGGATCCAATCTTCAAGGGAAAGTCCTTGATTATGCCAAGTGGGGTGGTAGAAGAGGAATCCCCAAAGGTGAGAGGAGGAGTATCTGTTTCCATGCTTTCAATCCCAATACTCTGCACCATATCCAAGGAGATGACATTCACACTAGCTCCACTATCAACAAGAGCATCATCCATAGTTAGTTTACCAAGAGAGCAAGACAAGTTGAACTTCCCTTGAGATTCAAGCTTAGGGAGGGACTTGGGAGGGATTGGTGGATCAATCTTCAGAAGTGAGATGTCCAAAAGTTCAGCCACTTCAGATTGGTGGGTGAGAATGTCCTTTATGAGCATCATTTGGACATGAGCAGCATGCATATTGCTGATCTCGGGAAGCTTGACTCCAATATCACTGAGGTCTTTTCTGAATTTGGAGACCACTTTTTTCTGAGCTTTGGTGAGGAACCTTTGAGGGTAAGGGAGCTTATCATATGTGATAGCTCAACCTCATTGTCTTCTTCCTTCACTTCTTTCAGCTTGGGGTTAGCACTCTTCTCAACTTGTGTCTCAACCTTAGGCTCATCAATCTTTCCTTGAACCTTCTTATCAGCTCTCTTCACAACTCTAGCTTCAGCTGTGGCAACAACCAGTCTCTTATCATGTTCAATCTGATTTCCAAGCACTAGCCTCTCAATCTCATCAACATCATTCTTATGATCACTCAATGCAATCCTTGAAGAAGTGGAGAGGATAACATTGCAAGTTTCTTTAGGGTTCTTCTCTGGTTTCCCTGGTAGAGATCCCATTGGACTGTTGGAGGATGAAGACATGGATGCAACTTGGCTCCCCAAAGCTTTGAGGTGAGAGGCAAGTTGCATGTACTTGTTGTTGAGGTCAGAATAGGTTCCATCAATCTTAGCATGGATGTTCTTGAACTCATCACCAATGGTCTTAGCATTTCTTTCTTGAGCTTCTAAGAGTTGCTTGAACATGGACTCCAAATTTGAACTTGGAGCCTGAGCTGGAGAAGAGCTTCCTTGGGGTTGAGTAGGCTGGTTTGCTTGGTAACCTCCTTGGTGATTGTTGTAGTAAGGTCTTTGCTGGTAGTTGTTTTGGTATTGGAAGTTGGGCTCTTTCCTATACCATGTGACATTAGAATTGATGAAGCACAGCTCCTCTTGACCTTCTACACCATGAACTTCAGTAGTCCTAGCAGGCTGTTGCTGTTGCTGGTTCCCAATGGAGTTAAGCTGCTCTTGCTTAGCCTTCTCTACAAGAAGCTTGTCCAACTTTTCTTGGAGAGATTTCAGGGCCTTTCTTGTGTGCGGATCATCTTCATCAGTGCCTCTGTTGGCCCTATCATGCTCCTCACTGTAGACTGAGTCACTCCTGGCCATGTTTTCCACCAGCTCCTCAGCATCCTGCTCAGTTCTGCCCAAGAAGAACCCATTGCTGGCTGTGTCCAATCTGCTCCTGAACTCTGGTAGAGCACCTCTGTAGAAGGTACTAAGCAAACTCTCCTTGGTGAAGCCATGATGTGGGCATTGAGACCAATAGCCCTTGAACCTCTCCCATGCTTCACTAAAGCTCTCAAGGTTCTTCTGCTGAAAACTAGAGATCTCATTTCTGATCTTGGCTGTTCTTGAGGTAGAGAAGAATTTCTCTAGGAGTGCTCTCTTGCACTCATTCCAAGTAGTGATAGAGTCACTTGGAACAGCCTTCTCCCATAGATGTGCCTTGTCTCCCAAAGAGAATGGAAACAACCTCAGCTTGAAAGCATCTTCAGAGACTCCATTAATCTTGGACAAGCTACAGTAGCTATCAAATGTGTCCAAGTGATCAAGGGGATCCTCCACAGCAAGGCCATGGAACTTGTTGTTCTCAATCAAATGCAGCAGCCCTGATTTGATCTCAAAGTTGTTGTTCTCCACAGCTGGTGCTCTGATTCCCAACCTATGACCATGAATGTGAGGTTGGTCATAGGATCCAATGGCTCTTGCTTGGCGTGGTTGGTGATGTGGCTGGCGTGGTGGTCTAGGATTGTCAGCTCTTGGACCATTGTCCCCTTGGACATTACCATCTTGAGGCAGATTCTCCATCTCAAACCCCAACCTTTGAAGATGAGCCTGTTGCTCTACTTCTCTTCTTTGTCTAGCTATCTCCCTCTCAAGTGCAGCAATCTCTTCAACAGTAGGAACCAAGTTGGATGCCCCTCTGCTTCTTGTGATCATACACCTGAAAGTCAAAGATAGAAGAGGCAAGAACCAATATCACAAGATACACAAAAAATAAAAATGACTTAGTCTCAAGCAAATAACTAAATCCCAATGTCAAAATCAACTTAGAACTTGGCAACGGCGCCAATTTGATGATAGGCCTTTTCTAAGTCCTAATCAAATGTTGTAGAATACAAGATGTCAATCCAATTCTAATAGATTCTAATGCAAAGGGAATGCAAGTTCATGCTTAATCTAAGTCTATCAAGATGAGAGGATGATTGAGAAACTAAGACAATATTAAAAATGCAATAAAAGATTGAACTTTCTTTCTTATGAGGAGAGTGAGACCCATTGGTATAGGGACTTGATATCAAATGATTAAGCTTCGATCCAAGATGCTAACTTTTCAATCAATCTAATCCTTATGCCTAGACAACAAAACTAAGCAAGCTTTATCCCTAGATGAATGCTCTTTTGCAATGATCACCCAAGTACACCAAATCCCTTTGGCTGTAATGATCAAAGCAAACATGGAGAATGAGTCTAATAGCAATCCTAGCTCCTTTGACAACTAATCCCTTAGGCAAAGCAAGCTAAAAGCATAGATGAGTTGGTTCAGGCATTTCATAGAACACATTCCGGGCATGAAATGCCTATAGCTCTATGCTTGAGAGGCCAACTCAAATATAGCTTTAAAAACACCAAATCTATGCAAGGAAATGATAGATCTAACAATAGACACCTTGGATCTAACTTAATCACTCTCTATCACCCTAACCCATGGATCTTAGAAGGATCTACTCACTAATCCACATGCTTACTCTTAAATCCATGATAGATTCAAGCTCAAACATATAGAGAAAGAAAGGATGTGAAATCAAACAATCAAGAACACAAAGACAAAGATGAGATTATGAATCAAGATGAAACTTTACTCAAGAGGTTTATGTGTTCTTAGATAGAAAATGAGATCAGTCCCTCAAAGGGGATACAAGAGTATTTATATGGGGCTTGGAAACCCTTAAAAACATAAAGGAGAAAGTCTAAAAAGCCCTTGGCCAAGTGATTTTCGACCAATGAGAAAAGAGAGGCCAAAAACGCTCAGGGTCAGCTTGCCCATGTCCTGGCCGCGCGTCCTGACCCGAGCAGGTCGTCCCGTCCGAGAAATCCACCAGGCCGCGCGGGTCATGCACCCCGAGCTCCTCTGGCCGCGCATCCTGGCCCTTGTCCATCCGTCCAATCCCGCGCGGGTCATGCACCCCGAGCATCTCTGACCGCGCAACCTGGCCCTTATCCATCCGTCCAATCCCGCGCACTCTAGGCCGCGCATGAACTGTGTCCATTCCCTTCAGGCCGCGCGGGTATCTTGCTCCGCGCATGCTAGGCCGCGCACCGGCTCATGTCCTGGCTGCCGTCCCGCGCGGGTCATGTGTCCCGAGCAGTCTGGCCGCGCATCATGGTCCGTTCTTGCCTGTCCCTGGTGTGCTCCGCGCGGGTACTCTCACCCGAGCAGTCCAGGCCGCGCGTCCAGCCAACCTGACATGCTTCAAGTGAATTGATCATAACTTCTCCAATACAGGTCCAAATGACTTGAAACCACTTCCATTGGAAAGCTAACTCAATTTTCTGTGTCTCCACAAAATCTTAGCATCAGAAGACATTTCTAAGGCCTCCGTCCATGTTCATCTTTAAACCCCTCTTTTTCATCACAAAACTTCCAAACATCTCCAAAATCTCCAAAGTATACTCCAACACCTGATAGAGACTTATGAATGCAAAATGAGCCTAAAGATGCCTAATTCCTAATCTAAATGAGAAAAAATGCACAAGATATGATAGCTAAAAACATGTAAATATGCAAGACATCAGCTACCTAGAACATGAACTTGGATTGCATTGTTTATTACATGCAATACCTGACAACATCCTAAACATGCTATGACCCTCTTGAGATATGCGAAAGCTGATCTAAGATCATGGTGAGCATTGTATCAACTCGCGCATAAAGCTTGCTTAGAGCCGTATCGATCGATACTCCTATAGAGTAATCGATCGACGTAGCTAGAGGTGTATCGTTCGATATTCCTATCGAACCATCGATCGATACCATCGGCAGAGTAGCCGACCGCAACACCATTTAGCATCTAAGTAATAGATGGTCTAAATAATGCGAGAGCTGATGGATTCATTTAATAAGTGTTGAGCTCTGACATATCATGCAAGCAACTTGTTAGCC
Source organism: Brassica juncea (assembly GCA_018703725.1). Taxonomy (NCBI): domain Eukaryota; kingdom Viridiplantae; phylum Streptophyta; class Magnoliopsida; order Brassicales; family Brassicaceae; genus Brassica; species Brassica juncea. Next base: position 10,789,525 of record CM031937.1, read on the forward strand.
TTTATAGTATTTATAATCCTGAATTCCTGAATACTTACCCTGAATCTAACTACTTTTTACTGTTTCAAAACCAAATCCTTTCAACTCAGTAATCTTATCCTTACTCAGCAAACCTGCACTTTACTTTAAACTATTTTCAACCTAGCATAGTCATTAAGATTGCATCTTATTTGTACACTAGCTCTCTGTGGATTCGATCCCTAAGTACTACAACTGAACCTCTTATTTGAGAGAGTAAAGTCACTCCTTAGGGTAATTTGAGTGATATCATGGACTAACAAGACCCATCAGATCCTAAGTCAATCAACCAACCACCCCACATGACTCAGAACTGATGAGTCTTCACACTTCCTAACCGGCCATGGAGCCATGTCCCACTAAACCTGATTAGTGTTGCTCTTACCACCGGTGCATCCTTTGATCAATCAGATCAGACACCTTGATCCACCATCCATGGATCAGGTTGTCCATCCTTTCCCATGATCAGATCACACACGGCCTTCCTTGTATAATCACACCAACACAATACTTGTGGTCCATACCAACAAGTACTAGCCTTACTCCTCTCCTTTGCTTGCTGTTGGATCCAAACGAATTGGACCTTGCACTCCACATGGTTCCTCTGATATTAGGACCTCATGTGTCTCATCAATGGGTCGGATCCATGGTTCACACCATGATCAAACCCAATATCAAACCATGAACCATCATGGATCACTATCCAATGAACATCATCTAACTATCACCCCACATGGATGAAGTAGATCAACAATGACCCGCCCCTCCTCTCAGGGTCCTGGATCCTTAGTTTACATCAAAATATATGTTCTTCAAGGTGTGTGCTTTACCTTGGCTTAACAGCACCACAAGAGACAGAAGTATAAACCAGAAAGTAATCATAAACATGTTACCTCATCAATAATGATTGTAGATCTTGTGTCATCCCTTGTCAGGGACGACCATACTCCTCTTGATCACTCCTCCATAAATCCTTATAATATACTTCCAGTAATGATAAGATCTATTCAATGGTCTTACCTATCTTCCATACCATGGAACTCCCATGGAACCAGTTTCTGCACTGCATCCACCTTTGAGGCTGTGTTGGCCTTTGGGAGTGGAGTCTGGCCTTCTCCCTTTTCTCTTAACCATCTGAGTATGTTCCCAGGCTATAGAGGAAGCCCATGGAATGATCATCCATGATCAAAACCCATCCAAAAGTCGTTCATCACTTCCCCCTTTGTCTCCCATGAAACTGCCATTCCACACACATCTGCCTTCAAGGCTGTCTCTGCTCTTGGAAGTGGAATCTGGTCTTCCAAATTCTCTCCTGGCTATTTGCGTGTCTTCTATATATGTATAGGAATCCCAGGGCGTGGCCAACAATAATCAAAACTCACCAGAGGGTCGTTCTCAACTCCCCTCTTGATTGCCCTCAAATCTGCCCCTTTGCTGCCTTCACATCTCTCTCTGGTTTGGATTGTTTAATCCGACCTCCTAACCTTTTCTCTCTGTTTTCCTTTGTGTTTCAGAGAGGAAGAAGGATCACTGACGTGCCTGCAAAGGCACGGACTTTCCCTCATATTTATAGAAAAGGAATGGTTACTTCCCAACCAATGTATCCCTTCTGTTTCATTTCTGGCCATTGATTTAATCAATGGTCCAGATCACACCCATTCGCCTCAGACAGTTACTAGACTTCCTGGGCCTGTAAAACCACTCCTGGACATGTCCAATACTAGGCCAAACCTAATGCCAAGCCACTGTCCCAATCCCAAGAGTCAACCAGCCCATCGCCTCACATGACTGCCCGCATGGCCCGACCACTGTCCGGACCCGGCCCAACTGCCCGAGATCCTAACACTCAGTCAAGCTGAGTTGAGATGATCCCCAGCTGACCCAGCTGAGTGAGCTAGTCCATCCAGTTCAGGGAGCTGACACACTCTACTTGAGCTCCAAGTGAGCTCCGTCCAGCTGGTCGAGCTTCTTGCTCGCATCACCCAGCTATGATACACTTTGTACAGCTTGATATCTTTATCTTATTCAATCCCTCTAAGTCCCTTGGTCTATTTCCAGACCTAGACTTAGTTCTCCCATGATCCATTCTGATCATGCACCACATCACAGCTTCACCTAGCTGATCGAGTTTCACCCATACCTCGTCCAGCTATCGAAACACTCGACCAACTCCTTTAAGCTTGTCTCCATCCTATTTTGGTTAAGTCTCAGCTGTCTGGTTCCCTTAACCACGTTATTGGATCAGGACACACTTGTCTTTAGATCATATGACCTGAGCTGCGTCTCCTCGCACAATGGTTCATCCGGACGATCCTACCCAGGATCGGGGACATGATAAGTCTCCCCCACTTGATAAGGATTCGTCCTCGAATCCAGTGGTGCTGACATCTTGTCTCATTGACAAAATGTTCCAACCGATCTCTTTTCATCCGGAACATGGAGCATGCTCGATTGGTTCTTCCTAACCAATTCGATTTGCATCTTCATCCTTGTTCTTATTTACTGATCACATCTTTGATCAACATATGAACATGTCTCCCGCACTTGGACACCAAGTGGTCTTTTCTGCCTTCTGAACATGGCACCATCGCAGACCTGTGTCACCAGACCCAATTTTCTAGGTTCCAGTCTTAGTATTCACCAAGTCTATTCTTCTCTGACCCTAGTCCACGACCAGATCATATTCAGTCCTTAAGAATTTACTGCATACCCGAGTCTTAGTAGATTTACCCAATATCCAAGCCACTCGATGTATCAGTCAAGTTTTAATGAACTCGTTCCAATCTTTAGGCCGCTCGTTGTACCACGAGTCCTAACAGATTATTCTGTTTCTTTATGTCCTTTACAGACACCAAGGGTTCATGATCCCAGCCACATCATACTGGATCATCCCTTAACCGACCATAGCCTTTTCCAGCTTGGTCACATTGCGATCTTAGTCTCTGCTAGACTAAACCGCCTTATACTTGACTTCTGTCCATTACCAGACATTGTCATACTTTGATCCTCGTCCACTCATGGACATGATCACATTCCAGTCCTGGTCCACTCCGGGACTCGACCGTCACATTCCAACCATAGTTCCATCTCCGACTAGGTAGTGCTGCGACCCTCGTCCTTCACTGGACTTGGTCGACTTCGAACTCTGCCATTTCGGCTGGTGCCATACGATACGGACTTTTGGACCTTGGGACCGTTCCCGATTCTAGTTCGATCATGAACGGGTCAGCCCTGTCAGGGGGCACACCCTGCAGCGCCCGAAACACATCCTTGAACTCCTGAACCAACCGAATCCTGTCCGGGCCACCACCCCTTTCGACCTCCTTAGTGTAAATGTTAGCCAACCAGGCCTCAGAACCATTCCCTAGCATCTTGTCAACCAGGACCGCTGAGACCACTAAGCATCCAGAGGTTGGACAAATATAAGGAACCTGATAGGGGGTCCACACCCACTCTCAAACTGCACACACCCACAGTGGCAGTCTAAGGTGGCCCGATTCTGTCCTAACCATTACCTTGGAACTTGATCGGGGGTCCACACCCACTCTCAAACTGCACCCTTCCCCGGTGACAGTCTAAGGTGGCCCAATTCTTTCCAAGCCAATCCATGCCCAAGATCACTTCATGATTCTTGAGGCATACCACAAACAGATCCACGGACAGTGCCCTTCCTTGGATCATCACTGGGATGTCCCTAACCAGGCCTAGTGAATGCTTTAGTCGGCCTCTGGCTGCACTCGATCGATTGCACAGAGTGTGCATCGATCGATATGTAACTCTGGTGTCGACCTCTGGTCTTGATCACGGGTGAACTCTTCTTTAAGCTCCAAAAAGGCACCTAAAACATCACTTTTCTCCAAAATACTTCTGAACCTGAAAACATACCTAATAGACTCCAAAACATAGATAATAGTAGTAAAAACACTCATATACCATGGGTAAAAATGGGTAAAATCCATGGTATATCAGTCCATTAAAGGACTTGGTTCCAGGGGAGCACACGCCTGAGACATGGTGGTACTAAACCAGGCCTTCGCCGGTTCAGGTATGAAGTCCTTGACCATCGGCCGGACTGGTCATGGTCGAGATCTATATGATCCAGAGGAATTCTTTGAGATCTGACCATGTATTATTCTTAGTGATGATTTATCATGAATTGTCATGAATTTTAATTGAGTTTTAGGGATTGATTTGCCGGTTTGACTGATTTTGGTCGAGATCTATATGATCGAGACCGGTTCTGAGAATTCTGATTATGGAAATCTCTTAGTTGGGATTTATCATGAGTTTTAATGTATTTTAATTAACTTTTGGAGCATGTTTGCTTGAGGTTGTTTTTGTAGCTGAAGACTTCCCAAAGGTACTTAGTCTGTGGGAATGGTTGGCTGAATGACTAAGTACCAAGGGGAAGGGTTTATACAGGTATATGGAGAGTTGGACGAGTGGACAAGGAGCTGGGAAAAGCTACCTCACAGCTCGATCAGCTGGAGGAGAGTGGGGAACCTCAAGTGAAGTGGTTCAGCTCAGCTAGCTGGATGAGCTAGCTAAACAGCAAAGTCAGCTGGGACAATGAGCTAACAAGCTCCGTGGATATGGCAAAGATATGATCTATCAATGTTGCATAGATCTAGATAGAATGGATAGGTGAATGGAACCTCAGATTTTGTATGACGTGGTTTGGTTCAACATCGACATTGGAGCTAGCTGGTAGTTGAGTATACTGACCATTAGCTGAGGTGATGTGACGAGACAAGTGATAGATTGGTCTTAGACCAATGGTTAAGTAGATATTATTCCGCTGTGCATTAGTTGAAATGATCTAAGCTAGGAAATGACTAAGGTAGTCTTGAGCTAGGATCTGAGTTATCCCTCGCCTATGGGCAATGTTTTAAATAAAGGACAAATTTTTTAGAGATTCGGTCAGGGTATGGACCGAGCGACGTGAGGCATCGACCGCGGCCTGAGAGGCCGGGTCGGGGTCTTACACTTCTCCTCTGAAGGAGGCATGAGGATGTACCTTGGATTACCTGAACAAATTTGTGGCTCGAAGATGAAAGTGTTCTCCTTTGTACAAGATCGGCCCAATGGACGAACCAACACTTGGTCATCAAGATTTTCCTCCAAAGGAGGAAAAGAAGTTCAAATTAAATCTGTGGCTCAAGCAGTTCCAACATTTGTAATGTCGAGTTACTTGCTTCCACATGTCATTATTGATAAACTAAAGAGCATAACTTCCAACTTTTGGTGGAGTTTAAAACAAAACAGCAGAGGTTTACATTGGATAGCATGGGACGAGATCTGTACCCCCAAGGATGCGGGGGGACTAGGTTTTCGAGATCTCCATGACTTCAATATAGCGCTTCTTGCAAAACAATTGTTGAGACTAATTCATTATCTGAACTCCTTATTGGCACGTGTTTTAAAAGGAAGGTACTACAATCACTCATCTCCCTTGGAAGATCGACGAACATACTCACCATCTTATGGATGGTGTAGTATCATGGCAGCAAAACCTCTACTCATATCGGGTTTACGGAAAAACCATTGGCACGGGTCGAGATAGGAGAGTTTGGAGTGAGCCTTGGGTTCCAGACTTAGTGGCTCGACCACCTAGACCTGCTGACCACATTGTATACAGACTCCCTCAACTTCTTGTTCAGTCCTTTATTAGAAATGACACCAGGGAGTGGGATATTGAGCTCTTAGGGGAAATTTTTCAGCCAGAGGATATTCCGTTGATACTAGGGTTAAAACCTTCTCGCTCTTTTGCTCCAGATGGATATGTTTGGAACTACACAAAATCAGGAGTGTATTCAGTTAAAACTGGTTATGACTTACTCCGATCGACCAAGCTGGGTCTTACACAGGAAAGGGCTATAGAACTGAGTATCACGAGTCTTCAGAGCCATGTGTGGAAGATAAAGACCCCGAGTAAGATGAAGCACTTCTTGTGGCAGGCTATCTTGGGATGTGTAGCGATGGCAGAAAGGCTCACTTATAGACACCTGGGAACCGATAGAAGTTGCCCTAGATGTGCTGGCCCAGTGGAGTCGATTAGTCCTCTCCTTTTTGAATGTCCCCCAGCCTTACATGTATGGAATTTATTAGACTATCCGTCCCTTCCGGGTTACTTCCCGAGTACATCTATATACCAAAACATGAACTTTCTGTTTTGGAAGAGAAAAGAGGTGGCTCCATCGAGAGCACAATTCTATACCTTCCCATGGATTTGTTGGTACATTTGGAAGGCGAGGAACGACAAACTCTTTAATGGGAAAATCATTTCTCCGATTGAGACTCTCCAACACGCGTCCCTCTAGGCAGAATGTTGGAGGAAGGCTAATGAGAAGGAGGAAGCAAATGAAGATCATGGCTACCCTCCTACTACGGAGGACTCTCCAGTGCCACCTTTGATACCCCGAATCCCTACATGTCAAATTGATGCGTCATGGATCAGTAATGGCAATGTCAGTGGCTTAGGGTGGAGTCTTAAAAATCAAATAGGTTCTAAGTACTTTGGACTGCGGGCATGCAGTAGGAACCTCTCAGCTCTGCATGCTGATATGGAAGGTTTACTTTGGGCAGCCTCATGTATGAGAGACAGGAGGATATCCTCGGTACGGTTCGAGCAGACTGCTCAGACCTAGTGGACTTGACTACTAACCCGATGGAATGGCCTACATTCACGACAGAGATCGAGATGTACCAGAGATTACAGGAGGACTTCGAGGATGTGAGTTTGTCTCATATTCCTCGGAGTAGGAATGGTCGTGCAGACGCACTAGCAAAGGAAGCAAGGAACAGAGGTTATATTTTTTTCCATATAGATCAGACCCGAACAGACGGAGGTGCTCCTCGGAGGATCTACTCGTCTGCCACCACTTGATCTAGCTTAGATGGATAGCTGACAAAAAAAAAATTTTTTTGCTTTAGTCGCTAAGTCAAACTATACACATATGTATGTTACTTACGGACGCTCTTTTCCTCTTTTGCATTCCACAAGGTACAATTAAATAAAAGAGGAATGTTCATGTGAATTGTTGAATCCTAAATCCGGTAATAGATGTTTAGAATACAGTGATCGAGTATTCAACGAGATTAGAGAGGCCAAAGATTTCGTTTAATAAAGTGTAAGCAAAAGGGCGGAAATATATATAAAGAAAGAACTCGTCGTCGTATAGACTAACTCGTTGTCAAAGCTATTTCTCTCTCTAGTTTCTCCCGGTGTTTTGTACATTTTTCTGTGAGCTTCGGGCTTCCTTTTTATAGACATGGTTCGAGGGAGTTGTTGATTCGTCATCATTACTTTCTGACTCGTACAGTGTTTGGCAGAGTTGCTTATGGTTAGGTTCGGTGCCGTAGTAAGAGTTTTGACCCGTCCTTGCTTTTTGACACTCGTTAGCATGTGTCTGGTCGTCCTGGCGAGTTAGTGAACCGATTGTCTCGAGGCGATTGAACTCGTGATAGGCCATGTTTCCTTCTTGGGCTTCGTCTTTCTGTTTGGGCTTTTATCTTTCCGATTGGGCCGAGTGAACTCCTGAGTCAAGATGTAAATCGGGGCCCATATCCAAAAATAGTCCCCCCCTTTGTCCAAGGTCTTTTGAATCCGAAGGACATAATGGAACGTCGCAAAGAGGAAATGACTCGGCCTTTTCTCCCATGCGATGCTGATGTGGCATGTTCTCGTTGGATGAACTTTTTCTCCTCGTCTGTCGCGAGGGACGTCAGCGAAAGATTGCATTCTTGAATGATGATCCTTCTGTTGCTTTTACACTACAAGAAAACACAAATATAGCGACGAAATTTAACGAGGAAAACTAATCCTCGTAAAATTACGTCGACTTTGAGAGTACCTTACGAGGAAATATAAAATCAACGTGAGTTCGTCGTAAAGTAACGACGAAAGTATTTCCTCGTAAAAAGACGTAACTTAATGTGGTTTTTACGAGGAAAAATAATTTCCTCGTAAAGTCAACGTAACATTAGCGTGTACCTTACGAGGAAACATTTTACGTGTACTTAACGGCGAAATTTCGAGTCCACCAACTTTGTAGTTGTAACATGTTTTTTCGGCTATCTAACTAAATATCGTCGTAAATTCCTAGTAAAATCTCAACTACCAGATTCAAAAATTTCCTATAAATATGGACGTTTCAACATCATTTTAAACACACCAACAAGAAAAAAATAAAAACGTGAAAAAAAAATGTCGGGCTCCGGGAATATTTTCGAGTTGCAGAGGTGGATGTATATGCATAGAGATGCTAACGGGAGAGTGACGAAAGAATACCTTGCAGGGCTGGAGACATTTATGCATCATGCAAATTCCACATGGGAGATTAGCTTGTCCATATTGTAATGGAACGACAGATGCGTTTCAACTGAAGAATGGTAGGAAGACAAGTTGGTTCGATTGTCACCGTCGATTTCTTCCCATTGGCCATCCGTACCGAAGAAACAAGAATTTTTTTAGGCACAAAAGAGTTGTGAGAGACACTCCTCCTACATATTTAACTGGACAACAAATTGAAGCGCAACTCGATTACTTTGGAGCTTTGGAAACAGTTCCTCGTGGTGGTAATTGGCATGTCCCCGGTAATATGCCTGTTTTTTACGGTGTTCATCACAACTGGCACAAGAAGAGTATATTTTGGGAGTTGCCATATTGGAAGGATCTTCTTCTGCGCCACAACCTCGATGTGATGTATATAGAGAAGAAATTCTTTGAGAACATCATGAATACAATATTGAATGTCCCAGGGAAGACAAAAGACAACATAAAATCGAGGTTGGACTTGCCGGATATTTGCTCAAGAAGTGAGTTACATATAAAAAGCAATGGACAAGTTCCTGTTCCGATATTCAGATTGTCTTCAGAAAAAAAAGTCGGTGTTGTTCAACTGGGTGGCATCAAAAGTGAAGTTCCCCGATGAGTTTGTTTCAAATCTCTCTAGATGTGTTGAAAAGGAACAAAAGTTCTCTAGGATGAAGAGTCATGATTGTCATGTATTTATGCAACGATTATTTCCCTTTGCATTTGAGGAGCTACTTCCAACAAACGTACATGAAGCACTTGCAGGTAGTAAATTATAACCCAGTAATTTTATAATGGTTTAGTTTGCAATAATATATGACTAATGTGTTTAATTGTTTTTGGAATAAAATACAAGGCATCGGAGCATTTTTCAGGGCTCTGAGCACACGCACTCTTAAAGAAGAAGTCGTGGAACAGCTTCAGGAGAACATTTCTATCTTATTGTGCAACTTGGAGAAGATATTTTCTCCGGGATTTTTTGATGTCATGGAGCATTTAGCTGTCCACCTCCCATATGAGGCATTGCTTCGTGGACCTGTACATTACGGATGGATGTATCAGTGTGAGTGAGTCATGAAATATTTGAAGGGAAAAGCAAAAAATCTCGCAAAAGTTGAAGGTTCTATAATTGCTGGAAGTTTGATGGAAGAAACTTCTCACTTCACATCGTACTACTTTGGGTCAAAAGTACGTATCCGGAAAAGAGCTCCAAGAAGATATGATGATGGTGGTGTCGCGCCAACATATGCAGTTCCTGGTGTTCCAGACATCTTTAGCCAGATTGGGCAACTCGGTGGGAAATCAAAAGAGGTTTGGTGGTCGAGTGAAGAAGACGCCCATAGTGCACACACCTATATTCTACTCAATTGCGAGGATCCGTTGATGCGTTATTTTGAAAGGTAAAATATATCAACACTTCTAAACACATATAAATATAAATTATATAATTGCCAAATTAAGATTAATTGATATAAAATGTGATTTTACAGCTTATTTGTTTCTCAAGTCAAAGAAACATTCCCAAGTATATCCACAAGTGACGTAGACAAAAGGAAAGATCAACACTTTATTAAGTGGTTGAAGAATCATGTATTAATTTTTGCAGCTCGATCAAATTCTTTTTTCATACATGATCTGTATTAATTTCAACGTTCTCTTTATTTTTGCAGGTTGATTATGACGACGATGCAGATTATCCTAAGTGGTTACACGAAGTAATTCAATCTCCACATGTAAAGGTTACCACATCACAGATGTATTTCACACGAGGCTATACTCTTCACACATATAAGTATGGTAGACAGCGGGCGACCAGTAACTATGGAATATGTGTGAAAGGAAAAATAGATTTCTACGGGATCTTGACGGAGATTATTGAAGTCGAATTCCCAGGGATATTAAAGCTGAAATGCGTTCTCTTCAAATGTGAATGGTTCGACCCCGTCGTCAACAGAGGTGTTCGGTTTAACAAATTCGGTGTAGTTGATGTCAATGGTGGACGAAGGTAAAACAAATTATTTTTTTACCATACATGATGTGTATGATTAATTTCAACATTTTTTTTTGCAGGTACAATAAATTCGAGCCTTTCATCTTAGCTTTACAAGCTGACCAAGTTAGCTTCCTTCCATACCCTCGGATGAGAGAATCAGGAATAAATTGGTTATCCGTGATCAAAGTTACACCTCGAGGACGAATCATCAGTGGAGAAGAACCACCATTGCAAGAAGAACAGATAAATGAAGTCGAGGAACCTGAAGCTGCCACGGACGACATCCTTCTCATTTATCCGCATAATCATGAGTACGAAGATCTTACCGACGATGCGACGGACGAAGCTGTTGTAGACGAGTTTAATGAAAATAATGAGGTTTCTAGTGATGACGAGAATGTCGATGTATCCGATTGATGTATTTGTATTGATGTATTTGTTTTAAATATGATTGATTTTCAGACTTAATGCATTTAATGGATTTGATTTTGTATAAGAAAGAAGAGATTGAGATTATAAGTTAAGGAATTGAAGTTAAGGAATTGTGGGTTTGGAATGGAATAAAAAGATTGAGATTAAAAGGAAGATGGTTAGGCTTTGGAATATATGAAGTAGAAGATAAGGAAGATGGGGTTTGGGGTTTGGGGTTTTGGATTTTAGGGATTTAAACATAAACCTCGGTATTTCTTCATAAGTTAACGAGGTGTTTACGACGAAACTGAAAATTAAAAACACGGACCACGTTAATTCCACGTTAGCAGAAATCATCGTAAACACCACGTTAACTTACGTGGAAATAACGAGTATATTTTAATTATAAAAGAAATGGAAACACGTTAATTCCACTTAAGCAGAAATCGTCGTAAGGACCACGTTAGCTTACGAGGAATTCACGAGGAAACACGGGAAACGAAGAGACGCGCCTAGTCATTTGCTCGTGACCTCACGAGGAATTCACGAGGACAACCAAATCTATATATACCAAAGCATCATTTCTTCTCATTTCGAAATTCTTAAAAAAAAAAGAGAGAAGAAAGATCTGGAATCATGAATGGGAAGACACGGCGAAACCTAAATACGTTTAAACGTACATAGGTCTCGACTTGTCTCTTCCCACTTGTGATTCTAGTATCTTTCTTCTCTTTCTTTTCAGAAATTACATAAACCCTAAAATCCCTAAAATCCTAAAATTAGAATTTGGGGTTCAGGGTTTAGGATTTTAGGGATTTAAACAGCATCCTCGTTATTGCCTCGTAAACTAACGAGTAACTTACGACGAAATATTAAAATAAAGAAAACTAACTCGTTAATTCCACGTAAATTGAAAAACACGGGCCTCGCGATTTCCTCGTAAAGAAAAACGCGGGCCTCGCGATTTTCTCGTAAAGGAAATCACGGGCCTCGCGATTTCCTCGTCAAGTTACGAGTTTGTTACGAGGAAAGCTATCTTATATATATACACGCGAGCTCTCACTTTCTCATTTCGTCTCTACTTCCTCTCTCAATTGCAGTCATGGTATGTTTCCTCTCTCTTTCCTCTCTACTTTGATTAGTTTATGGTAGTTTAAGTGGTTAGTGTGGGGAACTTAGATAGGTTTATGGATTTTAGGTTAATTAATGTTCATTAGGTGATTAATGTAGAGAATTTAGCTAGATTTATAGAATTTTTTAATTACTGTTGTTCCTAATTTTAAATTTTTTTTTCAATAGGTACGAAAGAACAAGCTTACTGCCCACTACAGAGCGATGTTCGGTTAGCCGGGTAGTCATTTAGATCCCGGCGGTTCTTCTTCTTCAGCTCCCGGTTCTTCGGGTCCGGAGAGCGTTCCCGAGACTCAGTCTTCTCAGAGAGTCTCTCCTTCTGGTGCAGCATCGGTTCCTCGATTCGTGTCACCACCGGCTGCTCCTCATGATCATTATGTCCCAGAGGTGCCTCCTCCTGTGCCTCCTCCGATGGCTCAGGAGATGCCGGCCCAGATTCACCCTGATTTTATGGTGCCGCGGAGTGCTCCTTACTCGCAGTACACTGTCGAGGACCTTCTCGCTCAGCCAGGCAGAGAAGGTTTACCAGTCATAGACCCCGACCGACCGGACGGCACTTTGTGGTATTTTACATTTTTTTAAGATTCTTTTAAGATTCTTTTATAACATTAATAAATAAATATTTATACTTTAAATTTTTTTTTCAGGTTTGGGGTTGAGGATGTCTCGCATCGGACGTAACCGACACGATGAAGGGTTACTTCTCCATGCCAGATCCGAACTGGAAGAAGGCGCCCGTCTACGTCAGAAAGACGTGGTTCAAGATTTTCGCTGTAAGTTATTAATTTATATGTACTTTTATTTTTTATTTATATTTTTTAATTTTTTAAAACTAATTATTAATTTATTTTTTTCGGTTACAGCAAAAATATCATTGGTCCATGGGGGTCAATGAGAGGGTGGGGAAAGCGTTTTACGCGAAAGCGAAAGTTCGCTTGTTGGACACGGTCTACAACTGGAAGGGTGAGTGGATCATGAAGGGGTATGAGAGAGGTAAACCCGCTGAGCTCACCACGGAGGTTTGGGATGGCCTCATCCGTTATTGGCGCGATCCTGACGCCATTAGAGTCGCCTAGTCTTGCTCTGCCTCCCGTAACACGGTAGATGAGCACGGCCACGGACCGATACTTCACTCTACGGGCCAAAAACCCCACACCGCTGTCCGTATCGAGATGGTACGTAATTCAATATTTAATTTAATTAATTTCTTTTATATAATATATTTAAATATAGTAACTTTCTTAAATATTTAATTTGTAGGCCAAAGAGACGGAACAGCTCCCGACTCTTATGGAACTTTACGAGAGGACCCACAAGAACAAGGCGGGCCGATTTGTAGATCCTAGGTCCGAGCAAATCTTCGATGATGTTGCTGACCAGGTTCAAGAGCGTCAGACCCAGCTGACACAGCAGTCTACCGACGGATTACCCGTCACCTTATCCACAGTTTAAGTGGTTAGGATTTACGAGGAGGAAAATTTTTTAAGATTATAATTTTTTAATTATTCATTTAATTTAACTTTAAATTTTTACTAACAATATTTATTTTTGGTTTTTAAGGTTGTCCCTAAGAAAAAGGGACGTACATTGGGGATTGGTTCCGTCAACGATCTTCCGAGAGCGACATCGTCTTATGGTCAGAGACAGGATGACGAGGTCACTGAGCTGCGTAACGAGTTGGCCTCGACAAAAACTGCGTTCACAGCTCGTATGGGTGGAGTCGAGGGCTTCTTGGACGTTATAGCGGCCACAAATCCGGAATGGGTGTCCTTGTTGAGGAACATGCGACGACAACATCCCATTCCAGATGAGTCGACATCCGAGACCCATGACGAGGCGGATGTAGAGAGGAGGAGTGACGAGTTATACCGGGCGATGAACGACTAGTTTTTTTTCTTCTATTCGTTCGTTGTATTCTAAACTTATTTATGTGTAAAAATATTTTCGTATTGATTTTTATTTTAAATTATATTTTTATTCATAATTTATAAATATAATTTATAATTATAATTATTTTTCTAATTATATTTTATTTTTTAAAATTCTGAATAAAAAACGAAGTAAATTCCTCTCTAAGCTTACGAGGAAATAACTAGGAAAGACTAATGTGGTGTTTACGAGACTTTACTTTCGAGCTTTTTACGTGTTTTACACGTGCAAGATTTACGTGGAAGTGACGAGGAAAAGATAACGTGATACTTACGAGGAAAAACTTTCGTGGTAATTACGTGTAATTTACGATTAAATATTTACGTGTAATTGACGAGGAATTATTTTCGTGGTATTTATGAGGAATCTCAGCGACCTCCTTACGTGGAAAGTTTACGTGGTCTTTACGACGAAATAGTGTACTTGGTCTTTACAACGAAACCACTTCCTCGCTATGTGACGACGAATTGGCGAGTAAATATGCGTTACGACGAACGAGTAACGAGCAAACGTGTTTCCTCGCTAATTCCTCGTAAAGCCTCTATTACGACAAACTCATGAGAAATAACGCTGTCATTAATCTTGTGTTTTCTTGTAGTGTTATGTCTCAGAAGTTACGCTTGTTTCTCTATAAATTGGTCGTGTTTTTTTCGTGGGTTTCTTTTCGCCATTTTCTCTGTTCTTTTTCTTTCTTCTCGTCAGAAGGTTTTCAAGTCTCTTCTTTTTTCTTTACTATGAGAATCAAATCGAGCCTTTCTTCTGCTTCTGTTGACAACGTGCGGATTCTCAGCAGTCTTCTCCAAATCCGATTAGCATGAGGGCTTCGGAGTCTACAGATGATAACATTCCGCTTATCTGACGCCCCATTCCTCGCCGTGACGGGAGTGGTTTCCTTTGTCAGAGTGTTCGAACGATGCCGGTGGCTGAACAGAGTTCCAGTCGCACTCCTGTGCCTCAGCTTGTTGATGAAGATACTGTAGATCTCGGGAAGACAATGAAGATAATGTCGCTGATCCTCCGAAAGGGGATGATCATCCGGTGGGACTCCCCTCGGTTTTGACAGACGAAATGCTTGACGGTATCGCAAGGGTTTGCCGCTTTCCAGTGCAGCTATTCATGCGCGCTCCGAGGGCTTACGAGAGACCATGGGCTCTGCCTCCGGGGTGGATGTGCTTGTATGAGGTGTTCTTCACCCATTCTCGTCTTTGGTTTCCTCTCCCGCATCTCCTGACATCCTACGCTGCTGCTAGAGATATTGCTCTGACTCAGTTCGGCTATGCGGAATGTGGTTGCCGCTTTAGTTATAGGCGCTGAGGTTGGTATCGACGTTAATCTTAGTTTCTTCGAGGAGTTGGCGAATATCAGAGGAACCCATGGACTCGTAACACCTTCTACATAAACATCAAGTCACGATACGGCATTCTCAGGGGAAGGATGAACAAGGCAAGGCGCACGAGTGGTTTCAGCGCTACTTCTTTGTTCGGGTAGATTCGGCTTCCGTAGCTGATCTTGGTGCGGTCTTGAGACGATCATGGAATCCTTCGCCTAGTGAGTCTCTTGTCTTATCTCTTTCTTCATCGTGGCTTGCGTGTGAATTCATCCTTGCGGTTTTTGGGGTTTTTCTAGAGCGTCATCCGATTTCGCTTCCTTTGTTGACGGGTTTTACTGCGGTGGCGTCCCTCGCATTTCGGCTGGTGAGTTGATCTTTTGTTCTTTTCTTGGTATATTCTCCAGATCTTTCTTATGTAGATTTTCTGGTTTTTAGCCGCGTGGGGTGTTGATGCCGGCGATCGTTTGGGTAGTCGGGGAAGAGGATTGTTGCCCCTGCTGCTCCCTCCTCCGGTGCCTTCGCGCAGTGCGGCGCATTCTACTTTGATCCGAACTGGAGGGGTTCACCTTAAGGCATCTTCAACCATGATAGCAAATTTGGTATTAAATTAAACCAAATCTACTGTTTTGGTATTATATTTTTTTTAATCATTTCCAACCATAACACTAACACTAAATATTACCCTAAAAATAATATTATATATACTATTTGATGTTTTCACTTTTAGTATTTTTTATATTTTATTATTTGTAATTGATAAATAATTGTTTTATCACACTTAGATATTATCTTTGTTAATTTTTTTTTTAATTTTATGTTTATAAAATTTATTTACATTTTTAGTTTTTGGTTTAACAATATTAACTTTCCTGTTTTGGATTGATCAATTATAACCTTCTATTTTCATCGTTTGTATTTATGAACAAATGATTACGTTATTATAAACCTTGGATTCAAAGCAACGATGACTCTGGAACGAGAAGCCAACGATGAATCTAAACCCTAGAAATATTCAGTGGCAGAATCACCGGTCCTAAATATGTTTTATAAAGATATAAAGAAGGGCAATTGTCCAAAATAGCACATTTTGAAATTTATGTCACAAAAATAGCACTAGAAGGAGAAAGTCACAAAAATAAATCAAATGTCCTTAATATCCTTGTTTTATAATTAAAAAAATAAACAGAAAAAAAAAATCAGAAACCTCTCTTTCCCTTCGACCTTCTATCCTCTCACAGCGGCGTCGATATCTCATGGCGGCGTCGATCTCTGATTAGAAGAAAACACTCTTCGGCCGTTCATCAGCTGCGTCTTCTGGTCCGAATATAGGAAAATCAGCTGGATTCGCTTTCGCGAACGGATCACCATCTCGCTCCTCACTTCGCAGGCTCACATCCTCCAGGTTAGCTTCAAGAACTTTAGAAGCGAATAGATCCGTTGTTGCTCCACTGAATAATTAGGGTTTTAGTGTGTATGAAAATGTATTAGTTGGGGGTTTGTGTGTGGCTTCTTCAGGGTCCCCGTGGAACTGAGTGCAGGGGTTTCGCTTATACCTTTACATAGTGTTACTGCTTCAGCTTTACTCACTTCATTGCTGTCTCTCAGCAATCAAATCTGGGGTTGCTTATCTGAAGGTATTCTTCTTCTTACTTGTCTGATGATGTTTTTGATTGGAAACGAGGAAAGTTTGCATCTTTTTGCTTTAGATACGAAGCGGATTCCATAAAATTTAGTCTCATTTGATGAATAAGATTTCTCAATAAAGGATCTGCCATATCAAGTGTTGGGACCTTGTTTCTCTTTGCTTTGGAATGATGAGTTGCTTTTCTTTATTTTGTTAGTCGTTAAGCTCCAAACTTTGATAGACTTCTCAGCTCTAATTAGAAGAAAGTAGAGGATATCTAATTAGTCACTGACTATATATATTTATGGTGCTAAGCATTAGAAGAGAATTACTTGGAGTTACTTATGAGACTGAAGGAGTTTTATTGCTTGTGCGATGTGATCTCTAACTTTTCTCTTTTACAGAAAAGCAGAAGGATACTACAAGAATGCCAAGTATGTGAGCAAACTTAGGAAGTCGATGAAGCAGCAAAACGTTCTTGAAAAGGATGAGATGAAGCAACAGAGCTTTCATGGAGAGGGCGAGACTGGAGAGAGTAGTAAGTTGGTTGATGATAATGATAAGCGCAAGGGTAAAATCTCACAAGAGAATTTTTTTGTCATAAATTTTAATTTTGGGACAGGTTCATGATGCTGGACACATGGTCCTGATGGATCAGCCAAAACATTCCTTGCAAATGCTCAAGACTTGGATCCAAGCACAGCTGGCTACTCCTACTAATGCCATTGTTCGTCAATAATTATAATGTCAAGATAATAAACGTCTTCTTAGTCTCGACTTTCTTAGAAGTTGTCCAAGTCGACTGTTGAGAATTTTAACAACAAATGATATGTTTGTGTGTTTAATCAAAAAATGCTGTCACTTTATTTAAACCATAAAGTACTTTCAGTAACCACACTATTTCACTAATATTATGACTCTCTATAGACATTTATTTCATTCACAATTTGAAGCATTTGTAAATGTTTAGGAAGATATTCCAATGACTTTGCTCGTGACCTTGTTCATTTGTTTGCTCATGATTCCTCTGTCACTACACTTATTAACTTGTTTGTAGCTTTCATTTTATTGATGTATATCTTTCTTTTTGTTTCATGAAGCATTTCTAAATATTTAGGAAGGTCTTCCATAGAACTTGAAATGATATGTTTCATGTTCCTTTATCTAAAATTTGGAAAGGAATGTAGTAAGGGTATTCGAGCAAACTCTCAGTTATTAAATATATATTTTCTTTAGGATATCATGTAACATATTTAAGATGGATTTCCAAAACATATTATGAGGGTAATTTAGCAAAATCTCATTTATATAGACATGATTTGCCAAAATTAAAGATTTTCCTCCTGATGGTTTCTTCGCCAATTTCATGTGCAGATCCTTCAAATTTGAATTGTTTAGGAAGGGCTTCCAAAAAAGTTAATATTTAATTAAAAATGAAAAAATATTAGGATATCAAGTAAAATATTTAGGAAGGACTTCCTGAAAATTCAATATTTAATTAAAAAGAAAAAAAAGTTAGGATAGAAAGTAAAATATTCAGAAAGAGCTTATTGAAAATTTAATATATTAATTAAAATAAATTTAGGTCATCAAGTAAATTATTTAGGAAGGACTTTCTGAAAATTTAATATTTAATTAAAAATGAAAAAATGTTAGGATATCAAGTAAAATATTTAGGAAGGTATTCCTGAAAATTTAATATTTAATTAAAAAGAAAAAAAAATGTTAGGGTAGAAAATAAAATATTTAGAAAGAGCTTACTGTAAATTTAATATTTAATTAAAAAAGAAAAAATTTTAGGTTATCAAGGAAAATATTTATGAATGGCTTCCTGAAAATTTAATATTTAACTAAAAAGGCTATATATTACAATAGCAAGTAAAATATAAAGAAAATGCTTCCTGAAAATTTGATATTTAATTAAAAATAAAATGTCACGATAGCAAATAACATAGTTAGGATAACAACCAAAACAAAACAACATAATCAAAATCTATAAGAAAATTAATTGGCTATAGAAATCACCAAATATATGTCATTGTCTACAAAACAGAGAACACATAACAAACAGAGAACGTGTAAATAGGATAGCTTGGAGCATTTTCAGTAATTATATCAATAAAGTGTTAAATTTGGTATCATTATAAAACACACATGTTATCTAGGATAGCTGGTGGAACTTTCAGGATGGGTTTCCAGAAAAATAAAATAAGTGTGTTTTCTTGCGTAAGTATGTTTTCGAAGAGAATCAAAAGCGCGTAAGGAATGTCCTTGTTCAGGATGGCTATCCTGAATTGGAACTTAATCTTCCAGAACAACCAAAACAAAAGAACATAATCAAAATCTATTAAAAAATTCATTGGCTATAGAAATCACCAAATATAGGTCATTGTCTACAAAACAGAGAACACATAACAAACATAGAACATGTAAATAGGATAGCTTGGAGCATTTTCAGTAATTATATCAATAAAGTGTTAAATTTGGTATCATTATAAAACACACATGTTATCTAGGATAGTTTGTAGAACTTTCAGGATGGGTTTCCAGAAAGAAAATGAGTGTGTTTTCTTGCATAAGTATGTTTTCGAAGAGAATCAAAAGCGCATAAGAAATGTCCTTGTTCAGGATGGCTATCCTGAATTGGAATTAAATCTTCCAGAACAACCAAAACAAAACAACATAATCAAAATCTATTAAAAAATTCATTGGCTATAAAAATCACCAAATAGAAGTCATTGTCTACAAAACAGATAACACATAACAAACAGAGAACATGGAAATAGGATAGCTTGGGGCATTTTTAGTAATTATATCAATAAAGTGTTAAATTTGATATCATTATAAAACACACGTGTTATCTAGGATAGCTTGGGGAACTTTCAAGATGGGTTTCCAGAAAAATAAAATGAGTGTGTTTTCTTGCATAAGTATGTGTTAGAAGAGAATCAAAAGCGCATAAGGAATGTCCTTGTTCAGGATGGCTATCCTGAATTGGAACTTAATATTCCAGAACAACCAAAACAAAAGAACATAATCAAAATCTATTAAAAAATTCATTGGCTATAGAAATCACCAAATATAGGTCATTGTCTACAAAACAGAGAACACATAACAAACATAGAACATGTAAATAGGATAGCTTGGAGCATTTTCAGTAATTATATCAATAAAGTGTTAAATTTGGTATCATTATAAAACACACATGTTATCTAGGATAGCTTGTGGAACTTTCAGGATGGGTTTCCAGAAAAATAAAATGAGTGTGTTTTCTTGCATAAGTATGTTTTCGAAGAGAATCAAAAGCGCATAAGGAATGTCCTTGTTCAGGATGGCTATCCTGAATTGGAACTTAATCTTCGAGAACAACAAAAACAAAACAACATAATCTAAACCCTAAAAACGTTAGGATATCAATTAAAATATTTAGGAAGGTTTTCCTGAAAATTTAATATTTAATTAGAAAGAAAAAAATGTTAGGGTAGAAAATAAATATTTAAAAAGAGGTTACTAAAAATTTAATATTTAATTAAAAAAGAAAAAATATTAGGTTATCAAGTAAAATATTTATGAATGGCTTCGTGAAAATTTAATATTTAACTAAAAAGGCTAAATATTACAATAGCATGTAAAATATAAAAAAAATGCTTTCTGAAAATTTGATATTCAATTAAAAATAAACTGTCAGGATAGCAAATAACAAAGTTAGGATAACAACCAAAACAAAACAACATAATCAAAACAACATAATAAAAATCTATAAGAAAATTAATTGGCTATAGAAATCACCAAATAAAGGTCATTGTCTACAAAACAGAGAACACATAACAAACAGAGAACATGTAAATAGGATAGCTTGGAGAATTTTCAGTAATTATATCAATAAAGTGTTAAATTTGGTATCATTATAAAACACACATGTTATCTAGGATAGCTTGTGTAACTTTCAGGATGGGTTTCCAGAAAAATAAAATGAGTGTGTTTTCTTGCATAAGTATGTTTTCGAAGAGAATCAAAAGCGCGTAAGGAATGTCCTTGTTCAGGATGGCTATCCTGAATTGGAACTTAATCTTCCAGAACAACCAAAACAAAACAACATAATCAAAATCTATTAAAAAATTTATTGGCTATAGAAATCACCAAATAGAGGTCATTGTCTACAAAACAGAGAACACATAACAAACAGAGAACATGGAAATAGGATAGCTTGGGGTATTTTCAAAAATTATATCAATAAAATGTTAAATTTGGTATCATTATAAAACACACATGTTATCTAGGATAGCTTGTGGAACTTTCAGGATGAGTTTCCAGAAAAATAAAATGAGTGTGTTTTCTTGCATAAATATGTTTTCGAAGAGAATCAAAAGCGCATAAGGAATGTCCTTGTTCAGGATGGCTATCCTGAATTGGAACTTAATCGTCCAGAACAATCAAAACAAAACAACATAATCAAAATCTATTAAAAAATTTATTGGCTATGGAAATCACCAAATAGAGGTCATTGTCTACAAAACAGAGAACACATAACAAACAGAGAATATGTAAATAGGATAGCTTGGGGCATTTTCAGTAATTATATCAATAAAGTGTTAAATTTGATATCATTATAAAACACACATGTTATCTAGGATAGCTTGTGGAACTTTCAGGATGGGTTTCCAGAAAAATAAAATGAGTGTGTTTTCTTGCATAAGTATGTTTTCGAAGAGAATCAAAAGCGCATAAGGAATGTCCTTGTTCAGGATGGCTATCCTGAATTGGAACTTAATCTTCCAGAACAACCTAAACAAAACAAAATAATCAAAATCTATAAGAAAATTAATTGGCTATAGAAATCACCAAATAGAGGTCATTGTCTACAAAACAAAGAACACATAACAAACAGAGGACATGGAAATAGGATAGCTTGGGGTATTTTCAGTAATTATATCAATAAAGTGTTAAATTTGGTATCATTATAAAACACACATGTTATCTAGGATAGCTTGTGGAACTTTCAGGATGGGTTTCCAGAAAAATAAAATGAGTGTGTTTTCTTGCATAAGTATGTTTTCGAAGAGAATAAAAAGCGCATAAGGAATGTCCTTGTTCAGGATGGCTATCCTGAATTGGGACTTAATCTTCCAGAACAACCTAAACAAAACAAAATAATCAAAATTAATTGGCTATAGAAATCACCAAATAGAGGTCATTGTCTACAAAACAGAGAACACATAACAAACAGCGAACATGGAAATAGGATAGCTTGGAGCATTTTCAGTAATTATACCAATAACAGGTTAAATTTGGTATCATTATAAAACACACATGTTATCTAGGATAGTTTGTGGAACTTTCAGGATGGATTTCAAGAAAGTAAAATGAGTGTGTTTTCTTGCATAAGTATGTTTTCGAAGAGAATAAAAAGCGCATAAGGAATGTCCTTGTTCAGGATGGCTATCCTGAATTGGAACTTAATCTTCGAGAACAACCAAAACAAAACAACATAATCTAAAAATATTAAAAAATTCATTGTCTATAGAAATCACCAAATATAGGTCATTGTCTACAAAACAGAGAACACATAACAAACAGAGAACATGTAAATATGATAGCTTGGAGCATTTTCAGTAATTATATCAATAAAGTGTTAAATTTGGTATCAATATAAAACACACATGTTATCTAGGATAGCTTGTGGAACTTTCGGGATGGGTTTCAAGAAAAATAAAATGAGTGTGTTTTCTTGCATAAGTATGTTTTCGAAGAAAATCAAAAGCGCGTAAGGAATGTCCTTGTTCAGGATGGCTATCCTGAATTGGAACTTAATTTTCCAGAACAACCAAAACAAAACAACATAATCAAAATCTATTAAAAAATTTATTGGCTACAGAAATCACCAAATAGAGGTCATTGTCTACAAAACAGAGAACACATAACAAACAGAGAACATGGAAATAGGATAGCTTGGGGCATTTTCAGTAATTATATCAATAAAGTGTTAAATTTGGTATCATTATAAAACACACATGTTATCTAGAATAGCTTGTGGAACTTTCAGGATGAGTTTCCAGAAAAATAAAATGAGTGTGTTTTCTTGCATAAATATGTTTTCGAAGAGAATCAAAAGCGCATAAGGAATGTCCTTGTTCAGGATGGCTATCCTGAATTAGAACTTAATCTTCCAAAACAACCAAAACAAAACAACATAATCAAAATCTATAAGAAAATTAATTGTCTATAGAAATCACCAAATATAGGTCATTGTCTACAAAACAGAGAACACATAACAAACAGAGAACATGAAAATAGGATAGCTTGGAGCATTTTCAGTAATTATACCAATAAAGTGTTAAATTTGGTATTATTATAAAACACACATGTTATCTAGGATAGTTTGTAGAACTTTCAGGATGGGTTTCCAGAAAGAAAATGAGTGTGTTTTCTTGCATAAGTATGTTTTCGAAGAGAATCAAAAGCGCATAAAGAATGTCCTTGTTCAAGATGGTTATCCTGAATTGGAACTTAATCCTCCAGAACAACCAAAACAAAACAACATAATCAAAATCTATAAGAAAATTAATTGGCTATAGAAATCACCAAATAGAGGTCATTGTACAAAACAGAGAACACATAACAAACAGAGAACATGAAAATAGGATAGTTTGGAGCATTTTCAGTAATTATACCAATAAAGTGTTAAATTTGTTATCATTATAAAACACACATGTTATCAAGGATAGCTTGTGGAACTTTCAGGATGGGTTTCAAGAAAATTAAATGAGTGTGTTTTCTTGCATAAGTATGTTTTCGAAGAGAATCAAAAGCGCGTAAGGAATGTCCTTGTTCAGGATGACTATCCAGAATTGGAACTTAATCTTCCAGAACAACCAAAACAAAACAACATAATCAAAATCTATAAGAAAATTAATTGGCTATAGAAATCACCAAATAAAGGTCATTGTTTACAAAACAGAGAACACATAACAAACAGAGAATATGGAAATAGGATTGCTCGAAGCATTTTCAGTAATTATATCAATAAAGTATTAAATTTGGTATCATTATAAAACACACATGTTATCTAGGATAGCTTGTTGAACTTTCAGGATGGGTTTCCAGAAAAATAAAATTAGTGTGTTTTCTTGCATAAGTATGTTTTCGAAATATGTTTTCGAAGAGAACCAAAAGCGCGTAAGGAATGTCCTTGTTCAGGATGACTATCATTTATTGGAACTTAATCTTCCAGAACAACCAAATCAAAACAACATAATCAAAATCTATAAGAAAATTAATTGGCTATAGAAATCACCAAATAGAGGTCATTGTCTACAAAACAGAGAACACATAACAAACAGAGAACATGGAAATAGGATAGCTTGGAGCATTTTCAGTAATTATACCAATAAAGTGTTAAATTTTGTATCATTATAAAACACACATGTTATTAGGATAGCTTGTGGAACTTTCAGGATGGGTTTCCAGAAAAATAAAATTAGTGTGTTTTCTTGCATAAGTATGTTTTCGAAGAGAATCAAAAGCGCATAAGGAATATCTTTGTTCAGGATGGCTATCCTGAATTGGAACTTAATCTTCCAGAATAACCAAAAGAAAACAACATAATCAAAATCTATAAGAATTTTCAAAATCAAAATCAAAATCTTCCAGAACTTAACTCTTGTTAGTTTCAGATTGTGATGTACAGTTTTGTTTTAGAAGATTTAATACATTATTAGGAAAGCTTTCCTGAGTAGTTCTTAGTTGATATAGTAAAATCGTAATCCCCCCGGCGAAGAGAGTTTATACAACTAGAGTTACAACTTTCCAGTAAGTAATCACAACTTTCACTGGAATGAGTAAAGGAAGTACCTTCACTATAATAATCGCTATCACACCGCATACAATGAGAAACAGAAACATCATTCACGTTTTTTGGTCAAGCCAAAGAGGAAATTTTGTGTTCATAAGAGGTTACAGACCTGTCTCCCTATCTCTTTCACAAGCTGGGAGGCCTTCTTGAGAGAGAACTGAATTGTGTCTAAGGGTTCACAACGCGTCCCATTTGATTTGTCAGCAATATTTTTTGGATTATTTGAGACTGCATCCATAAAATTCATAGGGAAGCGATGGAAAATACTTTGCATTACATATCCCTTTAAATTAGCTGCAGATTGAGTTCCAACTTCAATTGTTTGTTCTACAACCTGAAATCAACAAGAATGTTACCATAGATATAGTAACAACTGTTAAATATGAGAAGCCAATGTCCATTCTTTAGAAACTTATGCAGGGGAAGTACCTAAATCTCTACTTATGCTTATGATTTTTAGGTCTGTCCCTTGAGAATTGATGCATGTGTTTGTGCATTGTTTGAATCAGGTACCTATTGAGCTCATGAACAAGGCAGGCTTGGACTCAACCCATGATGAAGGCAAGAAGCCAAAAGAAAGGGGGAGACATGCTCTGACCACAAGAAGAAGCTCAAAGGTGTGATGAGTGTGAAGCAAGGAAGGCATTGGTGCCTTCTTGCCATTGAAGTAAGGCCATGATCCAGAGTCTAAGGAGTCCTTCAAAATCATCTTAAACTCCTTAGACTCGCTGGCCAATCCCTAGGCTGAGGGTAGTTGCACTCTTTTTCCCTAAGTGATGGTTTTATCCCATGAGGTTTTCCACACTTAGGTTTTTAATGAGGCAAGTGCTCTCAGTTCCAAGCTTGTCCAAGGATCTCCTATGGTCAAGCTTGAGAGGGAGTGTTGAAATAAATAAAGGAATGACCAGAAGGAGAAGCTGGTTGATGATCCAAGAATAAGTTCATCAAGATAAGCCAATTTGGTTCTGTTTTGTACAGACTTGCTCCGCAAGCTACCACTTGACCTATCCTGACTTGCAAGGCAAGGAATGACTTGTGGAGGACCTTATGGACGTGGGAACCTCTGAGAATTAAAGGAAAAATGTTTGAATTTAAATAAGAGAGTCTGGTTTGAATTTGAAAATAAGAAGTCACATGGGTTGCTTTGGGGAAGCAGCTGGACCTGTCCCTTTCACTCAAGCAGGCTGTGCCAACCTCTCTCCTGTCTCTTTCTCTGCTTCTGGTCGTGCCTCCCCTTGTCCATATCCTCCTGGACTCTTCCATTTCCCCATTATATTAGCTGTTTAGTCTTCCCTGATTTAATCTTTGTTTATTGTAAGTGATTGCCTATTTAAAGGCTTCACCACCTCTTGTAACAATTTATCCAGTATCAATACAAGTTCTTTCAGTCTAATTTCGTGGCTCTCTCTCCCTTGCTTGTGTCTAAACAATATTCACAATGTAAGGAGTTTAGAGTTATGGTTTAGAGGCTGCCTTAACTCTCTTTCCCTTAAGGCAGCCTAATACTTGTAAAACTCACTCTAAACTCTTCTTTATCTTCTCTTAAGCTCTAGCTTACTGATTCTAAATCCTCTTCATCTTAAGTACACAAACTCAAAGTGTTGTGTTACTACAGAAGGATAGATTCAAACTAGAGATTCTCAGCTTTCTATAACCAGTTTACTCTCTAGGATCTTGGTTGTAGTATAGGCTGTGTGAGAGGATTCAACCACCAGTTGGTTGTCTCCTCCTTTTAATGGTGAGTTACTGTTGTATGGTTGAAGGGGATTCAGTTACAAGTTAACTGAATACTCTCTTGACATGAGACAAACACTCATGAATTCCAACATGGTATCAGAGCCTGGTTGCTCTTCTTTGGGATCAAACTCACCTCTTTCTCTCTGTTTTTGAAAAAAAAAAAAATCATTTCTCTTCCACTCTGATTTAGTGTTAGCTTGGTCAGTACTTGTTAGTATGTTGAATCAAGCATGGGGAAGAGAAGGATTTCGAAAATGCTTCACCATTATGCTTTATCCATTGGATAATAGCTTATTCTTTATGGAGCATCTCTTTGACCAGTGGACAAACTGTTTTGATCCATTGGTTTCTTTTTGTCTAAGCCACAGGAAACACTTGTTCATGTGTTATTCTGATGGTTCCCTTGTTGCAAGCCCTGGAAAACATCAGTTCATGAGTTATTCCAGTGGCACATGTCTAAGATCAGTGGATAAATTAATTGTCCAATGGTCCATTGTCTTTCAGTTTCTAAAGCACCAAACTCTTGATGAGTATTGGATGCTCCTGGCTGTTTATGCTTCCACAAAACTCAAGAAAACAGAGCAAAACTCTGTCCATTAGAACTCTTGAGCAATTTTATATTCTCTATTCTCTGATTCTCAGGTTACTTATTCTCCATCATTCTCCCATACTCTGGTTACTAATACTCTGGTTACATGATTCTCTATTCTCTACTTATTCTCTGGTTACTTTTACTCTGGTTACTTAATTCTCTTGTTGCCTGAATGCTTAGTCTTGATGATTAGGATTCACAGAGTGCTGCTAGGATAAAATCTTACAGATATCTGTCCATTGCTGCTGTGTTTATTTAAATTGTGTTTTAAAGATCAGACTTGGTGAAAACCAATGTTCTGGTCTCTTGTTGTCTACTGATGCTTGTCTTAGTGTTGGTTTGACAGATTTCCCATGTTGATCAGAGCCTGCACAAGATTCATATTCCTGACCATGGAGAAATGGTTGTGAGTAGACCAGGTGGCTTAAAAGCTCATATCAAGCTTGTCTCCTCCCCTATACTCGGAGTAAAGCTTGAGGGGGGCTGTCAATGAGCTTCCATGGCCTGTCTAGAAGCCATTGCAAGAAGAATTCATCAAGGACAGCAACAACTTGGTGTTAGAACAGATGGCCACCAGAGACTACTTGACAAGATCAGGTGGAGAGTCAAGCTGAGTGGAAAGCTATGAATCAGCCCAAGGCATGGAGTTAGAACAGTTACCTTCTGGTTGGGAAGCTATGGATCAGCTTCTAAAAAGGAGTTAGAACAGTTACCTTCAGTGGGCAAGCTATGAATCAGCCCATAGCATGTGTGCTTGTACCTGGTTGATGAAGCTTCAAGTTAAGAGGGTTGTTGTCTCAAGGCATGGTGAGCATCATTGGCTCTCATCTTCCAAGCTTGACCACATACTCTCATTCTCAGGTCAAGCTTGAGGAGGGGTGTTAAATATGAGAAGCCAATGTCCATTCTTTAGAAACTTATGCAGGGGAAGTACCTAAATCTCTACTTATGCTTATGATTTTTAGGTCTGCCCCTTGAGAATTGATGCATGTGTTTGTGCATTGTTTGAATCAGGTACCTATTGAGCTCATGAACAAGGCAGGCTTGGACTCAACCCATGATGAAGGCAAGAAGCCAAAAGAAAGGGGGAGACATGCTCTGACCACAAGAAGAAGCTCAAAGGTGTGATGAGTGTGAAGCAAGGAAGGCATTGGTGCCTTCTTGCCATTGAAGTAAGGCCATGATCCAGAGTCTAAGGAGTCCTTCAAAATCATCTTAAACTCCTTAGACTCGCTGGCCAATCCCTAGGCTGAGGGTAGTTGCACTCTTTTTCCCTAAGTGATGGTTTTATCCCATGAGGTTTTCCACACTTAGGTTTTTAATGAGGCAAGTGCTCTCAGTTCCAAGCTTGCCCAAGGATCTCCTATGGTCAAGCTTGAGAGGGAGTGTTGAAATAAATAAAGGAATGACCAGAAGGAGAAGCTGGTTGATGATCCAAGAATAAGTTCATCAAGATAAGCCAATTTGGTTTTGTTTTGTACAGACTTGCTCCGCAAGCTACCACTTGACCTATCCTGACTTGCAAGGCAAGGAATGACTTGTGGAGGACCTTATGGACGTGGGAACCTCTGAGAATTAAAGGAAAAATGTTTGAATTTAAATAAGAGAGTCTGGTTTGAATTTGAAAAGAAGAAGTCACATGGGTTGCTTTGGGGAAGCAGCTGGACCTGTCCCTTTCACTCAAGCAGGCTGTGCCAACCTCTCTCCTGTCTCTTTCTCTGCTTCTGGTCGTGCCTCCCCTTGTCCATATCCTCCTGGACTCTTCCATTTCCCCATTATATTAGCTGTTTAGTCTTCCCTGATTTAATCTTTGTTTATTGTAAGTGATTGCCTATTTAAAGGCTTCACCACCTCTTGTAACAATTTATCCAGTATCAATACAAGTTCTTTCAGTCTAATTTCGTGGCTCTCTCTCCCTTGCTTGTGTCTAAACAATATTCACAATGTAAGGAGTTTAGAGTTATGGTTTAGAGGCTGCCTTAACTCTCTTTCCCTTAAGGCAGCCTAATACTTGTAAAACTCACTCTAAACTCTTCTTTATCTTCTCTTAAGCTCTAGCTTACTGATTCTAAATCCTCTTCATCTTAAGTACACAAACTCAAAGTGTTGTGTTACTACAGAAGGATAGATTCAAACTAGAGATTCTCAGCTTTCTATAACCAGTTTACTCTCTAGGATCTTGGTTGTAGTATAGGCTGTGTGAGAGGATTCAACCACCAGTTGGTTGTCTCTTCCTTTTAATGGTGAGTTACTGTTGTATGGTTGAAGGGGATTCAGTTACAAGTTAACTGAATACTCTCTTGACATGAGACAAACACTCATGAATTCCAACAACAACAAGTAAGTGGAACACACTTCTTCATTTTGTAAATTACCTGTTTTGAGCGCTGAATGGCCTGATCAGTCTTATCCATTCTTTTCATTCCAGCATCAACAAGCTCCTGGTTTGACATAGCTATACATAAAGTGACATAATATCCACCATTCTAAAGTATTCAACATCATGCCAAACTCAAATAGGATATACACTTAAGCAACATTTAGCATATCAGGCCAACCGGTAACATTTCTAGTTTACTATAACCATTCACTATAAATTTACTCACATGCATCTGATGTGTCGGGACAATTCAATACTTGGTAGCATAGAAAGGCATGCATAGGGACTCACCTGAAGCCACTTGAACATTTTCTTCAGGTGTAGGTTTGTGCTGGGTCCAGCTCCCATGTCAAAAAGTTCAATCTTCTTGTTGCCAAGGGTACTCATATACCTGAAGTACACAGACCAAGTTAACACGGACGAACACATAAAACTAACTGAAATCCCAAAGAAAGACATGTGCTGAGCGGGATGTTAACTAAACCCAAAAATATGAGGTTCAAATCATCCATCTTCCAAAAGTTTAATGAAAAAAAGCACTTAAGTTTTTCTTAGTGTAACATAAGAATTGAGTTCCTTAATCTGCAACATTAAAACACGAGGGGAAAGTTATAAAAGCAGTCCTTTACAAAAAAAATGGTTGTAGACACAAAGTGTAAGGGAGAGCTCATTGACACACAATCTCTGCCTTTAGATTTGGTTACAATGCCACTAAAAATTAAGTAACAGGAATGCGATTGTTGCTGTACGAAGGTGGTGAGTTAATTATTTATACATATACGCCAGATGCATCTGATCACAGTATAATCAAAGAGAAGGGCTCCGTATAACCCATTCACCATAGATTGTTTCTCATCATTCAATTGCTTATTTACTTCAGGAGGATTTGTAGCTTCTTCATCCTTGATTTCACAGTAAAATCCTTGACCAACCTGAAGAGACAACATAAAAGAAATATAAATTATTACTGAATCATGAGATAAACATATTAATTTGGTCACATGAGTACTAACTCACAAAAAAAAAAGAAGAATAACGCAAAGTGACAACCTTTTACAGTCTCTCATCTTCTCTGTGAGTTCCTCGAGTTGCTTGTTTTGTCGAGTTGAATCCTTGACCTTATCCAACCTCTGGAAACCATTCCTGCAATACAAATGATGAACATTCTCTTATTAAAAGCATATGGAAACTCAGCGATTCTCAGAAAAAGGGAGAAAAGCATTACGCGAGGGCTCGGAAATGGTAACGGATTTCGCCATGGATCTGCTCCAATTGAGGGCTCATCGGGATATTTGAAGCCATCTCGCGGGAATCTCTGATTCCGACGATAATCAAATAGGAATTCCTGGAAAACAATTGACGATGCCGAGACACGATTCGAAATTAAATGACGACGATGGATGAGATGACGACAGAGCAATGATGGTGGAAAAGTGACGACGGAGCTGACGACAGAGACGACAGCGGAGAAGACGGTGGAGCCATGGCAGAGTAACAACTTACGGCACGGCAACGAAAACTTTTCTTAAATTTCTAATTTTTAAATATATTATAAGGTATAGTATTAAAGAAGGAGGGTAATATGGTCATTGATCATCTTAAATGAAATCTAATTTTGTGACTTTGGGTCTTGAGTGCCAGTTTGGAAACAAAAACTTGGTTTGGTGCCATCTTCTCTATAAAGAAAATAAAGAGACTAAATGATAGATACAGAAGGAAGTTGTATCAAATGATAAATTACGTCTTACTCTTAATGGCATCAACAAATTCAAAATAACTGAGTTCAAAACAGTTTTAGAATAATCACAAGCATGATCACATGTTTGAGACAACAATTGTGGGAACCGAAATTCACACTGTCAATTTCTGATAAACGATTTGTGGAGGAAAACCGAATTAACCCGATCTTCCTTGAAGGTCTCGGATATCTGCTGGGCCGCACACGATGCAATCAATGGGAGTTTAAGTTGTAAAATAAAAATCGTAAAATAGAGCGAAAGGAGATATTATTTCTGAATTCGCGTTTGAGCGTGAACAACGGGTAAAGAAATAAGCTACAAGAGCTGTCGAAAGGTCCGCTAGTCCGGCCGCCTAGATCTAACCTAGTTGAGTCGCAGCTCGCTAGTGAAAACAGAAAAGAATGCTAAAACACTCTAAGTGCTAAGTGCTCTGGAAGTTTTGTGATGATTTGCTCCTCGCCCAAAGCTCTCCTTATATACTCCTCTTAAGACGGTCTATCTTCTTGCGGGCTGAATCGGGCTTTTTCCATTTTCGTCCATCTTCGTGTTTATCGGGAAACTTGACATTTATCTTCGAAAAACTTGACATTTATCTTCTGGAAACTTGACATTTATCTCTTATGTGAGGATAAGGATAAACCGTCATAGTTATCCTTCCTTTTCGGAAAATCGTAAGTGGGCCGTTTTGGCCATGTCGGGCCGTTTTAGACGTTTTTACGGTTTTTCGAAAGAATAGTTTTTGAAGGTTTCGGCATTTCCGAAGGAACCCCAATTCCTCGTATAGTCGAGATGTTTGGTGTTTAGAATAACCGTGATCGTACCAGACTCACGAAGATTGATCCAAACAAGCCGAGATGGGATCAGACAAAGCATGATGGGACCGAGACAAGGACGAGGGCCGTCGACCGGCGCCAGGCCGGGGTGCCGCCGGCGCCAGGCCGGAGTGCCGCCGGCGCCAGGCCGGGGTGCCGCCGGCGCCAGGCCGGACCGCGTGACGCGTGCCGCCGGCGCCAGGCCGTCTTGCCGTCCCTGGGTTTTCCGTTGTTCGATCTTTCCCCCGTTGGTCGTTCGTGCGGGAAATCTTTGAGTTTGGAAGGATCTTTAGCCGTAGATTTCGAGATAACCGTTTTCAAGGGTTTGAATAATGTGGCTTCGAACTTTAGACGTTTAAAATATGAACTTTTAAACAATCGAGAATGCTTTGCGGAAGAATCATTGTAGTTTGCGGACAATCCAGACATGGGTTTAAGGGACCAAGATGCTGCCGTTGCCTGAGATCACGAGACGATTGCATAGATGGGAACCAGGACCTTTGCCGCCGGCGCCAGACGGGAGACGACAGGCCTGCCGCCGGCGCCAGACGGGACAGGGCAAACCTGCCGCCCGTGCCGTGTCCTGCGTCCGCCGGTGCCTACTGTTGCTTGCCTTCGTTGATCCCCGGGGCTCACGGTCCGTTCATGCCTTCTCGTGAGTTCATCGAGTGACGACCCGTTTCTTGGTTTTGATCGTCACTTGGTTTTTCTTTCGAGGACTTTCGGGTGACGATTTCGTTGTTGACCGATTTTTACCCCAACAACAATCATTACGAGAAAACAGACGTATAACGAGGAAAGTTGTCATGGTCATTTTCTCGTAAAGTAGGCTTTACGAGGAAATAACTAGGAAAGTCATTTCGTCGTTATACATTCATCGTAACGTATATTTCCTAACTAATTCGTCGTAACGTTACGAAGAAATTTTCCTCGTAAAGAAGTGTCCGTATAATCCTCGTAAAAGACACGTAATGCATTTCCTAAAAACCACGTAACCAAATTCCTCGCAAAAGCCACGTAACTGAATTCCTCGCAAAAGCCACGTAACCGAATTCCTCGCAAAAGCCATGTAACAGGTTTCCTCGTGAGTTCCACGTTATAGGTTTCTTCGTGAATTCCACGTAAGGGTTTTTTCAAGTAAAAGACTCATAAGGGTTTTTCTCGTACTAGCCACGTAACACATTTCCTCGTAAAATCCATTTAACATGTTTCCTCGTAATTTACTCTCTGGGTATTATTTTTTATTTTTCAAAATTGTTATATATTCAATTTTTTTTTGAATTTTTTTTTCAAAATTATTAAAAATTTAAATAATAAAAATTAATACAAAAATAGTTCATAAATATTAAAAGTTCAAATTTATAATACAAAAAAAAACTAATAGTTTTTGTTGTTGTTGTTCTGCATCTCGTCGAAGAGGTCTTAACTCCTCCTATGTACTTCCTCCTCGTCCTCCTCTGTGCGGGCTGGCTGTGGAAACGGATTCTGTCTCCGCATCTGCGTCAACATGTTCTCCAATTGAGGATTTCCGGTCGCTAGAACTTACATAAATCCATCCATACCAGTCATATGAGTTGAGAACGCAGCTCGTGTTGTCTGCAACTCGTTACGCAGCTCGGTGACTTCATCAGCCCATCTCTGACCATAAGACGATGTCGCTCTTGGGACATCGTTGACGGAACCAATCCCACCACACGTTCCTTTTTCTTAGGCACAACCTTAAATATGAAAAATTAATGTTAGTAATAAAAAAATAAATTAAATTAATAAATAATATAATTAAAAAAAAGATTTTAAAATGTTACCGGTATTCCATCGAGGGTCTGCTGGGTCAGCTGGGTTTGTCGGTCTTCAATCCGAGCAACCACTTCGTTGTAGATTTGCTCGGACCTAGGATCTACAAACTTTCCAGCTTTGTTCTTGTGGGTCCTCTCATACAGCTCCTTAAGAGACAGGAGTTGTCCCGTCTTTGGCCTAAAATATTGGAAAAAGTTAAATTATATAATTATTTTGAAAAAATAATTAAAATTAAATATTACTTACCATCTCTAGACGGATACCAGTGTGGGATTTCTGGCCGGTAGAGTGAAGCATCGACAAGTTGCCATGTTCATCCTTCGTCATACGGGAAGCGGAGCAACTGTTGGAGACTTGGATGGATGACGGCAAGTTCCAATAGCAGATGAGGCCATCCCACACATACTGAGTGAGATCAGCGGGTTTCCGTGGCTCGTAACCCTTCACCACCCAATCATCCTTCCAGTTGGAGACCGTGTCCAACAATCGTCCTTTCGCCTTCTCGATAAAAGCTTTCTTCACCCTCTCGTTCACGCCTATGGACCAATGCCATTTTTGCTGCAAAAAAAAATTAGATTAATAATTAGTTCAAATATTAATAAAAAGTATTAATAATTAAAAATTACTAATAACTTACCGCGAACATTTTGAACCACTTCTTTCTGACGTGTTCCGACGTCGTTTTCCAGTTTGGATGCGGCTCTGGAAAGTATCCGTTGATCGCGTCGGTTACGGACCGAGCGACACATCCGTCTACCCCAAATCTGAAAAAAATAAATTTAAATGATATAAATCATTTAATGTTGTTTTATGCATAAAAATACTAATTAAAATTTAAACGTACCAAAAAATATTCTCCGGTCGGTCGGGGTCTAAGACTGATAAACCTTCTCTGCCTGGCTGAGCGAGAAGGTCCTCCACAGTGTACCTAGCATACGGAGTACTCGGGGGGACTAGCAAATCGGGATGAATCCCGGCCGAATTAGCAGGAGGCATCTCCGGTGCAGCAACAGGAGGAATCGGTGGTGCCGCGAATGGAGGAACCGGTGGTGGAGGCGACGAGGAGACTCTCTGAGAAGACTGAGAGTCGGGGACCATTTCCGGATCCGAAGAACCGGGAGCTGAAGAAGACGAAGGTCCAGGCTCACCAAACATGGTCCTGTAGTGTCAAAGTCTGGCCTTCTTAACCATCTGGAAAAAAATTTACGTTAATATCAAAAAAAAAAATTTAAAAACCATAAACTTATCTAAATTCTTTTCACTAAACTATCTAATCAATTCTAAATTTCCTATACTAAACCACCTAATCAATTCTAGTTATCCTAAACTAACCACTTAAACAAAATAGAGAGGAAGTAGAGAGGATTACCTTTACTTGGAGAAAGAGAGGAATTAGAGACGAAATGAGAAATGAGATGGCTCGGGTTTATATAGGATTTTGATTTCCTCGTGAATTCCTCGTAACGTTACGAGGAAATAACCAGGCCCGCCTCTTTGATTTACACATTTCCTCGTGAATTCCTCGTTACACTACGAGGAATTAACCAGACCCGTCTTTTTTTAACTCACGAGGAATTAACCAGGCCCATCTTTTTAACTCACGAGGAAGTTACGAGAAAATATTTTACGAGGAATTAACCAGGTCCGTGTTTTATTTCATTAGGAAATAACGAGGCTACCTTCTGAATCCCTAAATCCCGAAACCCCTAACCCCTAAATACCTTAACTTATAACTTCAATCTCTACTTCTTATATAACCCCTCAATCCCTAAATCAATTTTACTAAACCCCTCAATCCCTAAATCAATAATATTATTAATTTAATCTTGATAATTAAACATACAAAACACTTGCAGTAAATCTGAAAGTCAATCATATTAGTAAAAAAAATACAACATCATTCGGTTACATCATCATTGACATTCTCGTCATCACTAGAAACATCATCGTTTTCATTAAACTCGTCTTCACCAGCTTCGTCCGTGGTATAGTCAGGAAGATCTTCGTATTCACGATTTTGCGGATCAATAAGAAAGATGCCATCTATTTGTTGTTCAGGTTCCACGAGTTCATTCATGTGTTCTTCTTGCAAAGGTGGTTCTTCTCCACTGATTATTCGTCCACGAGGTGTAACTTTTATAACAGTTAACCACTTTATTCCTGAATCTTTCATCCGAGGGTATGGAATGAAGCTAACTTGATCTGCTTGCGAAGCTAATATTAAAGGCTCAAATCTGTTGTAGCTCTGTCCAGCATTGACATCAACAACACCGAATTTGTTAAACCGAACACCTCTGTTGACGACGGGGTCAAACCAGTCACATTTGAAGATGACGCATTTCAGCTTCAATAACCCTGGGAATTCCACTTCAATAATCTTTACAAGATCCTGTAGAAATCTGTTTCACCTTTCACACATATTCCATAATTATTTTTCGCCCGCCGTCTACCATACTCATATGTATGAAAAGTATAGCCTCGTGTGAAATACATCGGTGATGTGGTGACTTTTGCAAGCGGACCTTGAATTAATTCGTGAAATCATGTGGGGTAATCTGGATCGTCATAATCAACCTGCAACAAATAAAGAGAATGTTGAAATTAATCATTATAAAGGCGAAGGATGGAAGTGATCATAAAAATTGAGTGAATACCTGACTCTTCAACCACTTAATAAAGTGTTGATCTTTCCTTTTGTTTATCTCATCTGTGGATATACCTGGGAATGTTTCTTCGACTTGAGTAACAAATAGGCTGTAAAATCACATTTTATATTAATTAATCATTTTGAAAATTATATAATTTATACATATATGTGTTTAGAAGTTCCCATATATGTTACCTTTCAAAATAACGCATCAATGGATCCTCGCAATTGAGTAGAATATAAGTGTGTGCACTATGGGCGTCTTCATCACTCGACCACCAAACCTCTTTCAATTTCTCACCCAAGCGCCCAATTTGCCTAAAGATGTCTGGAACACCATCAATCGCATATGTTGGCGCGACACCACCATCATCATATCTTCTTGGAGCTCTTTTCCGGGTATGTACTGTTGGTGCAAAGTAGTACGATGTAAAGTGAGATATTTCTTCCGTCAAACTTCCAGCAATTACAGAACCTTCAACTTTTGCGAGGTTTTTGTCTTTTCCCTTCAAATATTTCATGGCCCGCTCATACTGATACATCTATCCGTAATGTACAGGTCCACGAAGCAATGCCTCATATGGAAGGTGGACAACTAGATGCTCAATGACGTCAAAAATGTCGGAGGAAATATCTTCTCTAAGTTACACAATAGGATGGGAATGTTCTCTTCTAGTTGTTCGACGACATCTTCTTTAAGAGTGCGTGTGCTTAGATCCCTGAAAAATGCTCATATACCTTGTATATTTGAAACATATAATTAAACATATTATTAGTTATATTATTTAAAATGAGTATATTATAATTTAATTAAGAAATTAATGTGTAAGAAATTACCTGCAAGTGCTTCATGTTCATTTGTTGGAAGTAGCTCCTCAAATGCAAATGGAAGTAGTCGTTGCATAAAGATTTGACAATCATGACTCTTCATCCCAGAGAACTATTGACCTTTTTCAACACATCTAGAGAGATTTGATACATACCCATCGGGAAACTTCACTTCTGATGCCACCCAGTTGAACAACACCGTCTTTTGTTCTGATGACAATCTGAATATCGCAACAGGAACTTGACCATTGTTTTTATATGTAAATCGCTTCTTGGACAAATATCAGGTAAGTCGAACCTCGATTTCTTGTTGTCTTTTGTCTTCCCTGGGACATTCAATATCATATTGATAATGTTCTCAAAAAAATTCTTCTCTATATGCATCACATCGAGGTTGTGGCGCAAAAGAAGATCCCTCCAATATGGCAACTCACAAAATATACTCTTCTTGTGCCAGTTGTGCTGAACTCCATAAAAATCAGGCATATTACCGAAAACATGCCAATTACCACCAACACGAACTGTTTCTTGCGCTCCATAGTAATCGATTTGAGCTTCAGTTTGTTCTCCAGTTAAATATGGAGGAGGAGTGTCTCTCACTACCCTTTTGTACCTAAACAATTTCTTGTTTCTTCGGTACGGATGGTAAACGGGAAGAAATCGACGGTGACAATCGAACCAACTTATCTTTCTACCATTCTTCAATCGAAATGCATCTGTCATTCAATTACAATATGGACAAGACAATATCCCATGTATTGTCCATCCATACAACATCCCATAAGCAGGAAAGTCACTTATGGTCCACAAAAGCATTGCTCGCATTGTAAAATTCATCTTCGTCGAGCAATCATACGTCCTCACCCCTGTTGACCACAAATCTTTCAACTCTTTTATCAGTGGTTATAGAAAAACATCTAGAGACCTTTTTGGATGGTTCGGACTAGGCATTAATATGGTCAAGAATAGAAACTCCCGTTGCATGCACATCTCCGGTGGCAGGTTGTATGGCATAAGAAAGACTGGCCACAATGAATATTGTCTCCCTGACATTCTATTGTTAGCAAAATCTGGATGCACTTTGTTAAAATGTTTCCAGGCTCTAGCATCTGATGGATGAGTCATCTCACCATTCGTCTGGGTATGCTCGGCATGCCATCTAATCCCTCCAGCAGTCTGCTCAGATTAATACAATCATTTCAATCTGTCTGTAATTGGGAGGTACCACATTCTTTGGTACGGTACCCTATTACGTCATCGTCCTTGCGGTTTGAAATGTGGCTTCTTGCAGAATCGACATTCTTCTAACTTCTCATCATCTCTCCAGTAGATCATGCAATTGTCAATGCAAACGTCTATCATCTCGGAAGGCAACCCAAGAGTATAGACCAGTTTCTAAATCTCATAATAAGATTCAGGAGAGACATTGTCTTCTAGCAAATACTCTTTAAACAAGTCTGTCCATGCATCCATGCAACTTTCAGGTAGATTGTTATCAGTTTTAATGTTCATCATTCTAGCAGCCAACGACAGTTTAGAGAGACCTTCTCTACAACCATCATAAATTGGCTGATTCGCAGCATCTAACATTTCATAAAAATTTTTTGCATCTATGTTAGGTTCTTCAACTTCATCATGAGCTACGAATGCATCAGTTACCATATCATGAATCCTATCATAATCTACCATCGGTTCCTCCTGTTGGTAATTATTTTCATTATGCAAATGATCAACCAGTTCACCCTGAAAATTGCTATTACTACTGCTAGTTTATTCTCACAACTATAACCTTCTCCATGTTGAAACCAAATATAGTAATGTGGCGTGAAACCTCTATTTATTAAATGCTTCCAAACATTTTCACGAGGTGCCAATTTTGAATTGTTGCATTTCCGACAAGAACAGAACATCTTACCGCTTTCCTGCGCGAGCGGTGTAGAATCTGCTTGATACATAAATGTCTCCAGCCTTTCAAGAAATTCTTTCGTCACTCTTCCGTTAGCATCTCTGTGCATATACATCCACCGCCGCAACTCGACAATATTCTCATCACCGGACATTTTTTTTTCTCTTTCACGTTTCTAGTTTTCTTTTTTTTGGTGTGTTTCAAATGAAACATAATGGGCATATTTATAGGAGATCGCTGAAATTGGTAGGTGAAATTTTGCAAGGAAATTACGAGGAAATATAGGTAATTACGAGGAAATTACGAGAAAATATAGGTAATTACCCGAAACTAAAAACACGTTTTGAACTAAAAATTTGGCGAACTCGAACTTTCCTTGCTAAAAGGACGTAATATATTTCCTCATAAAAAGACGCGAATATTACGTCGACTTTACGAGGAAATGTTATTCTCGTCATCTTACGTCGACTTTACGAGGAAAACTACTTTCCTCGCAAGTTACTCGTACAAGCCACATAAATTTACGAGGCCATATTTTCCTCGTTAAATTTTCTGTCTATGGTAACGTTTTCTTGTAGTGAATGGATTTCTTGCACGAAGACGGTGATGAATCGAAACCCTAGATAAATCATAGTAATATTCATGGCAGAATCTAGGGTTCAGACTCATCGTCGTCTTCTCATAAGGGACTCATCGTTGTTTTGATTCCAAGGCAAGTAATAACGTAATTATTCGTTCGTAAATACAACTAATTATTTTTTTGGATTGATCAGCTATAACATTTTATTTAAATTTTGAATTTTAAACATGTAGTTTTTTCAAATTTAGGTAAACCATTTTAACTTAAACTTTAAACTAAAACCAATAAAATCTCATATTTTCATTGACCAGATCATTTTAGACCCATCAAAACTCAACTGTTGGCTTTTGACTTTCAACGGGTCTAAAATGACTTGGTCAATATGATTTATTTTGGTTTGACTGAGAATTTGATGATTAAAATGGCGCGTTTGAAAGTTGAGGCTTTTTTCGTTTAAATTTGAAAGTTTAGAATTTGTTTAACCGTTTTCCCCATGACTTAGGGATATATAAAAATTAAAATGGCCTTCTTGGCCAAACAATTTTGGCCGCTAATCGAAAAACCAAGCTCTCTTTTTGCTAAGTTTTTCAAAAGTAGAAATTCTCGGAACAACTCCTTTAGAACCAATCAGGTCATATTCCTCATATTATAGATGGCTATACATCGTATCAGATAGATATTTGGTTAATACATGAGGTTGAAACAAGATTGTCTATCTCAATGTGGGATGATCCTTGGATCTCAACGCCTTGTCTGAAGCTAGCTTTAAGAAACCAAACCAATTATCAACTTACAGTGGATCAGCGAATAGATCCGCTGACAAAAATGTGGGATATGCACTTGATACAACACATGTTGGATCTTGAGGATATACCCATCATTGCAACCATTCCTATTAGTCAGTTATTTCATTGAATTCTATGGGATGGTCTTTCACAAAGACATGAAAATATGCTCTGAAATCAGGTTATCATATTGAATGTCAATATCTAGTAAAATGATAAAGATAACTAAGATGGGGCCAAATATTAATGAATCATATATGAATATAATTCCTTATATAGGAATATATTATGTTAATTTCTATAAATTTTTTTAAAATTATTTTATACAGTTGATGAATACCTGAATTACTGAAAAAGAATTGATGAAGCATAAAATATACTTTCTATGCTTTCTACAGCTAAGTTACAATAAATCATTATGAGTAATATTATTTTTGTCACGATTATTTAGCAATTGTTAGTGGTTCTAAAGTTTTTTGTTAGATTTGATTAAAATAAATTAAAATTAAAAACCTCCAATGAATCTTATTATAATATTTTTTTTGTAAACTTTACCTATAAATAACACGTAAACAAAATTCATTTAAATGATTTTTTTAAAGAATATACAGTAGGTCTTTTGTTGATAAAATTTTGGACAAGTGAAAAGCGTCATCGCGTTGATGCTTTTTCGGGGTTTTAATATTAACAACCAGAACCAGAACCAGATGATTAATAAATAGTGGAATGAACAATTGTCATGCAATTTCCCTCGTAATCATTAGCCTCATCGTTCTCGAACCCTACTAATTATTATATTACCCTGATCTCGAACTCTACTAATTAATCTCGTAATATGTAGAGATGGGCTGCCTAAAGTGATGGGCTTCCTTAGAATGGGCCTGAGAGGTAATTTTCCCGTGATCATGCACATATATAAATATTTATAAATAAATAATTATCTAAATTATTAATTTCTAATTTCAGTTTAATTATTTTTTATTTTTTTATATGATTTATTTTAAATAATATTATATGAATTAATCAAACACGTAGTTTGGATATATATATCTAGTTGGTTTAATTACTATTATTTGGGTATATTAAAATTTTCTTTACTTCTCTAGGTTTAACAATAGTATTTTTTGTGTTGAAATAGATTAAATTTTGATGATTTTTTTTTTGAAATTTAGACTTTTGACTATGAGAATAACAATTTAGATTGTTTAAATTACTCATTTTGTGGATTATATTGAGTTACACATATTTTCTTCAAATCGAAGCATAATTACTTTTGATTCTTGTTAAACTAAATTTGATTTTTTTATTTATTACATTAATTTAGTTCTTCATCTTAAATATGTATATTTACTTGCGTAAATTATTTTGTATAATATAATATTTGTTGATTTTTAAAATAGTTTAAAAATTGAAGTGATGATAAGTATCAATTTTGGTAAACAACATTGAAAACTCATTGAAAAATATCGACCTTTTAAAAAAATTTCTAACAAAAATCTAAGTAAATTTATACTTTAGAGTTTAGATGTATAAAATACAAACTAAAAATAATTATAAATAATCTTAACCAACAAAATTTGTATTAGTTTATGCATTCTTTTTAGAGGTATATTGTGTTGTATAAATATATTAAAAAATATGAAGCCTTAAATAACTTTTAGTAGTATAATATGTTTGATTAAATTTTTTAAATCTATTTATGTAGTTTTCTTAATGTGACAAATTAAAAATATAATAAAAATAAGTTACACAAAATTAATAAACATCTTAATAGTAGCAATTATAA
This sequence comes from Brassica juncea, assembly GCA_018703725.1. Classification (NCBI taxonomy): domain Eukaryota; kingdom Viridiplantae; phylum Streptophyta; class Magnoliopsida; order Brassicales; family Brassicaceae; genus Brassica; species Brassica juncea. Next base: position 10,831,716 of record CM031937.1, read on the forward strand.
ATATTTTTTGTTCATCAATGATATTTTAGTATATTTTTAAATTATTTTTGTAATAAAATAAGAAACATATTGATATAAATAAATAAATTTATTATTTTAAAATATATATTATGCTTTTTAATATTATCTTTTAAAGAGATGCTTATTTAACAAAGTAGCTACTTTTTGGTGAAATTCCCTTTTAAGAAAATCATATTTTATATAAAATATATTTTCGTGAGATATGTTTCCTTTCTTTTTTGTAAATACAATTTTCGTTTTTATTATATGAATATTTCCTTCTTTATTATATATGTTATTTGAAAAACATTAAAATAAATTAAAATTAAATATTTATTAAATATTTTTAATAATGGAAATTAGATATAATACATTTATTCATTAAGGGTACCTTTGTAATTAACCGTCGTAAGAATTAACGTAAGAACGACACATAGGAAACTTACTTCTCAAATAATATTATACAGATTCTTACGGGTTTTAAAAAAAATTGGAAATATCGTTTGAATCTGATTGATAATTATGTAATTTTGTATATGTTCGACAACAAAATGATCAAATATGGTAGGCAAATAATTCTGTAGTGTTTTGTGTAAAAAGAACTATATAATTGTCATAATTTCTTGTTATTTTTTTTACTTAGCATGGTGTGTGTGTCCTATGAATGTTTATAATTTCAGAGTGAATGGAAAGTTAAGTTCCATCTTCAGATGCTTCCCGGTCTAATAATTGAATATTCTTGATTGAACAAAATAGATGATTGCTCTTAAACACACATCGCTTTCATAAATTTACAAGGAAATGTAGGAACATGACAACTTCTATACACATAGATAAACATGTTATAAATCTAGATATGTATACACATCACACCAAACGGGAGATCTCAAAATAGTATATTGGAGTATCACCATGGAACAAAACGGTCCATGAGAAGACACACAGTGATCTCAGACATGGTTGCAGCTTCATCTTTCTCTCTTATCTTCTGTTTAAGTCCTCTTTCTTTTTCTCCTTGCTGTTGTTTAGACACAACAGAAGATGTACTCTTCTTCTTTTGCATCAATGGGTTTCTAGGGTTTATCTTCTCACTCATCTTTTTCATCTCTCCCACCCAAACCTCCATAGCTTTTGCCATTCGTCTTTTTTTTTTTATTCTTGTTGATCCTAATTTGAAAATGTGAATGAAAGAGAGACGCATGTGAGCTTTTATGTAGAGAATCAAAGGAGAGGGGTTGTCTAGTCATTTGGACTTAGAAAACCATGGTAAGTTCGATGGGTTTTTCATATACTTGTGTTATTGATGGAGAAAGGAGAAAAAGTGGGCACCATGGTGGTGTGGAGTTTACACTTGGGGACCATCCAATAATACACGTCAAGAAGAGTTGTCGTTTTGAGATATGTACAAAGTTTTTTTATCTAATGGCCGGTCAGACCATCAAAGAAAAATCTTGCGTGTTGCGCCTTCTTGAATTTTACAAGATATACAAATATATGACACGCTTGACGATCTGAAAAGAAAACACAAAACAAAACCAACAAAACACAAAACAAAACCAACGGCTGGTTTCTAGTTTCTACTATGGTTTATTACAAATTGATTATGGTCTAAACAAAAACCGACCTTAGCTCAGTTGGTAGAGCGGAAGACTGTAGTCTGTGACAGCAAATCTTTAGGTCGCTGGTTCGATTCCGGCAGGTCGGATTATTTATGTTATTTATTTATTTTTTTGCAACAGTAAATAAGATTTGAGTCGTAACAAGTCATATAGTCTGTATTATACTATTATGTTTCTGTTTTATAAGACGATAACCCAAAATAAGATTGAGCTGGTTCTTTGCAATTGAATATGGTCTTGGCCCATCAGTCACTTCTTCTTATCTTATTCCATTGTTAATTAATTTCAAACCCCACTTGGCACTAGTTTTGCTGAATACCTTCATAGTTGAATGACTGTAATCTGAATTGGATTGATGTTATCCATTCCTTAGCGATTCCTTTCGTGTCTTTGTTGAAAGTTATGCGTTTGTTTCATTCAAAAGTAGTTTTGATAAGTTTTGAAACAGAAAATGCAAAATACTAGTTTCTGGTCTAACCATCATTGAGAGTGTTCATTCGTTATTTTCTCATATACACGGACTTATTTGAATAGTGTACACACCAGAGGAGATTGGAGTTTAACATCGTGCTGCTGCATCTGAAAGGTTAGGAGCAACAGTGCATCAGAGCTCTGTCCAAAGAAGCTCCAAAAGTTTAACACGCAGTCTCCTATGAGATGTCTTTCACCCTGTTCTGCTGATGATTCCCAGACTTTTACGCTGCATTTAGTGCGCTGAAAAGCGGTAGCAACAGATAAAGAAGATGAGTGAGAAATTCACACCCCAAAATTGAAGTGAAGTAAACTTTCTTTGTTACAAAATGGAAGGGATCTGTCTCTTGAGTTTTCAAATAGCTTACCTCGATAACACAGCCACAACGTTCAAGCTTACACTCGTTTGTAGACATGCCTGTTCCAATCACAAAGATAGATCCGCTTTCTAATACCAATGACCGGTTGAGTGCAACATCATGAGATACTAAATGCGTCAGCAATAACATGATGTGGCATCTCTCCGAGACTTGAGGCAACCTGTTGGTCAAACTTCTGTCTGATTCAAAACATTTGTCTAAATCCACGGAGTCCAACCTTCATACATGTTGCAGAGGTTATCAACACTTGTGGCTTGCTTGATTAGATAATCCACCTGCTCTGGAATACTAACCTCCCTATACAAATAGTTTATAAGACTAGCTGATGTGAGTTTTTTTTTTTTAAAGGTTCCAGTCTCATAAGAGTTTATTGGCAAGTTGGCTATTTGAAAAGTACCTGCTATCAGCAATACTTCGACCATCTATTTTCATCTCCATGGACTTGAGAACTGACAGTGCATAAGCATTTTTACCTGCATTTATCAATGCAAGAAGCCGCCTTAGGTTCTCAATTTCCTTGAGGAATTTCGGAAACAAGAATCATTGTAAGCTTTTGTGACTAACCTCTTGTGGTTCGAGTATGTGTACGTGTTGGAGAAGCAACATCACTTTGAACCTCAGACTGTTCACTTGCAATTTGTGCGAGCCTGGTTAACATTGGATATAGACCCTTCACCGAAGATGCAATAGATGGTACCAAAGGTCTAAGGTTCTGAAAGATCTCTCCAATTTTTTCACCATAAGATTGATATATAGCTTGTCCATGAATGGACGAAACTTCAATGTCTGTCTCGCTCTCCCTGGCCAGTGCTTCAGCAATAAGAGTATTATCCTTTGATAAAGTTGAGTTTAGCGGAACAAGAATTGCATTTGCCTGTTTATATATTCAAGAATTAAAGTCATTACGGTTTCTGACTAGCAAGAAAAATTAAAACAATAAAACATGTCTAAAACCATAAGCACAGACGTGCAAGATGTAAAAACACCTTTGAAAGATCATCCACAAGAGAATGGTGTAAAGATGCTGCCTCCTTTCCCAAGCTATGAACATCATGCAGATCCCCTGTTGTTGCGAGAACCTACAATTTATCACACAATATATATCACATACCTAGCATATATGTCAGCGTATTCTTGAGATCCAAATTTTTCAGACCATCATAGATTCTTGCAATCAATCAAAATTTCAACGCAAATAAGATTCACAGGTCCATGAATTTGCTAGCACTCGCAAATTATTTACTATGATATTATTAGTATTATTCTTATTCCTAGAGTTAAGGTGTTTTTCTTGCATTCTTGAAACGAATACAATCGTTGTTTCAAAATCAAGACCAAACCAGTAACCACTAAATCCTCTAGTTCTAGACGCTCACATTAGCATTAAAGATCTGATACCACATTTGGCTCAAAACCAAAAGAATTGCAGACTATTTATAATCAGTGGTATCCGAGTTTTCAAGAGATAGAATGTAAAAGTTCACTTTATAGGTAAGAGAAGTTGGACAGATGGTCCTAATCTCCGACAAATAGAGTTAAGATTAGAATTTTCAAGTAAAAACTATAGTATCCTAGAAACAACATGGTATGATAAATTAGGAAATCTGTAAAGCTAACGCTGATAAAAGTACCTCTTTGAGCAGTGCACCAGTTTCAGTGGTCAAAGCAGTGTGGCCTCTTGATGCCCGGAGAAAAGAAGCTACTGCAACACTAACTTCATGTGTGCAATCCCTCACTGACAGAATAGTACTTTGCAGATCACCTGTAACATTAAATATATATAGATATGTAATCATATTTGTTATATGCAGCAATAGCCACGATCAACAAAAGAACGAATATGGTATGAAATTTTAGTAAACGAAATGCAATTTCTAGAAAGTGGGAATTCTAGGCTAAGAAGAGGATAACAAATCTAACCTGACGCAGACTTAGCTTTCACAGAAGCAATAGAAAGCTCATTTGTGGCAGAATATAGACCAGTAGAAGCAGCTTCCAAGGTGCTTTGTGCAAGTTTCCATTCTTGTTCAACATCTAAAATAGTACCAACCAAACAATACAATAATGAATGTAAAAACAATGTTACATCTGCGATATGTACGGACCTATATTTTTTCCAATCAAAATGATTCAGTCACTTACGTGTGAATGATTGATAAGCAACCTCCAGTCGCGCAACTAAGTTCATATAAGTTTTCTGCCATGCCCTGGAGTCTCCCCTGATTCTTGGATCACCCTCAAGAGCCTCACACGGATTTCGGAAAATTCCATCTCTCGATGCTTCAAACTCCAGAAGAGACATGCAGATTTTGGCAATGTTTGATGCTTTCTCTCTAGCATCCCAAAGCAACTGCCGGCGTCTAGACAAATGGTTATGAAACTCAGTAGGAATACCAGACATCTTGGCCGAAGAATTTCCAGCTGCAACAGAACTAGATCCACCGCAAGCCCACCCAATCGCTCTCTCTAGTTGTCCTTCAGCTGCGATTGAGTTTTTCTCGCAAGCTTGTAGTCTTTCTATCGACCTAGTGATTTGGGGAATAGCGGAACGTATAGTTTCCAGTAACTTAGCTCTGTTGAGATCTAAGAAACTAGAATACAATTTATCATCACTGACATATCCTTGTTGCAACGAAGTCCTAATGTTCTGTGAAGGAGTCAATGTAGTGTCGTTCATCCATTCCATTTGGACAATATCAAGGCTCGTCCGACGAAGAGCATCAGTGATATCCTTGACTTGTCTTTTCATACGAGACGCTGTTGATTTTGCTGCGATAGTAGTTTCATGAGCATTGCAATATTCCTCCAGCATTGTATGGACTTGTTTCAGATGACTATATTTTGGCTTCATTTGATCCCCTCTAACACTTTTTTCCTCTGAGAAGTGTTTCAAACGCTCGTTTTCTTTATCCATCTGAGATAAAAACGCAGGAGCAACACTTCCTGCTAGGTAACAATCTACTCGTTCTTGAAGTTGGAACTCAAACTTCTTCTTTATAAAGAGAATTAGCTGCTCAAATCCTAATGTCTGATCCACTGACAGGGTAGCATCATGTATGCATGAATCAAGGAATGAGTATATGATGCCTACTTTCCAGATGAAGAAGGAATGATCATTAAGTACACTTCTGAACCGCCATATGCTCTCAGACAGTGATTGCTCACAGCTCAGGAGACCCCCAAAAGCAGGGAGCAAATCTGACATAGAAACAGTTGAGCTGCTTAAGGAGGATAACGTTTTATCTAGCTGTTCCAATTCACTGAAAGGCCTAACCAATTCAACCAATATCCCTGAACTTCTGAGATTATTGAGGTTCTTGCATTCATCTGCATTAGTGAGCAGCCGAAACTGTTTCTCAGCTGAGACAAGAGCATTTTTAACTTGCGCTTCTTTCTTTACGAGCAATGATAGTCTCTGGCCCCATGATTGATTAAGTTGGTCAAGCTGTGTCCGGCAAGCCTCTCCTTGAGAAGCAAATTCCTCAACCTCTTCCCACGATAGATGTTCCCTGCTTTTCAAAGCTGCTTTTTCAAGAGCTAGCTGCCCCTCAGTAATATGGCCAATCTTTTTCAAGTAGTCTTGCTCAAGTTCAACCAAGGAATCTCTTTCCACCTTTATCTCTACGAGTTGCTCCAGTGCAGTATCTATGGATCCACGGACCTGAGAGATCAATCCAAAGGCATCCATGAGATCTGAATTACTTAACAAGTACGTTTTAAGAACATCAGGTACAACAACGTCCGTCATTTGCGCAATTAAAGTCTTCGACGAAAGCAAGGTTCTGTGGAAGATCAAAGCCCAGTTGTCTTCAACACGGTGAGTAGACCCAGTCAAACTTTCTCCCACTTTAGAAATCTGCTGACCAGCGTAATGTTTTACCTCGTTAAGAAAGTCCACTACGATCATGCACATTTCTATCTGCGCCTCTAAATTAGTGCTCAGACTCCTAGATTCGAATGCAAGGCTTTCGTTTAAATCATTTCTTTCAGACGAAGAATTCAAAATATAGTGTACTTTTTCCTTTGACCGATCATAGAATGAACTGATGGATGTGTGCAACAAATCTAATGCCTTCGACGTTCTTTCTGCAGAATCTTTGAACGTTCTCTTTCCAGAGTCCTGAAGATTCACCCTTTTGGTTGCCTCATATTTATCAGATAAACCAGTGTTGGTGCTTTCCACAAGTCCTGGTGACTGCATATAATTAATCAAACCATAGAAAAGACGATCCTTAGCCTTAGATTCAGGTCCCATTCCAATTGAGGCTGCCAGTTCTGCATACTCTTCCTCCACCTTCTTTACATCATCTGAATACTTCTCAACTTTACGACACAGATCATCGTAGCAGTTCCTGACAGACTGAGAGTCATCCCCATGTATTTTTGCAAACTGTTCACTAGCCTGTCTTTTGGCAAGGGAGAAGATATCCGTAGACAGAGCATGCGCAGCTAACTGCAAGATTTGAGCCCAATCATATACTTGACTTGTTGTATGGTAATTCAAAGGTAAAATTCTTCGCAAAGCCAAAGAATATGTTTGGAGTGCAGCCAAAGCAGAGGAGAGGCCGTCATTGAGATCGTTAACTACAAGAGAAATTTCTTTGTCAATATTGTTGCATTGTACTTGTGTTGGCTCCGGAACTATAGTCAGTCGCACTCCAGCAACAAGAACAGCGGATGTCAAGGACAAAGAACCCAATATGTCCGTCAACACTGTGGGGGCAGTAATTTCAGGAATCATATCTCTTCGTAAGGCACCAAGGATCTTTCCACGCTGCTCCATCCAAACCGCTGTTTCTTGAGCTTTTTCAGAGGCCAATGCTTTTGCTCGAGAAAATTCTTGAGCTTGAATCTCAAAAGAAGCACAAATGTTTTCTGAATTGCAAGCTGCTTCTGCAACTGTAGTCTTTGCAGACGTCTCGCGAAGAATAAGTTTTGACCTTTCTTGATCAGCTTGAAGAAAAACAGATGATGCGATCTCATATTGATTCAGCACCTTGGAAAACCGCTGAAACACAAAATTTTACCATCATTAAGCTAGAAAACCGCTGAAATACAAAATAGACACAGAAAGAAACCATCTTACCTCCAGAGACAATTCAACAGCTGGTAACGTAGCCAGTAAGAGATCATGATGCTCCTGAGAGGAACAACGATAAAACAGTATAGTAAAGAGTATGCAAGAAAATCAAGCTTACTATGTCATATTGCGTGGCAAGTAATGCTAGCTAATTCTACCAGAATTTAACTTTCTAGGACTATGAAATAAGTGACAAATGAACATAAACAAGAACGGAACAATGTATGCTGTATTATGTCTACTTTGGTGCAATGAATGCTTACCTGCAACCGAACACGGATTTCTTGCACTCTTGATGAAAACAAACTCAAGCTAACGGCGACCTCCATATCTTTTCTTTCCTCACCACCAATGGCAGCATCATCATGGGAATTTCCTCGGGTCCACTCAACAAGTGGGTCCCAAACAAAAACCTCCATCAACATCAATAATGTGTCCTTGTTTTCCCTCAGAACACCAAGAACAGCTTCACAATTTGCTCTAAATGTGCCTTCAACACCTGTCAACCCTAACGCAGCTTCCATTGTCTGGGTTAGCCGAAATGGTACTATTTCAGGAACTTCAAGCCTTTGCCCTTTGTCAAAACAGACGTTGTAGTCTATATGTACCACATCCCCGCTACAAAAGTCCATGAGGATGTTATCCAAATGTCTGTCCCCAAGGCCGAGCATGTGACCAACTATACTCATAGCTGCAACACTACCAGAGTACCTGTACATCAGGAACTTCTCAAATTTATTAACCGAAGTAAATGTGTGATGATATCTAATATCACAGCAGCATAAGAAATCATGGGACTAAAACAGCAGGCCTGATCTATATAGCCACTTTTAAGGCAATCAGATAACGTTCCCAAATCCAGTTAATAACCTCCCAACGTTTCTCAAACCGATAATGCCTTATAGAAAATAGTGATCACTACTCTTCTAAATGAAGAGAAAATTTTATTTTTCTTATCCAATTTTTCAGGAAAGGGCATGCTGTTTTGTTCGCTAGAGCTTCCTAGGGGTATTGTTAAAACAGTTGAGTGTTATATATTATATTTGCTAAGTACCTTTTAAACTTTGTTGAGAAGGCTTTGAACCCTTCACTAGCACACCAAAGTTCCCGGTGCAGTAGTTGTTTTGGCACCTCCTTCATAAGATCCAATAGTACTTGACGCTTAACATCATGAGGCCAGTCTCTTCGTGAAATCACTCTTCTTATACCATTCTCCTTGAGGGCCGGAATCATTTTCCCATAAAACATATCGCTTGGTCGAGGAACAGGTGGTAGATCTGGACTTTTTGCACTACCAGGAGCTGATGGCGACATTTGGGAAAGCTTGGCACGTGTCTGCCAAGACCTGAAAATGCTATATATGCTTATAACATTGTCTACCCACTGGATTAGACCAGCTCTACCACTAATAGGAGTGACAGAATAATAGCGAATGCCAATAGTACCACCATCTGTTGCTCGAGAAGAGCAGAAGAAAGTGTTAATTGCCTGAAGCAATTGCATAATTCTAGCGTCAAGGCGCAAGTCTTCCCTGCCTTTTAAGAGATAAATATATTTCTTTCCATCTGAGCCAATCATAATAAGCTTTTTAGGTCGTGTCTTGGTTGGAAGGATCGTCACATGATCTGAAAGAGAAGAAACGGTGACTATTCCCTGGAGTGAAGTGTCAGATTCGGACAAGGTGGGCTGCTTCTCCAGACCAGGCATTGGAATGTTACAGGATGATAACAAAGGCAAACTAGGAGCGACTTCCTTTAAAGATATTGATGACTTCTTTTGATGAGAAGCCAGAGACGTGGCAATACTATCAAAAGGACGCCAAACTTCCCCCAGAGCAGCAGGCGAGGGAGGAGTTTTAAATGTCAATATTGCTGAATGTAGACGTTCTATGTACTCCTCATAGAACCAAACCTCATGAGGTGTTACAGGCTTCCTAGAGGTTGAAGCCAAGCGACGTTCCAATGCAACAACAATAGGGGCCATCATTGCAGAATATCTTGCAGCATTTATATCATTCTTCTCACTCTGGCTTAGAGTAACATTTTCTGAAACACGAGCAGCCTCTTCTTTCAGCAGGTTTATCCGCCTTATTACATCTGGAAAAATAAATGAAAATTAAATTTACTTTCCTCTGCTCTGCGAAAAAGTGATTTCGAAACAACATAGGAAAATGAATGGAACACAACATCGGACGTTCAAATAATCCAAGAGAAAATCTTTAGCAAAACAAAACAGCTTCAGAACTCCATATATTTATGTTCACTAAAAATTCTACACATTATGTTACTTCGCTATTGTAACCCTGAAACTCTAACCGACTTACAGCAATTTTAAAAGTTATTGATCAAGTATATTCGGCCTATTCTAGATATAATTGGCATAAGTTGCACGTGAAGAAGTCAACTATTTGGTTGGATATCGAAGGTCACTTAAAATACGAGCGAGGGTCCATATCAACTGATATAGAAATGTACAATAATTAACATTGAGTTAACTTCCATTGTTCTAATTAAGAATCAAAAGCTAGAAATTTAAGGTTACCCATGTGGAGGTCTTGCAGTGTGCTGAGCCACAGTTCCTCCCAAAGGACAGTCACATTCCCAAGCTCATTAAGCATAAGCTGCACATCTTGGATTAATCTTGGATATAGTTCAGCCTGCATGGAACATCGCAAAGCACATATCAGTTGGTGCAGCCCAACGAAACAAGTCTCAGAAAGAACGAAAAGTTAGACAGAGTTTATGACAGTCAGCTTAGAGAAAAATTAGCTTGCAATATATGCAGCGTTTTGACAGAAAAGTAAGACCAATTTACAATCAGATTGAAGTTTAAGGTATAAATAATACCAGACAGGCCTTTACGTGCAACAGCTCTTCAGATGGCTTCTCGTCACAAGCATTCACGTCGACAAGTGCTGGATATACTATGGACCAAGGACACAACTTCGCCAGCATTATCAGTAAGCCTTCTATTTCTTTTCGCACCACCTCCTCGGGGTGAGAGCTCAACCGAGCAAAAAGCTGAGGTGTTACTTCCTGTGAATATTGTTATCGGAGAGATAAGAAATTCGATTTTACCCAGAGACAGAGAAACAAGAGAGAGAGAGAGAGAGAGAGCTTCTCACCTGCCAAGGCTCCAAGGGAACCATCGAAAGAGCATGTCTAAGTGTATCTTTTAACTCCACTCCGTAGTTCAGAAGGATGTGCAAAATATACAGTGTCGATCTTAATGTATGGCTACCAGCTTTTTTGTTCAGTGGATCATAGTCTACGCCTGCAAACTCACTAGTGCGTAGATTTTTTGATGAATAACGAAGGTACTGTGTGAAACCAAGTGCTGAATGCCCAAAGAGAGATACCCGTCTTTTTCTCAGCGACCACCAAACTTCAATCAGCCTTTTAACAATTGGTGCTATATCAGTATCTTCCCCATTTTCCTTTGCGCAGAGCAGTATATCAGTTAATTGGGAAGCTAGATGAACAGAGAGACTATCCCAGTCACCATCTTCTCCACCAGGAGCTGCAGCGGCATTTTCTATCGTTTCAATGACTTGCTTCTGCAATGCTTCCATTCTTGCTTCGAAATGGTCTGCGGTAGTTGTATGATGGTTCCCATCTTGCCCAATGGTTGTGAGATCCTTGGATTCATCGTTCTGAAGAAATTGCATAACAATAGACTCCACCGATTGAGTCTCATCTTCAGTCAAGCGAAACTTTCCAGGTTGGAGCTCTTGAGCAAGAATTCTTGAAGAAAAGGATGTCTGGATGATGGACTCATTAGATTTGCTAAAAGACTCTGTTGCCTGATGAAAACACCAAGAAGCATATGAAATCCAAGATTTTCCCATCGCAGAACAAAGTTGGGTGGACACTTTTGTAACCGTGCCAATCATCTCCTCACTGATAGCCTTTATCTTTGATTTTGAGCTCTCGTATAACAAAGGCTCGCTACTTACAGATGAAGGAATTTCAGTTCTGTTAAAATCTGCTGATATCTTAAAGACGACCTTTTCCAAATCCAGAGAACTAGCATCCCCTTTGAGCCAAGTTGCAAGTTTTAAGCATGCTTTTGCCTTTAAGAAGGCCACACCAGTATCCAAACATACAGGATGTAACGCAGTTACCTCAGGCTGTACAAACGACCAAAGATCCACAACAGCATCTTGAACTTTGTTTTCCTCATACATCAGCAAGGCTCCCTGGTACTGCAAATCTGATACCAGAAAGTCCCGCAGCTTAACCTCATCACAACTTGATACATGATCAGTCAAATAGACTTTAAGATGATTTGCAAGCAAGAAATTTCCTTGCTTGCGAGCAAATCCAAACAAGTCCATGCAAAGCTTTAGAGTAACCCAGGCTGTCGGCGATATTGTCCTATAAGTTCGTAGAACTTTTAACCAAGGGCTGCAGTCACGATGAATTCTATTGATCATAGACTGCATTGACCAGACGCAGGAGCTTAACATCTTATTGTGTTGCTGCTTAGGTTCGCTGTCTCTCATCTGATGACTCTCTTCAAAAGCATAGAGGCAATGCAACTGTGTGGCATATGGCGCTGTCTCAGATAATCCATCAAATGAAAGAGCCACGGAGGTTTCATCTAGCATTGATCGGGCTTTATGTAAGGTATGTGAAACCTTTTGAGTATTTCCTTCTGCTTGGAAAAGCATTGCCTGCAGAAGCATCTGTTCACTTCTTTGCAAGGCCAGCTTTGGGTTAAGTGACAGCTCAGCACTAGTTTTAGGCGTTAAATCAAGACACGCCCATGCCCCCTGAATATCGCCTTCATCGAAGCGTGCCAAGGCCCGTATTGCATTCATTTCATTTCCAGCAGCAGTCAAAGTACCTGAAAAGCTTTTGCCCGCATGCCTTGCACGAAGAGCCTGCAACTCTGTAAGCCAGGAATCTAGAGATTTCCAATCAGATAAAGCAGCATAACTCTCAATTATCCGTTCAATTACAAAATGAATGTCATCAGAACCCATAGAGCTGAGACAGTCCTCTTCCTCTAATAAGTGAGCAAAATATGCAGCGGCTTTCTCATATCGTCCATCTGACTGATAAATCAACCCTGTGATCCATGGAAACAACGCTAATTCACCACTGAGCTTCTGACTGTCACTTTCTTCTGCGACAAAAGGAGCTAAATTCACTGATACCCATTTGTTAACGCCAAGAAGAGCATGTGTATCATGATTCTGACTCAAAGCCAATGACATTTTCCGCAAAATTCCTGAGATGTCCGAAGTTATCTGAGCATACTTTTCTTTCTTCACTAGTGTTGCACGACTTTTTAGCTCTTCAAGCCGCAATGTGCAATACTCAACCGTGGCATTGTGAGACTGGAGTGATATACCAGCATTCATCATTGGTTCGGATATACGAGAAAACCATTCTTCGCAAACTTTCCGGTTGGCTCGGAAAAACAGGACACTTTGTTGAGGCGCTGAGGATAAAACAGCAGTCCCCTCATACGCATTGTACACGTTTTTTTTCAACGCCTCTACAAAATCCAACAGTAACCTCATTGGTAAGAGATGGGCACCAGAAGAGCCAACAACATTTTGCTCGCTATCAACCTGCAGCACAGTTGTGATGTCTAAAAGCATTCGCTCTAGGACTGCAAAAGTTTGAGTAGGGCCACCAAAGTTGGTACGGAGACGTGTGCTAACACAAAACCTAGCAGCTTCATGCACAGCCCACCAGGCGCCTGCCAGGTTATTCGCCAAGCAGATTCTCTCAATCGAGCCTTTCTCAGCTTTTATCGCCAACCACCCATTCTTGATAAGGTTTTCATCAGGATTCCCATCTTCCGTATCCTTTGTTCCCTGAAAAGCATTAATAAGCCCTTGGATCCAAGAAGAAAAAGGAACTTTCCATCTCTGGGAAACATAATTCAAGACAGAGACAAGTTGCTGCGACTGAAAATGATGGTCAGGTTGCTTAAGTGCAAAGACTTGCTTCCAATGCAAGTAACCGTTTCCTAGCATAAGAACTTCGGGCCTAAGAGCCATATGTTCGACCTCACTGTGCATGCCACAAACATACTGGGTAGCTGGCAAGAGATGAGATAATAACTTAATGAATGCATTATTTATACTCATATCTGGATCTCCAAGCTTTTCAAGGAGGATCTCAGCAAGGGAGTAAAATGAAATCGGGTGTATCAGCTTTACCACTAGAAGCAGCTCCAAAACCTTTGCAGATAGACTCCTCACTTTCGGTTCACTATCAAATGCAGCATCTAAAACCGCCATTATTATATCTCTAACTGCACCAGCATACGGAAATGTTTCACATAAGTAAGCATCCATATTCAGATTCTTCGATATTGCAATTAGGTTCTCACAGAATTTCTGAATCCATTCAAGCGACGCTAGCTTTACATCAAGAGGGGATGAAAAACGAAGAGCTTTAACCATCGTTAAGCTGTATTTCCTTAGATGCTCAACTACCATGGTAAAAAATGTATACTTTACTGGTGTCTTGCCATGATTCGTTTCTTTAAGAAGCTTACTTCCCGGCTGAATTAGCACAGAACAGTTGCTAAGGAGCTCAACTGCAGCTAAACACTCTAACATCCTCATAATGCTGACTTGCAACTCCGAACAAGCATCAACATATGACTCAAAAGGATTTAGCTTTTCAAAAACAAAGGAAATTAACTTCTCTGACCTCTTAAGATACAAGGCAGCAATTTTCGGTACATCACTCAAACTTTTTCTCCCTCCAAGAGAAACACAGGAAAGAAGAACCTTCATATCAAAGTTAATCATCGCCATAAGTTCGTTTTTTGAAAAGGATTCATATGATGTAACATCGAAAGTCTTGTTTTCGCTTCCCGATGAGTCCACAAGTACAGTCTTCAACAACTCAAGTTCATTCATCAATAACTCCATCGCCTGATGAATAATTTCTTCACTCTCATGTTGAAGCAAGAATATGTATGTGTCAGAAGAGCCTGCGGTAAGTAAACGATTAGGGTGCAATCTTAACCGAAATATTGGAGATTCGAAGCAGAGCAACTTCGGCACACATGAAGAGAGGAGGCCTTGCTTCTGTAGAGACAGTAACTGAAGATTAGTTTTCAAGGTCCCATGGATCTGAGAAGTTGTCATCTTGCCATGAACAGCAGCATTCACATTATCATTCTGCTCTAAGCTCTTGAATAACATTTCAAGAGAAGGAAAATAGTATGTCGAAAACTTCTCGCGCAATATTTCTGCCAGAAGAGTCAAACACTTCCATAGATCTTCAATCCATTTTGCCCATCCAAACCTCTGCCCCATAGTAGATAAGAAACTCAATAGCCGAGGAATCATTTCGCTCAGAGGTTGGTCCATCTTATGAAGCAGATTGTTCTCTAGTAACCCAGAAGCAGTGGACCGCAAGATCGCTAAGAAACAAGAAAGCAAAGCAAGCAGCCTGTAAAACTGTTCCGGGGTTCCTTCACTACCATCACTAAGCAATACATCCATGTCACCAAGAAACTTTGATAACAGTCCAACCGAGAAGTCTAAATTATCTACCCAATGTTTCTGAAACTGCAAGAAGCTATCCAGAACAATCTGCCTATCAGAGTCGGCTTGGTCTTGTAATAACGCCCAACCAAGCAACATATCAACAATATCAAGAAAGTGAGGATGGAACAAAACATAAAACTTGGAAGAGATCAGGAAAAGAACACCCAGAGCCTGACTCAACAAAGGTATAGAAGTTCTCTCATCTTCAAGAAGAGATTTGCATGCGTCAAGGATTGGCAAAGCATACCTATCTATCACATGAACATCCCCAACGGAAAGAAACTCCCTGATACTTTCAAGTGCAAGAACAGTGCTCCCATCTTGAACACTAACATCCCTAATCAAGGGCAGTGCCCAATCAATGAAGCTATCAACCAGCATCAAAAGGTTCTGTCTTCCAATGAACTCTAGAGGAATAGAGCAGACAATAGCACAAAGAGCTCCATATGCAGAAACACTAGCTTGCCTCACATCATAAGACCTGCAGAGATTCAACAGTGAGTGGGGAAATATGTAGTCAGACATGAAAAATAGGGTTAGAGAAGGGATTGATTTACTTGTCAGAGAGAAGTTGCCAGAGACCAGAGCAGAGATAGGAAGCTGAATTAGCGATGAGGATAGAGTTGGGAGGGTAAGTAATAGCTCTGTGGAGAGACTTCAAGGCAGCGAGACGACCGGAATCGATGTTCCTCTCCGATTTGCTATCTCTTTGCCCCAAAGGAGCTGAAGCAATCTTCTTTTTGGTCTTTTTTGGTTTCTTGGTTTTGTAGGGAGATGAAGCATTGCTACTAGCAGCGGCAGAGGTTGATGGAGGAGGAGCGAGGGGTTCCGAGGAGGAAGAAGAAGAGGGGTTATTAGTTGGTAAAGCTGCCGAGAGAAGAGAAATCAGCTGCTGTTGCTGCTGATGGTGGAAGCCTTGCATCATCTCAACTCAATTGAGGCTTCGAAGACGGTGGCGATTGCAACGGCGAAGACGATGGCGGTGCTCGATTTTGCATCTCTTTTTTTTTCTTTTTCTTTTTTCTTCTGCTCTGAAAATTATTGGGTTTGTTTTTATTTCTAAAGTCTTAAGGAAGAAAAACACAAATCTATACGGACAAAGGTATGAATATGTAAAGATTAGGGTTAATTTGAAAAACAAAAATGTAAATTATATATATCTTATTAAAGTAGAAGTACCTTTTCGTTTTGTTTGGCAACATGAATTGCAGAGTTAAAAAAAAAATAAATATTGTCTGGACACAAAGATAACATCTAACTTGGGCTTATATAATTGAGCCACATTATTTAAGTTGCGATTATCCATTTTGGTAATTTGATTATTTATTAGGTCATTGTAATTATTAGTTGTTTTGTTATAACTATTGATATTTATAGTTTATATATAATACATAGGTAAACATATAGTTCTCTAAAAAAAAATTGTTATTCATTAATACAACATATATGTAATTATTAATTTAAAAATTACATTTTTCTATTAGGGTTATAATATCAAATAAGCAATGCAAAAAAAAAAATATATATATATATATATATACTAAGGTATTGGTATTTTTCGTGTTACAAATACATTAAATACAATAACAAAAATATGATAACTAATAATGTGAATCATACTTTATACAACCCAATAAATTTTTATTGGGTATAAATTGATAATATTTTTACAAGTTAAAGCAAACACCCGCCCGACTGGGCGGGTCAAGATCTAGTTTTAGATTTAAAAGTTAATTAATGTTTTTAAGTTAATTAATGGTTAATACACTAAATGGAAGAAGAAGGATCGGATGCAGCCAAATCATAAGGAAAACAAGTCGTCTAACGAAATTGAAACCCTAAAGCATGGGATTTGTTCTATTGAGAAAAGGATGTTTATAAGGGTTTTGCTTACTGTGAATTAAACTTGAATAAAACTTAACTATATAAAATTCGATTGAGGCAAAATATCCGTACTAAAAAAGTATATTTATGATTGTGAAAAATAACTTACAAATTCTTATATATGTATTTATAATTTTCAAAATATTTGATTCTTTAGTTAAAAAATTTTCCTAAACTAAAACAGAACACGTACAGTGAATTAAATCATTATTCAAAATTGATATTTTTACCTAACACAACATATCCATTAATTTAAAAGACACTTTGAATCATTTCCAGGGGTCTACATCAGATGCCAGCGCATCAATTGAGAAGCTGTCCGGCCGACACATGTCCCATTAAATGAAACGCGGCGCATCAAGAGTTTAGATGCAGTGTGAGCTTAATTTCGACGTGTGCAGACGTTGCGTTAATGGGCTTTATAGCGTTCATTTGCTAAGGCCCTGGAAGAGAGAGATGTCGGTGACCTAATGTCTACTTCGTATCTCTGAGTACAGCGGCGATTACGACGAACGATTGTCGTCGGTTTCCTGTAACACTTAGCGAGTTAACTCGCATTAATACCGACGCCCACTAAGAGACTTTCACTGCATCGTACTGTCTGGGAGATCTCTAATCTTCGTATATATATATATATATATATATATATATATATATGTTAGAATTCATTTGCTTTCGATCGCGCTCTCTCCATCTCTCTGTTGCTTATCTCTTTAATTCTCGACATTTCTACTCATCTCTCTCAATGGCCATCTCTAGGGTGTTTTTTCCGATTTGAAGTCCGGGAGGTGTCCTTCGGTTGTGGAGGCCAGGCTGCTGAGATACTGGGAGGCAAGGCCACCGTTGAAGATCTAACGAAAATACCCATAGCCGGAGCTTCAAACATTAATGGTGGCGGGAGGAAATCACTTGGAGGCGGAAGGGAGAGAAATTTACTTGGCGGTGGTGGTGGTCGGAGTTGGTATATCTAACAGACGCCTCCTTCTGTCAACTTCTCCATGACACCGAGCGGCTTCAGTTTATCGACAGCATAAGAAAAGGTCCTCTTGGTGCTCATATCAAACATGTCATTGAACTTTTATTTGAGGTTTCAGCTTCCTTATTTCACCTTTTGTCTGCAATAATGTTACACCATTCACATATGTGAAGTTGAATTTGATTTGGTTCTTGCAGACAAGGCAATCCTTTACACCAGAGCAAATGACCTTTACACCAGAACAAATAAACAGAAGTTGTTATGTTATTATCCTTTCCAAAAAGGCTGTTTTTGATGGTTGAGGAACTATGTATGATGGGAGAAGGTTCTCTTACAAGGTATATACTTTACGTTTGATTAAAGTTTCTTTCTTTTTTTAACAACGACCATACTGTTGTCACAAGCTAGGCACGATGTCAAATATCCTGCTGGGACTGCAGTTGTTGATCTGAAAGTAGCTTACCTGAATGACAGCAACTGTTGATCTGAAAGTAACTTATGGAGGATTTGCAGGTTTGTTTTTGTTTTATACAGTTGGTCTGGATAATTTTTACGTAAGTGTTTGGTCACCTTAGATCCAGTTGGTCTGGATAATGTTTACGTAAGTGTTTGGTCACCTTAGATCCAGTTGGTTTTGGTTGGGCAAAATTGTCTCAAGTCGTGTGTTTATGTGAATATATATGGTTTGGTTCTTGATTTTGTTTGTATTGTGCTTGCTCTGAAAGCTTCAACACAGATATGGTTCCTATCAAGCGCTGATTCAAACGAGAATATTTTGTACCCTAACAACTTCAAACCTCAGGTCAAGGTTGATGACAAGTATAAATTTCTGCTCCACGACAGACATTCCGAGCGACCTGCTTGACGTGTAGAATGAGCTGCTTAAGTTTGGTCTGGAGCCAGTGATGAACACTACGCAAAGGAGAGCTGCTGCACCGATTCAAGGTGCACAGAATAAACCAATAAAAAAGAAACAAGAGATCAGCAAGAGAACAAAACTTTCCAACACCCTTCTTTCCGAGCTCTTCCATATCCTCAGTGGCAGCACTTCTCAAATCAGATTTTTCAGATATATAAGTCTGAAGAAATTTATTTGCGCATCTCTTCATCGCCACACATATAGGATCCAACTGAAGAGGATATCCTTGATAAGATACAAAGATAAAAGTACTACGGAAATTACAACTTCTGATTTTCTATATTGATGTGAGTGTCTTCGTTTCGTTTAATGATTGTGTTGTACTAATGATCACAAGATTGTAAAATTGACTACAAATTCTACACAACAAAAAAAAAATAACAAGAAACTACAATCTCATATGTCTATACAAAAATAATATAAATTTATTAAATTTTTACGAATTTTGAAATATAATTACTATCTTTATGAAATAATGAAATTTCAAAATATTGTATATACTTAAAATTAATTATATTGAAAACTAATGATTTCTAATTGTCTTTTATGAAATCAAGAATAATTAACAAATTGTATATCTATTATTTACTGACTTGAAAAGGTCCAACAACTCAAATGTTCATAAATCTTTAGTGAATTGTAGTAAAGGTGTCAAAGTTCAATAAAATTTCACAATTTGCTAAAACACTTCCAAATATGGGAATATGATTGTCATTGGTTATTTGGTTATTAGAGCATGTTTATCAATTTTCTCCCCTTGCACATATTGCCTTGCCCGCTTAGCTATTAAAATCACAAATTATATATTATAAACTACCTGCATTTACCACATAAACAAAGATATATAATATGCTAACAAAATAGGTTCATAAATATGAATATTAGAACGCTTATCTCTGCTAGAAAAAAAGTTTTAAAAATTAACCATGGCTTAACTAAAAAAAGATGGCTTGTTTAACTAACGAATTATTACTATAAACACACGAAGGGAACAAAAATAAACAATCAACATCCTAATTTCCATCGCAAAAGGCCCATACATAATTAACAAACCCAAAAAAGAAAACCCTAACAAAGGATAAAAGTCTAACTGCATGGCTTGGATCTCAAGGGATCTGCAGTTGCTAAAATAAATTATTGAAATAGGATATCTATGTTATAAATCATGTGATGGACGACTCATAACCTGGCCCGACCAGAACCGGCCCGTCCGGCCCATATGAGAGAGTCGGTCATGTTTTCCTTTTCCTTATGTCTTTGTGTTTTCCTTTTCCTAGTTGGATTATGATTTGTATTATTTCCATTTATCTTATGGCGGTGTATTTTCCCTATATATAAATGGCTCCTTATGATTGATTAATGATAAGTGATAGATTATATTCATTACTTTCACAACACGTTATCAACACGAATTGCTCTCTAAATCCTAAGCTAAAACCCGATCTCCATAAACCCTAAAAATCCTAAGCCGCCGGCGATAAACCCTAATTCATCTCTTGGCGATTTTCTAGCCAACGACGAACAGCAAAAAATCAGATCCATTCCTCAGCATGTTCGTGAACCGATGAGACGATCACACCATCCGACGAACCGACGATCTCAGTCATCCGCGATCCGATAGCACGACCGCGACCCGAAAATCTCAAGCTCGTTTCAGTTCGTGGTTCTTCTCTCTTTGGTTGTCCGTTCAACCCTACTTGAGGTTAAGAAATGAACGATAACAAGGATGTATTCGTGGTGGACAGTGGGTTAAGTCACACGATCTTAAGAGACAAAAGATACTTCATAAACATAAACCTTAAAAATGCCAACATTTCCACAATTGCGGGTATAGCTAGTCTCATAGAGGGCCACGGCCAGGCTAACATCCTGTTGCCTATGGGTACGCATCTAGAGATATCTGATGCCTTGTATTCACCCAGCTCTAAGAGAAGTCTTTTAAGCTAAAAAGACATCCGAATGAATGGCTATCATATTGAAACTAAGGGCGAAGGAAACAAAGAGTTCCTTCAGATCATTGAAACCGCCCAAGATCATAAGAAAGTCCTAGAATCCATACCCGCACTATCTACTGGTGTTTACCATGCTAAAGTCAGTATGATCGAGGCCAATGCCACATTTAATAAAACAGCCATCAAAAATTTCACTCTATGGCACGACCGGCTTGGCCATCCCGGTTCGACCATGATGCGTAAATTGATCTCAAACACCAGTGGCCATACACTTAAAGAAAAACGAATTATCCCTAAGCACCTAACGTGTGTGGCATGTTCACAAGGGAAACTCATCGTTAGGCCATCACCAGCTAAGGTGACAAAGGAAGCAATAAACTTTTTGGAAAGAATACAAGGAGACATCTGTGGACCAATACACCCACCTTGTGGGACATTTCGATATTTCATGGTCTTCATTGATGCATCGACCAGATGGTCGCATGTTTGTCTCCTATCGACCCGCAACTTGGCATTTGCAAGATTGCTTGCTCAGATAATTCGATACGAGCTCATTTTCCAGATTTTCCTTTGAAGACTATACGTCTTGATAATGCTGTTGAATTCACTTCCCAAGCCTTTAATGATTACTGTATGTCCATGGGGGTAACTGTGGAACACTCCGTGGCACATGTACATACATAGAACGGCTTAGCTGAATCATTTATAAAATGCATACAGCTCATAGCTCGACCATTACTCATGAGGTCGAGACTTCCGATTTCGACACGCCGCCCTTCATGCGGCCGAGCTTATACGCATCAGGCCATCTAGTGAACACAAATATTCCCCATCACAATTGCTTACGGGTCATGAGCCAGACATCTCCCATCTTAAAACGTTTGGCTGTGCCGTTTATGTTCTGATTGCTCCACCACAGAGAACAAAGATGGGACCTCAAAGAAGGATAGGAATATATGTTGGATTTGATTCTTCCACAATTATAAAATACCTTTAGCCAACTACGGGCCAGGTATGCGAATTGTCATTTTAATGAATCCGAACTTCCAACATTTGGGGGAGATAATAAGAAGGAACATCCTTAACATGGCAAGATCCTCGGACTCAAGTGTGTGATCTTGAAGTCCAGAAAATAATTCATTTACAAAAGCTAGCTATTCAATTGCCAGATTCCTTTGCTGACCAAAAAGAGTGACTAAGTCATATATACCAGCTGCTAATGCACCAATTAGAATTGATGTTCAAGAGGGACACAATCAAGTTGCTACAGAGTCTAGACAACGTTTGAAACATGGTAGACCAATAGGTTCCATAGATAAAAAATCTCAGAAAACAAAGAAAGGTGCAGAAACCGAGGTTGGAACGCCAGACAAGGTCGCGGCCGATCTTACCCGAGATGTGGACGCATCTAATACTAAGTTCTTAGACATGGACGTCGGTCCTGATGTACCAAACAATGATGCTCGGGACGCCTTTCTTCATGGTAATGACGGTCCAGATAATAATGAGATCTCAATAAATTATGTCTTGTCTGAAATACAATGGAATAGAAAAGATGCCGAAATCGATGATATATTTGCATATAAAGTATCACTTGAACTTATGGATAATGAGGATCATGAACCCACGTATATATATGAATGCATGAAAAGATCAGATTGGCTTAAGTGGAAAGAAGCCATAAACGTGGAGTTAAATTCATTAAGGAAAAGAGGTGTTTTCGGTCCTATAATCCGAACACCATATGATGTCAAACCAGTTGGATACAAATGTGTCTTTATGAGGAAAAGAAATGAGAAAGGTGAAGTCGTGAGATATAAAGCACGGCTTGTTGCACAAGGATTCTCACAGAGACCAGAAATCGATTATGAAGAAACATATTCCCCTATGGTGGATGCAACTACTTTTAGATTCCTGATAAGTCTGGCCATAAGAGAAAACTTAGACTTGCGGTTGATGGATGTTGTAACCGCATACTTATATGGTCCACTGGATGATGACATCTATATGAAAGTCCCAGAGGGTATTGAATTGAAAAACAAAGAGAGCTCTCGAGAACAACACTGCATAAAATTGAATAAATCACTATATGGACTGAAACAATCTGGCCAGATGTGGTACAATAGACTAAGTGAGTACCTAGTGAAAGAAGGATATAGAAATGATCCGATCAGTCCATGTATATTCATAAAGAAATTCGAAAATAAGGGCTTTGTGATTATAGCAGTGTATGTTGATGATTTAAATATCATAGGAACCTCTGGAGAGATTTCTCAAACAGTTGAATATCTTAAGAAAGAATTCAAAATGAAAGATCTTGGAAAAACTAAGTTTTGTTTGGGGTTACAACTTGAGTACATAAATGATGGAATCCTTGTGCATCAAATGGCATATACAGAAAAGGTACTCAAGAGATTTAATATGGCCGAGGCTCACCCATTATCTAGCCCCATGGTTCTGAGATCCCTCAGCCTGGACACTGACCCATTTCTTCCCAAGATGGACGATGAGGATGTCCTTGGTCCCGAAGTGCCATATCTCAGTGCCATAGGAGAATTAATGTATTTGGCAACTCACACACGGCCTGATATATGCTTTGCCGTGAACCTACTATCTAGGTTTAGCTCTTGTCCGACCCAAAGGCACTGGAACGGGATTAAACATGTTCTTCGTTACTTACAAGGAACGAAAGACTTGGGTCTATTTTATACTAACCATAAAAAAGAAGGTTTAATTGGTTTTGCTGATGCAGGTTACCTATCAGATCCACACAATGCTCGATCACAGACAGGCTATGTTTTCACACATGGAGGTACGGCCATATCATGGCGTTCCATGAAGCAGACAATCGCGGCTACATCATCCAACCATTCCGAAATCTTGGCTATTCATGAAGCCAGCCGCAAGTGTGTCTGGTTGAGGTCAATGACTCAACATGTACGAGCTGATTGTGGGATGTCCAAAGACAAGGAACCAACCGTGATGTATGAAGACAATGCAGCATGCATTTCTCAGCTCAAGGACGGCTCAAAGGAGACATAACGAAGCACATCTTGCCCAAGTTTTTCTTCACTCACGATTTGCAGAAAGCTGGAGAGGTCCAAGTGGTTCAAGTGCGTTCTAGTGACAACTCAGCCGACCTGTTCACCAAGTCATTACCGACCTAGACGTTCAAGAAGCTTATACATCAGATTGGGATGCGTCGACTGAACAGTGATGCATTCATCAGGGGGAGTAATATATGTTGTACTCTTTTTCCTTCACCATGGTTTTGTCCCATTGGGTTTTTCTGGTAAGGTTTTAATGAGGCAACATGAAAGCATATTAAAAACCCTGAACCGGCCCGTCCGGCCCATATGATGGACGACCCATAACCTGGCCCGACCAGAACCGGCCCGTCCGGCTCATATGAGAGAGTCAGCCATGTTTCCTTTTCCTTATATCTTTGTGTTTACCTTTTCCTAGTTGGATTAGGATTTGTAGTATTTCCATTTATCTTATGACGGTGTATTTTCTCTATATATATAAAGGGATCCTTATGATTGATTACTGATAAGTGATAGATTCTATTCTTTACTTTCACAACAATCTAAGCTGTGTAAAAAAATTGATTGAAGCCAAAAGTATTGCTATTCTGCAAACCATGTAAAACTTTTAGTATTTCGGAAATACAAATACAAATAGTACCAATTTCTACCAATGGATCCTCCAAATCTTGACAACAAAAACATATTGGTAGCTGATCTTGAATCGAATATAGAAACAATTATGAATTTCTTCCCCCAAAATCTGAAATCTTATGCTAAAGAGTTAAGACCAAGCAAGAAATGGTCTAAAGATGCTCATATTTGTTCCTAACAAACAATAGAGCTTATTTTACCAAAACCGAATATCACCCAACAAAAAAAATTAAGAAATAAGACGGATAAACACCAGAAACAACATTCCCAACCCAGGAACAACATTTCCAACACAACTGGACGATTAATGTTTTGATTGCCAATTTCTCACCAAAGTTGAGATTTTCTTTTTGGAAAATTATGCAAAGACCTTATGGATTGCGAGAACCTCAAAAAGATTTCATATAAATTAGTTATTAAATACAAATTATTCAACTGAGAATGAGATAACAACTCAATCATGGTGATGCCATAAAAGCAAAACTTCAAAACAAAAATTACTTACAAACAAACTAACCAACAACTTAAATTAAGAAAATAGTATATCTCTTACACATCTCTTGTAAATGTAAACCTAAAACATAGAACACAAAACCTAGATCACAAGTAAAGTATATCCTGCCCGTAGGACGGGCCGATCCTAGTATCATATAAAACTAAATGTTTCCCTGCACTATGTAGTAAATTTTTTTAAAATTAAATTAATTTTTTAAACAGATAAATTTAAATTATATTTAAAAATAAAATTTTATTAATATTGTAGATTATCTTTTTCTTATCAATATTGTAATATAAATTTGATTTAATTAAACATAAAACTTAAGATAAAAATAGTTTTGTTTATTTTAAATTATATTAAAGAATATGCATGTATATATTTAAAATTATAATCTTAGATAGATTTTTATATATATTTATTTTAATTAAATATATTAAATAAACTAGTATAAAATATAATAATATCAAAAATTAAAACTAAACAGTATTTATAAAGTTTGTAGATAGATAAGAAACTAATGATTTTACGGTTAAAATTTTATAATTTTCTAATAAAATTGTATACATTTTTGAAAATTTTAGTAATAAATTTTATAATTTTAAAATATAAAATTAAATAATATTTCGAAATTTGTAGTGTCATATTTGAATATATTTATTTTAATGATGATATATGAGTTATTACCATATTCTAATAAAATTTTCAAAAATATAAATCAACTTAAATTTAATATATGAGTTATTATCATAGTTTAAAAATTTGACCAAAAATATAAATTAAAAATAAATATAATTATCCATGTCATATTAAGCCATAAGCCATGTCATCAATTTTAGTAGTCATATCATATTATTTTTGTGAAAATGATTATAGAGAAGACATGTAACAAAATCACTTCTCAAATAATGTATAAGAGATACCTAATATTCCGTAAAGTATTTTCATAAATTAAAGGTGAAGGTAAAACTAATACATTATTTGATGATTTATTCCTATGAATACTGTCGTATTTCTCAATATAAGATATAGTGGCAACTAATATTTTCAAAATAATGTTGTTTTTTTTTTTAATCTTATGATTTCTTTTGCTAAAAAATCTACTCACGCATAATGAGATCTAGAAACATTGATGAATGTATATATTTCGTCAAAAGAAGCAAGCTCTCTAGAAAATGCTGACCAATCTTTTGGGGTTTCAATTATTTTCACCAGATGTAAGTAATCCTGGTTCATTTAGAGCATCTCCATTAAGGAGATCTCACATGATATCCAGAATAATTTGTCAAATATGACTCAGAATTTGATTTTAAATGTAAATGTTCACCCAAACCTGAATTAAATGCAAAACTAATCTAAAAGCTTTGTGAAATTACAGTTAGCCTCTTGTAACTAAACAAAAAAATTCTCATTTTTACGAATATAGCCTTGGAAAGTCTTCTGAGATACTGTAAGTCGTCTAGGCAACGTCCAAGGAAGTCTTCTGGTATAGTTGATCTTAAAAATAATTTATAAATTTTGTAAAAACTATTTTGATAAGTGAAAAATTAAAATTATGTAATTATAAACATTTTTAAATGATATAAATTAAGATATAATAAAATTGAATTGTTTTCAATATAGACGAGTGAAAGTAATGAATCATGATATTCTTTGGTTTAAGGTTTAACAACATATATTGTAGTATTATATGTATTCTTAGGGTTAGATTTTAGAAAGCTTAAATGTTTTTTTTTTGAAAAATTAAATTTTTACCTGTATGTGTTTATTTATGTGTATAGTAAACACTTTTTAAGTTTAATTTGATTTTATGAAGTGTTTAGCTAGGTAATTTAGTTAAGGGGTTATGTTTAGGGTCTAGACGACTTACAGGGAAGTTGTCTGGTGAATAATTTAAACTAGACCACTTCTAAGGCTTCTAAGGAAGTCGTCCATACCGGACTGAACCTTTAATTTTACCAATATATTTTTAAACCTAACCACATCATTTACCGGACATATAAATATTTTTTTTTTACTTTTTCATGACTTCACTCAAACCTAGCGCTGTTTCTCTCCAAGGGAGATTTCGAAGGCGACTCTCTGATTTCTTCCGTCATTCTCGGATTCCATCGTTCTCATTGCCGGTAATCTCTCCTCTTATGATAAATTTTGTTCCTCCTTCATGTCTTCCAGAGTGTAAGACTTCGTAGAAGACTTCTTGGAAGTCGTCTGAGTAGTCTTCTCACTAAATTTACATGTAAGTCTTCCAGTATTTGTATTTAGAATAGTGCGCTTGTTATGTGTTTGAGATGCTTTTTTGTAATTGTTTTGTAGACCGGAAAATGGATTTACCAGAACTGTCGCGGAGGATACATACATTAGGGGAAGAACCCCCTGCAGTCAAGAGCATTTCGTATCATACTGATGACTCGAAGTTGTTTACTGCTTTACTACATGCTGAGGAATATGAGGAGCTGAAGAAGTCGAAGTTGGGAGTGTTCATCAAGTTCAAGGAGCTGGATTTTGTTTGGGCTTCAAGGCTGGTTCATTATATGCTCGGTGTCCAGCTTAACATCAAGAAGAATTATGAGCTATGGAGTCTCGTTGGTCCACAACCGGTGAGGTTTTCACTGATAGAGTTTGAACACCTCACTGGTCTGAACTGCAATTACATCGAGGACCTGGAAAATCCAAGGTGTGAGGTTACAAAGAAGATGGCTGCTTTCTGGGAGATGATGGGTGTTGATGTCGATGCTGGGCTAACTACTGAATAGATAACATCAACATTCGAGAGATGCCAAGAGTGGTCTCGGTAAGATCGCATGCGGCCGGCATACCTTGCCATCTTCACTGGATTCATTGAAGGGAGAAAGTACTCAACCGCTACACGAGTTAGTCTTGCAAGGGTAATGATGGATTTAGAAATATTTGAGAATTATCCATGGGGAGAGTGGCGTTTAAGGCGCTGATGAAGTCTCTGAAGGGAAAAGATTTAACTTCAGGTTACACTGTTGATGGGTTTATACTTTATACAAGTTCTCCAGGTGTGTGTGTACTATGCTTTGCCAGAATTGGATGCTAATTTTGGGAAACCCATACCAAACAGACCGTCTCCACTGTTGCTGGCTTACAAGGGTGGCAAATGACGCAGATGTTTTAAATAGGCTATCTCCAGACAGGTACCTAAACTTTACTCCCTAAGACTTCGCAGAAGACTTATAGTTAAGTCTTCTGGAAGATGTTGGGGTCAAAATCGGTCAAAGACGCAATCAACACCCGAAAGTCCTCGGAAGGAATCAAGTGACGAATAAAACCAAGAAAAACTAGTTACTCGACGAAACGTCGGAGGGGATGATCGCATCGTAGTCCCGGACACCAGCAAGAGCGGCCACGGCCTAGCCCCAGGCGCCGGTGCAGGCACGACCGGCCTGGCCCCGGGCGCCGGCTCGCCCGTGCTGGCCTTGGGCGCCGGGTGCCGGCTCGCCCGTGCTGGCCCCGGGCACCTGGCACCGGCTTGGCCGTGCTGGCACCGGGCGCCGGGCGCCAGCTCGCCCGTGCTGGCACCGGGCGCCGGGTGCCGGCTCGCCTGTGCTGGCACCGGGCACCGGGTGCCGGCTCGCCCGTGCTGGCCCCGGATGCCGGGTGTCGGCTCGCCCTTGCTGGCCCCAGGCGCCGGGAGCCGGCTCGCCCGTGCTGGCCCCGGGCGCCGGGCGCCGGCTCGCCCGTACTGGTCCCGGGCGCCGGGCGCCAGCTCGCCCGTGCTGGTTACGGGCGCTGGCGCCAGCGTCCATGTCCAAGTCCCGGTCGCCCGCGTACGGACTACTCGACAGGTGCGACCTTCTTCCCGCAAAACCGTCTCGACAACTAGTCCAACTATGCATTTTGTATCTTTGCTCGAAGACTCATCATTCAACTCCTTGAAGACATGAAACCTAAGAACCCCATTTCCTTCTGGTCGAAATAAATCGGGAAGGCTTCGAAAGACCACCAAAAGTTCGGTTGACGAATGGATTTCGATTCGTCGTATAAATCGATCATGGCTATTCTAAAAACGCCAGTCATCTAGACTATGCGAGGAGTTGGGGTTCTTTCGGCAAAACAAGTACCATGGCAGGTTAGTTTCTCGTGAAATCGTAAAACGCCCACGGTCGAAACAACGGCCCCAGAAGACCCGAACGCGACCAAGCGGCCCACTTACGACTTTCCAGGAGATCAAGTCGAAATGGACATAATGGCCCATGTTTATCTTTACATAAAGAGATAAATGTCAAGTTTCCCGAAGATAAATGTCAGGTTTCCTGAAGATAAATGTCAAGTTTCCCGATAAATATGAAGACCGACGAAAATGGAAGAAGCCCGATTCGTGATAGATTCAGCCCAAAGGAGGAATAGGCCGTCTTAAGAGGAGTATAAAAGGAGAGCTTGGGCCAAGGAGCAAAAGGGAGAACTTTTGAGAGCAACATAGCACTTAGAGCAACTTAGGCATTTTTTCCGTTTTTACTAGCGAGCTGCAACTCAACTAGGTTAGATATAGCGATATTCCCAACCACGCGATCGTTTTCGAGGAACAAGAAACTGTCGCAATCGACAAACCTCATTACGATCCTCTAGTTATCGACCTGGTGATCCAGGATCTCGGAGTTGGCCGCATCCTTGTCGATACAGGAAGTACGGTCAACGTCATCTTCCGCGACACCCTCTATAAGATGAACATCCCACTTGGGGAAGTCATCCCTGAGCCAAAACCTTTAACTGGGTTTTCGGGCGTCACCTCCATGACCCTCGGGATCATCAAGCTTCCGGTCATGGCTAAGGAAGTTACAAAGATCGTCGAGTTCGCAGTAGTCGATAACCCGACCATCTACAATGAAATCATGGGAACCCCTTGGATCAACTCCATGAAGGCAGTACCGTCCACATATCACCTCGGCATCAAATTTCCGAATCCAACCGGAACCGCAGTAATCTGGGGGAGTCAGAAACAGTCGAGACTATGCTACCTAGCCGAGTTCAAACTGCGAAAAGATCGGAACGCCCCTGCGGCTAACCCGAAACGAGCAAAGGAATCACACAACATTCCTGAAAACTCAAAAAAAGATGATCCAGAATCATCCAAACAGGCAACGATTCGAGACAGCGACGAAGTCTCTGAGTCCATCGCCGTAAAAGCAGACAACTCGACCCCCGCACAGACCACCGATCCGGCTAGTATGATCGTAATGGCGACACACGGGGAATAAAAACGTCCGCAGCAACAATCAGAACTACGAGATGGCTTGATCCTCGAAAGAGGTGCGTAGGCAGCTCGTCGAAACCCGGTGAGTCCAGCTATCCCCCTCACCAAAAAGGGGGGGGGGAGTGGGTACGTATACTCCTATACTCCCACAAAGACGTGAAATACCCGCACATGTATTCAAAATTTTCGAAACTTTTTCAATAAAATTCTTTCTATCAATCTTTCAATGCATGCTTAATAAAGTAACGCATATAAACTTCGGAAAAACGAAAATCATATCTTCGGGGAAACGCGAGACGTCGCAATTTCCCAAAGGTATCGAAATCGCATCATCCATCAAAACAGTCCACCTGCGACTTAAAAAAAAACAAACGCCCGTCGATTGGCCCCGACGGACGAACACATAAACGTTTCACTAATACAAAACCGTAGTCAGACCTTTTCACGAGAATAAGGTCCTCTTACGTCCGACAAGGATATCATAGCGCGCTATACAAGAAAACCCGAAATTTTGGTTTAGCACTCCGGATAATCTCTGGAGATAGCTCGATTCTTACTACACAAGTCGCATAATCCGGCGCCAAGTCGCGGACTTTAATCAGTAAGAATCAGGAAGAAATCACTAACAGGCAAAACAAAATCCGATCAGTCATCGCATAGCCTTAAAGCTGAGAGTAAGCCTAGGTCTTGCCCTAAACCCAGTCTTGCAGGATCTTGACATCTCACAGACATAGTATCGACATTAGATACGAGATCCAAAAACATGTCTCTCATCGCTAACACCTAAAACACTCGCTACAAAGTAGTACACGGACCTGACAACAAAATAAGAGTTAGAATACGAAGTGACTACTCGAATTCTACCCTCTACACTTGACGAAAGTATAAATCAAATCACAAGGCAAATTTCTGCAAAATCCACATAATATATATTCAAGCCGCAGAAACGGCAGGGATTCGAAGCCACCAACGGCCAACCCGAGATATACAAAAGTTACGCAACCTCCTACGGTCGCGGAATATACAAATAAACGGCCATACACGGCCACGCATACAACCATCAAGATAAAGGGATACAATCCCAATGATCCTCAGTAATCGAGGTCAAAGTATACGGACGTGAAGATCCCGAACGAAGTCACAGGCTGGTTAACTTCTTCATCTACGCCTTCCGCGTTTCCGCCTGCTCCAGTCTCCACCGTGTCCTCCAAAACCTCGATGGGGTCCCAAAGCTTCCGGACCCTTCCCTCGATCGGAGGAACCAAGGATTCAGCGTGAGCACATTCGCTCATGAGACCTTTCATCTCAGCTATCTCGGAGGAGAAGGAGCAGCCCGGGTTCTGCGACTTGTAAAGGTTGGCAACCAAACCCCGACACTCGCAAAAATCACCCACAAACTCTTGAGCTTCCTTCAAGCTCTCGAACTCAGTGGCAAACGATTCAGCCCTCCGCGCCATCTCGGCAGCGATCGCTCTCCTTCCTCTCCTTTCCGCACGCACGAGGGCTCGAGAGTGAAGTTCGGCCTGCTTCCGGCTTTGTTCCTCAACCTCTTTCCGGAAATGGAAGAGTTCGCGTTCGGCTTCCTCGGCTTTGAAGCGAGAGATCCTCGATCCTCGAAAGCTTCCATCGAGCGCCGCTCCGAATACCCTTATTCCCTGTATGAACTTAGGATCAGAAAAATATATATGCGGCAACAGTAATATATATGATCAAAGTTCAAAGGATAAACCTCGTTGATTCGTTGAGAACGCTCGGAAAACACTTTCTTTTTTGCTTCATCCTCGAGCGACTCATCAGTAGTAAACGCTGGAGGGAGACCATCGAAAAAGTTGCTAGGCAGGGGAAACTCGCTGGTTCCACCCCCTTCCCCCGGAAAAAAGCTAGGGTCTCCTCCTAACGGCGAAGGATCTCCCGAGACCGTCTCGCATTCGACCTCTTTGCCTTTCCGAGACCTATGTCTCCGCCTCCAAACAGGCAAGACAGAAATCGGCTCGACGTCGCATGGAACATCGGAAGGCTGAAGAGTGATTCGGGATCGATGGAGTTCCACCGCATTTCGAATCCGCTCAACGGAAAAGTTACTCCAGAAGAATGACGTTTCCCGAAGAAGATCTCGTTTGACGAAAAGATTGGCATGAGTATGCGCAACAACCTTGTTCACTGCACGGAAAACAAAAGTTTTATCTTCATGCGCGTTCGAAGTACGAAAACGAAAAACAGAATTAGTCGTATTACCGCGATCGAAGTTCCACTCCTGAGGGAATAAGTGAAGGCAGCTTTCCTCAACGGACTCCCCGTCTATTCGGACAAAGAAGAAGCGCTCGAACCACGATTTGGGGTTCGAAGTAGTCCCCTGAATTATGGCCATGTTCCTCCTTGGGATCATAGAATACGAACCTTCGATCGACATTGGCTTAGTATACCAAAGTCCCTCGAAATCGCTAGGGCTAAGGTCCATGCCTAACTCGTAACTCGAGACTAGCACGCCAAGCCAACTCTCCAAAGACGGGACAGTGAGCTGGCTGATCGAAAGTCCGAAAGAACGAAGCGCACGGACAATGGCATAAGGGGTTCGGGAACCAATGCGGCAGTACACGAGAAAGGCTTCATAGCAAGAAAAGAAGCCCTGCGGAGGATTCCTTGCACTCTCGCCAACGGTCGGAATCCGGAACGTAACCCCACTCGGAACTTGGTAAAAGTTTCGAAGAATCGTGAGGTACTCGGGAGAGACCATGCTTAGTGAGAAGGGCGCGCCCGGCACCCTCTGAGGTCTCCTGGGGATGGGGATGTCCCGCAGAGGCGGACACGAGCCACATAAAGCTTTGTAGTATGCCTCCCTCGTATCTTCCTCAACTCCTTCTTCGTGTTTTGGAGCAACCACTTCGTTGACGGGAGAATCACCCGAAGATGAGTGAGAAGAAGAATTTCTTTTAGAGGATCTTGATCCTGAAGACATTTTTTCTTGAGAGAGAATGGTAAAATTCTTACTCCATCTTTATAAAGAAGGAAAAGTCACTAATTACTCCGACTTTCGGCAAACGATTGCGTCTCCACACCTTCCTATCTAGCTATACCGCGAGCTAGGACCTGTTACCAAAAACCACGGTCCTGGCTAGCTGGGGGGCTAACTGTTGGGGTCAAAATCGGTCAAAGACGCAATCAACACCCGAAAGTCCTCGGAAGGAATCAAGTGATGAAAAAACCAAGAAAAACTAGTTACTCGACGAAACGTCAGAGGGGATGATCGCATCCTAGTCCCGGACACCAGCAAGAGCGGCCACGGCCTAGCCCCAGGCGCCAGCGCAGGCACGACTGGCCTGGCCCCGGGTGCCGGCTCGCCCGTGCTGGTACCGAGCGCCGGGCACCGGCTCGCCCGTGCTGGCACCGGGCGCCGGCTCTCCCGTGCTGGCACCGGACACCGTGCCCCGGCTCGCCCGTGCTGGAACCAGGCGCCGTGCCCCGGCTCGCCCGTGATGGCCCCGGGCGCCGGCTCGCCCGTGTTGACCCCGGGCGCCGGGCGCCGGCTCGCCCGTGCTGGCCCCGGGCGCCGGCTCGCCCGTGCTGGCCCCGGGTGCCGGCTCGCCCGTGCTGGCACCGGGCGCCGGGCGCCGGCTCGCCCGTGCTGGCCCTGGGTGCCGGGCGCCGGCTCGCCCGTGCTGGCACTGGGCGCCGGCTCGCCCGTGCTGGCACCGGGCGCCGGCTCGCCCGTGCTGGTCCCAGGTGCCGGGCGCCAGCTCGCCCGTGCTGGTCCCGGGCACCGGGCGCCAGCTCACCCGTACTAGTCACGGGTGCCGGCGCCAGCGTCCATGTCCAAGTCCCGGTCGCCCGCCTACGGACTACTCGACATGTGCGACCTTCTTCACGCAAAGCCGTGTCGACAACTAGTCCAACTATGCATTTTGTATCTTTGCTCGAAGACTCACCGTTCAACTCCTTGAAGACATGAAACCTAAGAACCCCATTTTGTTCTGGTCGAAATAAATCGGGAAGGCTTCGGAAGACCACCAAAAGTTCGGTTGACGAATGGATTTCGACTCGTCGTATGAAACGTTCACGGCTATTCTAAAAACGCCAGTCATCTAGACTATGCGAGGAGTTGGGGTTCTTTCGGCAAAACAAGTACCATGGGAGGCTAGTTTCTCGTGAAATCGTAAAACGCCCACGGTCGAAACAACGGCCCCAGAAGGCCCAAACGCGACCAAGCGGCCCACTTACGACTTTCCAGGAGATCAAGTCGAAATGGACATAACGGCCCATGTTTATCTTTACATAAAGAGATAAATGTCAAGTTTCCCGAAGATAAATGTCTTGTTTCCTGAAGATAAATGTCAAGTTTCCAGATAAACATGAAGACCGACGAAAATGGAAGAAGCCCGATTCGCGATAGATTCGGCCGAAAGGAGGAATAGGCCGTCTTAAGAGGAGTATATAAGGAGAGCTTGGGGCGAGGAGCAAAAGGGAGAACTTTTGAGAGAAACATAGCACTTAGAGCAACTTAGGCATTTTTCCATTTTTACTAGCGAGCTGCGACTCAACTAGTTTAGATATAGGTAGCTGGACTGGCGAACTCATTGACAGCTCTTGTAGCCGATCTCTTTCCTGTTGTTCACGCTTAAACGCGAATTCGGAAATAAGACCTTTTGCTCTATCTTTCTTTCTTACGATTTTTACATTCCGATTTACTATTTCTCCTTTATAATTATTGTGTCGTGTGTGGCCCAGCAGATAACCGGGACCTTTAGGGAAGGCTAGGTTTACTTGGCTTTCCTCCAATTCAACAAAACTTGACGGTGTGAATTTCGGTTCCCACAGAAGACTTCCATCTTTGTTAATCCATCAAATATCTAAGTTTATATCTTTTATTTACTGCAGACTAGCGTGATCAACTTTGTTCAGAAGGACTTTGGCGAAATGTTTCAATAATGGGACTTTGATGTAGAGGACCCGGCCGCGGATAACATAATTAAAGTCATGTTTAATGTGAAACCAAAATGGAAGTGGACCATGGATTGCTGGGAAGTCATTGGTACTAACCCGGTTGTGAAGAAGGAAGTGAGTGCAGCGAAGATAGAGAGTGTTGTGAAGAAAGACAGTGGAAGAAAGCTCGTAAAGAGGCTTATGTTGAGGCACATGCAGAGGCTTGTACACTCTCTCCTACAGAGGCTCGTTCAGAGGCTTCTACGACTGTTGGTGGGATAACCAAAGAGCAGATTGAAAAAAGCTTCAGGAACATAGCTGATGCCATGAGGGATGGGTTTGGGATGTACCTTAGGGAGATCAAGTTGCGGGGGAATAGGATGGAAGTTGTGAAGAAGAACGTGAGAATCACCAAAAAGGGACTGCATCTAATGATCTTCAAATCACAACTTCAAGTCCGCCAAAACGTGTGCACGAACCCGGGGTTAGTACATAAACCTCTCCCAAAATCACAGAGAAGAGATTCACTAGGCAAAGTGTTAGGAATCAGAACTGATGTGCTTTGTTTCTTGTGTGTGCTTGGATGAACCATTGTATGTCAGAACATGTGTGGTTTGTTTCTAGTGTGCTGGGATCTTTGCTTATGTATGGATTTCGTTTCATGTGTGAATTGAATCTTTGGTTAATATTTTATAAACCCATCTTGTATATCGTAATTGCAGAGTAAAAGTGTGAATGGAGCGAAAACATGACAAAATGACGTCAAAGAACCGAGTGGGTCCACAGAACAGAGTTCCTCGAAAGAGCTGAGTCTTGCGAAAGCTCCAGAACCGAGTGGTGAACCTAGCGTTGTTGTATTGGACAAACGAGTACCCACTATTTCAGATCTACAGTAGGGAAAAATAGAAGGCAGACAAAGAAGGATGCTGCTTTTGTATATGTCCGTGGAAAGAGTGAGCGAGCAAGGAAACTTGCTGCCTCACAGCAATCTCCTTTTAAGGGAAACAACACTGCCAAAATGATCATTCCAAACAAAAATGTTGGCCCAGGCTATGATCCTTTTGCACCTGTTGACAAGAAGATGTCGAAGGTGCTCACTGACTGGCTGAAACTTGATCTGTAAGTGAGAGAATATCCCATAATAGCTTGCTTTAGTCTACAAAAAATTATTGCTTATCTACATTTTCTGTTTGCAGTTATTATAAAATACGTCTAGACAAAAAACCATGTAGATGTCCAAGTCGGTTTTATCACGTCCTCCGAACCCCCTTGGCATGGCTGATCGACTCTGTAAATCTTTTGCTATTTTCTTACCAGTAAGTCTTCTATTATGTCTTCTCTAGAAGACTTACCAGACGACTTACCCGTAAGTCTTCTGTTATGTCTTCTCTAGAAGACTTACCAGACGACCTACCGTAAGTCTTCTGTTATGTCTTCTATAGAAGACTTACCAGACGACTTACCCGTAAGTCTTCTGTTATGTCTTCTCTAGAAGACTTACCAGACGATTTACCCGTAAGTCTTCTATTATATCTTCTGTTATTCTTCTGACTTGTATTGTTTTATATGCAGCATACGGATGCTTTTATTAATTTACTGAGGCAACGCTAAAAGGAATACACAAACATTTCAGGAGCGAGAGAATGTGCTTTCTTGATCATGTATTTTCTCGGCAGTGAACGACCAAGTACCCGGATTTTAAGAGCTCTGAGGGCGATCACAACAGTTTAGGAAGAAGACTCCCTGGTGGGTAGGCCTGGGCGTTCAGGTATCTATTGGCGTTCGGATCGGGTTTTTTGGGTTTTCAGATTT
The DNA here is from genome assembly GCA_018703725.1 of Brassica juncea. Lineage (NCBI taxonomy): Eukaryota > Viridiplantae > Streptophyta > Magnoliopsida > Brassicales > Brassicaceae > Brassica > Brassica juncea. The sequence continues at coordinate 10,868,645 of CM031937.1, forward strand.
TCGGGTTTACACTCCTAGGTCCCAGACTAAAATTTTATTAGTACGGGTCGGGTTCGGATAATAACACTTCGGATACGGTTCAAAATTGTATTGCATCCTAAAACCCATAAAGTAACCATATATCGAACAGATTTGGGTTATATCGGTTCAGTTCGGATATAGCTGAAGTAAAAAACAAAAATTTTGAGGCAAAACATAAAGAAAACATCTAAATTAAATAAAAATTAATCTATCACACATAAAATTGACAAAATAACAATAAAATGTTAAATTAAGCATGAAAATAAACATTATTTGTAAACGATATACATTGCTTTATAGAGAGTAGACTTGTTATTTCAATGAGCAAATTATAAAGTACTTAATTAAAACTAATTATATACTTAAATCATTTATTAAAATTTTAATATTTATTATTATATATAATATTACCACAAATACTGAATTTAATAATTGAAATACTTATATATATTTCGAAATATTTATATTAACTATTAATTCTGGATTTTTAGGTTATCCGTTCGGGTTCGGTTAATAACACTTCGGGTTCGAATATTTTTTGTACCACCCTACAAGACCCGTTTAGGTATTTTTAAATTTCAGATCGGATAACGGGTTGGGTTTTTTGGTTCGGATTCGGTTCGGATTTCGGGTTCCGGATTTTATGCCTAGGCCTACTGGTGGGCGTGGAATTTGGTATGCCATGGATTTCACCTACTTTTAGCCACGGTATATATGTGTTTTAAGATATGTTTATTATGTTTTGGAGTCCTTTCAGAGTATTTTCAGGTTCAGGTACGTTTTGAAGGAAAGTGGTGATTTTGGAGTCTTTCGAAGTGCAGAACTGCACAGTCGCGTCATATGTTTAGTTATGAATGGAGACCTTTCCACTGTTAGATTGAGCTCATATTTTGACACAAGATATATATTTGAGTTATCTTTCTAATGCCACCATTTTAGGTTCAATCAGCATCCTGTAGCAGAAGTTATGCCCATTTTACTGAAGAGTGGTTAGTCTGCCTCGCGAGAGGAAGCTGTCGAGAAGAGGAACTTATGTCAATCGATGAAGAACTCTTGACATTTATGACCAACTGAAGCCCAGAAGCCACCACAAAGTTACCAAAATACCCTTGGACGACCAGAAACCCTATTTATGTGTTTTCTAAGCCATTGTTGACGGCTACACTTTCTTTTATTCTTTGTTCTTAGTTTTAGGGCTGGAGAGAAGAGAGGAACTCCATTGGTTTTGGTTTTATATTTTATTAATTCTATTTATCTATGATTTCTATGACAACTATTGTTGGGGTCAAAATCGGTCACGACGGAATCAATGACTGAAAGTCTCTGAAAAGTATTTCTTGAAACAAAAAGTCTCGGATAATTTGAAAAGAAGTTATACGAGATTTTCTCAAATTGGAATATCCACTCTCTGGTGAGGTCGAAAGCGGTTATCTCGAAATCAACGGCTAAAGATCTTTCCAAACTCAAATATTTCCCGCACGAACGGTCAACGGAGGAAGGATCGGGCGACGGAGAACCCATGGGCGGCAGAGAATCCCTGGCGCCGGCGGCAGGCGAGACGGAGCCGGCCTGGCGCCGGCGGCAAGCCCCCTGGCGTCGGCGGAAGACGCGATGCAGCCGGCCTGGCGCCGGCGGCAAGCGCGACGCAGCCGGCCTGGCGCCGGCGGCAGACGCGACGCGGCAAGCCCCCTGGCGCCGGCGGCAAGCGCGACGCAGCCGGCCTGGCGCCGGCGGCAAGCCCCCTGGCGCCGGCGGCAGACGCGATGCAGCCGGCCTGGCGCCGGTCGACGGACCTCGCCCTGGTCTCGTCCTCGTCCTGGTCTCGGTCCCATCGTGCTCGGTCTGATCCCGTCTTGGCTTGCTTGGATCAATCCTCGTGGGTTTTATACGATCACGGCTACGGAATTAACATCTCTCGATTCGACTCGATTGGAATCATCCTCGATGTTTTACGATAAAAATTAGAAAGGTTGGATTTCTTGTAGAGGATATCGTGTAAAACAAGATCGATTAACTCGAACATCGATCCTTTAGGCTATACGGTTTATTTTACGAGAAAGATAGTCTTTCCGAGAAATCGTATAAAACGTTCAACGACTTAAGACAAGTCCACGGACTTACTTACGATTTTAAGAATTCAGGCCCAATCAGACTATCACGGTTTATCCAATTTCCCGAACATCGGATAAACATCAAGTCACCGAAAAATAGGGGAAAACTCGAGGATAATTACAAAGATCGACGAAAATGGAATATTTCCTGAAGAGATAAACTTGGGCCCAAAGGCGAAGTCCATCATCCTAAGGCAAACCGACTTAGAAGTGAGTATATAAGGAGAGCAAGAGCAGAGGAGAAGGGGATCCTAAAATCCTAGATTGGAGACCTAGAGAGCTCCTGTTAGCTGATAGAACTTAGAATTTAGGCGGTTAGACTAGCAAGGGAGGCCCTAGAACGTCTGGCCGCCTCCTGCTCGCAAATCTCCGCTCCTCTCGGAAGGATCGGACAATTCTTTTACTTCAGAGCTCCGCACATAGAAACCCTAGGCGTTATCTTCGACATGCCTGTTTCTATGACAAACGCTCATACTAGACGAACCCGCCCAGGCGGTTCGATCTCTTGTTCAATTCTTTGTAAACTGAACTACGTCCGACTTGATCCTCGAAAGGGGTACGTAGGCAGCCTTTCTTAAGGTCCAGTCCCAAATCTTAACAAAACCTTTTCCGCATTTATTCGGTCACTTGTCGTTGGCTGTCGCAGAGAATCCGGACCTTCAGGGAAAGTCAGGTTAACTTGGCTTTCCTCCGTTTTTATTCATTAAAATCGACAGTGCGAATTTTGGTTCCCACAGTTTGGCGCCAGAAGGAGGGGGGGGGGACGGATTACTCTTACTCATACGGCCGCAAAGCGCTTGATCGAACCGATGTCCGGAAATATGAAAGAAAAACTTGCAGTTTGCGTCAACGATGGTAAAACAACTCCAGCAGCGACTGTTCCTACGGCCAACGCTTACGCCACGGTGCTCGAGCAAATCAAAAACCTAGCCGCGGCTTCCCGCCACAGGAAGAGCACGAAAACGAGCTCGCAATTTCTCTATCTAAACAGAAAGGGCAACGATAAAATCTATCAAACCCCAAAAATTCGTCTTGTTACCAAGTTAGAGAAATCGCAACGAGCAGGGTTTCTACAAAAAAACGTTTCTTTCGAGAACCTCTCGGAAAAATAAAACTTATTCTCCTCGAAACCTTGGGGAAACCCTAGATTACTCGCGGAATAGAAGCACGGCAAATCGGGTCACCAATTCCCACTGCCGTACTTCTTCCGAACAACTCTCGGAAAGCAAACGACGAAACCGAACCACCCAAGGGAGGCCAAAACTCCGACTGTCCCGACCGGTTAGCCATACGACAAGTTTGGTCTGTCTCGACCAGCTCGCCGTACGACAAGCTCGGTCTCTCTTGACCAATTTGCAATATGGCCAGCTTGGTCCTTCTTGACCAGTTTGAGAAGAAAAGAGTTGATTTCTATAAACCTACTCAAAACCTAAACCGGTTAACTAAGACGTTTTCTGAAATCTAAAATTTTTTGCGCCATTGCGAACTCTCGACTTTTATCCGCTAAGTTTACTTTCGGAAAACTACTCAAAACTCCTTTGGATCAATCCTACGGAAACGAGAGAATTTCTGATTAAGTTTAAGAACAAAATTACAGCTCTCCGCAGCGAGAGTGTCGGATATTAAAATTCGGTAACATCTTACGGAAACAACTTCCGTAAGATCAAACTCGGCAATATTTTACGAAACATCATTCGTAAAGTCAAACAAATTCATATCAAACAACAAGGTCTGAGACTTGACCAGTTCGCTCATGGTTTGACGAACTAAGAACCTCACCCGAATGACATCCTGTCCATTGCTCCCTCTTAGCCTGCTTCTCCTTCTTTTGTTTCAACGATTTCGTAAAATCCCTTTGGTACATAAAACGCAATCTGATTCTGCCACGTTGAGTCGGAAACATCTATTCATAACGCTTGATAGACTTTTCAACAATATACAAAGCGCACCTGTCAATTTAGGGAAGTACGAAGAAACGGAGACATGAGCTTAGACGTTGATATCTCTCATTCGCTCCGATATTCTCATCAGGATTTCATCGAAAATCAATTCATACGAAATTCAGTATCAGACTTTTCGAAGTCCTTTGACGTAGAATCGAAAGTGGCCATTCCGAAACGCCTAAGAAAACCTTCGATGGAATACACATTCCTTCTCGTAAAAACTATCACTACGGAAAGTGAAACACAGTTCATAAGACAAAAGAAGAAGAAGGAGGAAGAAGGGGCAATCTCGAATCATCGATGAGATTAACGTATGTCCGACTTATAAAATTTTGTAAAGGTTTTAATTCTTCGTACGACAGGAACAAAAACGTCTTGAAAACTGCCGTAGAATTTAGGGAACTTAGGACCTAGGTGGATAGTCTAGCAAGCTAAGCCCTAGGCAAAATTTCCAGTCTTGTTCCATTGTTCCTTGATTGTCCAGGCAGAACATGCAAACCGATCTAGTCTCTCGAAAAACCGAGAAACGATCGCCACGCGTTCTAAAGCATACTAATCCCGCTTCCTAAAAGAAAGTAAAAACGTACACAAGCCTTCGAAAGAACGGCTAACCCGTTTTCTTTCGTAAAAAGAAAAGGGAAGTAGGTACGTATACTATACCCGTATAATCTCATCTTCTAAAACTTTTTGCTTCAGCATCATGACAACGCTTTTGACAAAGCAAACTCTCGCAGCAATAAGATTCGTCTAAAAAATGCTAGCGGCATAGCCCAACCGTTACAAACATAGTCCTGAAAACTCTACGTCACCTCTCGTCGCAAACTCGCGACTAGAAACGTGTACCAACGTCAGACTAATAGCACGACGGTGAACTACGAAAATAACGAAATAACCTTCGGTAAAACTCCATGAGTAGTTCGAAGCAGCTTTCGTCCAAAGGTCGAAATCATAGCGGAAACATCTCCCGTGTAATCCGCGGAAACATCGCTACTTTAACAATCTGCGATTTTCTATCTCCATGAAACCGGTCATCCATTACTTTCGTATAACAAGAACATTTTAAAACAAAACAGCCTATAGAAAAAACATGATCGGTCTCATGCAAAACGATTTCGCAGTACGCAAAAGTGAATCCGTGGTCGCGAATATCGCAAGTAATTTGTGAGAAACGCTCTCCGGTTACCTTTGCGAAAACCCCCTCTTACATCACTTTTACGAAAAATCCTCTGTATGGTCGAGTCAATTCATACAAAGCAACTTTCGTAAAATAAACATAATGGGTCCAACGGGTAACTGTCATAGACAGTTTTTGCTCCACAAGGTTTCTGGCTCCTGCTTTCACTCCCCGCGGTTACGTCCGAGCAAGAAATAATCACGCAGGCGAACCCGCACGTGTCCTGCGTCGATCCCTTAAACTTTGTCCCCCTTGGATAAAATGAAACGATTTTCATGCAACAAAAAAATTTTATACGAACCATTCATCATATAACTGAGACCTAAAGTGGAAGATCGTTTCTAAAAGCCATCAGCCATAACTCAGAAAACTCCGCTATGCTTGGCATGTCTATCTCGGCAAACGCTATTTGGCCCTCGGCCAACTACGCATTTCCGTAAAGCCCGGACCTGAATTCGGCATCCCCATTAAGGACAATCGTAAACTAACATGACCTTAATAAGGGTCATGGTCTGATCGTTTACCAACAATTTCCTTGGCGATACGGCTGAATCTAGCCTCCATGCCAATCCAAAGCTACTGAGCGACCACCGCTCCAATCACTTAACGGCTAAAAACAACAATCCACGATTTGTTCATAGAACGCCAAGTGACTATTACGCAAGCAATTTGTCGTATAACCCAGAATCGGAAATCATACGATAAACTCTTCATACCAAAACTCAGTCCTAACAACCTTATGGTTAACGGAAGATTTAAACTTATCGATCTATACGCCCCGTAAACACGGCATGAAAAGAAACACTCGTGACAAGGCTTCAAGAGTTATATGAGTCATCCTTAATATATACAATCAAATCCCGGAAGGCCAACACTTCACGAAGCACTGTGAATGTAGACGCTTCTCCCTGGGTCAAACTTACGCGACCCTTTGGTCCTGCGTCCAAACCGAAACAACAGTTTCTGGCTGCGAACATTCGCAAAACATCTTCAAGCCCGCGAACATTTCAACCACGAAATGCGGCACAAGGAAAACTCGACCTTCGGCACTGTGAGACGTCGCTAACGCTGGAAGGACATTCTTTTCCTCAAAACGTTCCAGACAAAATCCTCGTCTCTAGAACTCAAAACATACAAACACACCTCTAAACGTAACATGCCTCTAAACTGGCATCATTTCTTTGTTGCTGATCACAACAAACGAACTCTAACGTCCTAAACAGACAATAGCCGCCTTTAAAAGGGTAGGCTCTCTTACATCCGACAAGGATAAACATAGCGCGCTATACAAGAAATCCAAATTTTGGTTTAGCTTTTCGTAAAGGAAGTAGCTCGACTGACGCCCAGACAAATCATATAAGCCGACAACAATTCGCGGATTTTAAACGGTACGAGTCAGGTTAAAATCGCAAACAGGCAAAACGAAAGCCGATTTGTCATCGCAAAGCCTCAGTCCGAGAGTAAACCTAGGTCTTGCCCTAAACCCAGCCACGCTGGATCTTGACATCTCACAGACATAGTATGGTATACGAGATCCAAAAATTTATCTCTTCACTTAAGCCTATTCGTTTCACGAACTTTTCGCGTAAATCGGTAAACCGCAGAAAATCTCGCTTTATGCAAACAATAGGTACAGTGATCATCGGGGAACTAGGAATGAGACGACAACTCACACCCTCTTTCTCATACTTCGAAAAAACTGAAGTTCATAAAAAATCGAAAAACACATAATGGCCTCACAATGCCCAGACCAAAACAAATACATCAACAACATCATGCTCGAAAGTCTCTCATGACACATAACCAGACCATATAAGTCTCGCTGGTAAAACAGATCACAAGGGTCTTAAACTCCAAAACGAACTACGGAAGGCTTGATCCCTACAACAAGGGTACGTAGGCAGCCTTCGAAAGGCGCAGCCCCAATCTTACCACTTTCAACGGAGCCTTTCAACCATTAATTCCGCCTATCTTACCTGACATGTCTTATCGCTCGCAACACGAAGGTTCTAACGAGCTGGGGGGCTAACTGTTGGGGTCAAAATCGGTCACCCGGAATCAATGACTGAAAGTCTCTGAAAATTATTTCTTGAAACAAAAAGTCTCGGATAATTTGAAAAGAAGCTATACGAGATTTTCTCAAATTGGAATATCCACTCTCTGGTGAGGTCGAAAACGGTTATCTCGAAATCAACGGCTAAAGATCTTTCCAAACTCAAAGATTTCCCGCACGAACGGTCAACGGAGGAAGGATCGGGCGACAGAGAACCCACGGGCGGCAGAGAATCCCTGGTGCCGGCGGCAGGCGAGACGGAGCCGGCCTGGCGCCGGCAGCAAGCCCCCTGGCGCCGGCGGCAAGCCCCCTGGCGCCGCCGGCAGACGCGACGCAGCCGGCCTGGCGCCGGCAGCAAGCCCCCTGGCGCCGGCGACAAGCGCGACGCAGCCGGCCTGGCGCCGGCGGTAGACGCGACGCAGCCGGCCTGGCGCCGGCGGCAAGCCCCCTGGCACCAGCGGCAAGCGCGACGCAGCCGGCCTGGCACCGGCGGCAAGCCCCCTGGCGCCGGCGGCAGATGCGATGCAGCCGGCCTGGCGCCGGCGGCAGATGCGATGCAGCCGGCCTGGCGCCGGCGGCAAGCCCCCTGGCGCCGGCGGTAAGCCCCCTGGCGCCGGCGGGAAGCGCGACGCAGCCGGCCTGGCGCCGGTCGACGGACCTCGCCCTGGTCTCGGTCCTCGTCCTGGTCTCGGTCCCATCGTGCTCGGTCTGATCCCGTCTTGGCTTGCTTGGATCAATCCTTGTGGGTTTGATGGATCACGGCTACGGAATTAACATCTCTCGATTCGACTCGATTGGAATCATCCTCGATGTTTTACGACAAAAATTAGAATGGTTGGATTTCTTGTAGAGGATATCGTGTAAAACAAGATTGATTAACTCGAACATCGATCCTTTAGGCTATACGGTTTATTTTACGAGAAAGATAGTCTTTCCGAGAAATCGTATAAAACGTTCAACGACTTAAGACAAGTCCACGGACTTACTTATGATTTTAAGAATTCAGGCCCAATCAGACTATGACGGTTTATCCAATTTCCCGAACATCGGATAAACATCAAGTCACCGAAAAATAGGGGAAAACTCGAGGATAATTACAAAGATCGACGAAAATGGAATATTTCCTTAAGAGATAAACTTGGGCCCAAAGGCGAAGTCCATCATCCTAAGGCAAACTGACCTAGAAGTGAGTATATAAGGAGAGCAAGAGCAGAGGAGAAGGGGATCCAAAAATCCTAGATTGGAGACCTAGAGAGCTCCTGTTAGTTGATAGAACTTAGAATTTAGGCGGTTAGACTAGCAAGGCTGGCCCTAGAACATCTGGCCGCCTCCTGCTCGCAAATTTCCGCTCCTCTCGGAAGGATCAGACAATTCTTTTACTTCAGAGCTCCGCACATAGAAACCCTAGGCGTTATCTTCGACATGCCTGTTTCTATGACAAACACTCATACTAGACGAACCCGTCCAGGCGGTTCGATCTCTTGTTCAATTCTTTCTAAACTAAACTACATCCGACTTGATCCTCGAAAGGGGTACGTAGGCAGCCTTTCTTAAGGTCCAGTCCCAAATCTTAACAAAACATTTTCCGCATTTATTCGGTCACTTGTCGTTGGCTGTCGCAGAGAATTCGGACCTTCAGGGAAAGTCAGGTTAACTTGGCTTTCCTCCGTTTTTATTCATTAAAATCGACAGTGCGAATTTCGGTTCCCACAACTATCATGCTTGAGTAGATCCACTGCTAGGTTTAGGTTATATAGGGTTTTGATGAACTTCTGAATTATATGATTGTAAGGATATCTATTGATCTCTACATTAGGGTAGCTTGTAATATTAGGATCTAGAGTAGTTGGAAAACCATGATAATATGACTAATTGCTTGAACCTAGAATCACAGGACAATTGAGAGACACAAGTGTGAAATGAATTAACGGAACCTGAATCCTGCTGGATTAGATACTTAAGCGCATACGAGAGTTGGTCTAGGAATTTAGTTGAACATATTCGATAAGATCGAGAACGCTTGTCTGAGGAAGCATTGATCCACGCTCAGGCCATAGCATTAACCGACGCTCATTCTTTGTTCGCATTCCGAGAGGTGGAACAAAGACACTCAATAGATTAGACTCACAGTGAGAGCTGGTTGTCTTTTGCATTAGATATTGAGTTCTATAATCAATCCTTAGGATCTATAGATCATTGTTCTGATAACCTGAATGAAACCATAAGTCTAACTACCCATCCTTCCGTCAAACAAATAATCTCTTTAGAACAACTGCCTTGTTCAACCTTGCTTTACTTTATTTACTGCATTTAAATCTATTAGCCTAGCTTAATTATATAACTATTAGATCTAGTGTGTGCCCTAGCTCTCTGTGGATTCGATCCCTAAGTACTACAACTGAACCTCTTATTTGAGAGAGTAAAATTGCTCAAAGGGTAATTTGAGTGATATCAAATTTAGCGCCGTTGCCGGGGAGCAAGGATTCGCCATTAGACTTGATTAATTGGTTTAGTCTAGGTTTTATTTACTGTTTTAAGTTACTTATGGAAATTTTTTCTTGTTTTTCAGGCACATGTCTATCAGTACCAGAAGCAGCAAGGAGGAATTGCTTTTCTTCTCAGACCCAGCACGTTTGGAACGCTCGATCCGCAAAGAGAAACTCGAAGCATCGATCGATACCACCTCTACTTCATCGATCAACACTTGTGACAGAGCAACGATCGATAGTCCAACTCGAACATCGATCGATACCAACCCGCGAGCAGACATGGTCGCGACACTTGTGCTACAAAGGGATGAGAATGGAGACCCGCATGACCCTGAAGGCCATCTGTGTAATGCAGCATGTCAGAAGATAGATGGGCAAGGGACTACAATCCTTGAGTCATCTGCTGTTACTGAGGAAGCTAAAGTTCTTCAACATTATACATTAGCAGAATGGATCAGACCTAGTCAGTTCTATACCAACAGGTCTGCAATTCAACCTCCAGCACTACAAGGTGTTGATATGAAAGCCACATACTTCTCTCATGTGGGTCAGCACCCTTATTGTGATATTCCTTACGAAAACCCCTTGGATCATATTGAGACACTCGAAGACTTTGTGTCTGGGATCCAGAAGAATGAAGCAATAAAAGATTACATCATCTGCAAGCTGTTCAAATATTCTCTTTCTGGGTATGCGAAAATTTGGCTGAGACTCTTACCACCGGGATCTCTCACTACCTGGAGTGATGCCAGAACAGCGTTTCTGACTGAATTCTTTGATGATGGAAAGGCTGAAGAGATAATAGATAAAATTTGGACATTCTCCCAGGGACCTACAGAAGCTTTCAAAAGCTCTTGGGAGAGGTTTAGGAGATACCAAAGGGACTGTTCACATCATGGTTTTACGGAGATTCAGCTGTTGAAGAAGATCTGCAGAGGTATTGATGTACGATATAATATACTGCTGGATACTGAAAGTGAAGGAAACTTCGAGACAAGGGCCCCAGAGGAAGCTAAGAAACTGATTGAGAATTTGGGTGTCTAGCAACAGTACCAAAAATCCGGATATGCTTAGAGAAAAATCAGCTATAATGGATGGTGACAATATTTTTGAGGCTGAGATTGGTTCTATACATGAAGTTTCATTGGTAGAACAGGCTGTACAGAAGGATGAGAATCAGAGCCATAGTCAAAGTTTGGAAGCAATGATGGAAAAGATCCTGAAGATTCAGCAGAAGATGAGTGAATGCTTAGATCTAAGGTTGGATATTATCTACAAAGAGCTGACTTGAAAATTTGAAACCTTGGACGCCCATGTCATGATGTTAGATACCCAGGTTTCTCAGACGGTATAAGCTGTGAAAAAACAAGAAGCTCTCTGTTGGGGTCAAAATCAGTCACGACGGAATCGATGTCCGAAAGTCCTCGGAAAAATCAAATCTCGGTCAAAACTTCAAAAGCCGAGAAAACGAATAACCGAAACGGATCGCCCGACGAGCATAGATCTACTCGCCGGTGAGCACGACCGTAGCACGGGTCAGCTCGCCCGGCGAGTACAACCACGTTACGGGTCAACTCGCCGGCGAGCTTGACCGAGGCACAGGTCAACTCGCCCAGCGAGTACGACCGCATTGCGGGTCAACTCGCCGGCGAGCTCAACCGAGGCACGGGTCAACTCGCCCGGCGAGTACGACCGTGTTGCGGGTCAACTCGCCAGGCGAGTACGACCGTGTTGCGGGTTAACTCGCCGGCAAGCTCGACCGAGGCACGGGTCAGCTCGTCCAGCGAGTACGACCGTGTTGCAGGTCAACTCGCCGGCGAGCTCGACCGTGGCGCGGGTCAGCTTGCCCGGCGACCGCGGCCCACCCTTCATGGACCATTCCGAACCTGGTCCCATCCCATAACCATGCATCTTCCTCTGAAGTTTCCGTAACTCAGTCCTTGGGTCCGTGGACACGATACCAATGTTCCGTCTAAAAACATCGTCGAAAGTCTTCGGGAAATTGGGAAGGTTATGTCTTTCGAACGGTTTCCCACTCTTCGTAATAGAACAGGTTACGGTTAACTTAACATCAACTGCCTCGGCTATGCGAAGAGACGAGGTTCCGTTGGGAAAATCATGCCTATACCAACGGCTACTTCGCGAGTAAAATCGTAAAAACGCTTAAGTCTCGATACGGCCCAAAGAGGGTCTGAATTGCGGACAACGGCCCATCTATGATCCCAAAAGACTTGAGCCCAAAGACTAGTATGACGGTTTATCTCATCCGCGGGAAGAGATAAATGTCAAATTTCCGCGAAGATAAATGTCAAGTTTCCGAAGATAATCACGAAGAAAAACGAGATATGGAAAAGCCCGCTTCGCGACAAGTCCGGCCCGAGAAGAGGTAAACCGACCTAAAGGAGGAGTATATAAGGAGGACTTAGGACGAAGAGCAAAGGGGAAGAAATCAGAGCATATCAGAGCCAACTTACCACTTAGGTTGCTAGACTAGCGAACTTACCGACAGCTCTCGTAGCCGAGACTCTCACCTGTTGTTCACGCTCAAACGCAGATTCGGAAATAAGATCTTTTTGCTCTCTTTTTGTTCTTACGATTTATCATCTCATACTTTTCGTCTTATTGATTGTGTTGTGCGTGGCCCAGAAGATAACCGGGACATTCAGGGAAAGCTAGGTTAACTTGGCTTTCCTCCGATTAACAAAACTCGACGGTGTGAATCTTGGTTCCCACAGTTTGGCGCTAGAAGGAGGGGGGGTACTGATCTATCTCTCACGCAACCACACTCGCTCAGTCAGGTATGACGATCGACACTAACAAAGACAAACAGGTGCCCGACGGGCCTAACGTCGATCCCAGTGTTAATCTAACCCCAACTGGAAACATGTCAACGGTAACCACTGACGCCGCGGCATTAGCCCAGATGAAAGAACTGTTCACTTCTGCTCAGAAAAAGTTGGACGAACAGGATAAACTCGTTGCCTCTCTCGCAAAACAGGTGGAGACCTTAACTGCGAAGGCTAGGAGTAAAATCCCGCGCGGCACCACCAGGATCCGCGGCGGCAGAAGACTCGATTTCGAGACTCCAAACATCCAGGCCGCACGGACGTACAGAGCTTCCTCGGGAAAAAACCCTAGCAAAACAGCCCCGTCCGATGTGCAGCCGATCGTGGAGAAACTTGACGTCGAACGTATCGATCTGGACATAAGTGACCAGTCTGAAGGCTCGGACCAGGATGCTGATATCTATCCGAGAAGAACGCGAAGCCAGTCCGCTCGGCAGAACGCGTCACTCGAAAAACACATGACGGAGGAAGAAGAAAACCTCTATTGGGTGGAGCAGGAAGAGCTGGCTGAAAAACAAGCCATAATCCACCGGAGCCAGCGTCGGCAGACTCAAAGGGCATCTGGAAGCCCCGATGAGATCCACGACCTCCGCGAGTACATCCCAAAAACCGCGACAGAAGTCAAAGCGGTAAAATCGCATATTCACCACGCGACAAGCGCTGCGCCCGAAATCGACAGGCTACTCGAGGAAGCACTCAAGACCCCTTTCACTTCCCGGATCACGGAAACCCACATCTAAGATCCAGGGAAGATAAAAATTCCCGTCAACGATGGCACCTCCGATCTGAAGGCACATCTGCAGTCATTCTAGATCGCGATGGGAAGATGCAAACTCAAGGAGCACGAAAAAGACGCCGGCTACTGTCTCCTCTTTGTTGAATACCTCAAAGGAGCCGCGCTCGAATGGTTCTCTCGTCTGAAGCGTAACTCAATCGGAAGTTTTTGTCAACTCGCTTCAGAGTTCCTCAAACAGTATTCCATGTTCATGGACAGGGAAACCTCGGACGTCGATCTCTGGAGTCTATCTCAAAGGGAGGACGAGCCACTCCACAATTTCATGAATAGATTCAAGATAGTAATGGCAAGAGTAACTGGAATCAGCGACAAAGTAGCAGTCGACGCTCTGCGGAAAACTCTCTGGTACCGATCTAAACTCCGGCAGTTGATATCTCTCGAGAAACCGAGAGCAATCCAGGACGCTCTGCACAAGGAAACGGACTTCATCATAATGGAAGAAGAGATGAAGATCCTCTCCCAGAAACACAACCCGCAGAAAACGTCAGCAAAAAGGAGGAGTTTTCGTAACGATAAGTATATCCACCACGAAGGGGAAGATCTCCAGCGCGAGCACAACTACGCCATCAATTCTGAACAAGGGAAAACTTCTAGAAACACCTGGACTAGTGTTGGGGTCAAAAACGGTTATCTCGAAATCCACGGCTAAAGATCCTTCCAAACTCAAAGATTTCCCGCACGGACGACTGACGGGGGAAAGATCGAACAACGGAAAACCCACGGACAGCAAGACGGCCTGGCGACCGGCGGCACGCGGGCCGGCCTGGCGCCGGCGGCACGCGTCATGCGGGCCGGCCTGGCGCCGGCGGCATGCGTCACGCGGGCCGGCTTGGCGCCGGCGGCACACCCGGTCTGGCGCCGGCGGCACGCGTTCCGCAAGCCGGCCTGGCACCGGCGGCACCCCAGCCTGGCGCCGGTCGACGGCCCTCGTCCTGGTCTCCTTCCCATCATGCTCGGTCTGATCCCATCATGCAAGGGTACGTAGGCAACCCGCCAACCGGCGGATTCAGCTATCCCCCCAATAAAAAAAAGGGGGGGGGGAGTGGGTACGTATACTTGTATACTCCCACAAATTTCGAAGACTCTAAAATTTTCGAAACTTTCTCACGACTTTTTCAAATCAGCCGAAACGGCCACAACAACGGATCTAGTATCCACTAAGCGATTATTACATCCAAAAAACAAATCCCGGAGGGCCAACACTTCACAAAGCAAAATGAATGTAGACGTTTCTCCCTGGGTCGAATTTACGCAACCCCTTGGTCCTGCGTCCAAAACGGAGACAACAGTTTTCCGGCTGCGAACATTCGCAAAAACATCCCCAAAAGCCCGCAAGCGTTTCAACACGAGATGTGGCATAAGGAAAAATCGACCTTCAGCACTGCGAGACGTCGCTAACGCTTGAAGGACATTCTTTTACGCAAAACATTGCAGACGAAATCTTCGTCTCTGAACATACAAACACACCTCAAAACGGTATCATTTCGTTGTTGCTGATCACAACAAACGAACTCTAACGTCCTAGACAGACAAATAGCCGCCCTTCAAGGGGAAGGCTCTCTTACATCCGACAAGGATAAACATAGGGCGCTATACAAGAAATCCAAAATTTTGGTCTAGCTCTTCGTAAAGGAAGTAGCTCGACTCACGCCCAAACAAATCATATAAGCCGACAACAATTCGCGGATTTTAAACGGTACGAGTCAGGTTAAAATCGAAAACAGGCAAAACAAAAGCCGATTTGTCATCGCAAAGCCTCAGTCCGAGAGTAAACCTAGGTCTTGCCCTAAACCCAGCCACGCTGGATCTTGACATCTCACAGACATAGTATGGTATACGAGATCCAAAAATTTGTCTCTTCACTTAAGCCTGTTTGTTTCACGAACTTCTCGCGTAAATCGGTAAACCGCGGAAAATCTCGCTTTATGCAAACAATAGGTACGGTGATCATCGGGGAACTAGGAATGAGACGACAACTCACACCCTCTTTCTCATACTTCAAAAAACTGAAGTTCATAAATAATCGAAAACGTTTCATAGATTGAGACCGCAAAAGTTCAAACAAAACCCCAAAAAGGGGCAGGGATTCGAAGCCACTAAGGGCCAGTCCCGTAAATACATCATGGCCTCTTAATGGCCGAAACACATATAAAACAAAATCCCAGAAGGGATTGATAAACCTAGACGCTCCCAGGAGCGTCACCATCATCCTCACTCGCGATAGGGATAGCCTCGCCGTCACCTCCCTCGGTCGCATCGCCACTACCCGCCTCGTCCACACCAGCTTCGCAATCCACTCCCGCGCGCTCTTGATCTTCTGAGTCTTCGGAGGTCGACGCAAGGGTGCATTCGGCTTGCAGGCCAGCAAGGGTCGAATCGAAATCTCCCTCGGTGGCCGACCACTCTCGTTTGCAAGACGATAGTCTGGCTTCCTCCAAGTCCAAAGACGGGGCCTCATTACCTCGAAGCAACTCGAGCTCGCTCAAACTCCCCTCGATCCCCGATAAATCCAAGTCCCTCTTGCGGATGGCTATCAAGGACTCAAACAGGGTGGCCATCCTCGTCAGACGACCAAAAAAGTCGTTGCGGGCATCGGCAACCTCCGAGGACCTACGAGCGTTCATCTCTCTCATGAGTCTGGATCTTCTCCTGAAGACGGCGGACTTCCGAGGATTTGCTCCTCTTCTCCTTCTTCACCTTGAGTAACGAACTCGCGGTCTTCCCAAGGTCACGCTCAAGATCACTGATACGAACCTCAAGCTAGGACGTCTGGGTGGCATGGATATCCTCGACAGTCTGCAATGCAGCCTTAGTACGCTTCAGCGCTTCCTGCGACGACTCCAAATCCTTCGATAGGCGAATGGCTTCCGACCCGCACTCACCAAGCATTCCGTCAATCAGCGACACAAACTGTCCGCAAAAGAAGGAGTAAGTATCATCGTAAAAAAAAGAAAGCAATACAAGAAAATCGGACAGATTAAAATCGAACCTTGGAACGATGACGCGCCAACGGCTCTGAGAGTTCGCTCTCCTCGTTCTTCGCACCCCGTTTCTTTTTTGCTCCAGATGCCGCACCAGCCCTTGCCCTTCCCTTGGGCAACGGCACGGCACCAGCCGCTGGCAGTCCCAAGACAAGTTCCCTCTTCGCCGGGGGAAGAGGTGCAGATTCTATTGCATCCCCTCTTCTGGAGATCACGATTGGAGCTGTCAAAGAACCCGATGGATGGACCTGAACATCAAGAGTCTGTTCGGGAACAATAGCCCCTTCCGCAGACGGGAGGGCATTGGATGGGACTTCGGGGTTGGGGACCGGAGGAAAAGGCGAAGGGACCGAAGGAGCAGGCAAAGAGATCGGAGAAACAGGCAAAGGAGTTGGAGCCGCGGAAGGAACAACGGGCGTCTCAGTCCTCGCCCGCTTTGAGCCTTTCGCAGCACTACGCCGTAATAGCTTAGCCTTTAAAGAATCAAACCCATCAATAAGGGACGGAGTAGCCTCCTGAACGGCCTGAACGGCCGGAGCTTGGCTGGCCGGAACCGACGGAACTTGGCCGGCCTCACCCATCTCAACATCAGAATCATTCTTTTCAACCTGGGATGAAGACATTTTCTTTCTTGAGAGAGAAGAAGAGAGAATTTGAAAAGATGTGAAGAATGAGAAGGGAAGGCTGGCTATTTATAAGAAAAGGGGGATGATGACACAGGTTTCCTGCGGAAAAATCCTTAGCCAAAAATTCCGATATTCAAAAAATTCGAATCACTCGCCCGCAAAATCGTCTCCGATCTAACGAGCTGGGGGGCTAACTGTTGGGATCAAAAACGGTTATCTCGAAATCCACGGCTAAAGATCCTTCCAAACTCAAAGATTTCCCGCACAGACGACTGACGGGGGAAAGATCGAACAACGGAAAACCCACGGACAGCAAGACGGCTTGGCGACCGGCGGCACGCATCACGCGGGCCGGCCTGGCGCCGGCGGCACGCGTCACACGGGCCGGCCTGGCGCCGGCGGCACACCCGGCGTGGCACCGGCGGCACGCGTCACGCGGGCCGCCTGGCGCCGGCGGCACGCGTCACGCGGGCCGGCCTGGCGCCAGCGGCACACCCGGCCTGGCGCCAGCGGCACACCCGGCCTGGCGCCAGCGGCACGCGTCACTCGGGCTGGCCTGGCGACGGCGGCACGCGTTCCGCAAGCCGGCCTGGCGCCGGCGGCACGCGTTCCGCAAGCCGGCCTGGCGCCGGCGGCACCCCGGCCTGGCGCCGGTCGACGGCCCTCGTCCTGGTCTCGGTCCCATCATGCTCGGTCTGATCCCATCTTGGCTTGTTTGATCGATCCTCGTGAGTTTGATACGATCACGGCTATGAAATGAACATCTTTCGATTCGGTTGAAATCGTCCTCGATGTTTTACGACAAAAACTAGAAGGATTGGATTTCTCGTAGAAGATATCGTAAAAAATAAAGATCGATTAACTTGATCATCGATCCTTTAAGCTATACGGTTTATTTTACGAGAAAGATAGTCTTTCCGAGAAATCGTATAAAACGTTCAACGACTTAAGACAAGTCCACGGACTTACTTACGATTTTAAGGATTCAGGCCCAATCAGGCTACGACGGTTTATCCGATTTCCCGAACGTCGGATAAACATCAAGTCACCGAAAAATAGCGGAAAACTCGAGGATAATTACGAAGACCGACGAAAATAGAACATTTCTTGAAGAGATAAGCTTGGGCCCAAAGGCGAGGTCCATCATCCTAAGGCAAACCGACCTTGGAGTGGATATATAAGGAGAGCAAGAGTAGAAGAGGAGGGCATCCGAAAATTAGACTTTGAGCATCCTGCTAGCTTAGAAGAACTAGGGTTTAGGTGGTTAGACTAGCGGAGCAAGGCTTAGGACGTTTGGCTGCCTGCGACTCTATCTTTTTCTTTAATCGCAAATCTCTTTGTCTTTCGGAAAATCCTTGTACTCGTATCTGTCATCTAATAAAACGCCCTCGGGCAAATATTACGATTCCCATCTTTGTCTTCTGTTTATTTTATCGATTTCGTGTGGCAACGCAGAGAATCCGGACCTTCAAGGAAAGTCGGGTTTACTTGGCTTTCCTCCGCAATCTTATTTATCGGAAATTGACGGTGTGAATTTCGGTTCCCACAACTAGGAACCAGTGCAAGGATAAATCCTACTGGGAGTTCCACTAGACCAGAGGTCACTCCACCACAAAATGCAAGGTCCTCGGCGCTAGACTCGCTGCAAAGCTCCTCGCCGGCGAACTGTCGAAGGTCACGAGCGTAAAAGACCTGGTCTTGGATTCCGACCAACCTCCCAAAACTGATAAAGAATCTCCCGAGAGAGATACACGCGAGAACAAGTCGGGGGAGAAACGCGGAAGAAGACAAGACGACCGCGGAAACGATAACAACCGTCGAAGGGTGAATATGATCATCAGAGGATCACAATTCTGTCAAGATTCGGTCTCGTCGATCAAAGCTTACGGTCGGAAGGCAGAAACAAGTTATAACTGGCAAACCCGGTCCCGACCGATGACATGCATATTGATGCAATCACTTTCGAAGAAAGCGAAACCAATGATATCGACAAACCGCACTGTGATCCGTTAGTCATCGATTTGGTAATCCGAGACCTCGAAGTCGCCAGGATCCTTGTCGACATAGGAAGCACGGTCAACGTCATCTACCGCGACACACTTCGAAGAATGAGTATCGAACTCGGAGAAGTCGTCCTGGAACCAAAACCTCTCACAGGTTTTTCGGGCACGATGTCAATGACCCTCAGATCTATCAAACTTCCCGTAATGTCTAAGGATGTGACAAAAATCGTCGACTTCATGGTAGTCGACACTCCTGCCATCTTGATCAATGCCATGAAAACAGTACCTTCGACTTACCACCTCGGCATCAAATTCCCAACCCCGAACGGAACATAAACTTCGACAAACTCGGAACACCCCAGCGGTCAACCCAAAGAAATCAAAGAAACCTCAGGACTCCTACCAGAGCTCCGCAAAAAGCGATCCGGAACCATCGGATCAGGCAACGACTCGGGACGATAGCATCATTTCTGAATCCATCGCCTCACTGGCGGACAGCCCAACTCCGGAAACAATCGTCGACCCAGCTTTGGCCCCAGTAGCCAAAGTAACTGAAGCGACCCCCTCTAGCGAGTAGGAACACCCGCGGAAACCAGCAGAACTACGAGATGGCTTGATCCTCGAAAGAGGAACGTAGGCAGCTTGTCCTATTGACAAGTTTAGCTATCCCCCTCTCCAAAAAGGGGGGGGGGGGGAGTGGGTACATATACTCATATACTCCCATAAAGTTTGAAATATCCGTGCTTGTACTCGAAATTTTCGAAACTTTTTAATAAAATTTGTTTTTTCCGATCTCACGAATCACTCGCAATAAGCCTCTACACCGTCCAAGCAATCCTTGGACGGAAACCAGTTCTTGTTTTAAAAACAGTCACGGTCAAGTAAGACCTAAAATGTACACGTCTTCTCCAAAAAGAGAGAAGATCGAAACCACCTTATAAAAGATATATCTTTCGGGAAAAGCGAGACGTCGAGAACAATCCTCGAAAGATCTTATCTAAGCACGCCGTCCATCCACGACTTAAAAAAAAATGATGATCGTCGATTGGCCTCGACGAACATTCCTGAAAAATGTTCTCCAAAGAGAACTCGTAGTCAAACCTTTCATAAAAAGTAAAGGTTATCTTACATCCGACAAGGATATCATAGCGCGCTATACAAAAAATCCGAAATTTTGGTCAGCACTCCAGACAGTCTCTGGAAGATGCTCGGTTCTTCCCATACAAGTCGTATAAGCCGGCGTCAAGCCGCGGACTTTAAAACGGAAAGAACCAGGTAAAAATCGCCGACAGGAAAAACGAAAGCCGATTAGTAATCGCATAGCCGTAGGGCCGAAAGTAAACCTAGGTCTTGCCCTACACCCAGTCCTACTGGTCCACAAACATTACAAGACATGATACAAAAAAAAATGTCCCGTCGCCCACGTCTATAACGCTCACAAAAACTTCGTAGAAACTCCAAAGCATTTACGAATATCTTTATCTCGAAAAAAGCCAGCGGACAAGCGACAAAACACGAGTCGAGATATGAAGTGACTACTCATATCTCATCCTCGACACTTGACAGAAGTATAAACTAAAAACATTCATTATATATATTAGGAGCCGCAAAACGGCTGGGATTTAAAGCCACCGGCCAGTCCCGAAATACATAAAGATACACGACCTCACAAGGTCGTGGCATACACAGATAAGAAAGGCCACACTCGGCCAAGCATACAAATCTCGAGATAAAAACTAAGGGAAATAATCCCAACGATCCTCAAAGCTCAAAGTCAAAGAACCCGGACAAGGAGACCCCGAACGAGCTCACAGGCTGGTCCACCTCTCCGTCCGCGACTCCGGCACCTTCATCACCAACACCGGCTCCCGCTTCCACCGTTTCCTCCGAGACCTCGATGGAATCCCAAAGCTGTCAGACCCTTCCTTCGATCGGAGGAACCAAGGATTCGGCATGGGCGCACCCGTCCATGAGACCCGGCATCTCAGCGACCTCGACAGGAAAGGAGAAGTCCTTGTTCTGCGACTTGTAGAGGGTAGCGATCGAGCCACGGCACTCACGAAAATCACCCACGAATTCCTGAGCATCCTTAAAGCTCTCGAATTCAGTGGCAAACAAAGCGGCCCTCTGCTTCATCTCGGCGACAATCGTTCTCTTTCCTCTCCTCTCCGCACGGACAAGGGCCCGAGAATGGATCTCAGCCTGTCTCCGGCTCTGTCCCTCGACCTCCTTCTGAAACCGAAAGAGTTCTCTTTCAGCCTCCTCGGCTTTGAAGTGAGAGATACGCGATTCCCGGAAACTTCCGTCAAGCGCCGCATTGAACACCCTCATCCCTTGCATGAACTTAAGATCAGAAAAGGAAACAAAAAAATAATATATCGAAATTCAGATCAAAGTTCAAAGGATAAACCTCGTTGATTAAACAGAAACCTTCAGCGACTACTTTCCACCTCGACTCTTTGTCCAGCGACTCATGAGTAGTGAAACCGGGAGGGAGATCGGCAAAAAAGTCGCTAGGAGGGGGAACCTCTCTGAATCCACTCCTTTCCCCTGGGGTGAAACTAGGGTTCCATCCTGGCAGTGGAGGGTCTCCCGAGGCGTTCTCAGAGGCAACCCCTTTGCCTTTCCGAGACCTGGTTCTCTGCCTCTGAGCAGGCAAGACATCAATGACCGGTTCTACGTCGTACGGAACATCAAGAGGCTGGGAGACGGCTCGAGATCGATGGAGCTCCACCGTGCTTCGAATCCGTTCAACGGTGAAGGAGTTCCAGAAGAATGGCCTGTCGCGGAGAAGATCTTGCTTGGCAAAAAGATCGGCAGGAGTCGGCGGAAGGATCCTGTTAACTGCAAGATAATAAAAAAAAATCATCTTCACGTGTTTTCAAGGTATCAAAACAAAAAGCGCAACTAGTCGTATTACCACTGTTGAAGTTCCACTCCTGACAGAATAGGTGGAGGTAGCTCTCCTAGACATACTCCCCAACAAAGAAAAAGCACTCGAACCATGTCTTGCGGTGCGAAGTATGCCCCTGAATTATAGCCATGTTCTTCTTTGGCACCATGCGGTATGAGCCATCGATCCCCGTTCCTTTCGTAAACCAAAATCCCTCGAAGTCGCCAGGGTTAAGATCCATTTCTAGCTCGTAGCTCGAGATCAACACGCCAAGCCAATGCTGCAAGGACGGAACGTTTAGCTGGCTGATCGAAAACCCAAAGTGGTGAAGCACGCGGACGATGGTGCCGGGGATCGGAAACCAAATGCGGCAATACGCCAGGAAGGCCTCGTAGCAAGTAAAGAAACCTTTCGGAGGGTTCCTCGTGCTCTCGTTGCCACTCGGGATCCGAAATACGACTCCACTTGGAATCTGCTAAAAGTTCCGGAGAGTCGTAAGGTAGTCGGAAGAGACCATGCTCGGCGTGAGGGGTGCGTTCGACGACCTCAGAGGCCTCTTAGGGATTGGAATGTCTTGCAGAGGTGGAAGCGAGCCGCAAAGAGCTTTGTAGTACGCATCCTTTGCGTCTTCCTCAACTTCAAACTCTTCTTTCGGGGTGATCACCTCATTAGCAGTAGAGTCAATCAAAGATGAGTGTGAGGGAGAATGCCTCTTTGAAGATCCTTTTCTTGAAGACATTTTCTTTGTATAAGGAAAGAGAGAAAGAGAAGAGAAATTCCTATCGTAGAGGTAAGTTCTTGCGAGGAGTAAGTAAAGAATGATAAAAAACTTACTCCACCTATATAGGCAAAAAAGGAGAGTTACTATTCACTCTTGGCTTTCGGCAAACAATTACGTCTCTACACCTTCCTAACGAGCTATACCGCGAGCTAGGACCTGTTACCAAAACTCCACGGAACCTAGATAGCCGGGGGGCTAACTGTTAGGGTCAAAATCGGTCACGACGGAATCGATGCCCAAAAGTCCTCGGAAAAACCAAATCTCGGTCAAAACTTCAAAAGCTGAGAAAACGAATAACCGAAATGGATCGCCCGACGAGCACGTGTCTACTCGCCGGCGAGCACGACCATAGCACGAGTCAGCTCGCCCGGCGAGTACGACCGCGTTGCAGGTCAATTCGCCGGCGAGCTCGACCGAGGCACGGGTCAACTCGCCTGGCGAGTACGACCGCGTTGCAGGTCAATTCGACGGCGAGCTCGACCGAGGCATGGGTCAACTCGCCCGGCGAATACGACCGCGTTGCGGGTCAACTCGCCGGCGAGCTCGACCGAGGCACGGGTCAGCTCGCCCGGCGAGTACGACCGCGTTGCGGGTTAACTCGCCGGCGAGCTCGACCCTGGCGTGGGTCAGCTCGCCCGGCGAGCGCGGCCAACCCTTCGTGGACCATTCCGAACCTGGTCCCATCCCATAACCATGCATCTTCGTCCAAAGTTTCCGTAACTCAGTCGTCGGGTCCGTGGACACGATACCAATGTTCCCTCTAAAAACATCGTCGAAAGTCTTCGGGAAATTGGGAAGGTTATGTCTCTCGAACGGTTTCCCACTCTTCGTAATAGAACAGGTTACGGTTAACTTAACATCAACTGCCTCGGCTATGCGAAGAGACGAGGTTCCGTTGGGAAAATCATGCCTATACCAAAGACTACTTCGCGAGTAAAATCGTAAAAACGCTTGTCTCGATACGGCCCAAAGAGGGTCCAAATTGCGGACAATGTCCCATCTATGATCCCAAAAGACTTGAGCCCAAAGACTAGTATGACTGTTTATCTCATCGGCGGAAAGAGATAAATGTCAAATTTCCGCGAAGATAAATGTCAATTTTCGCGAAGATAAATGTCAATTTTCCGAAGATAATCACGAAAAAAAACGAGATATGGAAAAGCCCGCTTCGTGATAAGTCCGGCCCGAGAAGAGGTAAACCGACCTAAAGGAGGAGTATATAAGGAGGACTTAGGACGAAGAGCAAAGGGGGAGAAATCAGAGCAAACTTAGCACTTAGAGCAATTTAGGCAATTTTCCGTTTTTTATTATCGAGCTGCAAGTCAACTAGGTTAGAACTTAGGTTGCTAGACTAGCGAACTTACCGACAGCTCTCGTAGCCGAGACTCTCACCTGTTGTTCACGCTCAAACGCAGATTCAGAAATAAGATATTTTTGCTCTCTTTTTGTTTTTACGATTTATTATCGCATACTTTTCGTCTTATTGATTGTGTTGTGCATGGCTCAGCAGATAACCGGGACCTTCAGGGAAAGCTAGGTTAACTTGGCTTTCCTCCGATTAACAAAACTCGACGGTGTGATTCTTGGTTCCCACACTCTCTTTAAAAAAAAGATCGGAACTGTTCATCCTTGTACTGTTCATTGAAACACTGTTCATCCTGGTACTGTTCACCTCGACACTGTTCACCTGATGTCGATCGACACTGTTCATCCCCCGTCGATCGACACTGTTCATCTCCGTCGATCGACACTGTTCATCCCCCGTCGATCGACACTGTTCATCCCCGTCGATCGACACTGTTCATCCCCGTCGATCGACACTGTTCATCCCGTGTCGATCGACACTGTTCATCTCCTGTTGATCGACATTGTTCATACAGCGTCGATCGACACTGTTCATCGCGATACTGTTCATCCGAACACTTTTCATCGCGACATTGTTCATCTGAATAATCTTCATCGTGACACTGTTTACCTGAACACTGTTCCCCCGAACACTGTTCATCATGACAATGTTCAATGTTCATCAAATTTCGAACAACTTTACCAGCGTGGAGACAGAGAAGGTCGAGGTGCTCATACTTATGGTCGATGAGAATGGTATCTGACGAGACAAAGAAGGTCGCCCTCGCAGCAGCACAGGACAATTGATTAATGCAGAGGGTGCTGTAATCCCTGATGTGATTGCTGTTGCTGAGATGAATAATTTTGATCTGAACCGCGAATGGTATGATTGGAGAAGTGAGGACCCTTTTCAAGGTCTTCCTCATGAAGATCCCAGAGACCTTATCAAAGAACTTGAGGAGCTAGCCTTGGCAAGCTAGCAGAACGAAGTATCTGTAGACCACATTATCTGCAAGATTTTCCCCTATTCTCTATCTGGAGATGCATTTAGCTGGTTTAGTCAGCTGCAGCCAAGATCTTTAACCTGTTGGGAGGACATTAAAACCGTCTTCCTCAACAAATTTCTCTATGAAGCTGCAGCAATTCGACAGCGAAGCTTGATGATATGTTAGATGAGATGATTAAAGGTCGGGAGAAGGAATTGATGTCTAGTTTCAGTAAGATGTTGGGTATAGTCTACACTGAGCCGAATGACTTATCTGAAACCCTGAGCACTCACATCAAGAAGCCAGACATTCAGGTTCAACATGCAGATGAGGGTACGGAGAGGGACGAACTGAACAGAGGACAGCTGGTCAACCATAATATGGTAGAGGATGATAACATAGATCTTGAGAGCTCAACATAGTAGAAGAAGCTGATATCAGTGATCCAGCCTCAACATCGATCAGCATTAGCACCTCAGCATCGATCGACAACAGCACCTCACCATCGATCGACACAAACTCTTGTTGTCGATCGATACCACTCAAAATTCCTGAAAGATCGAGTTGTCCTCTGAACATTGCAGACTCGACACATAAAAGCACTGATGTACCAAGTTGTTATCCTGCCTTAGATGTAGACAGAGAGATTACCATGGAAGATCTCTTGGAGTCAGAGGATAGAAAACAGCTTGGAGATTTGAATTCGAGTAGAGAAGTTCCTACAGAATACTTCTTGGAACCAGAGGATGAAGAACAGCCTGAAAATTTGGGTGATCAGCACACTTCGGAAAAGGATCTGCAAACTTCACCTAAGGTTAGCATCGTTCTACACCAACATGATAAGATTGATCGACACCCGCCCTTCATCACCGGTCGATACCCACCCTACATCATCGATCTACACCCACCCTACATCATCGATCGACATGCAATAAACATCATCAATCTACACCTACTCGACTACATCGATCGACACCGACAGATGATATCGATCGACACCCATCGTTGGACGAGCTGCAAGGATACATAGTTGAGTTGGAACCAGTTGAGGAAAGAGAGTACAAGTCTGAGGCCTCACACCGTGCTGTCACCAAACATTTGAGACCACCTATCTGAGCAGAAGAAGCTGTTGGGTTTCTTAAAATAGTAAAGAGGATACATGACCCTATGATGTTTGTGGTTCCATGCGCTGTATTTGAAGTTGAATCTCCTATCCCACCAGATAGAAGTGTGCATCTATGTTGAGATATAGAGGTGACGTCGACATAGACTTAACAAAGGAGTATCAAACAACATCAACAAACAGGCATCGATCGACACTACAACTTCAACATCGATCGACGTCCATCACGTATCAGAGCAGAATGAGTTTGAAGTGTATCAAGGTCTTTTTGATGGAGGTACCACCAGGCGATCAGACAAGTCTGGGGAAAGAGGAGGAAGAATTGGAAGAAGAGAAAAAGGACCAAGGGCAGTCCTCAGTTATCATTCATTCCTCACTTCTCAAATGGGGTCAGAAAATCCAGAGTGCACAGCAGATGCTTCTCACAGCCATTTTCAAAAGCACTCCTTATTGCTGAGATGATAGAGGAGAAGAGTCTATGGAGGAGGCTTACACAAAAGAATGATAAAGCTTCAGAGAGTAGACATTGAGACTTGGTTTGGAGAAAGTTCTCATTCTCATCCGGACTGAATCAGATCTCCAGAAGTCAAGCTAATGACTAAAAATAAGCGCTGAGTGGGAGGCAACGCACTGTTAGGTCAAAAAAGAAGATGAACAGTGCATGACGGTACTGTAGCAATACCGATCAACACTGTAGCAAGAAAATCGATCGACATTGTTGCAGTTATATCGATCGACACTGTACCAGCGACATCGATCGACACTATAGCAGCGATACTGTAGCAGAATTACTGTTCACTGAAAAAAACCAGATAAGTTTAAATTTCATTTTACTTTCATATATTACTGATTTCTTGTATTTCTCTTAACTTTAGGTTAAACAAAGACCTGAGGAAGATGAGTTTGTACAAGAATCGACGATGGTTGCGCAACATTGATCGACGGAGCATCAGGAGTATCGATCGCCACTTAACTGTGTTAATTGACACTCATATCATAAGCAGGTATACCATTTTTTCTTGTTAAATATTGTCCTTATGATTTATTTTCCCACCAATCTTAGATTGTATAAGTCTGGTGATAGTGTTTTTTAAGTCTGGGGGAGGTTCTACTAATATTGTGTTTTAGTTAGCTATTAAAAAAACAGATTCGTGTAGACAATTGCTCGGCAAATTGACCGATGAGACCATGTTGATATCGTTTGTTGGGGTCAAAATCGGTCAACGACGAAATCGTCACCCGAAAGTCCTCAAAAGAAAAACCAAGTGACGATCAAATCCAAGAAATGGATCATCACTCGATGAACTCACAAGAAGGCATGAACGGACCGTGAGCCCCGGGGATCAACGAAGGCAAGCAGGCACCGGTGGGCGCAGGACACGGCACGGGCGGCAGGCTTGTCCTGTCCCGTCTGGCGCCGGCGGCAAGGGTCCTGGTTCCCATCTATGCAATCGTCTCGTGATCTCGAGCAACGGCACCATCTTGGTCCCTTAAACCCATGTCCGGATTGTCCGCAAACTATAAATGATTCTTCTGCAAAGCCTTCTCGATTGTTTAAAAGTTCACCTTTTAAACGTCTAAAGCTTGAAGCCACATTACTCAAACCCTTGAAAACGGTTATCTCGAAATCTACGGCTAAAGATCCTTCCAAAACTCAAAGATTTCCCTCACGAACGACTAACAGGGAAAGATCGAACAACGGAAAATCCACGGACGGCAAGACGGCCCGGCACCGGCGGCACGCGTCACGCGGGCCGGCCTGGCGCCGGTGTTACCCCGGCCTGGCCCCGGCAGCACGCGTTCCGCAAGCTGGCCTGGCGCCGGCGGCAAGCCCCCTGACGCCGGTCGACGGCCCTCGTCCTGGTCTCGGTCCCATCATGCTCGGTCTGATCCCATCTTGGCTTGTTCGGATCAAACTTCGTGAGTTTGGTACGATCACGGTTATTCTAAACACCAAACATCTCGACTATACGAGGAATTGGGGTTCCTTCGGAAAAACCGAAACCTTCAAAGACTGTTCTTTCGAAAAACCGTAAAAACGTCTAAACGGCCCGACGTGGCCAAAACGGCCCACTTACGATTTTCCGAAAAAGGAAGGATAACTATGACGGTTTATCCTTATCCTCACGTAAGAGATAAATGTCAAGTTTCCAGAAGATAAACCTAGGTCTTGCCCTACACCCAGTCCTACTGGTCCACAAACATTACAAGACATGATACAAAAAAAAATGTCCCGTCGCCCACGTCTATAACGCTCACAAAAACTTCGTAGAAACTCCAAAGCATTTACGAATATCTTTATCTCGAAAAAAGCCAGCGGACAAGCGACAAAACACGAGTCGAGATATGAAGTGACTACTCATATCTCATCCTCGACACTTGACAGAAGTATAAACTAAAAACATTCATTATATATATTAGGAGCCGCAAAACGGCTGGGATTTAAAGCCACCGGCCAGTCCCGAAATACATAAAGATACACGACCTCACAAGGTCGTGGCATACACAGATAAGAAAGGCCACACTCGGCCAAGCATACAAATCTCGAGATAAAAACTAAGGGAAATAATCCCAACGATCCTCAAAGCTCAAAGTCAAAGAACCCGGACAAGGAGACCCCGAACGAGCTCACAGGCTGGTCCACCTCTCCGTCCGCGACTCCGGCACCTTCATCACCAACACCGGCTCCCGCTTCCACCGTTTCCTCCGAGACCTCGATGGAATCCCAAAGCTGTCAGACCCTTCCTTCGATCGGAGGAACCAAGGATTCGGCATGGGCGCACCCGTCCATGAGACCCGGCATCTCAGCGACCTCGACAGGAAAGGAGAAGTCCTTGTTCTGCGACTTGTAGAGGGTAGCGATCGAGCCACGGCACTCACGAAAATCACCCACGAATTCCTGAGCATCCTTAAAGCTCTCGAATTCAGTGGCAAACAAAGCGGCCCTCTGCTTCATCTCGGCGACAATCGTTCTCTTTCCTCTCCTCTCCGCACGGACAAGGGCCCGAGAATGGATCTCAGCCTGTCTCCGGCTCTGTCCCTCGACCTCCTTCTGAAACCGAAAGAGTTCTCTTTCAGCCTCTTCGGCTTTGAAGTGAGAGATACGCGATTCCCGGAAACTTCCGTCAAGCGCCGAATTGAACACCCTCATCCCTTGCATGAACTTAAGATCAGAAAAGGAAACAAAAAAATAATATATCGAAATTCAGATCAAAGTTCAAAGGATAAACCTCGTTGATTAAACAGAAACCTTCAGCGACTACTTTCCTCCTCGACTCTTCGTCCAGCGACTCATGAGTAGTGAAACCGGGAGGGAGGTCGGCAAAAAAGTCGCTAGGAGGGGGAACCTCGCTGAATCCACTCCTTTCCCCTGGGGTGAAACTAGGGTTCCATCCTGGCAGTGGAGGGTCTCCCGAGGCGTTCTCAGAGGCAACCCCTTTGCCTTTCCGAGACCTGGTTCTCTGCCTCTGAGCAGGCAAGACATCAATGACCGGTTCTACGTCGTACGGAACATCAATAGGCTGGGAGACGGCTCGAGATCGATGGAGCTCCACCGTGCTTCGAATCCGTTCAACGGTGAAGGAGTTCCAGAAGAATGGCCTGTCGCGGAGAAGATCTCGCTTGGCAAAAAGATCGGCAGGAGTCGGCGGAAGGATCCTGTTAACTGCAAGATAATAAAAAAAAATCATCTTCACGTGTTTTCAAGGTATCAAAACAAAAAGCGCAACTAGTCGTATTACCACTGTTGAAGTTCCACTCCTGACAGAATAGGTGGAGGTAGCTCTCCTAGACATACTCCCCAACAAAGAAAAAGCACTCGAACCATGTCTTGCGGTGCGAAGTATGCCCCTGAATTATAGCCATGTTCTTCTTTGGCACCATGCAGTATGAGCCATCGATCCCCGTTCCTTTCGTAAACCAAAATCCCTCGAAGTCGCCAGGGTTAAGATCCATTTCTAGCTCGTAGCTCGAGATCAACACGCCAAGCCAATGCTGCAAGGACGGAACGTTTAGCTGGCTGATCGAAAACCCAAAGTGGTGAAGCACGCGGACGATGGTGCCGGGGATCGGAAACCAAATGCGGCAATACGCCAGGAAGGCCTCGTAGCAAGTAAAGAAACCTTTCGGAGGGTTCCTCGTGCTCTCGTTGCCACTCGGGATCCGAAATACGACTCCGCTTGGAATCTGCTAAAAGTTCCGGAGAGTCGTAAGGTAGTCGGAAGAGACCATGCTCGGCGTGGGGGGTGCGTTCGACGACCTCACAGGCCTCTTAGGGATTGGAATGTCTTGCAGAGGTGGAAGCGAGCCGCAAAGAGCTTTGTAGTACGCATCCTTTGCGTCTTCCTCAACTTCAAACTCTTCTTTCGGGGTGATCACCTCATTAGCAGAAGAGTCAATCGAAGATGAGTGTGAGGGAGAATGCCTCTTTGAAGATCCTTTTCTTGAAGACATTTTCTTTGTATAAGGAAAGAGAGAAAGAGAAGAGAAATTCCTATCGTAGAGGTAAGTTCTTGCGAGGAGTAAGTAAAGAATGATAAAAAACTTACTCCACCTATATAGACAAAAAAGGAGAGTTACTATTCACTCTTGGCTTTCGGCAAACAATTACGTCTCTACACCTTCCTAACGAGCTATACCGCGAGCTAGGACCTGTTACCAAAACTCCACGGAACCTAGATAGCCGGGGGGCTAACTGTTAGGGTCAAAATCGGTCACGACGGAATCGATGCCCAAAAGTCCTCGGAAAAACCAAATCTCGGTCAAAACTTCAAAAGCTGAGAAAACGAATAACCGAAATGGATCGCCCGACGAGCACGTGTCTACTCGCCGGCGAGCACGACCATAGCACGAGTCAGCTCGCCCGGCGAGTACGACCGCGTTGCAGGTCAATTCGCCGGCGAGCTCGACCGAGGCACGGGTCAACTCGCCTGGCGAGTACGACCGCGTTGCAGGTCAATTCGACGGCGAGCTCGACCGAGGCATGGGTCAACTCGCCCGGCGAATACGACCGCGTTGCGGGTCAACTCGCCGGCGAGCTCGACCGAGGCACGGGTCAGCTCGCCCGGCGAGTACGACCGCGTTGCGGGTTAACTCGCCGGCGAGCTCGACCCTGGCGTGGGTCAGCTCGCCCGGCGAGCGCGGCCAACCCTTCATGGACCATTCCGAACCTGGTCCCATCCCATAACCATGCATCTTCGTCCAAAGTTTCCGTAACTCAGTCGTCGGGTCCGTGGACACGATACCAATGTTCCCTCTAAAAACATCGTCGAAAGTCTTCGGGAAATTGGGAAGGTTATGTCTCTCGAACGGTTTCCCACTCTTCGTAATAGAACAGGTTACGGTTAACTTAACATCAACTGCCTCGGCTATGCGAAGAGACGAGGTTCCGTTGGGAAAATCATGCCTATACCAAAGACTACTTCGCGAGTAAAATCGTAAAAACGCTTGTCTCGATACGGCCCAAAGAGGGTCCAAATTGCGGACAATGTCCCATCTATGATCCCAAAAGACTTGAGCCCAAAGACTAGTATGACTGTTTATCTCATCGGCGGAAAGAGATAAATGTCAAATTTCCGCGAAGATAAATGTCAATTTTCGCGAAGATAAATGTCAATTTTCCGAAGATAATCACGAAAAAAAACGAGATATGGAAAAGCCCGCTTCGTGATAAGTCCGGCCCGAGAAGAGGTAAACCGACCTAAAGGAGGAGTATATAAGGAGGACTTAGGACGAAGAGCAAAGGGGGAGAAATCAGAGCAAACTTAGCACTTAGAGCAATTTAGGCAATTTTCCGTTTTTTATTATCGAGCTGCAAGTCAACTAGGTTAGAACTTAGGTTGCTAGACTAGCGAACTTACCGACAGCTCTCGTAGCCGAGACTCTCACCTGTTGTTCACGCTCAAACGCAGATTCAGAAATAAGATATTTTTGCTCTCTTTTTGTTTTTACGATTTATTATCGCATACTTTTCGTCTTATTGATTGTGTTGTGCATGGCTCAGCAGATAACCGGGACCTTCAGGGAAAGCTAGGTTAACTTGGCTTTCCTCCGATTAACAAAACTCGACGGTGTGATTCTTGGTTCCCACACTCTCTTTAAAAAAAAGATCGGAACTGTTCATCCTTGTACTGTTCATTGAAACACTGTTCATCCTGGTACTGTTCACCTCGACACTGTTCACCTGATGTCGATCGACACTGTTCATCCCCCGTCGATCGACACTGTTCATCTCCGTCGATCGACACTGTTCATCCCCCGTCGATCGACACTGTTCATCCCCGTCGATCGACACTGTTCATCCCCGTCGATCGACACTGTTCATCCCGTGTCGATCGACACTGTTCATCTCCTGTTGATCGACATTGTTCATACAGCGTCGATCGACACTGTTCATCGCGATACTGTTCATCCGAACACTTTTCATCGCGACATTGTTCATCTGAATAATCTTCATCGTGACACTGTTTACCTGAACACTGTTCCCCCGAACACTGTTCATCATGACAATGTTCAATGTTCATCAAATTTCGAACAACTTTACCAGCGTGGAGACAGAGAAGGTCGAGGTGCTCATACTTATGGTCGATGAGAATGGTATCTGACGAGACAAAGAAGGTCGCCCTCGCAGCAGCACAGGACAATTGATTAATGCAGAGGGTGCTGTAATCCCTGATGTGATTGCTGTTGCTGAGATGAATAATTTTGATCTGAACCGCGAATGGTATGATTGGAGAAGTGAGGACCCTTTTCAAGGTCTTCCTCATGAAGATCCCAGAGACCTTATCAAAGAACTTGAGGAGCTAGCCTTGGCAAGCTAGCAGAACGAAGTATCTGTAGACCACATTATCTGCAAGATTTTCCCCTATTCTCTATCTGGAGATGCATTTAGCTGGTTTAGTCAGCTGCAGCCAAGATCTTTAACCTGTTGGGAGGACATTAAAACCGTCTTCCTCAACAAATTTCTCTATGAAGCTGCAGCAATTCGACAGCGAAGCTTGATGATATGTTAGATGAGATGATTAAAGGTCGGGAGAAGGAATTGATGTCTAGTTTCAGTAAGATGTTGGGTATAGTCTACACTGAGCCGAATGACTTATCTGAAACCCTGAGCACTCACATCAAGAAGCCAGACATTCAGGTTCAACATGCAGATGAGGGTACGGAGAGGGACGAACTGAACAGAGGACAGCTGGTCAACCATAATATGGTAGAGGATGATAACATAGATCTTGAGAGCTCAACATAGTAGAAGAAGCTGATATCAGTGATCCAGCCTCAACATCGATCAGCATTAGCACCTCAGCATCGATCGACAACAGCACCTCACCATCGATCGACACAAACTCTTGTTGTCGATCGATACCACTCAAAATTCCTGAAAGATCGAGTTGTCCTCTGAACATTGCAGACTCGACACATAAAAGCACTGATGTACCAAGTTGTTATCCTGCCTTAGATGTAGACAGAGAGATTACCATGGAAGATCTCTTGGAGTCAGAGGATAGAAAACAGCTTGGAGATTTGAATTCGAGTAGAGAAGTTCCTACAGAATACTTCTTGGAACCAGAGGATGAAGAACAGCCTGAAAATTTGGGTGATCAGCACACTTCGGAAAAGGATCTGCAAACTTCACCTAAGGTTAGCATCGTTCTACACCAACATGATAAGATTGATCGACACCCGCCCTTCATCACCGGTCGATACCCACCCTACATCATCGATCTACACCCACCCTACATCATCGATCGACATGCAATAAACATCATCAATCTACACCTACTCGACTACATCGATCGACACCGACAGATGATATCGATCGACACCCATCGTTGGACGAGCTGCAAGGATACATAGTTGAGTTGGAACCAGTTGAGGAAAGAGAGTACAAGTCTGAGGCCTCACACCGTGCTGTCACCAAACATTTGAGACCACCTATCTGAGCAGAAGAAGCTGTTGGGTTTCTTAAAATAGTAAAGAGGATACATGACCCTATGATGTTTGTGGTTCCATGCGCTGTATTTGAAGTTGAATCTCCTATCCCACCAGATAGAAGTGTGCATCTATGTTGAGATATAGAGGTGACGTCGACATAGACTTAACAAAGGAGTATCAAACAACATCAACAAACAGGCATCGATCGACACTACAACTTCAACATCGATCGACGTCCATCACGTATCAGAGCAGAATGAGTTTGAAGTGTATCAAGGTCTTTTTGATGGAGGTACCACCAGGCGATCAGACAAGTCTGGGGAAAGAGGAGGAAGAATTGGAAGGAGAGAAAAAGGACCAAGGGCAGTCCTCAGTTATCATTCATTCCTCACTTCTCAAATGGGGTCAGAAAATCCAGAGTGCACAGCAGATGCTTCTCACAGCCATTTTCAAAGCTTCAAGCACTCCTTATTGCTGAGATGATAGAGGAGAAGAGTCTATGGAGGAGGCTTACACAAAAGAATGATAAAGCTTCAGAGAGTAGACATTGAGACTTGGTTTGGAGAAAGTTCTCATTCTCATCCGGACTGAATCAGATCTCCAGAAGTCAAGCTAATGACTAAAAATAAGCGCTGAGTGGGAGGCAACGCACTGTTAGGTCAAAAAAGAAGATGAACAGTGCATGACGGTACTGTAGCAATACCGATCAACACTGTAGCAAGAAAATCGATCGACATTGTTGCAGTTATATCGATCGACACTGTACCAGCGACATCGATCGACACTATAGCAGCGATACTGTAGCAGAATTACTGTTCACTGAAAAAAACCAGATAAGTTTAAATTTCATTTTACTTTCATATATTACTGATTTCTTGTATTTCTCTTAACTTTAGGTTAAACAAAGACCTGAGGAAGATGAGTTTGTACAAGAATCGACGATGGTTGCGCAACATTGATCGACGGAGCATCAGGAGTATCGATCGCCACTTAACTGTGTTAATTGACACTCATATCATACGCAGGTATACCATTTTTTCTTGTTAAATATTGTCCTTATGATTTATTTTCCCACCAATCTTAGATTGTATAAGTCTGGTGATAGTGTTTTTAAGTCTGGGGGAGGTTCTACTAATATTGTGTTTTAGTTAGCTATTAAAAAAACAGATTCGTGTAGACAATTGCTCGGCAAATTGACCGATGAGACCATGTTGATATCGTTTGTTGGGGTCAAAATCGGTCAACGACGAAATCGTCACCCGAAAGTCCTCAAAAGAAAAACCAAGTGACGATCAAATCCAAGAAATGGATCATCACTCGATGAACTCACAAGAAGGCATGAACGGACCGTGAGCCCCGGGGATCAACGAAGGCAAGCAGGCACCGGTGGGCGCAGGACACGGCACGGGCGGCAGGCTTGTCCTGTCCCGTCTGGCGCCGGCGGCAAGGGTCCTGGTTCCCATCTATGCAATCGTCTCGTGATCTCGAGCAACGGCACCATCTTGGTCCCTTAAACCCATGTCCGGATTGTCCGCAAACTATAAATGATTCTTCTGCAAAGCCTTCTCGATTGTTTAAAAGTTCACCTTTTAAACGTCTAAAGCTTGAAGCCACATTACTCAAACCCTTGAAAACGGTTATCTCGAAATCTACGGCTAAAGATCCTTCCAAAACTCAAAGATTTCCCTCACGAACGACTAACAGGGAAAGATCGAACAACGGAAAATCCACGGACGGCAAGACGGCCCGGCACCGGCGGCACGCGTCACGCGGGCCGGCCTGGAAGCCGGTGGCACCCCGGCCTGGCTCCGGCAGCACGCGTTCCGCAAGCTGGCCTGGCGCCGGCGGCAAGCCCCCTGACGCCGGTCGACGGCCCTCGTCCTGGTCTCGGTCCCATCATGCTCGGTCTGATCCCATCTTGGCTTGTTCGGATCAATCTTCGTGAGTTTGGTACGATCACAGTTATTCTAAAAACCAAACATCTCGACTATACGAGGAATTGGGATTCCTTCGGAAAAACCGAAACCTTCAAAGACTGTTCTTTCGAAAAACCGTAAAAACGTCTAAACGGCCCGACGTGGCCAAAACGACCCACTTACGATTTTCCGAAAAAGGAAGGATAACTATGACGGTTTATCCTTATCCTCACATAAGAGATAAATGTCAAGTTTCCAGAAGATAAATGTCAAGTTTCCAGAAGATAAATGTCAAGTTTTCCGAAGATAAATGTCAAGTTTCCCGATAAACACGAAGATGGACGAAAATGGAAAAAGCCCGATTCAGCCCGCGAGAAGATAGACCGTCCTAAGAAGAGTATATAAGGAGAGCTTTGGGCGAGGAGGAAATCATCACAAAAAAACTCCCAGAGCACTTAGAGCAACTTAGGCATTATTTTCCGTTTTTACTAGCGAGCTGCGACTCAACTAGGTTAGAACTTAGGTTGCTAGACTACCGAACTTTCCGACAGCTCCGGTAGCCGAGGCTCTTACCTGTTGTTCACGCTCAAACGCGGATTCGGAAATAAGATCTTTTGCTCCATTCTTTGTCCTTACGATTTTATTTCGTTTTTATATTTTCTTTGTCGTACTGATTGTGTCGTGTGCGGCCCAACAGATATCCGGGACCTTCAGGGAAGGCTTGGTTCACTTGTCTTTCCTCCAAATCAACTTAATTTGACGGTGCGAATTTCGGTTCCCACAGTTTAGCGCTAGAAGGAGGGGGGGTTACGGATCTATCTATCTCGCAACTGCACACGCTCGATCATGTCTACTGACGTCACCAAAGATCAGCCAGCGCTAGACGGAACACCCGTCGACGCCAACGTTGAGAAGACTCTAGCTGGAGATGCGTTCACAGTCACTGCTGATGCAAACACTGAGGCGCTCAGGCAAATGAAGGAACTGTTTACCTCCGCCCAGGCACGGGCGGAACAACAGGACAAGCTGATAACCTCGCTCGCAAAACAGGTCGACACCTTAACTGCGAGGAGCAAGTTTCCGCGCGGATCCACCAAGGCACGCCGCGGCAGAAGACTCGACTTCGGATCTCCCGAAGCACGAGAAAAAGATGCCCCGAAAGAGCCCACTCCCGAGGAACCGGCTCCGAAAGGACAGCAAACGACCTCGCAGAACCTTCCACTCCCGGCTACGGGAAACAAGGAAAGCGACGTCGAGCGCATCGATCTAGATATCAGCGACCAATCGGATCCTTCCGATGAAGACGCTGACATCCACCCCAAAAGGACCCGAAGCCAGTCCGCTCGGCAGACGGTATCCTTCAAAAGGCCCATGACAGAAGAGGAAGAAGAACTCTACTGGATGGAGCAGGAAGAACTCGCAGAGGATCAAACTCGGATCCATGAAAACCAGCGCCGACAAAATCGGAGGAACGCCGGTAGCAATAGCGAGATCCATGATCTCCGCGAATCTTTTAAGAAGACCGTGGCCGAAGTGAAAGCGGTGAAATCGCAAATCCATCAGGCGACCAGTTCCGCCCCCGAGATCGATAGACTTCTCGAGGAAGCACGGAAAACACCGTTCACCTCTCGGATCACGGAAACACGCATCTCAGACCCAGGGAAAATCAAAATCCTGGTCTATGACGGTACGACGGATCCTAAGTCGCACCTGCAGTCTTTCCAGATCGCAATGGGTAGGTGCAAACTCCCGGAGCGCGAACCAGACACGGGTCATTGTCTTCTCTTCGTGGAGCACCTCAAAGGCGCTGCGCTCGAATGGTTCTCCCGGCTCAAAAGGAACTCCATCGGAAGCTTCCGCCAACTGGCCTCGGCGTTTCTCAAACAATACTCCATGTTCATGGACAGAGAAACGTCCGACGTTGACCTATGGAGTCTAGCTCAGAAATAGGACGAGTCGCTCCGCGACTTCATGCGAAGGTTCAAACTGGTGATGGCCAGAGTGACGGGCATCAGCGACAATGTCGTAATCGACGCTCTGAGGAAGACTCTCTGGTATAAGTCGAAGTTCCGAAAGTGGATACTACTGGAAAAGCTGCAGACAATCCAGGATACCCTCCACAAAGCAACGGACTTCATCATCATGGAGGAAGAGATGAAGCTTCTATCGCATAAGCACGGACCACAGAAAACGTCCTCAAAAAAGAAACCCTCTCGTAACGACAAAAACGTCCATCACGAAGGGGAAGACGCCCAAGGCGAGCATAACTACGCCATCAACTCGGAGCAAGGCAAAACCTCTGGAAACACCTGGACCAAGAACCAGTACAAGGATAATTCCTACTGCGAGTTCCACGAAACCAGAGGTCACTCCACTGCGAACTGCAAGGTTCTCGGCGCCCGGCTCGCCGCAAAGCTCCTCACCGGCAAACTATCAAAGGTCAAGAGTATAAAGGACCTGCTCCTGGACTCAGACCGCCCAAAGACCAACAAAACTGTCTCCGAGGACCACGCGACCGAAAACCAATCGGGTGAAAAACGCGGAAGGAGACAGGACGACCAAGGAAACAACAACAATCGCCAGAGGGTAAACATGATCATCGGAGGATCACAATTCTACCAAGACTCAGTCTCGTCGATAAAAGCCTACGGGCGAAAAGCCGAGACAAGTTCCAACTGGTTTCCGGATAGCGATATTCCTAACCACGCGATCACTTTCGAGGAACAGGAAACTGTCGGAATCGACAAGCCTCATTGCGATCCTTTGGTTATCGACCTGGTAATCCAGGATCTCGAGGTCGGCCACATCCTCGTCGATACAAGAAGTACGGTCAACGTTATCTTCCGCGACACCCTCTACAGGATGAAGATCCCACTTGGAGAAGTCGTCCCTGAGCCAAAACCTTTGACTGGGTTTTCGAGCGTCACTTCCATGACCCTCGGGAGAATCAAGCTCCCGGTCATGGCGAAAGAAGTCACAAAAATCGTCGAGTTCGCAGTAGTCGACAACCCGGCCATCTACAACGCCATCATGGGAACCCCTTGGATCAACTCCATGAAGGCAGTACCATCTACATATCACCTCGGCATCAAATTTCCGACTCCAACCGGAATCGCAGCCATCTGGGGTAGTCAGAAACAGTCGAGACCCTGTTACCTAGCCGAGTTCAAACTGCGAAAAGATCGGAACGCCCCAGCGGCCAACCCGAAACGAGCAAAGGAATCACACAACATTCCTGAAGACTCGAAAAAGATGATCCAGAATCATCCAAACAGGCAACGATTCAAGACAGCGACAAAGCCTCTGAGTCCACCGCCATAAAAGCAGACAGCTCGACCCCCGAACAAACCGCCGATCCAACCAGCACGATCGGAACGGCAACGCACGGGGAGTAAAAACGTTTGCGACAACTATCAGAACTACGAGATGGCTTGATCCTCGAAAGAGGTACGTAGGCAGCTCGTCGAAACCCGACGAGTTCAGCTATCCTCATCACCAAAAGGGGGGGGGGGGGTGGGGGTGGGTACGTATACTCCTATACTCCCACAAAAACGCGAAATATCCGCACATGTACTCGAACTTTTCGAAATTTTTAATAAAATTCTTTCTATCTTTTATGCTCACTTAACACATAAACACTCCGGAAAAACGAAAATCATATCTTCGAAAGAAACGCGAGACGTCGCAACTTCTGAAAAAGATAACAAAACTCGTATCATCCGCCAAAACAGTCCACCTGCGACTTAAAAAACAACTTATGCCCGTCGATTGGCCCCGACGGACGCACTCAGAAATGTTTCACTCAAATACAAACTCGTAGTCAGACCTACAAGGTCCTCTTACATCCGACAAGGATATCATAGCGCGCTATACAAGAAACCTAAAATTTTGGTTTAGTGTCTCGGATAAACTCCGAAGATAGCTCGATTCTTTTAACACAAGTCATATAAGCCGGCGACTAGTCGCGGACTTTAAACGAAAAGAATCAGGAAGAAATCACTAACAGGCAAAACGAAAGCCGATCAGTAATCGCACAGCCTTAAAGCTGAGGGTAAACCTAGGTCTTGCCCTAAACCCAGTCTTGCTGGATCTTGACATCTCACAGACATAGTATCGTATACAAGATCCCAAAACATGTCTCTTATCGCTTACACCTAAAACGCTCGCTAGAAAGTAGCATACGGACCAAGCGACAAAAAGAGTTAAGATACGAAGTGACTACTCGCATTCTTTCCTCTACACTTGACGAAAGTATAAATCAAAGCAAAAGACGAAATCTCGCAAATTTTCATATTCATAAAAGACCGCAAAGACGGCGGGATTCTAAGCCACCAACGGCCAGTCCCAAAACATAAGAATGCAACCTCCAACGGTCGCAGAATAAAACTCCTAAAAAAACGGCCACACACGGCCAAAACATACGATTCACAAAAGGAAGTCAACATCGAGAAATCCAGATGCGGAAATCCCAAATGAACCTGCAGGCTGGTCCACTTCCTCGTTCACGCCTTGAGCGTTCCCACCACCCTCGGCGTTCTCATCGGCTCCGGCCTCCACCGTATCCTCGGAAACCTCGATAGGTTCCCATAGTCTCCGGACTCTTTCCTCAACTGGAGGAACCAAGGACTCAGCATGAGCACACTCGGCCATAAAGTCCTTCATCTCAGCGATCTCGGAATCAAAAGAGAAATCCGGGTTCCGAGACTTATAAAGCTTTACGACCGAGCCACGGCACTCGCGGAAATCGCCAACAAACTCCTGAGCTTCTTTAAAACATTGAAACTCAGCAGCAAACGATTCTACTCGTCTCGCCACCTCCGCTGCGACCATCTTCCTTCCTCTCCTTTCCGCCCGAACAAGAGCTCGAGCATGAAGCTCAGCTTGCTTTTCGTTCTGCGCCTTAACCTCTTGACGGAATCGGAAGAGCTCTCGCTCAGCTTCCTTGGTCTTGAAGTTAGCAATCCTAGCCTTGCGGAAACTTGAGTCGAGCGCATTGCCAAACACTCTTAGTCCCTGCACAAATTCAAGACCAATAAACATACATATATGCGGAATCAAGAATACGGTTAAGAAGTTCAAAGAACAAAACCTCATTGATCCGCTGGGAACCCTCGGCAAAAACCCACTGCCTCTTCTCTTCCTCTAGAGACTCATCAGTAACAAACTCCGGAGGAAGACCTTCAAAGAAGTTGTTGGGAAGAGGAAAATCGCTGGCTTCGCCTTTTTCCGTTGGAACAAAACTAGGGTTTTCCTCCAACGGTGAAGGATCTTCCGAACCTTCCCCACATCGATCTCTTTCCCTTTACGAGATCTCTCTTTACGCCTCCGAGTCGGGGCTTCGGTAACCGGTTCGGCGTCATACGATGGGACAGGGTCTCGGGACCGGTAAAGCCTTACTGCGTCTCGAATCCGTTCGAGAGTGAAGAACTTCCAGAAAAACGGTCTTTGACGAAGGAGGTCCCTCTTGACGAAAAGATCGCCATGCAAATGCGCAACCGCCCCGTTCTCTACAAAGCGGAACATTTTTAAAAAACTCGCACTTCCAAAATGGTAAAATAGACAACAGGTTTTTCATCATATTACCTCGGTTGAAGTTCCATGCTTGCGGAAATAGATGGAGGCAGCTCTCCTCGACAGACTCACCATCTATTCGGACAAAGAAGAAACGCTCCTGCCACGACTTGGGGTTCGAAGTAGTCCCCTGAATTACGGCCATATCCTTCTTAGGCAGCATGGAGTAGTAACCGTCGTTCCCCGTCGGCCCGAGTGCCCCAAAGACCTTCGAAATCATCGGGACCGAGATCAATCCCGAGCTCATAACTGGCGATCAGTACACCAAGCCAACTCTCCAAGGCAGGAACGCTGAGCTGGCTGACCGAAAGTTCGAAGCGGTGAAGCGCACGAACAATGGCACCAGGGATCGGGAACCACATGCGAAAATAAATAAAGAAAGCCTCGTAACATGTAAAGAAACCTTCCGGAGGATTCCTCGCACTCTCGTTACCGACAGGGATCCGGAATTTGACTCCTTCAGGAACCTGGTAAAAATCTCGAAGAACCTTGAGATATTTACGAGAAACCAAGCTCGGCGTAAAAGGAGCACCAGGCTGCCTCAGAGGTCTCCTCGGAATAGGGATATCTGGCAGTGATGGGGGCGAACCCACAAGGGCTTGGTAATACGCATTCTTCGCTTCCTCCTCAACAAACTCCTCTTGCTTCACCGTCACGTGGGCAGGAGAATCACCCGAGGAAGAATGGGAGAAGAATTTCTCTTTGAGGATCTTGAACACATTATTCTTAGAGAGAGAGAAAGGATTCTTGAGAGAGAATAATTTTTTATGGTGAAGTAAGAATGAATGAGATTTCTTACTCCCTCCTTATAAAGAAGGTAAAATCACTATTTACCCCGACTTTCGGCAAACGATTACGTCTCTACACCTTCCCATACGGCTAAACCGCAAGCCATGACCCGAAAGGCACTACGGTTCCTAGCTAGCTGGGGGGCTAACTGTTGGGGTCAAAATCGGTCAACGACGAAATCGTCACCCGAAAGTCCTCAAAAGAAAAACCAAGTGACGATCAAATCCAAGAAACGGATCATCACTCGATGAACTCACAAGAAGGCATGAACGGACCGTGAGCCCCGGGGATCAACGAAGGCAAGCAGGCACCGGTGGGTGCAGGACACGGCACGGGCGGCAGGCTTGTACTGTCCCGTCTGGCGCCGGCGGCAAGGGTCCTGGTTCCCATCTATGCAATCGTCTCGTGATCTCGAGCAACGGCACCATCTTGGTCCCTTAAACCCATGTCCGGATTGTCCGCAAACTATAAATGATTCTTCCGCAAAGCCTTCTCGATTGTTTAAAAGTTCATCTTTTAAACGTCTAAAGCTCGAAGCCACATTACTCAAACCCTTGAAAACGGTTATCTCGAAATCTACGGCTAAAGATCCTTCCAAAACTCAAAGATTTCCCTCACGAACGACTAACGGGGAAAGATCGAACAACGGAAAACCCACGGACGGCAAGACGGCCCGGCACCGGCGGCACGCGTCACGCGGGCCGGCCTGGCGCCGGCGGCACACCCGGCCTGGCGCCGGCGGCACGCGTCACGCGGGCCGGCCTGGCGCCGGCGGCACACCCGGCCTGGCGCCGGCGGCACGCGTCACGCGGGCCGGCCTGGCGCCGGCGGCACGCGTCACGCGAGCCGGCCTGGCGCCGGCGGCACACCCGGCCTGGCGCCGGCGGCACCCCGGCCTGGCGCCGGCGGCACGCGTTCCGCAAGCTGGCCTGGCGCCGGCGGCAAGCCCCCTGACGCCGGTCGACGGCCCTCGTCCTGGTCTCGGTCCCATCATGCTCGGTCTGATCCCATCTTGGCTTGTTCGGATCAATCTTCGTGAGTTTGGTACGATCACAGTTATTCTAAAAACCAAACATCTCGACTATACGAGGAATTGGGATTCCTTCGGAAAAACCGAAACCTTCAAAGACTGTTCTTTCGAAAAACCGTAAAAACGTCTAAATGGCCCGACGTGGCCAAAACGACCCACTTACGATTTTCCGAAAAGGAAGGATAACTATGACGGTTTATCCTTATCCTCACATAAGAGATAAATGTCAAGTTTCCAGAAGATAAATGTCAAGTTTCCAGAAGATAAATATCAAGTTTTCCGAAGATAAATGTCAAGTTTCCCGATAAACACGAAGATGTACGAAAATGGAAAAATCCCGATTCAGCCCACGAGAAGATAGACCGTCCTAAGAAGAGTATATAAGGAGAGCTTTGGGCGAGGAGCAAATCATCACAAAAAAACTCCCAGAGCACTTAGAGCAACTTAGGCATTATTTTCCGTTTTTACTAGCGAGCTGCGACTCAACTAGGTTAGAACTTAGGTTGCTAGACTAGCGAACTTGCCGACAGCTCATGTAGCCGAGGCTCTTACCTGTTGTTCACGCTCAAACGCGGATTCGGAAATGAGATCTTTTGCTCCATTCTTTGTCCTTACGATTTTATTTCGTTTTCATATTTTCTTTGTCGTACTGATTGTGTCGTGTGCGGCCCAGCAGATATCCGGGACCTTCAGGGAAGGCTTGGTTCACTTGGCTTTCCTCCAAATCAACTTAATTTGACGGTGTGAATTTCGTTTCCCACATCGTTCGACAACACTTCAGCCACAACGAACGACTGGCACTTCATTTTGTCGATCGACACTAGCATCAATGATCAGGTATATCGTTCTTACTTCTTAAAATTGAGTACTTATGATCTATGTTCT
Source organism: Brassica juncea (assembly GCA_018703725.1). Taxonomy (NCBI): domain Eukaryota; kingdom Viridiplantae; phylum Streptophyta; class Magnoliopsida; order Brassicales; family Brassicaceae; genus Brassica; species Brassica juncea. The sequence goes on from CM031937.1 coordinate 10,912,938, forward strand.
CACCGTAACTTCGACTGGATATACACTGGGGGGAGGTTTACTGATATTATTTTACTTTTTGAGTCTTAACTAATGTTTTCTTAAAAAGAAAGTTTTATCTAGTCAAGAAGGGGATGATGAACTTTTTTAATTTTTACTTGTTATCTAACCACTCTTTAGCACCATTCTTAGACTTAATAACTGCAGAGTGTACTAGAGATGCTAAAGTGGATCATCCTGCCAGTTATTCACACTTGGTTAGATTGTTTGAAAGAACCGAAGCTGACTTCCAACCTAATTGAGCTCAACTTTGCTTGTCTTGGGGCTTGGTATACAAGGGTTCGGATTCCTCGTACAAGTCTGGAAGGTAAAAGTGTCGATAGTTCCCCTCTCTCTCCTTCAGATTTTTAAATAATTCGAACAGACTTTGGTGACTACAACCATTATAGTTTGATTCATAAAAGAATTCTAGAGAGAACAAAAAGGGATTCAAATAGGGATTCAAATAGGCTTTGGTGGCTACAACCATTAAAGGTTGATTCATAAAAAATCCTAGAGAATTTGATTAGGATTTGGTTGGTACAACCATTAAAACTTGATTCATAAAGAATTCTAAAAAGAGATAAAGGTCAAAAAGAAGTGAACAAGACCTGGTGGCTGCAACCATCAGAGCTTGATTCATGGAAGCCCGTCTTTTACCGATATACCATGGATTTGACATGTTTTTACCCATGGTATATAAGTATTTTTAAGATATATATATTATGTTTTGGAGTCTATTAGGTATCAGGTCCAGGAGCATTTTGGAGTAAAGTGATAATTTTGGAGCATTTTGGAGCATAATAGAGATTTCATCCGAGCTGACCATCAAACCAGACCAGAGGTCGATATTCAGAGATAACAATCGATCGATGCACACTGTGTCATCGATCGACATCAATACCCGAAGGTCGACGTATCAAGTTTATAATCGATCGATGCACATTCAATGACATTGATCGATACCGAGTCACGCAGAGACAGAATGGTTCCAGCCGACTTAAAGCCCAAGTCTTCACCAAATTACAAGAATGCCCCTGACGAGTTTTTTAACCTTATGAACTCAATATTTATAGCTTGCCTATGTGTTTAAGGCAAAACATGCTTTTACTTTCTATTGTTTCTACTTTGTTCTAATTTATTCTATCTATGAGTTTCTTTCATCTTGTTGCTATGAATTTCTTGGCCATGTCTGAGTAGTTTCATTGTTATATTTAGGGTTCAATTATGTTGTGAGGGATTAGCCCCAACTATAGATTGCTAAGTTGTGATATTCATTGTTAGGATGTTCTTAATGCTTGTGTTCTAGAGAACCTAACTAGAATCTTGGCCTAGGATTGTTTGTTAACCTGACTTCATCCTGAATACATCGTATTCAAACTAAGAATACTAGAGAAAGGCGAGCGCTGATCTATAGTCTTGGTGATCTCGATTTCAACTCGCGTATAAGGCTTACTAGAAGTGCGTCAATCAATATTCCTACAGAAAAATCGATCGACGGAGTGAAAGGTGTATCGATCGATACTCCTATAGATTCATCGATCAACACTTTCTAATTGACCATCCCTACAGGTGAGATCATTAGATCTAGTTATCATACGAATCTAGAAATCGAATGCTGATCGATTTGTTCATAAGTGTTGAGCTCTTTAATATCATGCATGCAGCTTGTTAGGCATCTATATGATTATAATCCTGATCACCTGAATATAAACCCTAAGTCTAGCTACTTTCTTTAATTTTTTAAAAATCCTCAATCAAACCCACTGAGAAACTGCCTTGCTCAAACCTGCAAATTTAAACTTAATCTAAATCAACCTAGCTTAGTCACTATGGATTTGATCTTTTGTGTTCCCTAGCTCCCTATGATTCGATCCCTAAGTACTACAACTGAACCTCTTATTTGAGAGAGTAATTCACTCCTTAGGATAATTTGAGTGACATCAAATTTGGCGCTGTTGTCGGAGAGCTTTGATCGCCATTTGATTTAATCTGATTAGGTCTTGGTTATTTCTTTTTAATCATTTTCTGATAAAAAAAAATTCTTGTCTTTTCAGGTGTATGCCCCGCAGTACCAGAAGCAACAAGGAAACTCAACTGCTATTCTCAGAAGATCCTACAAACTTGGAACGTTCGATCCGAAAAGACAAACGCTCCACATCGATCGACATCAACACCAATTCAAGTCCGATACTCGCACACCAACATCGACCAAAACATCTTCTCTGTCGACCGATACTCGTTCATCACCGTCGACCGACACCACTCTTCCGTCGATCGACATCAATTATCGGGCATCGATCGATAGCCCAACTCTTACATCGATCGATACTCAGCCGCGAGACATGATTGCGACACTGATTCTCAGACAGGACGAGAATGGGGACCTGCGTGATTAAGAAGGTCACCTGCGTAATGCAGCAGGTCAAAAGTTAGATGCTCAGGGGACTGTAATCCATGAACCTGAAGCTGCACCTACAAGAACTTTGGCTGACTACAACCGTCCAGATCAGTTCTATGCCAACATATCAGCCATTCGCCCTCCAGTTATTCAGAGAGGTGATTTTGAGTTGAAGCCTCAGTACTACACACTTGTGGGACAGACACCCTACTGTGGGTTATCTCACGAGCATCCTATGGACCATCAGGAGAGGTTCGAGGATCTCATATCTGCTATCAAAGTCAAAGGAGTCCCTCAGGACTATCTTCTCTGCAAGCTCTTCTAGTAGTCTCTTGCTGGAGAAGCTTCGCAGTGTCTTAAGCAGTTACCACCAGGATCTCTTACATATTAGAGCAACATCAAGAACGCATTCTTGCGTAACTTCTTTGATGACGCACGCGCTAAAGACTTGAGGAGCAAGATTGCTACATTCACTCAGGAATCTGGAGAGTCATTCAAGAATTCCTGGATCAGATTCAAGTCATACCAGCGAGATTGTCCACACCATGGATTCAACCAAGTGCAATTACTCAACACTTTCTTCAGAGGCATCGCTATACAATATCAGATGGCTCTGGACACAGCTAGTGAAGGCAACTTCAATACAAGTAGTCGAAAGGAGGCTGTGACACTTATAGAGAACTTGGCATCCAGCAACAGCACCAAGAACACTGATTTTGACAGAAGGAAATCTGCAGCATTACTTGGGAAGGAGCAGATGGATGAAGTAAAAGCAAAACTGGACAGTGTTCATAGGCTGCTAAGGAAGCAAGTTTTCTCAGTAGAAGATGCAGAAGCTGTAGATGCAGAGGATAATAATATAGAAGAGGATGTGAACTTCATCAGTGGAACTGGATTTCAGAGGTCTGGAAACTAGGGAGGAAACATGAACTTCTTTGGACAAAGAAGTAACTTCAACCAGAATTCACAGAAGCCCTTCAACAACAACTACAGCAGCAACTTCAACAACAACAAGAACTATGGAAATTCATCTTACGAGAATCCACCACCACCAACTCAGGAGAACAAGATAGAAGCCATGCTTGACCAGGTTCGTGAAGGTCAGCAGAAGCTAACAGTGGATTTCAATGGAAAGATTGATGCTGTCTACACCAACCTGAACACAAAGTTTGAAGCATTGAGCAATCATGTGAAGAAGTTGGAGAATCAGGTGGTTCAGACAGGAGAAGCCAAGAAGCTCTAACAAGAGGGATAGGTGAAGAAGCAATAAATCACCACGTGAATGCCATCATATATGATGATTTCTGGCAAGTGGTTAAGTTTGAGAAGCTGCAATAAGGTGATTTCGAAATAGAAAGCTCCATGAGTATCGGCGAGTCACATTGGTGTCGACCGACATTGACTAGTGACCATCGATCGATGGACTCTACACCGAGTCGATCGACTAGCTTTAACGAGCATCGATCGATGCCACCAGTAGAGTTGATTGCTTCGTGCAATGCCGTGAGGATAATGACTCACGAGGAGTTCACAGGAAGACACCCGCATCCACCCAGCCATTTTGCGTCAAAATCCATCGGCATAAAGAACCAGCCATCGATCGACAGTGAGATGATGACATCGATCGACAACCTCCCAAACCCATCGATCGACGTGCACCTCTTACGTACCGAGTGCAGCTACCAAAGATTGATGCAGAACGACTCAATGCACTCAGACAACAATCCAAACCTTCAGATACACCACCAGACACCATCAGCACTCAACCCAAAGATGCACCAGAGCCTATGAAAGTTGATAAAGCTACTGAACGGAGAACCTTAAGGAAGAGAAAAGAAAAGGTTCCCAAGCATCTAAAAAGGGGAGTCAATGAGAAGGAATTGGATAGCTTCACAAAGAGAGTTTTTAGAATCCCACTCGAGAAACCTTTTGAAGAAGCCTACTTTACCCACAGGCTGCGGATGTTCTTTAGAGAAACCAAGGAGACTGAAGAAGACATTAGAAGAATGTTCCATCAGGTCAGAGAAAAGATGAAGCAACAGATCACATTGAAGAAGAAGAGTGATCCAGGGAAGTTTATAGTACCCTGTGTAGTGCAAGGTATCACTTTCCCACGTGCCCTCTATGACACAGGAGCTGCAGTAAGCATCTTACCCAAGGTAATGGCAGACCATCTAGATCTGAAGATAGAGCCTTCAGACGATTCATTTGTATTTGTGGATTGTTCTCAAAGGAACTCAGGAGGAATCATAAGATACCTTGAGGTGCAGATTGGTAATGCAGTAGTTCCAGTTGACTTCCATGTCCTTGTGGGAACCGAAATTCGCACTGTCAATTTTAGTTGATTCGGAGGAAAGCCAAGTAAACCTAGCCTTCCCTGAAGGTCCTGGTTATCTGCTGGGCCACACACACAATCAATACGACGGAAAAATAACAAAACGGAATATTAAAATCATAAGAACAAAAAGATAGAGCAAAAGATCTTATTTCTGATTTGCGTTTAAGCGTGAACAACATGAAAGAGATCGGCTACAAGAGCTGTCGATGAGTTCGCTAGTCCAGCCACCTATATCTAACCTAGTTGAGTCGCAGCTCGCTAGTAAAAACGGAAAAAAGTGTGTAAGTTGCTCTAAGTGCTATGTTGCTCTCAAAAGTTCTCCCTCTGCTCCTTGCCCCAAGCTCTCCTTATATACTCCTCTTAGGACGGTCTATTCCTCCTTTGGGCCGAATCTATCGCTAATCGGGCTTCTTCCATTTTCATCGGTCTTCATGTTTATCGGGAAACTTGACATTTATCTTCAGGAAACCTGACATTTATCTTCGGAAAACTTGACATTTATCTCTTTATGTAAAGATAAACATGGGCCGTTATGTCCATTTCGACTTGATCTCCTGGAAAGTCGTAAGTGGGCCGCTTGGTCGTGTTCGGGCCTTCTGGGGCTGTTTTTCGACCGTGGGCGTTTTACGATTTCACGAGAAACTAGCCTTCCATGGTACTTGTTTTGCCGAAAGAACCACAACTCCTCGCATAGTCTAGATGACTGGCGTTTTTAGAATAGCCGTGATCGTTTTATACGACGAATCGAAATCCATTCGTCAACCGAACTTTTGGTGGTCTTCCGAAGCCTTCCCGATTTATTTCGACCAGAACGAAATGGGGTTCTTAGGTTTCATGTATTCAAGGAGTTGAACGGTGAGTGTTCGAGCAAAGATACAAAATGTAGAGTTGGACCAGTTGTCGAGACAGTTTTGCGGGAAGAAGGTCGCACCTGTCGAGTAGTCCGTATGCGGGCGCCCGTGACTTGGACATGGACGCTTGCGCCGGCGCATGTGCCAGCACGGAAGAGCTGGCACCAGGGGCCAGCACGGGCGAGCCGGCGCCCGGTGCCCGGGGCCAGCACGGGAAAGCCGGCGCCCAGTGCCCGGGGCCAGCACGGCGAGCCGGCTCCCGGTGCCAGCACGGGCGGGCCGGCGCCCGGCGCCCGGGGCGAGCCGGCACCTGGCGCCCAGGGCCAGTACGGTCGAGCAGGCGCCCAGCGCCCGGTGCCAGAACGGGCGAGCCAGCGCCCGGGGCCAGCACGGGCGAGCCGGCGCCTGGGGCCAGCACAGGTGAGCCGACGCCCGGGGCCAGCACGGGCGAGCCGGCGCCCAGGGCCAGCACGGGCGAGCCAGCGCCCAGGGCCAGCACGGGCGAGCCGGCGCCTGGCGCTTAGGGCCAGCACAGGCGAGCCGGCGCCCGGTGCCAGCACGGGCGAGCCGGCGCCCGGTGCCTGGGGCCAGCACGGGCGAGCCGGAGTCCGGCGCCGGGGGCCAGGCTGGTCGTGCCTGCGCCGGCGCCCGGGGCTAGGCCGTGGGCGCTCCTGCTGGTGTCCAGGACTACGATGCGATTATTCCCTCCGATGTTTCGTCGAGTAACTAGTTTTTCTTTGTTTTATTCGTCACTTGATTGCTTCCAAGGACTGTCGGGTGTCGATTGCGTCTTTGACCGATTTTGACCCCAACAGTTAGCCTCCCAGCTAGCTAGGACCGTGGTTTTTTGGTAACAGGTCCTAGCTCACGGTATGGCTAGATAGGAAGGTGTAGAGACGTAATCGTTTGCCGAAAGTCGGAGTAAATAGTAACTTTTCCTTCTTTATAAAGATGGAGTAAGAATTTTTAGTTATTCTTACTTCATCACAAGAATTTCACCTTCTAAAGTTTCTCTCTCACGAAAAAAATGTCTTCAAGATCAAGATCCTCTAAAAGGAATTCTTCTTCTCACTCATCTTCGGGTGATTCTCCCGTTGACGAAGTGGTTGCGCCAAAGCACGAAGAAGGAGTTGAGGAAGATACGAGGGAGGCATACTACAAAGCTTTATGTGGCTCGTGTCCGCCTCCGCGGGACATCCCCATCCCCAGGAGACCTCAGAGGGTGCCGGGCGCGCCCTTCTCACCAAGCATGGTCTCTCCCGAGTACCTCACGATTCTTCGAAACTTTTACCAAGTTCCGAGTGGGGTTACGTTCCGGATTCCGACCGTTGGCGAGAGTGCGAGGAATCCTCCGCACGGCTTCTTTACTTGTTATGAAGCCTTTCTCGTGTACTGCCGCATGTGGTTCCCGATCCCAGGTGCCATTGTCTGTGCGCTTCGTTCTTTCGGACTTTCGATCAGCCAGCTCACCGTCCCGTCCTCGGAGATTGGCTTGGCGTGCTAGTCTCAAGTTACGAGTTAGGCATGGACCTTAGCCCTAGCGATTTCGAGGGACTTTGGTATACTAAGCCAACGTCGATTGAAGGTTCATATTCCGTGATCCCAAGGAAGAACATGGCCATAATTCAGGGGACTACTTCGAACCCCAAATCGTGGTTCGAGCGCTTCTTCTTTATCCGAATAGACGGGGAGTCCGTTGAGGAAAGCTGCCTTCACTTATTCCCTCAGGAGTGGAACTTCGATCGCGGTAATAAGACTAATTATGTTTTTCGTTTTCGTACTTCGAACGCGCATGAAGATAAAACTTTTGTTTTTTTTGGCAGTGAACAAGGTTGTTGCGCATACTCATGCCGATCTTTTCGTCAAACGAGACCTTCTTCGGGAAAGGCCATTCTTCTGGAGTACCTTTTCCGTTGAGCGGATTCGAAATGCGGTGGAACTCCATCAATCCCGAATCACTCTTCAGCCTTCCGATGTTCCATGCGACGTCGAGCCGATTGCTGTCTTGCCTGTTCGGAGGCGGAGACATAGGTCTCGGAAAGGCAGAGAGGTCGAATGCGAGATGGTCTCGGGAGATCCTTCGCCATTAGGAGGAGAATCTAGCTTTGTTCCAGGGGAAGGGGGTGGAACCAGCGAGTTTCTCCTGCCTAGCAACTTTTTCGATGGTCTCCCTCCAGCGTTTACTAATGATGAGTCGCTCGAGGATGAAGCGAAGAAGAAAGTGTTTTCCGAGGGTTCTCGTTTAATCAATGAGGTTTATCCTTTGAACTTTGATCATATATATTACTGTTGCCGCATATATATTTTTCTGCTCCTAAGTTCATACAGGGAATGAGGGTGTTCGGAGCGGCGCTTGATGGAAGCTTTCGAGGATCGAGGATCTCTCGCTTCAAAGCCGAGGAAGCCGAACGCGAACTCTTCCGTTTCCGGAAAGAGGTTGAGGAACAAAGCCGGAAGCAGGCCGAACTTCACTCTCGAGCCCTCGTGCGTGCGGAAAGGAGAGGAAGGAGAGCGATCGCTGCCGAGATGCCGGGGAAGGCTGAATCGTTTGCCACTGAGTTCGAGAGCTTGAAGGAAGCTCAAGAGTTTGTGGGTGATTTTCGTGAGTGTCGGGGTTCGGTTGCCAACCTTTACAAGTCGCAGAACCCGGGCTTCTCCTTCTCCTCCGAGATCGCTGAGATGAAAGGTCTCATGAGAGAATGTGCTCACGCTGAATCATTGGTTCCTCCGATCGAGGGAAGGGTCCGGAAGCTTTGGGACCCCATCGAGGTTTCGGAGGACACGGTGGAGACTCGAGAAGACGGAAACGCGGAAGACGTAGATGAAGAAGTTGACCAGCCTATGACTTCGTTCGGGATCTTCACGTCCAGATACTTTGACCTCGATTACTGAGGATCGTTGGGATTGTATCCCTTTATCTTGATGGTTGTATGCGTGGCTGTGTGTGGCCATTTATTTGTATATTCCGCGACCGTAGGAGGTTGCGTAACTTTGTATATTTCGGGACTGGCCGTTGGTGGCTTCGAATCCCTGCCGTTTCTGCGGCTTGAATATATATTATGTGGATTTTGCAGAAATTTGCCTTGTGATTTGATTTATACTTTCGTCAAGTGTAAAGGGTAGAATTCGAGTAGTCACTTCGTATTCTAACTCTAATTTTGTCGCCAGGTCCGTGTACTACTTTGTAGCGAGTGTTTTAGGTGTTAGTGGTGAGAGACATGTTTTTGGATCTCGTATCTATTGTCGATACTATGTCTGTGAGGTGTCAAGATCCAGCAAGACTGGGTTTAGGACAAGACCTAGGCTTACTCTCAGCTTTAAGGCTATGCGATGACTGATCGGCTTTCGTTTTGCCTGTTAATGATTTCTTCCTAATTCTTACTGATTAAAGTCCGCGACTTGGCGCCGGCTTATGCGACTTATGTAGTAAGAATCGAGTTATCTCCAGAGATTATCCGGAGTGCTAAACCAAAATTTCGGGTTTTCTTGTAAAGCGCGCTATGATATCCTTGTCGGATGTTAGAGGACCTTATTCTCGTGAAAAGGTCTGACTACGGTTTTGTATTAGTGAAACGTTTCTGTGTTCGTCCGTCGGGGCCAATCGACGGGCGTTTGTTTTTTTTAAGTCGCAGGTAGACTGTTTTGATGGATGATGCGATTTTGATACCTTTGGGAAATTGCGACGTCTCGCGTTTCCCCGAAGATATGTTTTTCGTTTTTCCGAAGTTTATATGCGTTACTGTATTAAGCACGCTTGGAAATATTGATAGAAATAATTTTATTGAAAAAGTTTCAAAAATTTTGAATACATGTACGGGTATTTCACGTCTTTGTGGGAGTATAGGAGTATACGTACCCTCTCCCCCCCCCCCTTTTGGTGAGGGGGATAGCTGAACTCGCAGGGTTTCGACGAGCTGCCTATGTACCTCTTTCGAGGATCAAGCCATCTCGTAGTTCTGATTGTTGCTGCGGACGTTTTTACTCCCCGTATGTCGCCATTCCGATCATACTAGCCGGATCGGTGGTCTGTGCGGGGGTCGAGTTGTCTGCTTTTACGGCGATGGACTTAGAGACTTCGTCGCTGTCTCGAATCGTTGCCTGTTCGGATGATTCTGGATCATCTTTTTTGAGTTTTCAGGAATGTTGTGTGATTCCTTTGCTCGTTTCGGGTTAGCCGCAGGGGCGTTCCAATCTTTTCGCAGTTTGAACTCGGCTAGGTAGTAGAGGCTCGAATGTTTCTGACTCCCCCCCAGATTACTGCGGTTCCGGTTGGAGTCGAAAATTTGATGCCACGGTGATATGTGGACGGTACTGCCTTCATGGAGTTGATCCAAGGGGTTCCCATGATTGCATTGTGGATGGCCGGGTTATCGTCAACTGCGAACTCGACGATCTTTGTTACTTCCTTAGCCATGACCGGGAGCTTGATGCTCCCGAGGGTCATGGAGGTGACTCCCGAAAACCCAGTCAAAGGTTTTGGCTCATGGATGACTTCCCCAAGTGGGATGTTCATCCTATAGAGGGTGTCATGGAAGATGACGTTGACCGTACTTCCTGTATCAACAAGGATGCGGCCAACTCCGAGATCCTGGATCACCAGGTCGATAACTAGAGGATCGTAATGAGGTTTGTCGATTCCGACAGTTTCTTGTTCCCCGAAAACGATCGCGTGGTTGGGAATATCGCTATCCGGAAGCCAGTTGGAACTTGTCTCGGCTTTTCGCCCGTAGGCTTTGATCGACGAGACCGAGTCTTGGTAGAACTGCGACCCTCCGATAATCATATTTACCCTCTGGCGACTGCTGTTGTTCCCTTGGTCATCCTGTCTCCTTCCGCGCTTCTCACCCGATTGACTTTCAGGCGCGTGGTTCTCGAAGACAGTCTTGTTGGTCTTTGGGCGGTCGGACTCCAGGAGCAAGTCCTTTATGCTCTTGACCTTCGAAAGTTCGCCGGCGAGGAGTTTTGCGGCAAGCCTGGCGCCGAGAACCTTGCAATTCACGGTGGAATGACCTCTGGTGTCGTGGAACTCGCAGTAGGAATTATCGTTGCATTGGTTCCTGGTCCAGGTGTTTCCGGAGGTTTTGCCCTGCTCCGAGTTGGTGGCGTAGTTATGTTCGCCTTGGACGTCTTCCCCTTCGTGATGGACGTACTTGTCGTTGCGAGAGGGTTTCTTTTTTGAGGACGTTTTCTGCGGTCCATGCTTCTGCGATAGGACTCTCATCTCTTCCTCCATGACGATGAAGTCCGTTGCTTTGTGGAGGGTATCCTGGATCTTACGTGGTTTCTCCAGCAATATCCACTTTTGGAACTTTGACTTGTACTAGATATCTCAGGGCGTCGATTGCGACTTTGTCGCTGATACCCGTCACTCTGGCCATCACTACCTTGAACCTTCTCATGAAGTCGCGAATTGATTCGTCTTCCTTTTGAGCCAGAATCCATCAGTCCACGTCGGAAATCTCTCTATCCATAAACATGGAGTACTGTTTGAGAAACGCCAAGGCTAGTTGGCGGAAACTTCCGATGGAGTTTCTTTTGAGCCGAGAGAACCATTCGAGCGCGGCACCCCTGAGATTCTCGACAAAGCGAAGGCAGTGACCGGCGTCTCGTTCACGCTCTGGGAGTTTGCATCTTCCCATCGCGATCTGGAAGGACTGTAAGTGTGCCTTTGGATCTGTGGTACTGTCGTAGACGGGAATCCTGATCTTCCCAGGGTCTGAGATGCGCGTCTCTATGATCCAAGCGGTGAACGGCGTTTTTCGTGCTTCCTCGAGAAGTCTATCGATCTTGGGAGCGGCACTAGTTGCCTGGTGAATTTGTGATTTCACCCTTTTACCTCGGCTACTGTTTTTGCAAGAGACTCGTGGAGATCGTGGATCTCGCTATCGCTACCTGCGTTTTTCCGAGTTGTCGGCGCTGGTTACGATAGATCCGAGTTTAATCCTCCGCCAGTTCTTCCTGTTCCATCCAGTAGAGGTCTTCTTCCTCTTATGTCATGGGTTTTTCGAAGGACACCGTCTGTCGGGCAGACTGACTCCGGGTCCTTCTAAGATGAACGTCAGCGCTATCGTCCAAATGATCGGATTGCTCGCTAATGTCCAAGTTGATTCGCTCGACGCCGTTTTCTTCGTTGTCCCCAGCGGGAGGTGGAAGATTCTCCATCGTCGGTTGCGCACCCGGTTCGAGAGGTTCGTCAGGGTTTTGGCCTGAAGAAGTCTTTTCCTCGCGTGCAGCTCGATCGCTCGGAGTCTCGAAATCGAGTCTTCTGCCGCTGCGGGCTCTTGTGATCCCCGCGGGGCCTTGCTTTTGGCCTTCGCCGTTAAGGTTTCCACCTGTTTTGCGAGAGAGGCCACGAGTTTTCCTTGTTCGTCCGCCTGTTTCTGAGCGGAGGCGAACATTTCTTTCATCTGGTCGAGTATCGTGGTGTCAGCGGTGACCGTTGATAAGTTTCCAGCTGGAGTGTTGGTGCCGTTGGCATCGACGGGAGTTCCGTCATGCGTTTGCAGGTTGTCAGTGTTGGTCGCCATATCAGACTGAGCGTGTGTGGTTGCGAGTGAGATAGATCCGAGCATGTGTGGTTGCGTGTGTGGTTGCGAGTGAGCTCGCCCGTCGAGCACAGGCCAGCTCGCCGGTGAGCTCAGCCGAGACAAGGGCAAGCTCGCCCGGCGAGCACGGGCCAGCTCGCCGGCGAGCTTGACCGAGACAAAGGCGAGCTCCGCCAAGACGAGGGCGAGCTCGCCGGCGAGCTCGGCCGAGACGAGGGTGAGCTCGCCCGGCGAGCACAGGCCAGCTCGCCGGCGAGCTCGACCGAGACGAGGGCGAGCTCGCCCGGCGAGCACGGGCCAGCTCGCCGGCGAGCTTGATCATGGCAAGGGCGAGCTCGCCCGGCCAGCACGGGCCAACTCGTCGGCGAGCTCGACCATGAAATGGGACAGCTCGCCCGGAGAGTACAATCTCGTCATGGGTCAGCTCGCCAGGCGAGCTCGGCCAACGCACGGGAGAACTCGCCCAGCGAGCACGGGCAACCTATCGGCGATTGTTCCTGAACCCAATCTTGTCCCGTGACTATGTGTTCTCGTCCAAAGCTTCTGTAACTCGATCCCTAGGTCCACGGGTATAACACCGATTTTCCGTCTATAAGTATCTTCAAAAGCTTTCGGGAAATTGGGAAGGTTGGGTCTCTCAAATGGTTTCCCACTCTTCGTTATAGAACGGTTACGATTAATTCAACATCAACCACCTTGGCTGTACGAAGAGACGAGGTTCCGTTAGAAGGATCGTACCTACGCCAACGGACACTTCGCGAGTAAAAAACACTTAAGTCTCAATACGGCCCAAAGAGGGTCCAAATTGTGGAAGACGGCCCATTTACGATCCTAAGGGACTTGGGCCCAAAGATAAGGATGACGGTTTATCTCGTTCGCGGAAAGAGATAAATGTCAAGTTTCCGCGAAGATAAATGTCAAATTTCCGCAAAGATAAATGTTAAGTTTCCGAAGATAATCATGAAGGAAATATGGAAAAGCCCGTTCCGCGATAAATCTGGCCCGAGAGGAGGTAGACCGACCTAAAAGGAGGAGTATCTAAAGAGGACTTGGGCGAAGAGAGAGGAGAAAGCTTTCTCAGAGCAAACTTAGCACTTGGAGCAAATTAGGCATTTTTCCGTTTTTACTATCGAGCTGCGACTCAACTAGGTTAGAACTTAGGTTGCTAGACTAGCGAACTTGCCGACAGCTCTCGTAGCCAAGGCTCTTACCTGTTGTTCACGCTCAAACGTGAATTCGGAAATAAGATCCCCTTTTGCTCTCCCTTCTTTTTATCTTACGATTTTATACCTCAATATTTTCGTCGTACTGATTGTGTTGTGTGTGGCCCAGCAGATAGCCGTGACCTTTAGGGGAAACTAGGTTTACTTGGTTTCCCTCCGATTGACTGAAACTCGACGGTGTGAATTTCGGTTCCCACAGGTAGCTTGTAATACTATGATCTAGAGTAGTTGGAAAACCATGAGAATGTGACTAATTGCTTGAACCTAGAATAATAGGACAATTGAGAGGCACAAAGTGTGCAATCAATTAACGGAGCCTGAATCCTGTTGGATTAGATACTTAGGCGCATACGAGAGTTGGCCTAGGAATTTAGTTGAATATATTCGATCAGATCGATAACGCTTGTGTGAGGAATCATTGATCGACGCTTAGGCCATAGCATCGATTGACGCTCATTCTTTGTTCGCATTCCGAGAGGTGGAATAAAGAATTAGTCAATAGATTAGCCTCACAGTGAGAGATGGTTGTCTTTTGCATTAGATATCAAGTTCTAGAATCAATCCTTAGAATCTATAGATCATTGTTCTGTTAACCTGAATGAAATCCTAAGTCTATCAACTTATCCTTCCATCAAACAAATAATCTCTTTAGAACAACTGCCTTGTTCAACATGTTTACTGCTTTATTTAATGCTTTACAATCTATTTACCTTTCTTAATCGACTTACTTGAGTTTATTGTGTGTCCACGCTCCCTGTGGATTCGATCCCTAAGTACTACTATTGATCCTCTTATTTGAGAGCGTAAAAATCACTCCTTAGGGTAATTTGAGTGATATCAGAAATATCATGCAAGCATAGTACCAACATTTTGCCAATCTATGAAGGTTTGGGGGTTGGATGTGGATGATATATATGCGCCAGTGAACTTCATGAACGAGCATTGGATTGCTATATGGATATCAATCCCTACCAAACACAAAGTCATTTTGGACAACATTCATTCACATATTAGCCCTGAAGCACCCGATGAGGTAATAAAGCCTTTTGTCACAATGGTCCTTTATATGCTTGTTGAGTGCGTTGTCTCTAACGAACAACATGTCCAACACACACCGGATCCATACACATATGAGAGACTGACCGTTGGAGTACCTCAGTGCCGAGCTGGTGATTGTGGCATATTCACTCTGTAGTACATTGAATGTCATGGTCTTGGGATGCCATTTCCTTCAAAACTTTGTTATAAAAATGCGAAGGCTATCAGGGAAAAGATGGCATTGGATATATTTCAAGAGACTCCTGGATGCCATCAACTTGAGAACAAAGACAATGATGAGAACCTAGGAACATATGAGCAGTAAAGTGTATGATGTGTGTTGTGTTATTTGTAATTAAACTTGATGCTCTTGTGTGCTTTTGTATAATAGATTAGGCTACATTAAGAGGGTCAGGATATGATGAAGTCGTTTGTAACCTATCCTCCTACCAAACTAGCATTTTGTAGAAAATTAGTTTGGTAGTGCAGTAACCTTTCGGATAATGTAATGTTGGACTTGTTGTCTTTTTAAATTGCAATTTCACAATCAAAATATAACCCAGATAAGTTCATAACACATAAAGTTAAGTCTTCTGGACGACTAACCAGAAGGTCTTAAAACAGAGAAGTTCATAAAACATAAAATCATAACAGACAAGCAGATAGATAGATTTGAAGATACAAGGATTTCTAGTTAAGTCTGGACGACTAACAAGAAGGTCTTCGGGAAGACTAACCAGAAGGTCGTCCACGTCAGTTCTTACATTATGGACGTGTATGGCCAGTTTCCTTGCAGACTGAGCACATATAAACCTTGTATTGCTTTCGGGGTGTGCGTCCTCTCACCCTCGATAGCTCCAACCAAGATTGCCATCTTGATTTCTTATGTCTCCCCGGTCCACACTTTACTTCCGAAGGAAACCATGCGTGTGCCTCAACTTGTTGTCCAACACAAGGATATATATTCTCTGAGTATCCTGCAAACAAAGTATCCTTTGAGTAGACCGGGCATACAAGTGTTGAGATATGCAAACCAGCATATGTTCCAGCTGCTATAACATGAGAGCAAGGTATTTTCTCGACTGCATAGACACCAAAATCACATTTTCGAATTTCCAAATCAACAACACAGTTCATTTTGCCACCTTTCACAAAGAATCGCCATCCATCTATTTGTTGGACAGACATCGAACATCAAGCAAGTATTCAACCCCCCGACTATGTTGAGTTGTGAGACTCAAAGCATCTTCTCTCCTTTTCCAAAACCACCTTCCTAGCTTCTCCCTTATGAAATCCAACAGGAATTGAATCAGAAATCCTCTAACTCGCTTCAGTTCAGAATTAATAGATTCATCGATGTTGCTCGTTTTTATGTTGTACCTGTCTCCCTGACAATAAACCCTTGACCTTAGGGTCACGTTGGCTTTCTCCAAATACGTTGCAAGTTCCGGGTTTTCACTCCGTATCTCATCCATGTACCGGTTAAAATCGTAAAGTGTATGAGCATAAGCAGCACCCTTCACCAAGTACAAAAGATGCTTCCCTTTATACTTTAGGACAACGTTCTGTTGAAGGTGATAATAACATATTCCTCGGGTTGCATGATATACCATGGATTTGACCCACTTTTACCCATGATATATAGGTGTTTTAAGAAATAATATTTATGTTTTGGAGTCTATTAGGTATGTTTTCAGGCTCAGGAGTGTTTTAGAATAAATAGATGATTTTGGAGCATTTTGGAGCATAAAATAGATATCACCCGAGCTGGCCATCGAACCAGACCGGAGGTCGACATTTAGAGTATATAATTGATCGATGCATCGACATCGAAGCGGTCTACGATTAGAAATTATAATCGATCGATGCACACCCTGTGACATCGATCGACGGCAAATCACACAGAAGAAAGTTTGGTTCCGGCCGACTTAAAGCCCAAGACTTCACCAAATTACAAGATTGCCCCTGATGAGTTTTAACCTAATATATATGGTTTGCCGTAGTGTTTAAGGAAAATGGTGCTTTTCTATTCTCTTGTTTTACACATTCTATCTATGAAGTTTTCTGTATACCTTGTTGCTATGAATTTCTTAGCCATGTCTATGTAGTTCTATTGTTAGGTTTAGGGTTCAAATAGGTTATGAGGGATTAGCCTCAACTATAGATTGCTAAGTTGTGATATTAATCATTAGGATGCTCTTAGTGCTTGTGTTTTAGAGTAGTTAACTAGAACCTTGACCTAGTATACAAGTTATTTCTTGGTCTCATCCTGAATCTATCCTAATTGAGCTAGGTTTGTTAGAGAAAGGCAGAAGCTGATCTAGGAACCCTTAGTGAGCATTCATTCAACCCGTGCGCAAAGCTTGCTAGAGCGCGTCGATCGATATTCTTATAGAATAATCGATCGACGGTGCAAAAGGTGTATCGATCGATATTCCTCTAGAATTATCGATCAACACTTTCTAATTTATCAAGCTGATTGGTAATATCATTAGATCTAGTCAATAGACAAATCTAAACAAGTGAAAGCTTATTGATTTGTTCTTATAAGTTGAACTCTATAATATCATGCAAACAACTGTTAGGCATCTATAACAATATAATCCTGATTACCTGAATAGAAATCCTATGTCTAGCTACCTTCTATTAATTTTCAAAACCTCAATCAAACCAACCGAGCAACTACCTTGCTCAAAACCTGCTATTTAAGTTTAATCATAATCATTTATTTATTAAGTTTAATCATAATCAACCTAGATTAATCACTCTGATTAGATCTTTTTGGTTTCCTAGCTCCTTGTGGATTCGATCCCTAAGTACTACAAATGAACTTCTTATTTGAGAGAGTAAAGTCACTCCTTAGGGTAATTTGAGTGAAGATCATTTCCCAAGGAAACTCCTTATCACACACACTTTTAATGGACGTGCCGGTCAGAGACTATCACCAGAGGATACTCTTCAGATACACAACTCGCCAATTTTGTGAAAATCATTCCCGAGATTCATCATTTTCAGCATCTACGATCCCAAAAGGCAATCGAAATATCTGAAAATTATCGTCTTGTGCGACTGCAACTAACATAACACCTTCATACTTCCCACTTAGGTGAGTCTCATCCACCACAATGACCCTTCTCTGATACTGAAAACCTCTGATAAAAGCTCTAAAAGAGAGAAATAGATACTTAAATCTCTTCAGAGAATCAAATTCTATACCAGTGATAGAACCCGGATTTGCTAAGGAGATTTGCTCCAAATATGAAGGCAGTGGCTCATACTCATCTTCCGCTGATCGTCTTACCAATTCTTGCGCATATAACAATGCTCTGTATGAAGTGGTTGTGGGAACCGAAATTTGCACTGTCGAGTTTTCGTTTGATTTGGAGGAAAGCCAAGTAAACTTAACCTTCCCTGAAGGTCCCGGATATCTGCTGGGCCACACACGACACAATCAATGCGAATTTAAGTTGTAAAATAAAAATCGTAAAAATAGAGCGAAAGAGATCTTATTTCCGAATTCGCGTTTGAGCGTGAACAACAGGTATAGAAATCGACTACAAGAGCTGTCGAAAAGTCCGCTAGTCCGGCTGCCTAAATCTAACCTAGTTGAGTCGTAGCTCGCTAGTGAAAACAGAAAAGAAATACTGAATTTGCTCTAAGTGCTAAAGTTCTCAGGGAATTTTGTGATGATTTGCTCCTCGCCTAAAGCTCTCCTTATATACTCCTCTTAAGACGGTCTATCTTCCTCCGGGCTGAATCGGGCTTTTTCCATTTTTGTCCGTCTTCGTGTTTATCGGAAAATCTGACATTTATCTTCGGAAAACTTGACATTTATCTTCTGGAAACTTGACATTTATCTCTTATGTGACGATAAGGATAAACCTTCATAGTTATCCTTCCTTTCCGGAGAATCGTAAGTGGGCCGTTTTGGTCATGTCGGGGTTTTTAGGCGTTTTTACGGTTTTCCGAGAAAATAGTCTTCGAAGGTTTCGGCATTTCCGAAGGAATTCCAATTCCTCGTATAGTCGAGATGATTGGTGTTTGGAATAACCGTGATCGTTTTATACGATGAACCGAAATCCATTCATCATTCGAACCTTTTATGGTCTTCCGAGATTTCTCGAGTATCGGGATCGAGATGGACTTGGATTCGTAGACTTTCCGTCTTCGAGGGTTTGACTAATGAGGCTTTGAACTTAGATTTTAAAATATGAACTTTTTTAAACAATCGAGAAGGCTTTGCGGAAGAATCGTCGTGTTTCTCGAATAATCCGAACATGGGTTTAAGGGACCAAGATGTTGCCGTTGCCCGAGATCACGAGACGACTGCACGGATGGGCGCCCGGACCCTTGCCGCCGGCGCCAGACGGGAGACGACGGGCCTGCCGCCGGCGCCAGACGGGAGACGACGGGCCTGCCGCCGGCGCCAGACGGGAGAGGATGAGCCTGCCGCAGGCACCAGGCGCGGCGTGGTCGGTCTGCCGCCGGCGCAAGGCGCCCTGCCGCCGGCGCCAGGCGCGGCGTGGTCGGTCTGCCGCCAGCGCCAGGCGCCCTGCCGCCCGTGACGTGTCCCGCGTCCGCCGATGCCGCTGTTGCTCGCCTTCGTCGATTCCCGGGGCTCACGGTCCGTTCGTGCCTTCCTGTAAGTTCGTCGAGTGACGACCTGTTTCTCGGTTTCGATCGTCACTTAGTATTCTTCCGAGGAATTTCGGGTGACGATTTCGTCGTTGACCGTTTTTGACCCCAACAGTTAGCCCCCCATCTAGCTAGGAACCGTAGTGCCTTTTGGGTCCTTGCTTGCGGTATGGCTGTATGTGAAGGTGTAGAGACGTAATCGTTTGCCGAAAGTCGGGGTAAATAGTGATTTTACCTCCTTTATAAGGATGGAGTAAGAAATCTCATTCATTCTGACTTCATCATAGAAAATTCATCTCTCTCAAGAATCCTTTCTCTCTCTTTTTTCTTTTTCTTTAAGAACAATGTCTTCAAGATCCTCCAAGAGAAATTCTTCGTCCCATTCATCCTCGGATGACTCTCCTGCCCACGTGACGGTGAATCCGAAGCAAGAGGAGTTAGTTGATGAGGAGGCGAAGAACGCGTACTACCGAGATCTTGTGGGTTCGGCTCCACCTCTGCCAGATGTCCCTGTTCCGAAGAGACCTTTGAGGCTGCCGGGTGCTTCCTTTACGCCGAGCTTGGTTTCACGTAAATATCTCAGGATTCTTCGGGATTTTTACCAGGTTTCTGATAGAGTTAAATTCCGAATTCCTATTGGCAATGAGAGTGCGAGGAATCCTCCGGAAGGTTTCTTTACATGCTACGAGGCCTTCCTTACGTATTGCCGCATGTGGTTCCCGATCCCCGGTACCATTGTTCGTGCGCTTCGTCGCTTCTTAACCGTATTTTTGAATCTGTATATATGTATATTTATTGATCTTGAATTTATGCAGGGACTAAGAGTGTTTGGCAATGCGCTTGACTCAAGTTTCCGCAAGTCTAGGATTGCTAATTTCAAGACCAAAGAAGCTGAGCGAGAGCTCTTCCCATTCCGACAAGAGGTAGCGGCGCAGAACGCAAAGAAAGCTGAGCTTCATGCTCGAGCCCTGGTTCGGGCGGAAAGGAGAGGAAGGAGGATGGTCGCAGCCGAGGTGGCGAGACGGGCGGAATCGTTTGCTGCTGAGTTTCAATGTTTTAAAGATGCTCAGGATTTTGTTGGCGATTTCCGCGAGTGCCGGGGCTCGGTCGTGAATCTTTACAAGTCTCAGAACCCGGATTTCTCCTTTGATTCCGAGATTGCTGAGATGAAGGATTTCATGGCCGAGTGTGCTCATGCTGAATCCTTGGTTCCTCCAGTCGAAGAAAGAGTTCGGAGACTATGGGAGCCTATCGAGGTTTCCGAGGATACGGTGGAGGCCGGAGCTGATGAGAACGCTGAGGGTGGCGAGAACGCCCAAGGTGTGAACGAGGAAGTGGACCAGCCTGCGGGTTCATTCGGGATTTCCGTGTCTGGATTTCTCGATGTTGACTTTCTTTTGTGAGCCGTATGTTTGGCCGTGTGTGGCCGTTTTTAGGAGTTTATTCTGCGAACGTTGGAGGTTGCATTCTTATGTTTTTGGGACTGGCCGTCGGTGGCTTAGAATCCCGCCGTTTTTGCGGCCTTAAATAAAAATTTGCGAGATTTCATCTTTTGTTTTGATTTATACTTTCGTCAAGTGTAGAGGAAAGAATGCGAGTAGTCACTTCGTATCCTAACTCTTTTTTGTCACTTGGTCCGTATGCTACTTTTTAGCGAGCGTTATAGGTGTAAGTGATAAGAGACATGTTTTGGGATCTCGTATACGATACTATGTCTGTGAGATGTCAAGATCCAGCAAGACTGGGTTTAGGGCAAGACCTAGGCTTACTCTCAGCTTTAAGGCTGTGCGATGACTGATCGGCTTTCGTTTTGCATGTTAGTGATTTCTTCCTGATTCTTTTCGTTTAAAGTCCGCGACTAGTCGCCGGCTTATATGACTTGTGTTAAAAGAATCGAGCTATCTTCGGAGTTTATCCGAGACGCTAAACCAAAATTTTGGGTTTCTTGTATAGCGCGCTATGATATCCTTGTCGGATGTAAGAGGACCTTATAGGTCTGACTACGAGTTTGTATTGAGTGAAACATTTCTGTGTGCGTCCGTCGGGGCCAATCGACGGGCATAAGTTGTTTTTAAGTCGCAGGTGGACTGTTTTAGCGGATGATACGAGTTTTGTTATCTTTTTCAGAAGTTGCGACGTCTCGCGTTTCGTTTGAAGATATGATTTTCGTTTTTCCGAAGTGTTTACGCGTTTACTGAATTAGGTGAGCATAAAAAATAGATAGAAAGAATTTTATTAAAAAATTTCGAAAAATTAGAGTACATGTGCGGATATTTCGCGTTTTTTTGGGAGTATAGGAGTATACGCACCCACTCCCCCCCCCCTTTTTGGTGAGGGGGATAGCTGAACTCGCCGGGTTTCGACGAGCTGCCTACGTACCTCTTTCGAGGATCAAGCCATCTCGTAGTTCTGATAGTTGCTGCAGACATTTTTACTCCCCGTGCGTTGCCGTTCCGATCGTGCTAGTCGGATCGGTGGTTTGTGCGGGGGTCGAGCTGTCTGCTTTTACGGCGATGGACTCAGAGACTTTGTCGCTGTCTTGAATCGTTGCCTGTTTGGATGATCCTGGATCATCTTTTTTTGAGTCTTCAGGAATGTTGTGTGATTCCTTTTCTCGTTTCGGGTTGGCCGCAGGGGCGTTCCGATCTTTTCGCAGTTTGAACTCGGCTAGGTAACAGAGTCTCGATTGTTTCTGACTACCCCAGATTACTGCGGTTCCGGTTGGAGTCGGAAATTTGATGCCGAGGTGATATGTGGACGGTCCTGCCTTCATGGAGTTGATCCAAGGGGTTCCCATGATGGCATTGTAGATGGCCGGGTTGTCGAGTACTGCGAACTCGACGATCTTTGTGACTTCCTTCGCCATGACTGGGAGCTTAATTCTCCCGAGGGGCATGGAAGTGACGCTCGAAAACCCAGTCAAAGGTTTTGGCTCAGGGACGACTTCCCGAAGTGGGATCTTCATCCTGTAGAGGGTGTCACGGAAGATGACGTTGACCGTACTTCCTGTATCGACGAGGATGCGGCCGACTTCGAGATCCTGGATTACCAGGTCGATAACCAAAGGATCGCAATGAGGTTTGTCGATTCCGACAGTTTCCTGTTCCTAGAAAACGATCGTGTGGTTGGGAATATCGCTATCTGGAAACCAGTTGGAACTCGTCTCGGCTTTTCGCCCGTAGGCTATTATCGACGAGACAGAGTCTTGGTAAAACTGCGATCCTCCGATGATCATATTTACCCTCTGGCGACTGCTGTTGTTCCCTTGGTCGTCCTGTCTCCTTCCGCGCTTTTCACCCGATTGATTTTCGGTCGCGCGGTCCTCGGAGAGAGTTTTGTTGGTCTTTGGGCGGTCGGACTCCAGGATTCGTCTTCCTTTTGAGCCAGACTCCACAAGTCCAAGTCGGACGTTTCTCTGTCTATGAACATGGAGTATTGTTTGAGAAACGCCGAGGCCAATTGGCGGAAGCTCCCGATGGAGTTCCTTTTGAGCCGGGAGAACCATTCAAGCGCAGCGCCTTTGAGGTGCTCGACGAAGAGAAGACAATGACCCGCGTCTCGTTCGCTCTCCGGGAGTTTGCATCTACCCATTGCGATCTGGAAAGACTGCAGGTGCGCCTTAGGACCCGTAGTACCGTCATAGACCGGGATTTTGATTTTCCCTGGGTCTGAGATGTGTGTTTTCGTGATCTGAGCGGTGAACGGCGTTTTCCGTGCTTCCTCGAGAAGTCTATCGATCTCGGGGGCGGAACTGGTCGCCTGGTGGATTTGCGATTTCACCGCTTTCACCTCGGCCACGGTCTTTTTGAGAGATTCGCGGAGATCATGGATCTCGTTATTGCTACCGGCGTTTCTCCGAGTTTGTCGTTGCTGGTAGCGATGGATCCGAGCTTGATCCTCCGCGAGTACTTCCTGCTCAATCCAGTAGAGTTCTTCCTCCTCTTCTGTCATGGGCCTCTCGAAGGATACCGTCTGCCGAGTGGACTGGCTTCAGGTCCTCCTTGGGTGGATGTCAGCATCTTCATCGGAAGGATCCGATTGGTCGCTGATATCTAGATCGATGCGCTCGACGTCGCTTTCCTTGTTTCCCGTAGCCGGGGGTGGAAGGTTCTGCTAGGTCGTTTGTTGTCCTTTTGGAGTCGTTTCCTCGGGAGTGGACTTTTTCAGGGCATCTTTTTCTCGTTCTCCGGGAGATCCGAAGTCGAGTCTTCTGCCACGCCGTGCCTTGGTGGATCCGCGCGGCAGCTTGCTCCTCGCAGTTAAGGTGCTGACCTGTTTTGCGAGCGAGGTTATCAGCTTGTCCTGTTGTTCCGCCCGCTCCTGGGCGGAGGTGAACAGTTCCTTCATCTGTCTGAGCGTCTCAGTGTTTGCATCAGCAGTGACTGTGGACGTTTCTCCAGTTGGAGTCTTCTCAACGTTGGCGTCGATGGGTGTTCCGTCTAGCGTTGGCTGGTCTTTGGTGACGTCAGTAGACATGATCGAGCGTGTGCAGATGCGAGATAGATAGATCCGTAACTCCCTCTCCTTCTAGCGCCAAACTGTGGGAACCAAAATTCGCACTGTCTAGTTTTCGTTTGATTTGGAGGAAAACCAAGTAAACTTAACCTTCCCTGAAGGTCCCGGATATCTGCTGGGCCACACACGACACAATCAATGCGAATTTAAGTTGTAAAATAAAAATCGTAAAAATAGAGCGAAAGAGATCTTATTTCCGAATTCGCGTTTGAGCGTGAACAACAGGTAAAGAAATCGACTACAAGAGTTGTCGAAAAGTCCGCTAGTACGGCCGCCTAAATCTAACCTAGTTGAGTCGTAGCTCGCTAGTGAAAACAGAAAAGAAATGCTGAATTTGCTCTAAGTGGTAAAGTGCTCTGGGAATTTTGTGATGATTTGCTCCTCGCCCAAAATTCTCCTTATATACTCCTCTTAAGACGGTCTATCTTCCTTCGGGCTGAATCGGGCTTCTTCCATTTTCGTCCGTCTTCGTGTTTATCGGGAAACTTGACATTTATTTTCAGAAATCTTGACATTTATCTTCTGGAAACTTGACATTTATCTCTTATGTGAGGATAAGGATAAACCGTTATAGTTATCCTTCCTTTTCGGAAAATCGTAAGTGGGCCGTTTTGGTCATGTCAGACTTTTTAGGAGTTTTTACGGGTTTTCCGAGAAAATAATCTTCGAAGGTTTCGGCATTTCCGAAGGAATCCCAATTCCTCGTATAGTCGAGATGATTGGTGTTTGGAATAACCGTGATCGTTTTATACGATGAATCGAAATCCATTCATCATTCGAAACTTTTATGGTCTTCCGAGATTTCTCGAGTATCGGGATCGAGATGCACTTGGATTCGTAGACTTCCCGTCTTCGAGGGTTTGACTAATGAGGCTTTGAACTTAGATTTTAAAATATGAACTTTGTTAAACAATCGAGAAGGCTTTGCGGAAGAATCGTCGTGTTTCTCGAACAATCCGAACATGGGTTTAACGGACCAAGATGTTGCCACTGCCCGAGATCACGAGACGACTCCACAGATGGGCGCCAGGACCCTTGCCGCCGGTGCCAGACGGGAGAAGACGGGCCTGCCGCCGGCGCCAGACCGGAGAGGACGAGCATGCCGCCGGCACCAGGCGCCCTGCCGTCGGCGCCAGGCGCGGCGTGGTCGGTCTGCCGCCGGCGCCAGGCGCGGCGTGGTCGGTCTTCCGCCGTCGCCAGGCGCCCTGCCGCCCGTGCCGTGTCCCGTGTCTGCCGATGCCGCTGTTGCTCGCCTTCGTCGATCCCCGGGGCTCACGGTCCGTTCGTGCCTTCCCGTAAGTTCGTCGAGTGACGACCCGTTTCTCGGTTTCGATCGTCACTTAGTATTCTTCCGAGGACTTTCGGGTGACGATTTCGTCGTTGACCGTTTTTGACCCCAACAGTGGTGTAATCAAGTGTCATGCCAAATATGTTCTTCATTGCATCTTTGATATGTTGCGGATTCAATCCATCAATGATTCCAACACGATCTATGAAAAATCCTACCAATATACTTCGGAGTACAGTGTTTCCGCTGAGCGATTCTGTCTGCCACAGGACATGTATGAGTTTCTACATACTTGGTTACCCAAAACGTGTTTCTCTCATCTTTCACACTCGCCCTGATCTTCCATCGACAACCATTAACACGACATGTTGCCACAAGGAGAGTTTTCGTTGACTTGTATATTCTGTCAACCGCAACTCTGAAACTAGTGCATTCCTACTAGCGAAACTCTAGTTGACATAGATATTGTTAGCATTTGATCATCCTCCTTCACTACCATATGTCCCTTTGAAATCTTTAAAACACGTATCATCATCTTCTTCCTCATCCTCATCTTTAACCTTTCCATACTCACTGTAATCCTCAGCATCATCAACCGCTTCAGCAACATCTGAGATATCAGCATCCTCCTCCCTATCATCCTCCTCCCCATCATGATTTTCATCTTCAGCCAAATCATCATCATCTTCATCCCCCTCATCAGCTTCATCCCCTTCTTCAGCTTCATCAGCTTCATAACTTCATCATCATCTTCATCCCTTCATCCCCCTCCGTTTTCATCTTGCTATGGCTTGATACAAAAGACGTACTTCATGCTTTTTAGTTATCTCAAGCAAGTTCCGAACTTGTCTATCACTAGTAAGATGAATAGGAGGGGTGTCTGGAGCCATATGTTGCATCATTGCTTCTGTTAATGAGTAGGTTAACTCCATAGACTTTGTGTTCATGTCCAGGTTATAAGCTTCTTGAGCCATTGCAACAAATTCAGCTTGTGTCGAACCTTCACTCAAAAAGAACATTCTCACTCCTTTGAAATGAGCAAACACAAAATTCCAACACCCATGTTTCAACAACCATTCTCCATACACTGCATGTAACTAACGCATCATCTGCAAAAAGTCAAAATAAAACACATTAGCAAATATAGAACATGAATGAGTTAAAAGCACATTAACTAGTGATATACCATGGATTTGATCCGTTTTTACCCATGGTATATAGGTGGTTTTAAGATATATATATATATATATATATTATGTTTTGGAGTCTATTAGGTATGTTTTCCGGTTTAGAAGCATTTTGGAGTAAAGTGATGATTTTGGAGCATTTTGGAGCTTAATAGAGATTTCATCCGAGCTGACCATAAAACCAGACCATAGGTCGATATTCAAAGACAAAAATCGATCGACGCACACTCTGTGTCATCGATCGACATCAATACCCGAAGGTCGACGTATCAAGATTATATTCGATCGATGCACATTCAGTGACATCAATCGATCTCGAGTCGCGTAGAGACAGAATGGTTCCAGCCGACTTAATGCCCAAGTCTTCACCAGATGACAAGATTTCCCCTGACAAGTTACTTAACCTAATGAGCTCAATATTTATAGCTTTCCTATGTGTTTAAGGCAAAGCATGCTTTTACTTTCTATTGCTCCTACTTTGTTCTAATTTATTCTGTCTATCTATCTATGAGTTTCTTTCATCTTGTTGCTATGAATTCCTTGGTCATGTCTGAGAAGTTTTATTGTTAAATTTAGGGTTCAAATAGGTTTTGAGGGATTAGCCCCAACCATAGATTGCTAAGTTGTGATATTCATTGTTAGGATGTTTCTTAATGCTTGTGTTCTAGAGCAGCTAACTAAAATCTTGACCTAGGATTGTTGTTAACCTGACTTCATCCTGAATACATCTTATTCAAGCTAAGTTTACTAGAGAAAGGCGAGAGCTGATCTATAGTCTTGGTGAGATTGATTTCAACTCGCGCATAAAGCTTACTAGAAGCGTGTCGATCGATATTCCTATAGAATAATCGATCGACGGAGCGAAAGATGTATTGATCGATACTCCTATAGAGTCATCGATCGACACTTTCTAATTGATCATCCCGACAGGTGAGATCATTAGATCTAGTTATCATCCAAATCTAGAAAGCGAATGCTGATCGATTTGTTCATAAGTGTTGAGCTCTTTAATATCATGCATATAACTTGTTAAGCATCTATAGGATTATAATCCTGATCACCTGAATAGAAACCCTAAGTCTAGCTACTTTCTTTAATTGTTTTAAAACCCTCAATCAAACCCACTGAGCAACTGCCTTCCTCAAACCTGCAATTTAAAAAATCAATCTAAATCAACCTAGCTTAGTCACTAAGGATTTGATCTTTTGTGTTCCCTAACTCCCTGTGGATTCGATCCCTAAGTACTACAACTGAACCTCTTATTTGAGAAAGTAATTCACTCCTTCGGGCAATTTCAGTGACATCAAATTTGCGTCATTGCCGGGGAGCTTTGATCGCCATTAGATTTAATATGACTATGTCTAGGTTATTTCTTTTTAATCGTTTTCCTGATAAAAAAATATTTCTTGTCTTTTCAGGTGCATGCCGAGTAGTACCAGAATCAACAAGGAAAATCAGCTGTTATTCTCAGAAGATCCTGCAAACTTGGAACATTCGATCCACAAAGAAAAATGCTCTACATCGATCGACATCAACACCAATTCGTCGACCGATACTCGCACACCAACATCGACTAAGACATCTTCTCTGTCGACCGATACTCGTTCATCACCGTCGACCGACACAACTCTTTTGTCGACCGACATCACTCATCGAACATCGATCGATACCCCAGCTCTTACATCGATCGATACTCAACCGTGAGACATGGTTGCGACACTGATTCTCAGACAGCCAACAGATCAGCCATTCGCCCTCCAGCTATTCAGAGAGGCAATTTGAGTTGAAGTTGCAGTATTAAACACTTGTGGGACAGACACCCTACTGTGGGTTATCTCATGAGCATCCTATGGACCATCTGGAGAGGTTCGAGGATCTCATATCTGCTATCAAAGCCAACAGAGTCTCTGGGGACTATCTTCTCTGCAAGCTCTTCAAGTTCTCTCTTTCTGGAGAAGGTTTGCAGTGGCTTAAGCAGTTACCACCATGAACGCATTCTTGTGTAACTTCTTTGATGACGTACGCGCTGAAGACTTGAGGAGCAAGATTGCTACATTCACTCAGGAACTTGGAGAGTCATTCAAGAATTCCTGGATCTGATTCAAGTAATACCATCAAGATTATCCACACCATGGATTCAACCAAGTGCAATTACTCGGCACTTTCTTCAGAGGCATCGCACTACAATATCAGATGGCTCTGGACATAGCTAGTGAAGGCAACTTCAATACCAGGAATCCAGAGGAAGCTGTGACACTTATAGAGAACTTGGCATCCAGCAACAACACCAAGAACACTGATTTTGACATAAGGAAATCTGCAGCATTCCTTGGGAAGGAGCAGATGGATGAAGTAAAAGAAAAGCTGGACAGTGTTCATAGGCTGCTAAGGAAGCAAGTTTGCTCAGTAGAAGATGCAGAAGCTGTAGATGCAGATCATGATAATATAGAAGAGGATGTGAACTTCATCAGTGGAACTGGATTTCAGAGGTCTGGAAACCAGGGAGGAAAAAGGAAGTTCTTTGGACAAAGAAGTAACTTCAACCAGAATTCACAGAAGCCCTTCAACAACAACTACAACAGCAACTTCAACAACAACAGGAACTATGGAAATTCATCTTACCAGAATCTACCACCACCAACTTAGGAGAACAAGATAGAAGCCATGCTTGACCAGGTTCTTGAAGGTCAGCAGAAGCTAAAAGTGGATTTCAATGGAAAGATTGATGCTGTCTACACCAACCTGAACAAAAAGTTTGAAGCTTTGAGCACTCATGTTAAGAAGTTGAAGACTCAGGTGGTTCGGACAGGAGAAGCCGTTAAGAAGAAAGAAGCTCTAACAAGAGGGATAGGTGAAGAAGCAACAAAGCACCACGTGAATACCATCATAGATGATGTTTTCTGGCAAGTGGTTAAGTTTGAGAAGCTGCAAGAAGGATATTTCGAAGTAGAAAGCTTCATGAGTATCGGCGAGTCACATTGGTGTCAACCGACATTGACTAGTGACCATCGATCGACGGACTCTACACCGAGTCGATCGACGAGCTTTGACGAGCATCGATCGACGCCACCATCAGTGTCGATTGCTTCCTGCAATGCCGTGAAGATAATGACTCACGAGGAGTTCGTAACAAGACACCCGCATCCACCCAGCCATTTTTGCGTCAAAATCGATCGGCATAAAGAACCAGCCATCAATCGACAGTGAGATGATGACATCGATCGACAACCTCCCAAACCCATCGATCGATGTGCACCTCTCACATACCGAGTGAAGCTACCAAAGATTGATGCAGAACGAGTCAATGCACTAAGACAACAATCCAAACCTTCAGATACACCACCAGACACCATCGACACTTAACCCAAAGATGCACCAGAGCCTATGGAAGTTGATTAAGCTACAGAACGGAGAACCTTAAGGATGAGAAAAGAAAAGGTTCCCAAGCATCTAAAAAGGGGAGTCAATGAGAAGGAATTGGATAGCTTCACAAAGAGAGTTCTCAGAATCCCACTCGAGAAACCTTTTGAAGAAGCCTACTTTACCCACATGTTGTGGATGTTCTTCAGAGACACCAAGGAGACTGAAGAAGACATTAGAAGAATGTTCCATCAGGCCAGAGAAAAGATGAAGCAGCGGATCACATTGAAGAAGAAAAGTGATCCTGGGAAGTCAACTGTACCCTGTGTAGTGCAAGGTATCACTTTCCCACGTGCTCTCTGCGACACAGAAGCTGCAGTAAGCATCATACCCAAGGTAATGGCAGACCATCTAGGTCCGATGATAGAGCCTTCAGACGATTCATTTGTATTTGTGGATTGTTCTCAAGGAACTCAGGAGGAATCATAAGATACCTTGAGGTGCAGATTGGTAATGCATTAGTTCCAGTTGACTTCCATGTCCTGGACATCGAGCTAAATTGGAACACTTCTCTACTACTTGGAAGAGCATTCCTGGCTACAGTAAGAGCGATCTGTAACATGCAAACTAACCAATTATGTCTTACTCTCATAGATCCAAGAGTCTACTATGGTACAGTCAAGATTGTCAAAACAAAGAAGACCAGCACATAGATTGGGGATGATACAAGGTTCATTGGAGTATGTTTCTGTGGAGAAGAGATTGATTCAGAAGTTTAGTATGAGACAGATTATGAAGAATCGATTGGCGACATCAATCACACATTGATTGATTCTCGTCTACCCGAATCGATCGACATGCCAGAAGAGGCATCGATAGATGTGAAGTTCACTCAATGGAAAGAAGAATTCACAGATAGTAATTGTTGGGGTCAAAAACGGTTATCTCGAAATCAACGGTTAAGATCATCGCTCCTTACGAATTCTTTCTAAAGATTTCACTCGAAAGAGACATCAGAAAAGTGCGAGTGTCTACGGACGATGACACCGGGAAGACTAGTGTGAAAGAAGACGATCGGAAGGTTCAAGAGCCGGCCAGGCCACCTCGCTCGAGGGCAGGACAGCTCGACCAAGGTCACCTCGCCCTAGGGCGAGGACGGCTCGACCAAGGTCACCTCGCCCTAGGGCGAGGACGGCTCGACCAGGATACCTCGCCCTAGGGCGAGGACGGCCCGACCAGGGTCACCTCGCCCTAGGGCGAGGATGGCCCACCCAGGATCACCTCGCCCTAGGGCGAGGACGGCCCGACCCGGATTACCTCGCCCTAGGGCGAGGGCCCGACCAGGGTCACCTCGCCCTAGGGCGAGGACACCCGCGTTCCGTTCACCTCGCCCTAGGAGAGGATGGCCTGTTCAAGGCCACCTCGCCCTTGGGAGAAAACATCCGTGTCTGAGGCCACCTCGCCCAAGGGCGAGGACATTCGTGTCCAAGGCCACCTCGCCCAAGGGCAAGGACACCCGTATCTCGGCCACCATGCCCTAGGGCGATGACGGTCCCATCCCAGTCAGTCCGACTTGTATCAACTCCCATGCCCTCCGTATGGTTGTATCATCCAAGCCACGGACCTAGTACCTCTTGATTCGTCTTGATTGGAGTTATTATCAAAGTTTTACGACTAAAACTGTGAAGGTGTATTTTCTCATAAAAATATATCGTATAAAACAGGAACGGTTAGCTCGAACATCAATTCCTTAAGCTATACGATTCTTTTATGGAAACGACGATCTTTCTGAGAAATCGTATAAACGTCTAAAGGCCTAAAAACGGCCCGCAAGGACCTAAGACGTGCCTGGAGGCCCACCTGCAATTTTAAGAAGGAATTCGAGCCCAAGGGGATTATGACGGTTTATCTTATCTCTTCAAATAGGATAAATGTAAAATTTCGAGGACAATTATGAAGATCGACGAAAAAATGGAATATTCCCGAAAAGAGATAAACTTGGGCTCAAAGGCAAAGGAGTAAAAAAGGCAACCGACCTAAAACAGCTATATAAGGAGAGCTGGAGCAGAAGAAAAAGGGGATCCGGGATTTTAGACTTAGAGAACTCCTGTTAGCTTAGAGAACTTAGAACTTAGGTGGTTAGACTAGCCAGGAATGACTCAGGACGTTTTACCGCCTTTTTGTTCTACTTTCATCTCGTTAGCATATCCCTACTCCTCTCGAAAGGATCCAACAATTCTTTTTACTCAGAGCTCTGCACTTAGAAATCCTAAGCATTATTTTCGACATGCCTGTTTCTATGACTTGCACTCATACTAGACGAACTCGCACAGGCAGTTTGATCTCTTGTTCAATTCTTTCTAACTGAACTACATCCGATTAGATCCTCGAAAGGGGTACGTAGGAAGCCTTTCATAAGGTCCAGTCCCAAATCTTAACAAAACCTTTTCATATTTTTTTCGTCTTTTTTTATCGAGCTGCGACTTGATTAGGTTTAAGGTTTTAGGCGGCTAGAACTAGGAAACTCGCCGACAGCTCTCGCGGCCGAAGCTTTTATAATCTTTTGTAACCATCGCAATGCTCTTACGCAAATTCGAAATAAAGGTCTACTTTTTTCAAACTCGTTTTGTTATCTTTCTATATTTTCCTCATTTATTTGGTCACTTTTCGTTGGCTCTCGCTGAAAATCCGGACCTCAAGGAAAGTAGGGTTTTCTTTGCTTTCCTCCATCATTACTCATTAAAATCGACGGTGTGAATTTTGGTTCCCACAGTAATTTTTCTGATGACTGTTGGGAAAGTGATTATTATCACCCCACTTTTTCTATAGATACTGCCACATCCGAGTCTAGACACGAAGAGTATGATGAAGATTACAGGAAGGAACAAGCTATAGAGTATCATGATCTTCTTGCTGAAGAAGAAAGGCTTCCACATCATTCCTGCAGACAATGAAATTCAGCATCGATCGATAGAGAATACTCTACATAGATCGACAGTCATCATCACCAGCCAAGCCAACTGCGCACATCGATCGACACACACTACAGCATATCGATCGACACTAAGGCGGCCGACATGGATAAAAATGGAAACATTTCAATTGGAAGTTGGGATGATTGCTATAAAGAGAGTTTTGCAGTAGTGGAAACATCAGACGCCCTAGAAGCAAACAAGATGAGCAGAGGTTTCACCACAGAGGACTTCTTCAAATTCAATGGCAAAGATGATATCCAACCTTCACCATCAATCCACAAGACTACTTCAACATCGATCGATATCTACCCTTCCACATCGATCTACACGAATCCAAACCCAAGATCCGAGGTATGCAAACAAGACCCTATATATTATGGAAATCTAACACCGGATGAGTTTGGTATTTTCAGGGATCCAGATGGCCATGCACGAGCAATGAATGGAAGAGTTCTTCAAGTATCAAAAGAAGACACTGCAGACATCCTTCAAGTAGCTAGCGGACCAGAAAACCTCTTCATGCAACAACGCAGCAATCTAGAGCACCAGCAAGAAGCTACCAACAACACCTCTGATGCAGTTGGTAACGTAGACGGTCGTTTCAAGCCAAACAATCAACATCCTACACCACCATCAATTGACAGAGTTCGATTAGCATCGATCGACGGGAACTCTGTTCCATTGATCGACACGCAGTCTCACCAGTCGACAATCTACTCAAAGAAAGAGATTGATGAGCTTGTCAAGA
This sequence comes from Brassica juncea, assembly GCA_018703725.1. NCBI lineage: Eukaryota > Viridiplantae > Streptophyta > Magnoliopsida > Brassicales > Brassicaceae > Brassica > Brassica juncea. The sequence goes on from CM031937.1 coordinate 10,946,060, forward strand.
GTATCTACAAAGATCTGGGAACAACAGAGTACCACTTCACCAAGGAACTCGATGATATCTACTTTCCTTTCAAAAACAGTCTATCATGGTTGACAACACGCACAAACCAGATGAAGAAATCCATAACCAGACTTCAGGAGCAGCGCACAGACGACACAAGAACTTTGACTTCGATTCATAATCTGACTCGGATTCTAATCGAAAACATGTTTGAACCAGTAAAAGCTCGCTTGCGAAGAGTTGAAGAAGGACTTGATGGAATCCGCTACCCAGTGAATAAAGAAGAAGATGGTCTCATTTCCAAAATGGATGCACTGCAGCAAGAAGTAGACACCATTCAGAAACAACTAGATTTCCAAGCAGAAACAGTCTCATCGATCGACATGGACAACCACCCATCGATCGACAGACGTTTCATGGCACTCGAAGACCAGATGAAGTTATTTGGTGAGAAATTTCACAAGATCATTCAGACACAAAAATCGACCGATGGACAACATATCGCGTCAATCGATAGTCAGCCCGCAGAGCTATGTACCAAAGCTGATATGGAAAAGATGGCAGAAGAAATCTACACTACCATAGAAAGATCGGAGGAGGTATCCTACAGGAGACACGACGAAACTAATTTCCCGATCAACAACAACATCAGTGGACAAGAATCATGCACATAAAGACTGCAGAAGGAAATGAAGGTCGTTCAGAGGCAACTTGCGAGTCAACCTTCAACATCAGCATCGATCGACACGGGACACAGAAAATCGATCGACGAGAGACATATGGCACCGATCGACACAACAGGATCAGCATCGATCGACACATAATCACTATAAATCCACACCAAGCTACTAACAGAGAAGCTGAATATACTTGATTCAATGCATGAAGAACTAAAGGTATTATCAGATTATGCTTATGACAAGATTGGAAAGCACGAATTCAGCATTGAAAACATTGGAGAGAGGCTACAGATCATCACATATGCAGCAACAAAGATAAATTAGAAATGGACTAGAGGGGATGATGCCACAAGAAGCTTCATTACTACATGGTTCCAGAAGAACATAGATAATGTGGATACTTGTTTCCCAACAAGTAGCTGCTTTGCACCTCACTAGCTCAACCACCTCCAAAAGTCAAGCTAAAAGACTATAACAAAGCGCTGAGTGGGAGGCAACCCACTATTAGAAAATTTTACTTAGCTTTATTCATTTTAGTTAGTTATTTTCGTTTTTCAACTTTTACTTGCAGGAAAAAAAGAAGGAAGATGAACCAGATGAGACGATTTCCTACGACATCGACTGACGAAACTATGTTGACATCGATCGACATAGCCACTTTCAAAACGATCGACGGCCTTCTCTTGCCATCGATCGACACGGACTTCGGTCAGGTATATCGTTCAACCTTTTCAAACTATTACTTGTGGTTTATGTTATCCCAGTAACTCTGACTGGTTGTACATTGAGGACAGTGTATAATTTAAGTCTGGGGGAGAGTTGCTGATATTACTCTACCTTTTGATCTCATTATATGTTTTCAAAATTTTTATTGAGTCAAGAAGGGGACAATGATCTTTTTTAATCTTAACTCGTTATCTAACCACTCTTTAGCATCACTCTTAGATTTGTTAATTGCAGAATGTACTATAGATGCTAAAGTGGATCACCTGTCAGCTAGAACCACACTTCCTACGAATGTTTGAAGGAACCAAAGCTGATCCCCAACCAAATTTGACTACATTTACTTGTCTTGAGGCTTGGTATACACGGGGTCAGATGCTTCAAACAAGTCTGGAAGGTAAAACCTTGTGTAAATAGATATATTACCCTCTCTCTCTCTCAAATTTTGAAATTTAGATTTAAATTCTTAGTCTTTCAAAAAAAAAAAAAAATTAGGATTAGGATTAGATAGATATTTACTTAGGAAAAGAATTCGAACAAGACTTAGTGGCTACAACCATTAAGACTTGATTCATAAGAATTCTATAGGTAAAGGGTTCGAACAGTACTTGGTGGCTACAACCATTAAGGCTTGATTCACAAAGAATCCTAGAATATAGGTCCAAAAGAAGTGGACAGTGCTTGGTGGCTTAAACCATTAAGACTTGATTCATGGAAGGCTGTCCAATCTTGGTCACTGTCTTGCAAATATAAGCAGACTTTGACTAAGAGAGAAATAAGTAGAGAGAGAGGAAAGGAACTTCTTTTTACCTGCAGGTCCAGATACTTGTTTGAGCAGCTGGGGGGGGGGGGGGGGGGGGGGTCAAAATCGGTCACGACAGAATCAGTGCCTGAAAGTCCCCGGAAAATATTTCTCGCAATATAACCTTTGTATAATTTTTATTGAAAAGATTATACGACGAGTTCTTTCGAAATCAAACGTCATAAACCTCTCGGAAAAAAGTCCTCTTTGGAAAAAGAGAGATAGAATGAGCGCGAGAAACCTAAATCGAGTTTCAAATTAATTCCGAAAAGGAATCAGAAAACAAGAAATCTCGAGAAAGACAGCTCTAAGCCTCGGACAACGAGACGATTACGAAAGTTCGAATATCCGAACATACAAACAAACTCACCAAAAAAACTAATCAAGCCAAGCAAGGGAACCAACTCGCAAAAATGGTGAGTTGGACCCGGAGACGAGACCAACTCACCAAATTGGCGAGTTGGAATCGTAAACAAGACCAACTCGCCCAATTGGCGAGTTGGAGCACCTTGAGTTGGGCTCGAAAACAAGACCAACTCGCCAAATTGGCGAGTTGGAGAACCTTCAACTTGCCAAAATGGCGAGTTGGACCAAGGACGATGGTTTTCGTGCAGAACTGCACATACGCATCAGATGTATGGACATGTATGGAGACTTTCCAGTGTTGCGATCGAGCTGATTTTTTGACACAGGCTAGAACTTTGAGTTATCTTTTCAATGCCACTGGTTTGGAGGCAATCCAACGGTTACATCAGACGTTATTCCTGTTTTACTGAGGAGTGGTCAGTCTGCCTCGTGAGAGGAAGCAACTCGCCAATTTGGCGAGTTGCACCTCACCAACACGCTAATTTGGCAAGTTGCTCCTCACCTACTCACCAATTTGGAGAGTTGGAGCTCCAGGAGCATCACCAATGCACCTCAACAACTCGCCAAATTGGCGAGTTGCACCTCAACAACTCGCCAATTTGGCGAGTTGCACCAGTCCAACTCGCCAAATTGGCAAGTTGGAACTTTCGAAGGCTTCCAATTCACCGCCTTGGCGAGTTTGATCAGTCAAAATCGCTAAAATGGCGAGTTAGTTCGAATCATGTGCCTTCCGTTGGACTTCGACATGATCAGTCTCTTGTTTCATCTCGATCGGAGTTATTGTTGGAATCTTACGACAAAAACTGTCAACGTCCATACGCCTAAAATGAAGTTCATAGTTTTCATAAAATGGCGACGGTTAACTAAACACCATGCTCGTCCAAACTACATGGGAAGTATGAACTTCCTCGTCAAAACATAAGAGTGCGCTCTCTAAGAACTCGTAAAACATTTAAGTCGGAAGATGGCCCAAAAAGGCTTAAAACACGGCCCAAAACCACTTACGGTTCCATTTGAGATCAAGCCCAACAATGTTATGACGGTTTATCTTACTTTCATGATAGGGTCAAATCTCACTAAATCGGAAAGATAAATTTCAAGTTTCAAGATAATGACGAGGATCGAGAAGAAAAAGGAAAACTTCCAAGAAACCTCCAAACCGACCTAGAGGGCATATATAAAGGGAGCTGATGAAGAGAGAGACAACTTAACTTAGACTCTAGAACTCTGCACTTAGAAACCCTAGGCATTATCCTTGACATGCCTGTTTCTATGACTTGCGCTCATACTAGACGAACTCGTACAGACAGTTCGATCTCTTGCTCAATTCCATCTAACCGAACTACGTTCGGCTTGATCCTCGAAAGGGGTACGTAGGCAGTCTTTCATAAGGTCCGGTCCAAAATCTTTAAAACCTTTTCGGTATCTTTTCCGTCTTTGTTATCGAGCTGCGTCTCAACTAGGTATAGGGTTTCAGGTGGCTTGAATTGGCCGAAATCTCTTGCGGCCATAGTTTTCATAACCTTTTGTAATGATCGCAACGCTCTTACGCGGATTCGAAATAAGATATATTTTTTCTATATATTCGTTATGTTAACTCTTCGTATTTTCGCATCTGTTTGGTCAACTGTCGTTGGCTCTCGCATAGAATCCGGGACCTCGGGGAAAGTTAGGGTTTCTTGAATTTCTTTAATTTACGAAAATCGACAGTGTGAATTTTTTTCCCCATAGCAGCCTTGCATCTTGTGATCGATACCCCCAAGGTAAAGCCTGCACTTTTATTTTATGTAAAGAAATGAGATCAGTAGAGGGGCGAGTCAGGCAGGATTTACTAAATTGCTGGCTAGATGAATTTGGTTGCTAAGCTAGGATATGGTATAAAATACTTCTATGGTTAGGAGATATTTGATGTGGTTTGCAACATTGTAGAGGTGATGATTCTAGTTAGAGATTGTTTGAGTCCCTTCGGTAAAACTCCATGAGTGATTCCAAGGAAATCTCGCAAAAGATCAAAATCAAAGCAGAAACGCTTCTCGTGCAATCCCTGGAAACATCACAACTTTGAAATTTTTGATTTCCTGGCTTCGTAAAACTGGTCACCCATCATTTTTCGTATAACCAAAACATTTTATGCAAAAAAGCCTACGGGAAAACAAGACCGGTGTTACTACCAAACAACTCCGCAAATTTCGCGAGCGATTTACGAAAAACACTCTCCAGTTACTTCTATGAGAAGCCCCCCTCGTAATATCTTAACGAAACATCCTCCGTACAGACAAATCAAGTCATACAAAGCAACTTTCGGAAATAAACACAATGGGCCTTACGGAGAACTTTCATAGATAATTTTTTTGTATAATGAAAACGAAGCTCCATGAAGATTGCTGACTTCTACCTCTCACTTCCCTCGGTTACATCCGAACAGGAAATCATCTCGCAACCAAATCCGCAAGGGTTCTGCGTCAAGCCTCTTAAAATTCGTCTTCCTTGGATAAAAAGGAAACAGTTTTATACGACTAAAGGAAACAGTATACGAAACATTCATCGTATAACTTAACCCAAAGTGGAAACTCGTTTTTAACAACCATCAGCCATAACACGGAAAACTCCGCTGTACTTGCCCTATCAGTCTCGGTAGACGCTCTTTGGCCCTCAACCAGAATTCGGTGTCTTTTTGAGGACAATCGTGAAAAAAAAGTTCCATGGTCTGGTCCTTTACCAACATCGTCTTTGGCTGTACGGATGAACACAACCTTCACCCCAAGCAATCAATCAACCGCTGCTCCAATTACTTAAACGGCTAAAAAACGATCCACGACTTGTCGTAAAACCCAAGTGACGATTACACAGATTATTTGTCGTATAAACCCGAGAGGAAATTATACAATAAATTTTTCAGAACAAAATTCAGTCCTAGCAACCAAACGGTTAACGGAAAAATTAAACTTGTCAATAATCGACCAAGTTCCACACAGTTCACTTAAAGCCCGCAACGTTTAACGCGGCATGAAAGGAAATACTCGTAACAAATCTCCTAGAGTTATACGAGTCAACCTTAAAAAATCCCGGAAGGCCAAGACTTCATGAAGCATAGTGGAGGACAACGCTTCTTCCCAGGGACAAATCTATGCGACCCCTTGGTCCTAATCCCTCTATCATAAATCAAAGTACTTAACATCGAAACTGGAACAACAGTTTTGGCTGCGAACATTCACATACAAACCAAGACGTTTCTCCAACGCAGGCTTAACACAAAACCCTTGCAAAACAGAAACTCTTCAAGCATGCAAAAATTTCAAGCACGAAAAGCGGCATACGAAAAAATAACCAATCTTCTGCATCGCGAGACGTCGTAGACGCCCGAAGATTCGTTTTTTGATAAAATCACTTTCCTCGATAAAAACACCTTCTTGGAAGACCAGACAGTCATATGCACTAACATCATCTTAAACACGTATCCTTCGCGAAGAATCAAAAACAGTAATATCTACCGATAAGTTTGTTGCTGATCACAACAAACTCTTAACGTCCTAAACAGACTAAGCCATCTCATAGAGATAGCTCTCGGACACCCGACACAAGGGTAATAGCGCTATAAAAGAAATCCGAAATTTTGGTCAGCACGTTCGGGAGACTTAAAAATTGTCTCCGAAGAGATGCTCGATTCCTACCATACAAGTCGTATAAGCCGAGAACATATCGCGGACTTTAAAGCGGGATGGAATCAGGTCAAAAACGATACGGGAAACGTAAGTTGAAGTAGTCATCGCACCCCCTAAAGCCGTGATTAGACCTAGGTCTTACCCTAAACCCAGCACACTGGTCTCTAACATCTCTAGGCATAGTATCAAACACCCTAACACGAAATCCCAAAATTTGTCTCTTGGCTATTATTCGCGCATCTCCAGAAATCCCGCAAGCTTGCATGCTGCGGAAAACTCTCGAAACAGGTCACAAAATATAGCAGTTCACCCAGAGTTAGATTACGAGATGACAACTCGTACTCTTCCCTCTACATTCACACGAATACAAATATGCTCATAAAACACGAAACACGATTCTTTCAAAAGTCGCGAAGCGGCTGGGATTCAGAGACACACGCTGTCAGTCCCGAAAACATAAATTTGGCCACATTTGGCCGAAGCAAACAGCCTATGAGGCTAGTCTCGAGGCTGACAAAAGTCCAATAACATGCCCGATAATCTCTACATATTGCACAACTAGACCGTAAAGGTCTCGCTGGAAAACAGGCCGAAAGAATCTTAACTCCAAGACAAACTACGAAAGACTTGATCCATCCATCAATGGTACGTAGGCAGCCGTCATAAGGCGCAGCCCCAATCTTATCGCATTCCATTCGTAGGAGAGCGAAAGACCCTTTACAATGGACTCTTTCAACCATTAGTTCCGCTTAACTTACCTAACTTGCCTAATTTGCCAAGCCACTCGCCAAAACCTCACACTAGAAGCTCACGGTTCTAACGAGCTGGGGGGCTAACTGTTGGGGTCAACATCGGTCACCATGGAATCAACGCCTGAAAGTCCCAGGAAAATATTTCTCACAATATAACCTTCGTATAATTTTTATTGAAAAGATTATACGACGAGTTCTGTCGAAATCAAACGTCAGACACCTCTCGGAAAATAGTCCTCTTTGGAAAAAGAGAGATATAATGAGCACGAGAAACCTAAATCGATTTTCAAATCATTCCGAAAAGGAATCAGAAAACAAGAAATCTCGAGAAAGACTACTCTAAGCCTCGGACAACGAGACGATTACGAAATTTTGAATATTCGAACATACAAACAAACTCACCGAACAAACTAATCAAGCCAAGCAAGGGAACCAACTCGCAAAAATGGCGAGTTGGACCCGGAGACGAGACCAACTCACCAAATTGGCGAGTTGGACCCGTAAACAAGACCAACTCGCCAAATTGGCGAGTAGGAGCTGTTGAGTCTAGGAAACTGATGAAGTGTTCAGCAGAGACAATGTTGAGCAAGTCGAAGAGATTGGCGGGAGTCATTCGATGACGTGGCCTTGAAGGACGAATGCAAGTTAAGAGAAACTTCAAGTGGAGATATTCTAGGGAGTAAAATATTAGATTGAGAGTTATCTTGTAACAAGATCAGATTGTCTAGGTATATAATGGACGAGTCTGAGTCTTGATTAGGTTAAGTATTTTAGAGAGAAAAAGGGTTGTGACGGCAACAAAGACATTGGGGTTAATATTATTCTTGCGTGATTTAGAAGTTGTTCAGTGTTGATTCACGTGTGGTGAAGTCAAGTAAAACTGGTTAGACAGAATGTGTATAATTTGTCTAAAGAATTTCTAATGAAGTATTATTCAGAAGTTGTTGGGTTTATATCTGTGCTCAATGTTTTTCATTTGGTATCAGAGCAGTAACCTATCTAGATCTAACGATCTATAACAGGTAGAGATCCTGAGGAGAGCATGGATTCGTCAAAAGAGCTTGTCGCTGTTCAGCGAACCTTCATGCTTGATGAGAACAACTTTGGTCACTGGAAAGTGAGGATGAGACAGAAGTTGAAAGGCATTAAAGAAGATGTTTGAACTGCTGTGGAGACAGGATGGACAGAACCGAAGTCAAGTCTGAAGATGGAGAGGACATTCCAAAACCTAAGGAGAATTGGACTGAAACTGACAAGCTGAAATCGAAATACAACTCAAAAGCGATTTCTGAGATCTTCAATGCTATCAATTCAGAAGAATTCAAGCTCGTTCAAGGCTGTTCCTCAGCTAAGGATGCGTGGGACACTCTTGTTGACTATTATGAGGGTACGTCCACTGTCAAGAGAACAAAGGCTAGATCATTTAGCGGCGCAGTTTGAGAATCTGAGAATGTCTGAAGATGAATCAATCACTGACTTTAGTTCCAAGTTGAGTGCTATTGCTCATGAAGCCACTGTACTTGGAAAGGAATACAAAGACAAGAAGTTGGTGAAGAAAATGATTCGATGTTTGCCAGAGAAATTTGCTAACTACAAACCTCTTTTGAAAGTGGGTATGAACACTGACGACATGAAATTCTCACAGCTGGTGGGAATACTTAAAGCAGAAGAAATGGACACAGGAGGTGATCAAACTAAGAAAGGTAAAAGTATCGCCTTTACAGTCGAAAAGGAAGAAGACAAACTACAAGTTCTACACGATACTTTGAATCAGAAACTGGAAGATAGCGTGAGTCTGTTAGAACAAAATTTCAAAAAGGCGTTGAGAAAAATTGAAAGAGGTCAAGGAAGAAACCATGGGTATCAGCAGACTACAGACTCGAACCAGGATTGGCGTCGTGACAAAGAAAAATCAGGTTTTAGAGGCCAAAGAGGTGATGGAAGTCAGTCTTCAAGAAAACGAGATCTGCAATGCCATGAGTGTGAAGGATATGGGCACATTAGAGCGAAGTGTCCACTTGCTAAACACAGAGAGTTCAAATGCACTGAGTGCAAAGGTTTTGGTCATGTCAAGAATGAATGTCCAAATCTGACCAAGAAGGGTGAAAAATCATTGCTGAGTTTTAGAGATACTGAATCAGATGATGATGATGATGATGATGATGATGATGATGATGATGATGATAGGATGATCAACTTGGTAGCATTTGTCACTGAAAAAGGTGATTCTATTCTTGCTGAAGAGTCAGAATCAGACGATGAAGAAATTGATCATAAGGTTGAGTATCGGAAGCTGTATGATAACTGGGTTGAATTGAGTAATAATAATCTCAAGTTGCTCAAGGACAAAGCCTTGCTGGAGGCTCAGGTCAACATACTGGATATGGAGAGATCAACTGAAGTTTCTATCCCTGTGTCACTAAAAGGAAAAGGATTGCTAGACCAAGAAACTGTGGAGAAAAGAAAAATCAGTGAACTTGAATCAAAAGTTGCTCGATTGGGAGAACAGTTAAGTCTGGAGGAAGAAAAGAATAGAAGTCTTGAATCTAATCTCAGTGAGAACTACAAGAGAATCCGAATGCTGAATACTGGTACTAAAGAACTGGATAAAATTCTTGGTGTAGGACAGTCACCAAGTGTCAGTTGAGGGCTTGGTTACTGTGGCAGTGAGATAAGGAAGAATCTCCCATCAGCAATAGGAACGTCTAGTTCAACTGTTTTTGTTCGACCTGAAACAACTCTAGTCAAAACACCGGTTAAAGAGCATCACCCTGCAGTGAAGAAGCAGACTACTAAATCAGACATCAATAAGAAACAGGTCTTCACATACAGCTGTTACTCATGTGGATGACAAGGACAGATAGCAAAGTTCTGCTATGATCGATTCTACAACATAAGGAGGGCTTGGAAGATTGGTGAAAGTTATCCGGAACCAAGAACGGTTGTGTCTGGATACCGAAATCAGTACTATATGCCTGGAGGAGTGAAGATGATTTCGATGATGAGTTTGACGTCATGTGTGACATAAATCAAGTGAAGACAGAAGAAATTGTTGAGTCAAAACTCAATGTGAGAAATGAAGTCAGTTCTGAGATAAACCTGACTTGCAACCTGTCTTTGTTTGAACCAGAGGAGGAATCGGCTGTTGTGGTAAAAAATTTGGTAGCTTACATGTCTTCAGAACTATCGGGATCAACCCCTTGGTACTTTGATAGTGGTTGTTCAAGGCATATGATCGGTACTAAACAAGTCCTTACCACTTACAATGAGATAAATGGAGGAAAAGTAACATTTGGTGATGGAGGAAAAGGGAGTGTTCGTGGAATAGGACATATTAAAGATCCGGATCAACCTGATCTGGTAAATGTCTACTATGTTGAAGGTTTAAAGGCTAATCTGATGAGGGACTTAAAGTTGTCTTCACAAAGACAGACTGTCAAGCTATAAATTGACTGGGCAATGTTGTACTTGAGGGTATTCGGTCTGGAAACAACTGTTACATGTGGAAACGTCAGACAAGTGCATGTCAGCCACATAATCACAGCTGGACTTATGGCACAAACGCATGGGTCACATGAATGTGAATGGGATGCAAAGAATTGTCAAAGCCAATGTGGTAAGAGGTGTACCTAAGCTGGAAGAAGCTTCAGGTTCTGTGTGCAAGGCTTGCTGTCAAGGGAAACAAATAAAAGTTCAACACAAGCAAGTGAAGGAGATCACTTCTAAGCGTGTGTTAGAACTGATTCATATGGACTTGATGGGACCAATTCAGACAGAGAGTATTGGAGGATGCAGATACATTTTCGTACTGGTAGATGATTTCTCTCGTTTCACGTGGGTAAGATTCCTAAGAGAGAAGTCAGAGACGTTTCAAAGTTTTAAAATGTTGGCTCTTCAATTGTCCAACGAGAAGGGTAGCATCACTCAAGTACGAAGTGATCATGGAGGTGAATTCGAAAATCATGCCTTTGATCAGTTTCTTCAGGAACAAGGAATCAAGCGTCAATTTGCAGCCCTTAGAACTCCTCAACAAAACGGTATTGATGAAAGAAAGAACAGAACTCTACAACAGATGGCGAGAGCAATGATGCATTACACTAACGTTGAGACTAGATTATGGGCTGAAGCTATCAGTACTGGGGGATACATAATCAACAGAGTTTATGTCAAACCAGAAACGAAAACTACACCCTATGAGATCTGGAGAGGAAAGACACCGAATCTCAGTCATCTTCACACTTTTGAGTGTGTCTGTTACATACTTAATGACAGAGAAAATCTGGGCAAGTTTGATTCCAGAAGTGATGAAGGAATTTTTCTTGGTTACTCAACTCTCAGTATGACTTTCAGGGTGTACAACAAAGCTACTAAGATGGTGCCTGATGCAGTCAATGTTGTATTTGATGATAGAAGTGGACGAAGTTTGGAAGTAGTGAGACATGACAACATCGGAGCAGTCAACCCAAGTACACAACTGTCCAACGAAAACGATGATGCTTCAACAAGTAAGGCTCAACCCACTAAACTGCAAGTTCCAAAGAACCATTCAGCTGATGATGTAATTGGTGAGTTAAATGCTGATAGGCTTACACGGAAACTCCAAATCATTTTCAAAGAGATGGTCAAACTGGCTTGCTTCATTTCTTTCACTGAACCTAAGGATGTGCGTGAAGGACTCGAAGATGAATTGTGGACCGAAGCATGTCATGAGGAGCTTGAACAGTTTACCAGACATGAAGTTTGGGATCTTGTACCTAGACCAGCTGGTGTGAATGTCATTGGTACTAAGTAGATCTTCAAAAATAAAATTGATGAAGCTGGTAATGTTGTGAGGAACAAATCTAGACTGGTGGCTCAGGGGTACTGTCCGATAGAGGGAGTAGACTTCGATGAGACCTTTGCACCAGTGGCTAGACTTGAGTCTATACGCTTACTCATTGGTATTGCATGCGAGTTGAATATCAGACTGTTTCAGATGGATGTTAAGAGTGCCTTCCTAAATGGTCTTCTCCAGGAGGAAGTGTACGTTGCTCAGCCAAAAGGATTTGAAGACCCAAAGTTTCCTGATCATGTCTACAAGCTAAAAAGAGCCTTATATGGGTTGAAACAAGCACCTCGAGCTTGGTATGAACGATTGACACACTTTCTTCTCAATTCGGGTTTTAAGCGAGGAAGTGTGGACCGTACCTTGTTCATCTTGGAAAAGGATCAAGAGATGCTTGTGATGCAAATATATGTTGATGACATAATCTTTGGTGGAACAAAAGAGGCGCTGGTGAAAGAGTTTGTTCAAACCATGACCAGAGAATTTGAAATGAGCATGGTGGGAGAGTTGAACTATTTCTTGGGTCTCCAAATCAAGCAACAAAAGGAAGGTATCTTTGTCTCTCAAAGTACCTATGCTAAGAATCTGGTGTCAAGATTCGGGATGCATCTGTCCAAGGAAGCAAGAACTCCGATGAGCACAACATGGAAGTTGTGCAAGGATGAGAGTGGGGTGAAAGTGGATGAGAAACTGTATCGTGCTATGATTGGCAATTTGTTATTTTAACCACAAGCAGACCTGATCTGAGTTACAGTGTTGGAGTTTGTGCACGATATAAGGCAAGCCCTCGTGAATCACATATGAATGCACTCAAGAGAATTATCAAATATGTGAAGGGTACAGTGAATCTGGGCTTGTACTACACAAAAGACACTAATACAAGTTTGGCTGGTTTTTGTGATGCAGATTAGGCAGGAAGCTTAGATGATAGAAGAAGTACCTCAGGTGGTTATTATTTCCTAGGAAATAATATGGTGTCATGGCATAGCAAGAAGCAAAATTGTGTCTTTTTCTCCACTGCTGAGGCTGAGTACATTGCGCTGGGGAGTTGCTGCACTCAGTTGTTATGGATGAAACATATGCTGGCTGATTACGGTATGAAGTCTAACCCCTTAATGGTTAATTGTGATAATCAGAGTGCTATAAACATCTCGAAAAATCCTGTTTTTCACTCAAAGACAAAGCACATTGCTATTAGATATCACTTTGTTCGAGATTTGGTTGAGGCCAAGATAGTTGTGATAGAGTATGTTTCATCGGCAAGACAATTGGCTGACATATTCACCAAAGCACTTGATTTGAACACGTTCCTAAACTTGCGGAAGGCAATTGGTGTGTGCGAAGCCTAAGCAGCTTCGACTATGAGAGTTGAACAGGTACAACAGGTATTGAGAAGAATGGTTAACTGAGAGCTTTCCATTTTTGCAAAAATACTAAAACCTCATGTTGGCAAGTCAAGTGTAAAGAGGGCTACTTATCATGCATTAGTAAGCAAAGATTACTTCGGGAGTTTAGACTGAGAAACGTCATAGATACTCAGCTTGGATATGGATGTCACCCATTTATAGTTAAGTTATGATGAGTTTTTGTGATGTTTGAGAATGAAGGTCAACCAGATTGGACATGGAAGCTACAACTTGCATGTTTGACTTTGATTGTTGGGGTCAAAAACGGTTATCTCGAAATCTACGGCTAAGGACCTTCCCGAAACTCAAAAGATTTCCCGCAAACGACTGACGAGGGAAAGATCGAACAACAAAAAAACCCACAGACGGCAAGACGGCCTGGCGCCGGCGGCACGCGGGATGCGGGCCGGCCTGGCACCGGCGGCACCCGCCTGGCGCCGGCGGCACGCGGGACGCGGGCTGGCCTGGCGCCGGCGCCCCGGCCTGGCGCCGGCGGCACGCGTCGGCGCTAAGGGGCCGGGCGGAGACGGCAGCGCCGGCACAGACGGAACGGGCTGGCCTGGCACCAGGCGGCACTTGGAGGCTGGCCTGGCGCCGCGGACCCCTGCCTGGCGCGCGGCAGACGCGGGCTGCCTGGCGCCGGCGGCACGCGGCACGCGGGCTGGCCTGGCGCCGGCGGCACTACCGGCTGGCTGCCTGGCGCCGGCTGCACCCAGGCTGGCGCCGGGCACGCGGCCGCGCTGGCTGGCGCCGGCGCACCCGGCCTGGCGACAGGCGGACACCAGTCACGAGGGGCCGGCCTGGCGCGGCGGCACCGCTGGCGCCGGCGGCACCCGTCGCGCGGGTCGGCCTGGCGTCGGTCCGCGGCCCTCGTCCGGTCTCGGTCCTATCGTGCCCGGTTCGATCCGCCTTAGCTTGTTCGGAATTAGCCCTCGTGAGTTTGGTCCAATCAGGCTATGGCGGTTTATCCGATTTCCCGAAACATCGGATAAACATCAAGTCATCGAAAGATAGCGGAAAACTCGGAGATAATTACGAAGACCGACGAAAATGGAACATTTCCGGAAGAGATAAGCTTGGGCCCAAAGGCGAGGCCCATCACCCTAAGGCAAACCGACCTGGAAGTGGGTATATAAGGAGAGCAAGAGCAGAAGAGAAAGGCATCCTGAAAATCCGAGAATTAGACTTAGAGCATCCTGCTAGCTTAGAAGAACTAGGGATTAGGTGGTTAGACTAGCGGAGCAAGGCTTAGGACGTTTGGCTGCCTGCAACTCTATCTTTTTCTTTAAATCGCAAATCTCTTTGTCTTTCGGAGAATCCTTGTACTCGTTTCTCTTATCTAATAAAACGCCTTCGGGCAAATATTTCAACTCTTATTTTTTGAACTTTCCCGATTTCGTGTGGCAACGCAGAGAATCCGGACCTTCAAGGAAAGTCGGGTTTACTTGGCTTTCCTCCGTAATCTTATTTATCGGAAATTGACGGTGTGAATTTCGGTTCCCACAGTTTGGCGCTAGAAGGAGGGTGGGACGGATTCTCTAACTCGAAAACCACCGATCGATCGAAGTTCAGTATGACTTCTTCGTCAGCCCGCAACATCGTATCTTTCGAGGATCGAGCAACGGCCCGTACGGCCAAACCACACAACGATCTCCTCGTAATAGAACTCACGATCCAGGATATTGACGTAGCAAGGGTATTAGTCGACACCGGATGCTCGGCTAATATTATCTAAAAAAGCACCCTCGAGAGGATGGGCGTCGATCTAAGCATCCTTACAGATGTCCCCAGCCCAGTATTCGGACTCTCGGGAGAAATCATGACCCTCGGCTCGACTAACCTCCTAGTCAAAGCTGGGAGCGTCGCCAAAAACACGGAATTCCTGGTGATCGATGGTCCAACATCCTACAATGCGATAGTTGGAACTCCCTGGCTAAACTCCATGAGAGCGATCCCATCAACATTCCACCTATGCCTCAAGTTCCCGACACCTTTCGGGGTCGAAACAATACATGGTAGTCACGGAGCAGCACAAATCTACCTCGCTACCGAACTAAAACGGAAAAATTCCGAAATCGAGACCTCTCGGAAAAAGCAAACGATTCACGATTCGCCGGAAAATTCCTGGCAGTCCCAAAGAGCTGAGGCCCTGGAAGGGAAGCGTGAACCAACCTGCGAACCGGTGGTCTCAATCTGCCTCGACGATTCCTTCCTGGAACGGTGCGTCGAAATCGGAGCCAACCTCCATGAACCGATAAAGGCAGAGCTCAACGCATGCCTCAAAAAGAACCTCAGTACGTTCGCTTGGGCTGCGGAGGACATGCCCGAAATTGACATTAGCGTAACATGTCACGAACTTAACATCGACCCGACTCACAAACCCGTAAAGCAAAAGAGGCGAAAGCTGGGACCTGAGCGTGCCACCGCAGTCAACGAGGAAGTCGAAAAACTCCTCAAAGTAGGGTCGATAACAGAAGTCAGGTATCCGGACTGGCTTGCCAACCCTGTCGTGGTAAAAAGGAAGAACGGCAAGTGGCGAGTCTGTGTCGATTTCACGGATCTGAATAAAGCCTGTCCAAAGGATTGCTTCCCGCTCCCACACATCGACCGACTGGTCGAAGCAACCGCGGGAAACAAGCTTCTGTCATTCATGGACGCTTTTTCCGGATACAATCAGATCATGATGAATCCCGACGACCGCGAAAAAACTGCATTCATCACAGACCGCGGAACGTATTGCTACAAGGTAATGCCCTTCGGTCTTAAAAACGCGGGTGCAACATATCAGCGACTCGTCAACAAAATGTTTGCCGAGCAACTCGGAAAAACTATGGAAGTATACATCGATGATATGCTCGTAAAGTCTCTTGACGAACACGATCATATAGCCCACCTAGAGGAATGTTTTGCACGACTCAACCAGCATAACATGAAACTCAACCCGGCGAAATGTAGATTCGCGGTGGCATCGGGAGAATTCCTCGGATACCTCGTAACGTATCGCGGAATCGAGGCCAACCCTAAACAAATCGACGCACTGATAGAGATGGCCTCCCCGAGAACCAAGCGAGAAGTCCAGAGGCTAACCGGAAGGGTCGCGGCTTTGAACCGTTTCATCTCGCGCTCCACGGATAAGTGCCTACCGTATGAAACATTGAAGGGAAACAAGAAGTTCGAATGGTCCGAGCAATGTGAAAAAGCTTTCCAACAGTTGAAACATTACCTGGCCACTCCACCAGTCCTCGCAAAACCGGTGGAAGGTGAACCTCTTTTCCTCTATATCGCAGTTTCCGCAACGGCAGTCAGTGGCGTCTTGATACGAGAAGAACGCGGCGAACAAAAGCCAATCTTTTACGTAAGCAAAACGTTACTGGATGCGGAAACTCGATACCCGCTAATGGAAAAATTAGCATTCGCCGTCATAACCTCGGCAAGAAAACTAAGACCATATTTCCAGTCTCATACTATAGTGATTCTCACCACGTTCCCGCTGCGGATAATCCTGCATAGTCCGAGTCAATCCGGTAGGCTCGCAAAATGGGCAATCGAACTGAGTGAATACGACGTCGAATATCGCCCAAGGACATGTGCAAAGTCCCAAGTACTTGCGGATTTCTTGGTAGAGTTACCCACTAGAAGCATGACTAACGAGGAACCAAACTCAACTTGGGTTCTCCACGTCGATGGATCTTCATCCAAACAAGGATCCGGAATCGGAATACGACTCACCTCTCCTAACGGGGAAATACTAGAACAGTCTTTCCGATTGGCTTTTCATGCTTCAAACAATGAGGCAGAATACAAAGCACTCGTCGCAGGCTTGCGGCTGGCCCATGGGTTAAAAATCCGTGATATTCACGCTTACTGCGATTCTCAGTTAGTCGCCAATCAATACAGCGGAGAATATGAGGCAAGAGACGAAAGGATGGACGCATATCTAAAACTCGTCCAAGAACTGGCTCGAAATTTCGACCAGTTCGCCCTGACCAGAATTCCTCGCTCGGAAAACGTCCAGGCCGACGCCTTGGCTGCCCTCGCCTCGAGCTCAGATCCAGGGCTCCAAAGAGTAATCCCGGTCGAATTCATCGAGCATCCGAGCATCGGACCACCAGTGGTCGTCAATCTAATCCGAGACGAAATTGAAGATACGGAAGAAGTCGAGGATCAACCGGAAGCGGATGTGAACCCGACCGAGTATGGCTGCGACAGCCCTTGGTTAGAACCAATCCGAGCCTATATCGTGAATGGAACCTTGCCCGCCGAAAAATGGGCGGCTCGTAAAGTGAAAACCCAAGCGGCACGGTACGTCACGATAGAGGGAGAAATTTATAAGTGGTGTTTCTCTGGTCCTCTCATGGCATGCGCAGAAGGGGAAAGAGCGAGGAGAATCATGAAGGAGGTCCATTCTGGATCGTGCGGAAATCATTCTGGCGGAAGATCTCTCGCGGTTAAAATCAAACGCCACGGTTATTATTGGCCAACCATGGTAAAAGACTGCGAGAAATTCGCCCGGACGTGCGAGAAATGCCAAAGGCATGCTCCAACAATCCATCAACCCGCGGAGATCCTGTCCTCAATCTCGTCCCCCTATTCTTTCATGCGATGGTCCATGGACATCGTCGGACCTATGCACCCATCAAAACAAAAGCGCTTCCTCCTAGTCCTTACGGATTTCTTTTCCAAATGGGTAGAAGCAGAATCCTACGCAAGTATCAAAGACACACAAGTCGAGAACTTCGTCTGGAAACAGATCATAACTAGACATGGGGTCCCGTACGAAATCGTAACAGATAATGGATCTCAATTTATCTCTACTTGATTCGAAGCATTCTGCGAAAAATGGAAAATACGACTTACAAAGTCACCTCCCAGATATCCGCAATGCAACGGACAGGCAGAAACCATCAACAAAACCGTCCTTGACGGGCTCAAGAAATGCCTAGACGCCAAGAAGGGGCGATGGGCAGAAGAGCTCGAAGGAGTTCTTTGGTCGCATCGTACAACCCCAAGACGGGCTACGGGTGAAACTCCATTCGCCCTCGTTTATGGAATGGAATGTATGATCCCCGCGGAAGTAGAATTCCCCGGAGTACGGAGAAGATTCCTCCCCGAAAGAGAGGATTTAAACGACGCTATGATGCTGGACAATCTCGATCTCATCAATGAGCGCCGCGACCAGGCACTCATTCGAATCCAGAATTACCAGCACGCTGCCGCAAGGTACTACAACTTGAACGTACGCCATCGCAGGTTCAAAGAAGGCGATTTAGTCTTACGCAAAGTCTTCCAAAACACTGCCGAACGAAACGCAGGAAAACTGGGAGCAAACTGGGAAGGACCGTACAAAGTCATAAAAGTAGTCCGACCAGGCTCATACCAAATCGCAAACATGCAAGACGTCAAAATCCCGAGAACTTGGAATGCGATGCACCTCAAAAAATACTACCACTAAACAATAAAACGTGGTACAAAAGAACTACGAGATGGCTTGATCCCTAGACAAGGGTACGTAGGCAACTCGCCAATCGGCGGATTCAGCTATCCCCCCAATTTTAAAAAGGGGGGAGTGGGTACGTATACTCGTATACTCCCACAAATTTCGAAGACTCTAAAATTTTCGAAACTTTTTTACGACTTTTTCAAAATCAGCCGAAACGGCCACAACAACGGATCTAGTATCCACTAAGCGATTATCACATCCAAAAACAAATCCCGGATGGCCAACACTTCACGAAGCACTGTGAATGTAGACGCTTCTCCCTGGGTCAAACTTACGCGACCCCTTGGTCCCGCGTCCAAAACGGAAACAACAGTTTTCTGGCTGCGAACATTCGCAAAAGACATCCCCAAAGCCCGCAAGCGTTTCAACACGAGATGCGGCATAAGGAAAAATCAACCTTCAGCACTGCGAGACGTCGCTAACGCTTGAAGGACATTTTTTCCGCAAAACATTGCAGACGAAATCTTTGTCTCTGAACATACAAACGCACCTCAAAACGGTATCATTTCGTTGTTGCTGATCACAACAAACGAACTCTAACGTCCTAAACAGACAAATAGCCGCCCTTCAAGGGGTAGGCTCTCTTACATCCGACAAGGATAAACATAGCGCGCTATACAAGAAATCCAAAATTTTGGTCTAGCTCTTCAAAAAGGAAGTAGCTCGACTCACGCCCAAACAAATCATATAAGCCGACAACAATTCGCGGATTTTAAACGGTACGAGTCAGGTTAAAATCGCAAACAGGCAAAACGAAAGCCGATTTGTCATCGCAAAGCCTCAGTCCGAGATTAAACCTAGGTCTTTCCCTAAACCCAGCCACGCTGGATCTTGACATCTCACAGACATAGTATGGTATACGAGATCCAAAAATTTGTCTCTTCACTTAAGCCTATTCGTTTCACGAGTTTTTCGCGTAAATCGGTAAACCGCGGAAAATCTCGCTTTATGCAGACAATAGGTACGGTGATCATCGGGGAACTAGGAATGAGACGGCAACTCACACCCTCTTTCTCATACTTCGAAAAAACTGAAGTTCATAAATAATCGAAAATGTTTCATAGATTGAGACTGCTGAAATTCAAACAAAACCCCAAAAAAGGGGCAGGGATTCGAAGCCACCAACGGCCAGTCCCGGTAAATACATCATGGCCTCTTAAACGGCCGAAACACATAAAAAACGAAATCCCAGAAGGGATTGATAAACCTAGACGCTCCCAGGAGCGTCATCTTCATCCTCACTTGCGACAGGGACAGCCTCACCGTCGCCTCCCTTAGTCGCATCGCCACTACCCGCCTCGTCCGCGCCACCCTCGCAATCTTCTCCCACGCTATGACCCTCTTGAGATATGCGAAAGCTGATCTAAGATCATGGTGAGCATCGTATCAACTCGCGCATAAAGCTTGCTTACAGCCGTATCGATCGATACTCCCATAGAGTAATCGATCGACGTAGCTAGAGGTGTATCGGTCGATATTCCTATCGAAACATCGATCGATACTGTCAGCAAGATAGCTGACCGCAAACACTATTTAGCATCTAAGTAATAGATGGTCTAAATAATGCGAGAGCTGATGGATTCATTTAATAAGTGTTGAGCTCTGACATATCATGCAAGCAACTTGTTAGCCTTTATAGTATTTATAATCCTGAATTCCTGAATACCTACCCTGAATCTAACTACTTTTATTTATTGTTCTAAAACCAAATTCTTTCAACTGAGTAATCTTATCCTTACTCAGCAAACCTGCAATTTACTTTAAACCATTTTCAACCTAGCATAGTCATTAAGATTGCATCTTATTTGTACACTAGCTCTCTGTGGATTCGATCCTTAAGTACTACAACTGAACCTCTTATTTGAGAGAGTAAAGTCACTCCTTAGGGTAATTTGAGTGATATCAAATTTGGCGCCGTTGCCGGGGAGCTTTGATACAATATGATTTAATCTGATTAGGTCTAGGTTATTTTTATTTTAATTTGTTTTCTGACACAAATTTTTTTTTCTTGTCTTTTTAGGGTACATGCCCAGCAGCACCAGAAGAACAAGGAATCTCAACTTTTTTTATCAGAAGACCCTACTAGCTTGGAACGCTCAATCCGCAAGGAAATCCGTTCCGCATCGATCGACGCCATCAACTGCCTGTCGACCGATACCGACGCACCCCTGCCGACCGAGACACCGTCTTCGTCGACCGATACACGCACCTTCACGTCGACCGACACTACTTCACCGTCGACCGACATCTTTCATCCGACATCGATCGATACCCCTAATTGTATATCGATCGATACTGTTCCGCGAGTCATGGTTGCGCCTATTATTCTCACACGAGATGAGAATGGAGACTTGCGTGACCAAGAGGGTCACCTTCGTAATGAAGCAGGTCAGAAACTCAACGATCAGAATGAAGTAATCCCTGAGCCAGAAACTGCACCTACAGGAGCTGTTCAACCTGTAGAAGAGGCTGCTCGCACACTAGCTGACTACAACCGTCCAGATCAGTTCTACACCAACAGATTAGCCATTCGTCCCCCTGCTATTCAGAGAGGCGATTTCGAGCTCAAGCCGCAGTACTACACACTTGTGGGACAGACACCTTACTATGGGCTGTCCAATGAGCATCCCATGGACCATCTAGAGAGGTTCGAGGATCTCATATCTGCTATCAAAGCCAATGGAGTCCCTGTGGACTACCTTCTCTGTAATCTCTTCAAACACTCTTTATCTGGAGAAGCTTTACAGTGGCTTAAGCAGCTACCACCAGGATCTCTTACATCCTGGAGCGACATCAAAAACGCATTTTTGCGTAACTTCTTTCATGATGCGCGCGCTGAAGACTTAAGGACGAAAATTGCCACATTCAACCAGGAGCCTAGAGAGTCATTCAAGGATACCAGGATCAGATTCAAGTCTTACCAGCGAGACTGTCCACACCATGGATTCAACAAAGTGCAACTGCTCTGCACTTTCTTAAGAGGCATCGCACTGAAATATCAGATGGCTCTGGAAACTGCGAGTGAAGGCAACTTCACCACAAGGAATCCTGAAGATGCTGTGAAGCTAATAGACAACCTAGGATCCAGCAACAGCAAGAAGAACATTGTAAGAGCAAGATCTGCAGCGTTCCTTTGAAAGGAACAGATAAATGAGGTACAAGCTACACTTGACAATGTTTAGAAGTTGCTAAACAAGCAAATCTGCTCAGTGGAGGATGCAGAAGCTGATGAAGATGACTACATAGAATCAGAAGTCAACTGGATCAGTGGAACCGGATTTCAGAGATCTGGAAACCAAGGAAACAGATACTTCGCAGGACAGAGAGGAAACTTCAACAGCAGCAACCCCAACCACAACAGGAGTTATGGAAACTCATCTTACATGAAGCCACCCACACCAACCCCAGAAGGAAAGCTAGAAGACATGCTCAGCAAAGTTCTTGAAAGTCAGCAGCAGTTAGAGGTGAACTTCAATGGAAAGATTGACGCTGTCTACACCACTTTGAACACAAATGTTGGGGTCAAAATCGGTCAATGACTAAAATGTCACCCGAAAGTCCTCGAAAGAAAAGCCAAGCGACGATCAAATCCAAGAAACGGGTCGTCACTCGATAAAACTCACGGAAGGCTCGTCCACTCCCATCTGGCGCCAACGGCGAGGGTCCTGGCGCCCGTCCATGCGATCGTCTCATGATCTCGGGCAATGACAGCATCTTGGTCCCTTGAAACCCATGTCTGGATTGTCCGAGATCTACAATGAGTCGTCCGTAAAACCTTCCCGATTGTTTAAAAGATTCATCTTTTAACATATCTAAAACTCGGAGCCACATTGCTCTCATCCTCGACGACGGAAAATCTGCAGATCTAAGTCCATCTAAAAATCCCGATACTCGCGGAATCTCGTTGGAAACAATTATCTCGAGATCTACGACTAGAGACCCTCCCAAAACTCGAAAGATTTCCCGCAAACAACTGACGAGGGAAAGATCGAACAAACCCATTGACGGCAAGACGGCCTGGCACCGGAGCACGCGGGACCGGGCTGGAAGGCACGCGGAAACAGGCAATGGAGGGGGAACGCGGGAGCGGCGCCGGGGCCGGCGGCACGCGGGACGGGGCTGGCTGGAGCACGGAGGCACAGGCATGGAGCGGCGGCAAGCGGGCCGCGGTGGACTGGTGCCGGCAGCACCCCGGCCTGGCGCCGGCGGCACGCGGGACGCGGGCTGGCCTGGGCCGGCGGGCACCAAGGCCTGGCGCCGGCGGCAAGCGGGACGCGGCTGCCTGCGCTGGCGCCGGCGGCAAAACAGGCCTGGCGCCGGCGGCACGCGGGACGGCGTGGCTGGCGGCGCGGCGCACGCGGGACGCGGGCTGGCTGCGCGGCGGACCGCGGCGGCGAACGGACGCGGGCTGGCTGGCGCGGCAGGCACCCCGGCTGGGACGGAACGAGGAGGGGATGGCCTTGGGCGGCGGCACCCGGCTGGCGACGGCGGCAGGGGGCGCGGGTGGATGGCGACCTGGCCACGGGTAAGGTGGCCGGGCAGGGGCGACGGGGGGCTGGAGCCGGCGGAATCCGGCCTGGGCAGCCGTCGCGCGGACCGTGGGACGCGGCGGGCTGGGCGGCCGGCACCCGGCACCGGCCTGGCTGCGCGGCACCGGCCTGGACGCCGGCCACCGGCCTGGCGCCTGGGCACACGTCGCTCGGGTGCGGCCTGGCGTCGGTCCACGGCCCTCGTCCCGGTCCGTCGTTCCTATCTTGCCCGGGTTCGATCCCATCTTGACTTGTTCGGATCAATCTACGCAAGTTTGGTATGGTCACGGTTACTCTAGAACGTCACTTCCCTCGACTAACAAGGAATCGAGGTTCCTTCGGAAACACCGAAACCTTCAAAGACTGTCCTTTCGAAAAACCGTAAAAACGCCTAAACAGCCCAACGTGGCCAAAACGGCCCACGTACGATTTTCCGAAAAGGAAGGATAACTATGACGGTTTATCTTTATCCTCACATAAGAGATAAATGTCAAGTTTCCAGAAGATAAATATCAAGTTTCCAGAAGATAAATGTCAAGATTTCCGAAGATAAATGTCAAGTTTCCCGATAAACACAAAGATGGACGAAAATGATAAAAGCCCGACTCAGCCCGCGAGAAGATAGACCGTCATAGGAGGAGTATATAAGGAGAGCTTTGAGCAAGAAGCAAACAAGATAAAAAACTTTCAAGCACTTAGCACTTAGAGCGTTTTAGCTTTCTTTTTCTGTTTTTGTTAGCGAGCTGCGACTCAACTAGGTTAGATCTAGGCGGCCGGACTAGCGGACCTTTCGACAGCTCTTGTAGCTTATTTCTTACCCGTTGTTCACGCTCAAAACGCGAATTCAGAAATAAGATCTTTTTCCGCTCTACTTTACGATTTTTACTTTTCGACTTTAAATATCTATTTGATTGTTTCGTGTGCGGCCCAGCAGATATCCGGGACCTTCAAGGATGATCGGGTTAACTCGGTTTTCCACCACAAATCTTTATCGGAAATTGACGATGTGAATTTCGGTTCCCACAACAAAGCTTGATGCTTTGAGTACCCATGGAAGAAACTAGAGACTCAGGTGATTCAGACAGGAGAAGTTGTTAAGAAGCAGGACGCTTTAGGAAAAGGGACTCGAGAAGAAACAACAGGCCACAACGTCAGTGCTATCAGAGAGGATGATTTTTGGAGAGTTGTTAAGCAAGAGAAGTTGCAAGAGGGAGACTTCCAGATCAAAAGTTCCATGAGTATTGGCGGCAACCACTGGAATCGACCGATGTCAGGACATCCACATCGATCGATGTACGCCAACACCAATCGATCGATGAACCCAGATGAGCATCGACCGATGGATCATGAAGAATCCACCAACGAGTGCAACGCCGTGAAGATACTTACTCACGAGGAGTTCGCAGCGAAACACCCACATCCGCCCAGCCCTTACAACATCGACCGACAGGACAGACGTCCCATCGATCGACCGAAGGATAATGAAATCGATCGACACACTCCAGAACCTGTCGATCAATATTCAGTTATCACACGCCGAGTGCAACTTCCCAAGATAGATGTTGCACGACTTAATGCACTCCAGGAGCAATCTAAGCCTTCCAGAAACCCACCAACCGCGATAATGAAGAAACCCACGGATATTATTGATCCAATGGAGATAGAAAAGGAAAAAGATGGCAGAGTTCTCAGAAAAAGGAAAGAGAAGGTTCCTAAACACCTTAAAAGAGGAGTTAATGAGAAAGAGTTGGCAAGTTTTAGAGAGAGAGTTCTAAGGATACCTACAGAGAAACCCTTTGAAGAAGCCTACTTTTTACACATATTGTGGATGTTTTTTAGAGAAACTAAGGAGACAGAAGAAGACATCAAGAGGATGTTCAACCAAGTCAGAGAAAGTATGAAGAAGAGGATCAAACTTGAGAAGAAGGGTGATCAAGGGAAGTTTGTTGTTCCTTGCTCAGTCCATGGGATCAATTTCCCACGTGCCCTATGTGATACAGGATCTGGAGTTAGCATCTTATCCAAGGTGATAGCAGACCATCTAGGTCTAAAGATAGAGCCTACTGAAGAATCGTTCATCTTTGTGGATTG
This sequence comes from Brassica juncea, assembly GCA_018703725.1. Lineage (NCBI taxonomy): Eukaryota > Viridiplantae > Streptophyta > Magnoliopsida > Brassicales > Brassicaceae > Brassica > Brassica juncea. The sequence continues at coordinate 10,971,396 of CM031937.1, forward strand.
TTCTCAGCAGAGCTCTGGAGGAATTGTGAGAAACCTTGAGGTCACAATAGGAGAAGCCCTAATTCCAGTAGACTTCCATGTCTTGGACGTCAAGATAACCCTACCTACTTCTTTGCTACTTGGAAGAGCCTTCCTAGCCACAGTTGGAGCAGTCTGCAACCTTCAGACAAACAAACTTTGCCTAACCCTGATCAACCCTACGGTCTACTATGATCCAGTACGAGTCATCAAGGTCCCTAAGAAGATCCAAGACGGCTCAGACCTTGTAGATGTTTGCTATTGTGGAGATGAATACGATTCACAAGGCGAATACGAGACAGAGACCGCAGAATCGATCGATAGTAGCACTGTCTCATCGATCATCTCTGGTGAACTGACATCGATCAACAGCCACACATGGTCATAGATCGATTCACTATTCAATCAGATCGAGTAGGAGTTTCTAGAAGGTGATTTCGAAGTAAACGAGTGGGAGAACGACTACTACATCCCACCACACGTTGCAAATACTACTCACATTGAGGAGTATACTGATGATTACGAGGAGGAGAGAGCTATAGAGTGTCACAACCTTCCAGAAGATGAAGATCGACTTCTCCACCATAATCTCAAAATCACGAAATCGATCGACAGGGCCACATCCCCATCGATCGATACTACTTGCCTCGCATCATTAGACAACACAGTCAACAACAAGCGAGACAGAGAGTACTCAATCGGGAGCTGGGCAAGCGACTACCAGTACCAGAGCTTCGCGGTCGAGACCGCCACACCAACATACATCAACCAACCCGAAGAAATCTCATCGATCGACACGGCACCAGCACAATCGACCGATAGGCCTGAACAACCATCGACCGATTCAGAACCTGTGCCATCGACCGACACATACATCCAACCATCCCAGGTAACAAATTCAAATGTACTTAATTTCGGTAATCTAATCCCGGATGAGTTTGATATTTTCAGGGATTCACAAGGTTTTGCACGCTCAATGGATGGACAAACACTCCACATATTCAGAAAAGACATTGCAGAAGTCCTACAGTTAGCCAACGGATCCCACAACCTATTCCAGCAACAATGCTACGGACCAGACCACCATTACCAGCACCAGGAGGCAGACACAACAACCGAGCCAAAGGAAGCTGAGGATAACCATCTCAACAGAAAGAATCCAGATTTGTCAACGGAAATCGATCGATACAGAGTGTGTCACATCGATCGATAAGCTTCATGAATTCGGAAAGAGAGCCTTTCGATATGGAGTTCGAAAATTCTTTTGGGAGCAGAGAGATGAGTATGGGGTCTACAGAGACGAGAAAGGGTTTGCTAGAGGAATAGATGGTGACGTCATCAGAATTTCTAAAGACGACATCAAGAAACGGCTTCAAAGAACTTCAATGGACGAGCGCTCCTACATCTGTCTACCAGAGCACGCTAGTTCATTTACAAGAAGAGAATTGGTGCAAGAAACCTACACCAAGGACGAGATCAACGAGATGTTCACTGGTGTACTTGGAGAACGCAAATGGGAAAAGCTCTCCATGGAAAAGAGTTTAGAAGAGGCCACAGACAAGCTTCGTAGTGAGATGAACTGGATGTTCAGTGCAGACCAGGCATTAGTCAAGAGGGTTCAATGTTTTGAGCTGGAACTTGAAGATCTTCGCAACCATAGCCAGAAAAGATCAATATCGATCGACGGAGTAACATCCACATCGATCGATATGAAGCCTGCACCATCGACCACTTACTCAAAACATGAGGTTGATGAGTCTCTTGGAGATATCTGGAAAGAATTGAAGAAAGCAGAAGCTCGTCTCATCAGCAAACTCACCAAAACCTGTGAACCTATTTTCCACAACCTAGGGGATCTAAGCATCTTCACAGAAGAGATAAAGAGATCTATCTGCCTTATCAATGAAGCACATGCAGATATGAACCCCGCTGCACCTTGCAATCCTTTTGGAGGATTGACTCGTCTGAAAGCAGTTGAGAGGAAAATTGCTGATATACACTTCTTAGTAGACAAAGAAGTGGAAGAACTTGCACTACGCATGGACACTATGCAGCAGGAGTTCCAACGTCAACTTGATTATCAGGCTGCATCGATTGCATCGATCGACGAGCTCAACCTCACATCGATCGATAGGCGATTAACTGAAATCGACGGCCAGATGAAGCTCTTTGCCGAGAAGCTTCACGAGAATCTGCAGAAGCAAAAATCGACCAATGAACAACAGGTTGCATCGATCGATATACATACTTTAGAGATCTGCACCAGAGCTGATTTGGATAAATTAGCTGATGAAGTCTACACGGCAATAACAAGCGCGGATGATTCACAAGATAAACATCTAGACCAGACGTATTTCCCACTTATTAACGAGGTTGGAGGCATGGAATCTAGCATAGAAGGGATGCAGAAAGAAATCAAAGCCATTCAGAGGCAGCTTGCCAGCAGACCTACACCCTTAGCATCGATTGACAGAGGATCCAGCGCATCGATCGATGGACTTCAACAGCCATCGACCAACATTTCAACAAAGGAATCGATCGATACCAGTTCCATCCATGACAAAATGATCCAACGCCTTGATTCAATGCAAGCAGAGCTCAGTGATCTTTCAGAACATGCCTACAAGAAATTAGGATGGCACGAGTTCAGCATTGAAGGTCATGAAGAAAGGATTCAAAGGATCACTGATGAGTTGATTAAGATAAAGAAGAAACGAACCAGAGAATATGAAGCCACAAGAAGCCTATTTGACGCATGGTTCAGCGAGAAGAAAGATACAAAGGATACTTGTTTCCCAACAAGTACCTGGACTTCATCTCAGTAGCTCATTCCATCCAAAGTCAAGCTAGATGACTATAATCAAAGCGCTGAGTGGGAGGCAACCCACTGTTAGGTAGTTTTTCATTTTATTTTTATCTTTAGGATTTTATTTTTCGTATTTGTTTTTCTTTGCAGTTACGACTAGACGATTGCCACTGAAATCGACCGACATGACACAGTCAATATAGATCGACATGAACCACACAGAAGCGATCGACGAAGGCGACTCAACATCGATCGATACGCATCACGGTCAGGTATATCGCTCTAACTTTTTTTTGATATCAGTGTACTTTATTATTGCCTATGCCTTCACTGGACTGGTTATACACTGGGGACAGTGTATAATTTAAGTTTGGGGGGATGATTACTGATGTTGTTTACCTTTTGATTTCATCTAAAAATGTTTTCAAAATTGTTTTTATTGAGTCAAGAAAGGGATAATGATAATTTAAATTTTCACTTTTTATCTAACCAATCTTTTAGGCACCATTCTTAGATTTGTTGATGCAGAATATACTATAGATGCTAAAGTTAATCACCTATCAGCTATGACAACGCTTTCATTGATTGTCTGGAGGAACCAAAGCTGATTTCCAACCTAACCTGACATTCTTTGCTTGTCTTGGGGCTTGGTATACATGGGATCGGAGGCTTCAAACAAGTCTGGAAGATAAAGCCTTGTGTAGATAATTTTATCACCCTCTCTCTCTCATTTTCGAAATTAGATTTAATTTTATACATAAAAAAAATCGAAAATTAGCTTAAATTCATGTTCTAGGACTAGTTAGTTATTAATGAGGAAGGAATTCGAACAGGGCTTGGCGGTTACCCCCCCCTCAAGACTTGATTCATAATAGTTCTATAGGTAAAGGGTTCAAACAGGGCTTGGTGGTTACCCCCTTCAAGACTTGCTTCGCAATAAATACTAGGATAAAAGTTAAAAAGAAGTGAACAGGACTTGGTGGCTGCAACCATGAAGGCTTGATTCATGGAAGCCTGTCCAATCTTGGTCAATGTCTTGCAAATGAAAGCAGACTTGACTATGAGATAAATAGTAGAGAGAGAGGATATGAACTAATTTTTACCTGCAGGTCCAGATACTTGTTTGAGCAACCTTGCATCCTGTGATCGCTACTCCCAAGGTAAAGCCTGCACTTTTATTTTTATGTACAGAAATGAAATCAGTAGAGGGGTTTGTCAGACATGATTGCTAAGTTGTTGGCTAGATGATCAAGGTTGTTTAATTAGGATATTGCATAATGTGCTTTTGTGATTGACAGACTCTTAGATGTGGTTTGCAACAAAGTAGAGGTTATGATTCTAAGTTTGAATTTGATTTAGTCTCTGCTTTTCAAAACCTCTTTCATAAAGACTGCCTATGTGTTTGCTTGAGGACAAGCAAAAGGTTAAGTCTGGGGGAGTTGATATACCATGGATTTTACCCATTTTTACCCATGGTATATGAGTGTTTTTACTACTATTATCTATGTTTTAGAGTCTATTAGGTATGTTTTCAGGTTCAGAAGCATTTTGGAGAAAAGTAATATTTTAGGTGCCTTTTTGGAGCTTAAAGAAGAGTTTGCCCGTGATCAAGACCAGAGGTCCACACCAGAGTTACACATCGATCGATGCACACTCTGTGCAATCGATCGACACACATTAGCCGAAGGACGATACATCGAGACAATAATCGATCGTTGTACACCCTGTACTATCGATCGATACTGAGGCGGCAGAAAGACAAGTTGGACCTGGCCGAACTTGAAGCCCAAGATATCACATTTTACAAGAATGCCCCTGAGGAGTTTTTTAACCTAATTAACTCATATTTATAGAGTTCGAGAGTTATATAGTTTAGTACAAGTTTTCATAAGTTTCTAAGTTCTAAAAGAGTTTCTTCTTCTACTCAGTTCTGTTTTCATTACTTTGCAAGTTCTCGATAAAGTTTTATTCAATTCTTTATTTGTTAACAAAGGTTATAGAATTCTAGATCTAGAGGAGAGATCCAAAGATATTTGTGATTGGGACCTAAGTGTTCACCATCTAATAGATCTATGTATTTCTATTATTACCTTGTTGCTATGAACTACTTAGCCATGTCTGAGTAGATTCATTTGTTAGATTTAGGGTTTAAATAGGATATGAGGGATTAGCCCCAACCTATAATTGCTATAGTTGTGATATTTATTGTTAGGATTGTTCACTAATGCTTTTTCTAGCTTAGCTACCTAGAACATGAACTTGGATTGCATTGTTAATTACATGCAATACCTGACAACATCCTAAACATGCTATGACCCTCTTGAGATATGCAAAAGCTGATCTAAGATCATGGTGAGCATTGTATCAACTCGAGCATAAAGCTTGCTTAGAGCCGTATCGATCGATACTCCCATAGAGTAATCGATCGACGTAGCTAGAGGTGTATCGGTCGATATTCCTATCGAAACATCGATCAATACTGTCAGCAAGATAGCTGACCGCAAACACTATTTAGCATCTAAGTAATAGATGGTCTAAATAATGCGAGAGCTGATGGATTCATTTAATAAGTGTTGAGCTCTGACATATCATGCAAGCAACTTGTTAGCCTTTATAGTATTTATAATCTTGAATTCCTGAATACCTACCCTGAATCTAACTACTTTTATTTATTGTTCTAAAACCAAATTCTTTCAACCGAGTAATCTTATCCTTACTCAGCAAACCTGCAATTTACTTTAAACAATTTTCAACCTAGCATAGTCATTAAGATTGCATCTTATTTGTACACTAGCTCTCTGTGGATTCGATCCCTAAGTACTACAACTGAACCTCACTCCTTAAGGTAATTTGACTGATATCATTTTGTTATCGAGTGCGTCTCAACTAGGTCTAGGGTTTCAGGTGGCTTGAATTAGCCGAAATCTCTTGCGGCCATAGTTTTCATAACCTTTTTTAATGATCGCAACGCTCTTACGCGGTTTCGAAATAAGATCTATTTTTTTCTATAAAATCGTTTTGTTATCTCTTCGTATTTTCGCATCTGTTTGGTCACTTGTCGTTGGCTCTCGCAGAGAATCCGAGACCTCAGGAAAAGTTAGGGTTTCTTGACTTTCTTTAATTTACGAAAATCGACAGTGTGAATTTTGGTTCCCACTGCAGCCTTGCATCTTGTGATCGATACCCCCAAAGTAAAGCCTGCAATTTTATTTTATGTAAAGAAATTAGATAAGTAGAGGGGCGAGTCAGGCAGGATTTACTAAGTTGCTGGCTAGATGAATTTGGTTGCTAAGCTAGGATATGGTATAAAGTACTTCTATGGTTAGGAGATATTTGATGTGGTTTGCAACATTGTAGAGGTGATGATTCTAGTTAGAGATTGTTTGAGTCCCTGCTGTTTTTAAGACCTCTTTTAGAGAGACTGACTGTTTGTTTGCTTGAGGACAAGCAAAAGGGTAAGTCTAGGGGAGTTGATATACCATGGATTTGACCCATTTTTTCTATGGTATATAGTTGTTTTTAAGATATATATATATATATATATATATATATATATGTTTTGGAGTCTATTAGGTATGTTTTTAGGTTCAGAAGCATTTTGGAGTAAAGTGATGATTTTGAAGCATTTTGGAGCTTAATAGAGATGTCATCCGAGCTGACTATCAAACCAGACCAGAGGCCGATATTCAGAGACAACAATCGATCGATGCACACTCTGTGTCATCGATATCAAAACCCGAAGGTTGACGTATCAATATTATAATCGATCGATGCACATTCAATGACATCGATCGATACCGAGTCGTGCAGAGACAGAATGGTTCCAGCCGACTTAAAGCCCAAGTCTTCACCAAATTACAAGATTACCCCTGACGAGTTTTTTAACCTAATGAACTCAATATTTATAGCTTGCCTATGTGTTTAAGGCAATGCATGCTTTTACTTTCTATTGGTCCTACTTTGTTCTAATTTATTCTATTTGTCTATCTATCTATGAGTTTCTTTCATCTTGTTGCTATGAATTGCTTGTCCATGTCTGAGTAGTTTCACTGTTAGATTTAGGGTTCAAATAGGTTGTGAGGGATTAGCCCCAACTATAGATTGCTAAGTTGTGATATTCATTGTTAGGATGTTCTTAATGCTTGTGTTCTAAAGTAGCTAACTAGAATCTTGACCTAGGGTTGTTTGTTAACCAGACTTCATCCTCAATACATCCTGTTCAAGCTAAGATTATTAGAGAAATGCGAGAGCTGATCTATAATCTTGGTGAGCTTGATTTCAACTCGCGCATAAAGCTTACTAGAAGCGCGTCGATCGATATTCCTATAGAAAAATCGATCGATAGGGCGAAAGGTGTATCGATCGATACTCCTATAGAGTCATCGATCGACACTTTCTAATTGGTCATCCCGACAGGTGAGATCATTATATCTAGTTATCAGATGAATCTAGAAAGCGAACGCTGATCGATTTGTTCATAAGTGTTGAGCTCTTTAATATCGTGCATGCAACTTGTTAGGCATTTATAGGATTATAATTCTGATCATCTGAATAGAAACCCTAAGTCTAGCTGCTTTCTTTAATTGTTTTAAAACCCTCAATCAAACCCACTGAGAAACTGCCTTGCTCAAACCTGCAATTTAAAGTTAATTTAAATCAACCTAGCTTAGTCACTGAGGATTTGATCTTTTGTGTTCCCTAACTACATGTGGATTCGATTCCTAAAAACTACAATTAAACCTCTTATTTGAGAGATTAATTCACTTCTTAGGATAATTTGAGTGACATCAGCTAGAAACTTTAATTAACGTGAATGTTGGTAACCTCATAAATATCACCTATTAAGTTATTTCATTAAGTAGCCCCGATATCTATATATATAAAGTAGACTTTTCTTTCTTCTTATGACATGTGGAAGGGGGAGGGGGTTAGTGATATGTGTTCATTTTTTTCTTCTTTTTTTTATGTTAGATCCTTCTTCTTTTATATTATTGCAATTTGGTTCACCATTTTCTAATTATACATTATCTAATTTTTCTCATACTAATCATCATCATCATTTAAATTCTAATTTATATCTATATATTTTAACTGTTTAATTTATTCATAACTAAAAATAACATAAAATTTTGCTATTCTATTAGTTTAAACTATTTTTTATTATTTCATTAAAAATTATATATCAATTTTAATATTAATTAAACTAAGAAGAATAAACAAGAGTACAACACAAAATTTAAACATAAAATCTCCATAATCACAATGAATAGCAAAATGACAAAGTAACACTAACCCAATAATGTCTAGAACTGAAAAGAAAGTAAGAACGAAAACTAACTTACCTCATTTTATCATAGATTTTCTTGGCCAGAACAAGCAAAAATCAGAAAATTGTAGAAAGATAAGCCCTGGGACAAAGCAGTCCCTCTAACACAAAGGAGCACGATAAAGGACCAATGCAAAGAACCAAGAAAACGGGTTAGAGGAAGAATAATCAACATAAGGCCAAAATCATTATGAAGTAGGAAGACACTTGCCTAACGTACCATAAGCACAACCACCAGCTAAGATGTAAGAAGCACCACACAAACTAAATAAGCACAAACAAGAAGCCATCCCAGCGAAGAACCACAAAGCTCTGGATAGAAGGGACCAAAGCTCCAAGAGACTAACTCCCACACTAAAAGAAGCAGGAGAAGAAGACCTGAGGGAGGAAGAATGGAAGCCTACCACCATGAAACCAGAATCCAAGCTCGAGACCAGAAACAACCTTCAAAATTTACAGATCATACAACAACCTTCCAAATTTACAGATCATACACGGAGGAAAACACTATCCAAACCTAGAGTGGCAAACATGGCGAAAGGGAGAGAGCCACAAGAGATGTGAGCAGCAATGAAAGCTGCAACGAGATGAGAAAACATAGAGGGAAGGGTAGACGAAACGAAATTAACAACCGTGGAGCTGTGTTCGAGCTATGAAAGAGAGAAAATAAGTTAGATACCCGAAAACTAAATCCTGAAAACCAAAACGAGCAGGGATTATCGACGGTAAGACAACGATGAGGAAAACAACATCAAAGACGACTGAACTCAGACCCAACCCAAGGAAATGCAGTTCTTAACATCAGCTGAAATCTAAGGAAGAAGAGGACCAGCCAATATTGACCGGAACAGCCTACAACATCGTGGGAAACAACCACACAGCTGAGAACTTATAAACCCAATCTATAACAAAGGATGAGTAGATTAGAAATTGGTCAGTGTCGATTCATAGGTGTGAAGTTGAGTAAACCTGATTAAACAAAGAGTGTAATTTGTTTAAGAGAATTCTACTAAAAAACAACCTTGTTTGGAGAATCTTGTTCATTAGTATTTTATGTTTCTGTGTTCTTAGTTCTAACACCTATTTTGTATTTATTTTTGCCTCGATCATGTCAACCAACATCTCTTCCACCCACATCTCTTCCGCAGTAACAACCGTCACCTCATCGACTCATTCATGATCACATCCATCATGCATCCACCATCATCGCATCCTCCGTAACTACCATCACTTCATAATATTGTGACTGTAACAGTGAGTTCTATACTATTTGCTAATAACACATGCATAATATAGTATCCTTAGACCATTTAATAATTTAATCAATACGACTATACTATTTAATATATTTCATCATATTGATACTCTTATTTTCATAAACTTATGTCATGGAATAGTATAATATGTGAATGATTTATTATTTTTTGTTTAATATTATTGGGTGCAACCTTATATGTCCACATGTAAACAAAATGTATATTCTAATACATCATTGTATTTAAACTAATATGTACTATATATTTGATATTACATTCTATTTATGTCGTCTATTTTTTTCAATTCATTAAGTTGGCGACCACTACAAAAACCACCATAATTATAATAACCTCTATTATGAAAGATCACCATTTTATGTTTCACGGCCACTACTTCCTCCATATATAATTACCATAATCACCACCACCTTCATTGTAATAGTCACCACTGCCACTTCCTCCATCCACTACCATTGTTATAACCGCCGCCAAAATAAATTTATTCATTGCTATTTCTTTATTTTAATCTTCAATCGGCTTAAGAAAAGAAGTGAACTAGAAGAAAAATGACAAAATGCTATATCACCTAATTCAGTCAAAATCATAAATATATTTTTGATATTATTTCTAAAATTGGTTACTGAACAAGCTAACCATTTTTCGGTTCACGGCCGCCATTGTTCACTAAACTTCCAACGGTCTCATCACACAATCAATTAGATTTAGAATTAACATAGTAATATACTACTCACATGTTTCAATCCAAAAATCAACAAAATCTGAGATTTTTTGTATTTCCTTGATTTTAACAAAACTGCGTTTTAACAATCTGATGCCCGCGTTTTAACAATCTGATGCCCGCATCCTCTTATTATACTTTGTAAATAGAAATTACACATGTTAAGAAAACCCAACATTACAGCATCCAAGTTCGTGGAACCACAGATACTGACTATTACGGTTTGATCGAGGAGATAATGATGGTTGAGTATTTTGGTTATGTTGGACTGAAGGCCATGGTTTTTAAATGTAAGTGGTTTGATACAACTGAAGGTCGGGCAATTCGAAAACATAAATAAGGAATCATTGATGTATCTGCGCTCTGGAAGTATGAGAAATATGATCCATTTATCTTATCTGGTAATTGTGATCAAGTTTGTTTTATTCCTTATCCGCAGGTACGACATACATCAGCCAACGATTGGTGGGCATGTACAAAAGTTATGCCTAGAGGGGTTCGAGAAAAGTCTGAGGATGCTCTTGTTGCGTTACAAGATGATACACACAACCAAGTTATTGCATAGAGCGGGATGTTGCGCATTGAGGCGTATGTTGTCGAAGATGATTCAGATAATGAATCCACACCAGTTGTTCCTCCTAATGACGAATACATTTCAGAAGATGAATTAGGCCATGCTTGTACTGATTCGGATTCGGAATCTGATTCAAGTTCTTAGTAAGTTTGTCGTTTATGAAGTTTTTTTTTAAATTGCAATATAAATAAGTAATTACTTAGTAATTTGTAGTTTATGAAGTTTAAAAAATTTGAAAAATAAATAAGTAGTTTATGAAGTTTTTAAATTTATGAATTTTAAATTTCTAATATATGATAAATAGTTTATGAAGTTTAAAATTTGGAAATATAAAATAACTAGATTTCTTAGTTTTAAAATGTTAATATATTTAAGTTTTTCTAGTTTCTTATATTCTTAAATTCTAATTAATAGTTTTGAGATTTCATAAAAAATACATTTTTTCTAAAACCTAACTAAACCCTAAACCCTATCTATACCCTAACCATTTCCCACCACATAATTAACTCAAAAAATTTCCCTCCAAAACCCAAAACCCATTTCCCTCTAAACCCATAATTTTCCCTCTTAACCAAAGCCCAATTTCTATACTTAGCCAAATATTTCTCCCTCAACCAATTCATCACGTGTCTTTCTCTCTCTCTCTCTCGGAGTGTCTCTCCCTCTCAAAGGACTCTCAACCCCTCACCGCTTCTCTCATTCTTTCTCGACACTCTCTCACAGATTCGTCTCCCTCTCTCTCAACGATGGCTCCTTCGACCGGAATCCCAAACAAATCCCGTGGTCGCCCCCGCTCTACCGGATTACAGCTCCCAGGTTTGTGAGCCCCTCGTCTCTGTCTCGATTCCTCTTCCATCTACGGTTCATTGGGTTTTGATTTAGACTTCCTAGGTTTTCGATCTAGGTTTTTTTTTCGAGTTTCGATTTACGTATTTAGTTAGGGTTTACATATAAAAACTGTGGTTTTTTTCAGTTTCGATTTACATGATTATCTAGGGTTTACATCTAAAAGTGTGGGTTTTGATTTCAATTTTTGGTTTTTGTTTAGTTAGGGTTTACATCTAAAAGTGTGGGTTTTGATTTCAAGTTTTGTTTTCGGTTTTGTCTCCATTTCAATTTTAAATTTCAAAGGTTGAAAGTTTTGTTTTTTTGTCTGTCTACAGATATGCGGCAAGGGAGAGACCTCAATTGACCTTATCGGAGCCTTCTTCCATGGCCCCATCTTCTGCTCCTCCTGGAGTTGTACCTCCTGGATCTGTACCTCCTGGAGTTGTACCTCCTGGAGCTGTTCCTCACGCTTCTGTCGGTTCTTCAAGTGCACTGCCTGCGGCTCCTGCCCCTTATGTCAGGAGAAGATAAGATGCTCTTCTACGTGCGCCATCCATACGTAACCAGCCACACCTCCATCCTGACAAGCTCAATGGAGCATTGTGGTAAGTTGAACTTAATGTTCTGTTAATGTTGTGTTGTAAATTTTTAGTTTTAAGTAGTTCTATTAGTTTGGTCCTTATGGAAACCACTAATATTTTTAGTTAGGTAAAAAAAATTTGTATGCAAGGTTAATATATGATTTTTGTATGATGTAGATTAACCGTGTATTAGTAGATTAAGTGTAGAGTTTAAAATGTGATTTTTGTTTGATGAACCGTGTATAAGTAGATTAAGTGTAGAGTTTAATATATGATTTGATGTTTGCCATTGTCTTGTCTCAGGTTTGGTATTGATCTTGAAGTCCATTCTTTTATCCGAGCAACATGGCAGGGAAACTGATATCACTCAAATTACCCTAAGGAGTGACTTTACTCTCTCAAATAAGAGGTTCAGTTGTAGTACTTAGGGATCGAATCCACAGAGAGCTAGTGTACAAATAAGATGCAATCTTAGTGACTATGCTAGGTTGAAAATAGTTTAAAGTAAAATGCTGGTTTTTGAGTAATGGTAAGATTACTTAGTTGAAAGGTTTTGGTTTTAGAGAATAAAAAAAATGTAGTTAGATTCAGGGTAGGTATTCAGGAATTCAGTATTATAAGTACTATAAATGCTAACAAGTTGCTTGCATGATATGTCAGAGCTCAACACTATTAAATGAATCCATCAGCTCTCGCAATATTTAGACCATCTATTATTTAGATGCTAAATGGTGTTTGCGGTCAGCTATATCGTCGACAGTATCGATCGATTATTCGATAGGAATATCGACCGATACACCTCTAGCTACGTCGATCGATTACTCTAGGAGTATCGATCGATACGGCTCTAAGAAGAACTTATGCGCGAGTTGATACAGTGTTGACCATGATCTTAGATCAGCTTTCGCTTGTCTCAAGAGTGTCATAGCATGTTTAGGATGTTATCAGGAATTATATTAAATAAATAATGCAATCCAAGTTCATGTTCTAGGTAGCTAATCTAGAAAAAGCATTAGTGAACAATCCTAACAATAAATATCACAACTATAACAGATATAGGCTGGGGCTAATCCCTCATATCCTATTTAAACCCTAAATCTAACAAATGAATCTACTCAGACATGGCTAAGTGATTCATAGTAACAAGGTAATAATAGGAGTTCATAGATCTATTAGAGGAGTGAACACTTAAGTTCCAATCACAAATCTCTTTGGATCTCTCCTCTAGATCTAGAATCCTATAACCTTTGTTAAGAAGAACAAGTAAAGAACTGAATAGAACTTTATTGAGAACTTACAAAGTAATGAAACAATGGTAACAGAAATGAGTAGAAAAGATGGAGGTAAAAAGAAACTCTTAGGTAAAAACTTATAAGAAACTTATAAGAACTTGTATAACTTGTTAAACTCTTTTTTTGCGCCAAAACACTTAGGCACATATAAATATGAGTTCATTAGGTTAAAGACTCGTAAGGGGCAATCTTGTAAAAATGTGATGTCGTGGGCTTCAAGTTCTGCCAGGTCCAACTTTTCTTCTGCCGCTCGATATCGATCGATAGTACTTGGTGTACATCGATCGATTATGATCTCGATGTATCGTCCTTCGGAAAATGTGTGTCGATCGATAGCACAGAGTGTGCATCGATCGATGTATAACTCTGGATGTCGACCTCTGGTCTTTGTCGGGTGAACTCTTCTTTAAGCTCCAAAAAGGCACCTAAAACATCACTTTTCTCCAAAATGCTCCTGAGCTTGAAAACATACCTAATAGACTCCAAAACATAGATAATCGTAATAAAAATACTCATATACCATGGGTAAAAACGGGTAAAATCCATGGTATATCAAATCCCCCAGACTTAACCTTTTGCTTGTCCTCAAGCAAACACACAGGCAGTCTTTATGAAAGAGGTTTTAAAAAGCAGGGACTCAATCAAATTCAAACTTAGAATCATAACATCTACTTTGTTGCAAACCACATCTAAGAATCTATCAATCAAAGAAGTACATTATGCAATATCCTAATTAAACAACCTTGATCATCTAGCCAACAATCTTAGCAATCCTGTCTGACTAACCCCTCGACTGATTTCATTTCTGTACATAAAAATGAAAGTGCAGGCTTTACCTTGGGAGTATCGATCACAGGATGCAAGGTTGCTCAAACAAGTATCTGGACCTGCAGGTAAAATTTAGTTTCTATCCTCTCTCTCTTTACTATTTCTCTCCTAGTCAAGTCTGCTTTTATTTGCAAGACATTGACCAAAATTGGACAGACTTCCATGAATCAAGACTTAGTGGTTGTAGCCACCAAGTCCTGTTCACTTCTTTTTGACCTATATCCTATGATTCATTGCGAAGCAAGTCTTGAAGGGGGTAACCACCAAGTCCTGTTCGAATCATTTACCTATAGAATTCTTATGAATCAAGTCCTGAGGGGGGTAACCGCCAAGCCCTGTTCGATTTCCTTTCTAAGTAATAACTAACTAGTCCTAGAACATATATTTAAGCTTATTTTTGATTTTTTTAACTGGATAAAATTAAATCTAAATTCGAAAATGAGAGAGAGAGAGGGTGATAAAACTATCTACACAAGGCTTTACCTTCCAGACTTGTTTGAAGCATCTGATCCCATGTATACCAAGCCCCAAGACAAGCAGAGAATGTCAAGTTAGGTTGGAAATCAGCTTTGGTTCCTCCGGACAATCAATGAAAGTGTTGTCATAGCTGATAGGTGATCAACTTTAGCATCTATAGTACATTCTGCATCAACAAATCTAAGAATGGTGCCTAAAAGATTGGTTAGATAAAAAGTGAAAATTTAAAATATCACTATCCCTTTCTTGACTCAATAAAAACCATTTTGAAAATATTTTTAGATGAAGTCAAAAGGTAAACAGCATCAGTAATCATCTCCACAGACTTAAATCATACACTGTCCTCAGTGTATAACCACCAGTCCGGAGAAGGCGTAGGCAAAAATAAAATATACTGATATCGAAAAAGTAGAACGAAATACCTGACCGTGATCCATATCGATCGATGTTAAGTCGCCTTCGTCGATCGCTATTGTTTGGTGTATGTCGATCGATATCGACAGTGTCATGTCGGTCGATTTCAGTGGTAATCGTCTAATCGTAACTACAAAGAAAAATAAATACGAAAAATAAAATCCGAAAGATAAAAACTAAATTAAAAATTACCTAACAGTGGGTTGCCTCCCACTCAGCGCTTTGATTATAGTCATCTAGCTTGACTCTAGATGGAATGAGCTATTGAGGTGAAGTCCAGGTACTTGTTGGGAAACAAGTATCCTCTGTATCCTTCTTCTCACCGAACCATGAGTCAAATAAGCTTCTTGTGGCTTCATATTCTCTGGTTCGTTTCTTCTTTATCTCAATTAACTCATCATTGATCCTTTGAATCCTTTCTGCATGACCTTCAATGCTGAGCTCGTGCCATCCTAATTTCTCATAGGCATGTTCTGAAATATCACTGAGCTCCGCTTGCACTGAATCAAGGTGTTGGATCATTTTGTCGTGGATAGAGCTGGTATCGATCGATTCCTTTGTTGAATTGTCGATCGATGGCTGTTGAGGTCCGTCGATCGATGCGCTGGTTCTTCTGTCGATCGATGCTAAGGGTGCAAGTCTGCTCGCAAGCTGACTCTGAATGGCTTTGATTCCTTTTTGCATCTCTTCTATGCTAGATTCCATTCTGCCAACTTTGTTGTTTAGCGGGAAATACGTCTGATCTAGACGTCTGTCTTGCGAATCATCCACGCTCGTAAGTGCCGTGTAGACTTCATCGGCTAACTTATCCAAGTCAGCTCTGGTGCGGATTTCTGAAGTATCTATATCGATCGATGCAACATGTTGTTCATCGGTCGATTTGTGCTTCTGTAGATTCTCGTGAAGCTTCTCGGCAAAGAGCTTCATTTGTCCGTCGATTTCAGTCATTCGCCTATCGATCGATGTGAAGTTGTACTCATCGATCGATGCGATTGATGCAGCCTGATAATCGAGTTGACGTTGGAACTTCTCAGCCTCCTGCTGCATAGTGTCCATGCGTAGTGCGAGTTCCTCCACTTCTTTGTCTACTAAGAAGTGTATGTCAGCAAGTTTCCTCTCAGCTGCTTTTAGACGAGTCAATCCTCCAAAAGGATTGCAAGGTGCCACGGGGTTCATATCTGCATGCGCCTCATTGATAAGGCGGATAGATCTCTTCATCTCTTCGGTGCAGATGCTTAGATCCCCTAGATTGTGGAAGATAGGTTCACAGGTTTTGTTGAGTTTGCTGCCGAAACGATCTTCTGCTTTCCTAGTTCTTTCCAGATATCTTCGAGAAACTCATCGACCTCATGTTTTGAGTCGGTGGTCGATGGTGCAGGCTTCATATCGATCGATGTGGATGTTACTCCGTCGATCGATATTGCATTTTTCTGGCCGTGGTTCTGGGTGTTGCGAAGATCTTCAAGTTCCAGCTCAAGACGTTTAACCTTCTTGCTTAATGCCTGGTCTGCACTGAATATCCAGTTCATCTCGCTGCGAAGCTTGTCTATAGCATCCTCTAAACTCTTTTCCATGGAGAGTTTTTCCCACTTGCGTTCTCCAAGTAGACTAGTGAACATCTCGTTGATCTCATCTTTGGTGTAGGTTTCGTGCACCAAATCTCTTCTTGTAAATGAACTAGCGTGCTCTGGTAAACAGATGTAGGAGCGCTCGTCCATTGAAGTCCTTTGAAGCAGTTTCTTGATGTCGTCTTTAGAAACTCTGATGACGTTACCATTTACTCCTCTAGAAAACCCTTTCTCATCCCTGTAGACACCATACTCATCTCTCAGCTCCCAAAAGAATTTTCGAACTCCATATCGAAAAGCTCTCTTTCCGAATTCAGGATGCCTATCGACCGATGCCATGTACTCCATATCGATCGATGTCCGTTGAAAATCTGGGTCCTTCGTGTTGAGATGATTATCCTCAGCTTCCTTTGGCTCGGCTGTTGTGGCTGCCTCCTCGTGCTGATGATGGTGGTCTGGTCCGTAGCGTTACTGCTGGAATAGGTTTTGGGATCCGTTGGCTAACTGTAGGACGTCTGCAATGTCCTCTTTGGATATGTGGAGCGTTCATCCATCCATTGAGCGTGCAAAGCCTTTTGAATCCCTGAAAATACCAAACTCATCCGGGGTTAAATTACTGAAATCAGGTACAGGTGAATTTGTTACCCGGGATGGTTCAATGAATGTATCGGTCGATGGCACAGGTACGGGATCGGTCGATGGTTGTTCAGGCCTATCGGTCGATTGTGTTGGTGCCGTGTCGATCGGTGAGACTTCCTCGGGTTGAGTAATGTATGTTGCGGTCTCGACCGCGAAGCTCTCGTGCTGGTAATCGCTTGCCCAGCTCCCGATTGAGTAGTCTCCGTCTCGCTAGTTGTTGACTGTATTGTCGAATGATGCGAGGAAAGTAGAATCGATCGATGGGGAGAAGGTCCTATCGATCGATGTGTTGATTCTGAGGTTGTGGTGGAGAAGTCGATCTTCATCTTCTGGAAGGTTGTGATACTCTATAGCTCTCTCCTCCTTATAATCATCAGTATACTCCTCAATGTGAGTAGTATCTACAGCATATGGTGGGATGTAGTAGTCTTTCTCCCACTCGTTTACCTCGAAGTCTTCGTCTGGAAACTCCTCCCCGATCTTGTTGTATCGCGAATTGATCGATGACCATGTATGTATGTCGATCGATGTCTGTTCACGAGAATTGATCGATGAGGCAGTGATATTATCGATCGATTCATCGTACTCCGTCTCATATGCATCTTGTGAATCGTATTCATCTCCACAATAGCAAACAGCTACGAGGTCTTTGTCGTCTTGGATCTTCTCAGGAACCTTGATGACTCGTACCGGATCATAGTAGACCGTAGGATTGATCAGGGTTAGGCACAGTTTGTTTGTCTGAAGGTTGCAGACAGCTCCAACTGTGGCTAGGAAGGCTCTTTCAAGTACCAAAGAAGTAGGTAGGGTTACCTTGACGTCCAAGACATGGAAGTCTACTGGAACTAGGGTTTCTCCTATGTTAACCTCCAGGTTTCTGTTGATGGCTCCAGATTTTTGCTGAGAGCAATCCACGAAGATGAATGATTCATTTGTGGGTTCTATCTTCAGACCTAGATGGTCTGCTATCACCTTGGGTAGGATGCTGATTCCAGATCTTGTGTCACATAGGGCACGTGGGAAATTGATCCCATGGACTGAGCAAGGAACAACGAACTTCCCTGGATCACCCTTCTTCCCAAGTTTGATCCTTCTGATCATGGTTTCTCTGACCTGATTGAACATCCTTATGATATCTTCTTCTGTCTCCTTTGTCTCTCTAAAAAACATCCACAATGTGTGTGTAGTATGCTTCTTCGAACGGTTTCTCCTTAGGTATTCTTAGAACTCTCTTTCTGAAGCTTTCTAATTCTTTCTCATTGACTCCCCTTTTAAGGTTCTTAGGAACCTTCTCTTTCCTTTTTCTGAGAGTACGGCCTTTGGTTTCTTGTTGTAACTCCATGGGTTCTAGGGTATCCATGGGTTTCTTCAAGATAACTTCTGGTGGGCTTTTGGAGGGTTTAGATTGCTCCTTGAGTGCATTAAGTCGTGCAACATCTATCTTGGGAAGTTGCACTCGGCGTGTGATAACTGAATATCGATCGATAGGTTCTGGAGTATGTCAATCGATTTCCTTATCCTTCTGTCGATTGATGGAATATCCATTCTGTCGATCATTGTTGTAAGGGCTGGGTGGATGTGGGTGCTTTGCTGCGAACTCCTCGTGAGTAAGTATCTTTACGGCGTTGCATTCGTGAGTGGATTCTTCAAGGTCCATCGGTCGATGCTCGTCTAAGTCCATCGTTCGATTTGAGTTGGCATACATCGATCGATAGTCATGTCCGGACATCGGTCAATACCAATGGTTCCCGCCAATACTCATGGAACTTTCGATCTGGAAGTCTCCCTCTTGCAGCTTCTCATGCTTCACCACTCTCCAAAAATCATCTTCTATGATAGCATTGACGTTGTGGCATGTTGCTTCTTCTCCAGTCCCTTTTCCTAAGGCTTCCTGCTTCTTAACAGCTTCTCCTGTCTGAATCACTTGAGTCTCTAGTTTCTTCACATGAGTGCTCAAAGCATCAAGCTTTGTTTTCAAGGTGGTGTAGACAGCGTCGATCTTTCCATTGAAGTTCACCTCTAACTACTGCTGGCTTTCAAGAACTTTGCTGAGCATGTCTTCTAACTTTCCTTTTGGGTTTGGTGAGGGTGGCTTCATGTAAGATGAGTTTCCATAACTCATGTTGTTGTTGGGGTTGCTGCTGTTGAAGTTGCCTCTCTGTCCTGAGAAGTTTTTGTTTCCTTGATTTCCAGATCTCTGAAATCCAGTTCCATTGATCCAGTTGACTTCTGCTTCTATGTAGTCATCTTCTTCATCAGCTTCTGCATCCTTCACTGAGCAGATTTGCTTGTTTAGCAGTTTCTGAACATTGCCAAGTGTAGCATGTACCTCATTTATATGTTCCTTTCCAAGGAGCGCTGCAGATTTTGCTTTTACAATGTTCTTCGTGGTGTTGCTGGATGCTAAGTTGTCTATTAGCTTCACAACATCTTCAGGATTCCTTGTGGTGAAGTTGCCTTCACTCGCAGTATCCAGAGCCATCTGATATTTCAGCGCGATGCCTCTGAAGAAAGTGCAGAGCAGTTGCACCTTGTTGAATCCATGGTGTGGAAAATCTCGCTGGTAAGACATGAATCTGATCCAGGTATCCTTGAATGACTCTCCAGGCTCCTGGTTGAATGTGGCAATTTTCCTCCTTTAGTCTTCAGCGCGCGCATCATCAAAGAAGTTACGCAAAAATGTGTTTTTGATGTCGCTCCAGGATGTAAGAGATCCTGGTGGTAGCTGCTTAAGCCACTGTAAAGCTTCTCCAGATAAAGAGTGCTTGAAGAACTTACAGAGAAGGTAGTCCACGGGGACTCCATTGGATTTGATAGCAGTTATGAGATCCTCGAACCTCTCCAGATGGTCCATGGGATGCTCATTGGACAGCCCACAGTAGGGTGTCTGTCCCACAAGGGTGTAGTACTGCGGCTTGAGCTCGAAATCGCCTCTCTGAATAGGAGGGGGACGAATGGCTGATCTGTTGGTGTAGAACTGATCTGGACGGTTGTAGTCAGCTAGTGTTCGAGCAGCCTCTCCTACAGGTTGAACAGCTACTGTAGATGCAGTTTCTGGCTCGGGATTACTTCATTCTGAGCATTGAGCTTCTGACCTGCTTCATTGCGAAGGTGATCTTCTCGGTCACGCAAGTCTCCATTCTCATCTTGTGTGAGAATAATCGGCGCAACCATGACTCGCGGAACAGTATCGATCGATATAAGGTTAGGTGTATCGATCGATGTCGGTTGAAACGTGTCGGTCGAAGGTGAAGTAGTGTCAGTCGACAGGAAAGTGCGAGTATCGGTCGATGAAGACGGTGTCTCGGTCGACAGTGGTGCCTTGGAATTGGTCGACAGACAGTTGTTGATGTCGATCGATGCGGAACGGATTTCCTTGCGGATTGAACGTTCCAAATTAGCAGGGTCTTCTGAGAACAAAAGTTGAGATGCCTTGTTACTTCTGGTACTGCTGGGCATGTACCTGAAAAGACAAGAAAAAATTCGTGTCAGAAAACAATTTAAAGTAAAAATAACCTAGACCTAATCAGATTAAATCCTATTGTATCAAAGCTCTCAGGCAACGGCGCCAAATTTGATATCACTCAAATTACCCTAAGGAGTGACTTTACTCTCTCAAATAAGAGGTTCAGTTGTAGTACTTAGGGATCGAATCCACAGAGAGCTAGTGTACAAATAAGATGCAATCTTAGTGACTATGCTAGGTTGAAAATAGTTTAAAGTAAAATGCAGGTTTTTGAGTAATGGTAAGATTACTCAGTTGAAAGGTTTTGGTTTTAGAGAATAAAAAAAGTAGTTAGATTCAAGGTAGGTATTCAGGAATTCAGTATTATAAGTACTATAAATGCTAACAAGTTGCTTGCATGATATGTCAGAGCTCAACACTATTAAATGAATCCATCAGCTCTCGCAATATTTAGACTATCTATTACTTAGATGCTAAATGGTGTTTGCGGTCAGCTATATCGCCGACAGTATCGATCGATTATTCGATAGGACTATTGACCGATACACCTCTAGCTACGTCGATTGATTACTCTAGGAGTATCGATCGATACGGCTATGGCTATAAGCAGAACTTATGCGCGAGTTGATACAGTGCTCACCATGATCTTATATCAGCTTTCGCTTGTCTCAAGAGGGTCATAGAATGTTTAGGATGTTATCAGGAATTATATTAAATAAATAATGCAATCCAAGTTCATGTTCTAGGTAGCTAATCTAGAAAAAACATTAGTGAACAATCCTAACAATAAATATCACAACTATAACAGATATAGGCTGGGGCTAATCCCTCATATCCTATTTAAACCCTAAATCTAACAAATGAATCTACTCAGACATGGCTAAGTGATTCATAGTAACAAGGTAATAATAGGAGTTCATAGATCTATTAGAGGAGTTAACACTTAAGTTCCAATCACAAATCTCTTTGGATCTCTCCTCTAGATCTAGAATCCTATAACCTTTGTTAAGAAGAACAAGTAAAGAACTGAATAGAAATTTATTGAGAACTTGCAAAGTAATGAAATAATGGTAACAGAAATGAGTAGAAAAGATGGAGGTAAAAAGAAACTCTTAGGTAAAAACTTATAAGAAACTTATAAGAACTTGTATAACTTGTTAAACTCTTTTTTTGTGCCAAAACACTTAGGCACATATAAATATGAGTTCATTAGGTTGAAAACTCGTCAGGGGCAATCTTGTAAAAATGTGATGTCGTGGGCTTCAAGTTCTGCCAGGTCCAACTTGTCTTCTGCCGCTCAATATCGATCGATAGTACTGGGTGTACATCGATCGATTATGATCTCTATGTATCGTCCTTCGGCAAATGTGTGTCGATCGATAGCACAGAGTGTGCATCGATCGATGTATAACTCTGGATGTCGGCCTCTGGTCTGATCTCGGGTGAACTCTTCTTTAAGCTCCAAAAAGGCACCTAAAACATCACTTTTCTCCAAAATGCTTCTCAGCCTGAAAACATACCTAATAGACTCCAAAACATAGATAATAGTAATAAAAATACTCATATACCATGGGTAAAAACGGGTAAAATCCATGGTATATCAGAAACTACTGGGGGTCGTGGGCATCCTGGAACTTCGTTCCACCTGAGAAGAAGGATCAGTGGTGGCATGCGTTCATTGTAAGTGCTTCTTTACCTCTCCTTTTCCCTTTCTCAACTATAAGTAACGATCAATGTTTAACTCTAATGACTTATGTTCTTTTGTAGAAACACTACTACTGGGATGACCAATTCCATGATGAAATCTACTTGAAATGGAAGAAACAAACTCAGGTTACTGTCTGTGGCCGCATCAGCCAGAACAGGAGAGATAAAAGCCAACCTGCCTACATGTCAGACACTCAGTCGGCAATAATGGTTTAGAAGTACAGCACCGAGCATGCAAAAAAGAAGAGTGCAAAAGCTGCAAAATCTAGTAGGTCTGCTCCTGTTGGGAAGAAGATGCACAAGCACGGTGCAGGCCCACACTGTTTCCTTAACATTGAGTATAAAATGGTAAGTTTTGCCTTGAGTTTTTTTTTCATAATTTTTTTTCCTTAAGTGCTGTCTAACTTCCATCTGTTTCCTTTCTTATAGATGGTTGATCAAGGTTTGGATGGACCACCTTCATACCCAGCCCTTGCAAGGGAGACTCACACGGGAAAAGATGGTTCCTTCCTATATGAACGTACAGAGGAACTTGTGCTGGAGGTTGAGCAAGCCGTTGAAGAGATGTTACAAGATGGATCTCCACTTGGCGACAGTCAAACTGACTCCACTGCTGCTTCAAATGCAAAGCGCTATCTTCTCAACCAAGAATACATCAAGGTCATCTCTTCTCTCATCCTCATTTTATTTATTTCAGCTTACTGGTTTAATACTTGGTTATTCAACTGTGATTGGAAATGCTTGTGATTGTCTAATTTAATTATTGGAAATGCTTGTGATTGTCTTAGTTAGTTATGGTGCTTGTGATTGGAAATGCTTGTGACTGTCTTAGTTAGTTATGGTGCTTGTGATTGGAAATGCTTGCTTATGATTATTTTTCCTTTCTTTTTGCAGAGAGGAAAGACAAAGAAGGGTACAGTCTACGGCCTTGGCAGTGTTCAGTACAAGAACAGCAGTGCTTCTGTGCCAATTCCTGTCTCACTGAAGCGCAACCTTGACGTGGATAGGCGCATGTCTGGCTTTGAGATCACCATTTCTGAAGTCGAGGAAGACATTGCTGGAGTCAAGGAAGATTTCAGTTCTTTGAAGACAGAGATCAATGCTTTCAAGACTGAAGTCACGGGGGGATGTCAGCAAGCCAAGCAACTCTCAACATGATTCTTGCAAACTCTCCAATCTCAAGCTTCCACTCCTGCCTCAACTGCAAAACCATTTCAGCCTCAAGCTCGGTCACAACCTCAAGGTCAGCCCCAAGCTCCAGTTCAATCTCAAGCTCAGTCTACGGCTCCACCGCAACATCTCACGACCAATAACCAATCTAACTTAGATTGGTGGTGCCAAGAACTTGGTATGTCAGGTTTGGTCAGTTCATGTATTAAGCTACAATATTTTGTGTACTTTGTTTCCATTTCATGTATCTTTTGAATGTTTAAAATTGCAACTTTTATGTAATATATTTCGGTTTCAATGATATTTTGGCTTTTTATTCACATATTGCATTTTATATATATTTCAAATTTGTTTTTTATAATTAATTTTATTTTCTTATAATTGTTTAAACTAGCCACGAAATTCTTCGTCACTAAAACGTAGCACATGTCACGAAAGAAATCGTAGCAAAACCGTGCCTGTTGCTACATTACCTTTCGTATCAAACCGTAGCAAGTTACTCAAATCGTAGCAAAGCTTGCCACGAAAATTTTCGTAGCAAAACGTGGAAGTTTGCTACGATTTTTGATACGCGCTCTTTTTGCTACGCTCGTATACGTACGTTTTACGTTTCGTAGCATTTTGTGGTTTCTGCTCCGTATAGCCACGAAATCTTGGTCATACCCACGAAAATTCACGTGGCTGTAGCGATGTTTTTTACTAGTAGTGGAATATTAACCGTAAAATACAGTTATGCAGAATAATTAATCTAAACTATTAAAACATAATGTCATTTTTTGAGGTGTCCTTCTGTTTTGCAAATATTTACAGGAGTGCCACTACTATTTAAATTTAACTATTTCATTATTAATTACAAATAAAATATAATCGGTTGGCTTGACTTATAAAGTACCAAAAGATCTGATACATTCCTACATTACATATTTGATACATCTGTAATCCATGTAAAGGTCTAAATTACATAGTGTTTCAGACTTCCAGTATTATATTTCATGATCATACAGTAAAATATTTCACATTGTATAATATGAATAAATAAAAAAAGTTGAAGGTTTGCGTTTTCAAAATAACAAACGAAAGTCACTAAAACATAGTCAAACTTATACTCAATAAATTGAAATTTCTCTTTCCCTATAGTCAAAACTTATACTCCTTTTTATCAATTTTTTGTCAGTCAAAGCTTATATTCCTACTTCTGATTTCAAATGTTACATAATGTTTCTGTATCATATTGTTTCAGCAATTATATTTAGTCTAAACTAAAACTCTCGACATTTTATTAGGTCCTATAATCAAAGCTTTAAAACATTTTTATGATGAAAAAATTCTTTATTCAAACTTAAACTCTCCCTTTGTAACAAATCAAATACCAATCATGACAAAACCCTATACCATAAAATATAAAAGAGATAATAGGCTTGTATGACCATAAATCAGTCTCTAATTAGGTTTCTACACCTGATTTGTTATTAATATTTGTGTGACAATTTTAACCCTATTTCCTTCCCACATTCTCACCAATAGGTCTGCAGTCTTGTCAGTATCTCTGAAACTTATCTGTGTATTACTCTGTTATGTGGCTCATTTTTTCAAAACATTCAGGTTACTCTTTACCTCTTTATCATCTCTTCTTATAGTCTTATGTATTTCGTCTTCTTCTCCCTCCTCTTATTCGTTTTTATGTTTTTGTTTTTTCTTCTTCTCCTTTTTTCTTCTTCTCTTTTTTTTTCTTTTACTCAATTTATAACTAGTTTATGAGAGGAAGATTGGATGGAGACCAAATGAACCGCTAATTTTTCCGGACACAAAAAAATCTCCGGTGAAAAGTTATTAATTTTCTTCTCAAAAAAATATTTTTATTGGTTATATTGCTTGCTTTGAAAGAGTTAATGCAAGATTCAAACTTTTTTCCTTTGAGTTTTTTGGTGTTTCTGTCTTGACAAAAGTGTTAATTGTCTCAAAATTTCACAAATATGTTTGTGAGTTAGAAGACTGGATTCCAAGTATTAATGTAAAGGAAAAAAATTATTTTGTTATTATTGTTTTCATGAAGAATAAATTAGGAGTTAACTGTTATAGACATATCTAGTTGTTATATTTTGCTTTTTTTTATTAGCAGTTACTTAATAGGTAAAGTTGATTGATACATGTTTGTTTAGCATCAATAAAGTAGTTGAAGTTATGTATGGTTTGAGCTACAAACGAAGTACCATGTGGTGATAAATATTTGGTTAGTTGTTACAAATTATGACTGCTGCTATCTGATTAATAAAATGAAAAATGTTGTAAGATAATTATTGATAGCTGATATATGTTTTGTTAGTTGCTAAAAAATGTTATTATTAGCTGATACATGCTATGTTAGCTATTATAAAACTCGTGTTTATCTAATATATGTTTTGTTAGCTGCTATAAAATTAATTGTCGTTAATTGCTAAATGTTTGGATAAAAATGAGAAGTTAATTTCTATGAAGGGTCTCACAACAAGTAATTTGATCCAAGTTGAGAATTTAAGAAAACAAGCAAAAGAATAAGAAGCCAAAGAGAACAAAGAAAGAGACAATGATGCTGACCCAAGATGTCGAAGTATTTGATGCACACGACACAACCAACTTGGCAACCTTGTGACTCTATTATAGAATCTACACACTCTTGAGTTTAGATGTCGACAATTTCCTTTTTAAGCTTTAAATTATTTATTAACATGTATGGTTGTATATTAACAACTAACTAATATATTACCAGTTACGGTCAATTCGCAGCAACTACTTTGTTAAAACTATGTTGCTAAAAAAACAATATACATTGATGCAATTGTTGGCCATTTATCTTAATTTTCTTCATTTAAGAATAAACCTTATATCAACAAATAAAACAAGTATCATATAGCAAATAATGTATCAACTAACAAATGATCATTTATCAAATAATATATCAACTAACAATCTATATACAAAACTATGTATCAGCTACCATGATTTATTTTTTTTGAGAAAAAACAAATACTGAAAATTCATTGAAGTTTTTTTGGATCTTAGAAAAAAAATTGAAAAAGTTTTTAAATCTGAGTTTTTCAAAAATTTGATTGGGAAATAAAAGAGGTGAGGATGAAAATCAAATTTCTACTAAGATAAAAAATAAAAACTATAAAGATGATCCAAAAACCAGAGAAAGTGATAAAGAAGAGAGGATGAAGTGCCTTTACAGATGAAAAATACGTTGGAAGAAGAAAGTGTAAAAGGGGTGAGAAGAAAGATAGTACATGAGACGAGTGGAGGAAATGAGTGGGGGAGAAGTGCTCTGAATGTGTCAGATTCACTTTTTTTTACCAGCTGCTATGTCAGAGGTCGTTGCAGAACTTTTCTTCATCACGGAGGGGTGAAATCGTCAACTCGTGTAACAAATAGCATGCATCAGACCCATTAAGTCAATCGATGCATACTTAACCAATATTGACCTCAGTTAGGGATATTTATCTAATTCACCCAATATAAAAACGGTCAGTCGTTACATATACAAAACATTATATTATCAAATAAATATTTTATTTAGAAGTATAAACTTATCATATTTAATATAACAAATCACCAATTCAAATTGCATATCTTTCTCACAAACCATATCTTACATCTCGGAATATGCAATAGATGGATCATTTGAACTTCGAAGTATATTCTATTCATAGCAGTAAAGATTATCCACTATATTTCCATTTGATTTCCAAATCCCTATTCATGCTCAATATATTAACAAAATCAGCAAGAACAAGACTGAGCTTTAATTTTGTTAGACAACCGATGCACAAACAGGTATCTTTCAAGAGATACCAATCAAACTATACATATAATTTTACATAACAAATTAATAAAAGATGCTTTCTCTACGATGCATACCTTCCATTCAGTTACAAATTAATAAATGCAATATCCTAAATTATGTTTTTGATATTCTATATTAGTTAGCTTCTAAACCCGATTCGCAAGGAAAATATTATTGAATATCCATGTGACCTGTTTAATTTCCTAATTTCATTAATCAAAAACTTATTTATACATTTAGGACTGGAAAAAAAAAACTGAATCCGAAAAACCGAACTGAATCCGATCCGAAAAAGTAAAGTAGTACCAAACCCGAACCGAAATTGTTAAATATCCAACCGGGTTTAAAATTGGATTAATTAGGTGAATATACAAATTCTGGATGAAAATCGGATAAGTCTGCATATTTTTTATTAATTTGCGAACTGGTTGATCATCATGTGCTAAATGACTGGATTAACCTCGAGACGAGGTGACATACCTATTGCCTTTTCCCGTAGCCAGTTATTTTGTCCTCTTGTGAAGACAAACATTTATTTGACATTGACATCTCAAAATTTGCATGTTCACCTGCAAATTGTCATAACATACTGTATTGTATATAATTGTGTGCCTACCAACCATTGATTTGAGATTAAAATCGATTATTTAAGAAAGAAAAGAAATGAATTATCGAGAACACAAACAAAGCCGGATATTCCAAACCGAATTATACCAAAAATACAATTTATATAGAACCTTGGGATGATTCTAAAATTATTTTTTTTAATATTAACTAAAATTCTTTGTTAAGTCTAAACACTAAATCATAAACCATTGAGTACATTTATTTGACATTGACATCTCAAAATTTGCATGTTCACCTGCAAATTGTCATAACATACTGTATTGTATATAATTGTCTGCCTGCCAACCATTGATTTGAGATTGAAATCGATTATTTAAGAAAGAAAAGAAATGAATTATCGAGAACACAAACAAAGCCGGATATTCCAAACCGAATTATACCAAAAATACAATTTATATAGAACCTTGGGATGATTCTAAAATTATTTTTTTAATATTAACTAAAATTCTTTGTTAAGTCTAAACACTAAATCATAAACCATTGAGTACAATCTAAATCCATGGATAAACACTAAACTGTTTGATTATTTACTATTCTGCCATCCATTCGAAAAAAGAAAAACAAAAGAAAATTAATAACCGGATTAACTTCCCAAACAAATTAATATTGAATTAACTCAAATGGAAAATTTTTATAATTTCTAATGAATTTAAAAGAACATGGAAAAATAACTCTAAAACCAAAATCACTACCTTGGTTAACCCAAATGAAACAAGTTTTTAAAGTCTTAAGGTTTTTAAAAACCCTTCTAATTAACACAAAACTCTATATCACAACCTGAATTAACTCAAATGGCAAAATTTTATAATTTCTAATGAATTTAAAAGAACATGGAAAAATAACTCTAAAACCAAAATCACTACCTCGGTTAACCCAAATGAAACAAGTTTTTAAAGTCTTAAGGTTTTTAAAAACCCTTCTAATTAACACAAAACTCAATATCACAACCTGAATTAACCCAAATGGTAAATTTTATAATTTCTAATGAATTTAAAAGAACCTGGAAAAATAACTCTAAAACCAAAATCACAACCTTAGTTAACCCAAATGACAAAAGTTTTCAAAGACTAAAGGTTTTTAAAAACCCTTATACTTAACACTAAACCCTAAATCACAACTTGAGTTAACCCAACTGGCAAAATTTTAAAATTTCTAATTAATTTAAAAGAAACTGTAAAATAACCCTACTCCCAAAAGCACAAACTCGTTTAACCCTAACTGGAAAGTTTTAAAATTCAAAAGAAGAAAAACAGAACAAATTATTAACAATAAACCCGAATTCACAACCTCGGGAAACCCAAATGTTATAGGTTTATAGATACAGCAATATATCCCGTTTCTTAAATTGCTTCCCTGTAACAACAAACAAATCCCAGTTTTTTCAAATATTGCAAAAAAAGTTGGGAAATATATATAACACAGTTATAAATACAACCCACTAACCCAAATTCCCTACTGATAACGTGCTCAAATTACCCTAGAGCAACCTTACTCTCATCAAAAGAGGTCAAGTTGTAGTATTTAGGGGTCGAATCTACAGAGACTCTAGGATCACACAAAAGATTTATAGTCTTCGAGATAAAGCTAGATGGAATGGTTTAGAATAGTAACTTAAAAGAACTTTAGGAAAATCGATCGATAGACCTATGTGTATATCGATCGACGAACAGGACAATTGCTCGATTTCAGAATATGAGATTTGTTATCAATTTGGAAAGGTAGCTAGATCAACGTAAACCTTTAGGTATGACATGCATGATGCTTGAAGCATTAAAGGGGTTTCAGATATGGTTGTTCTCGAACTCAACTCTTAGAAACAATCTATAGGATTTTTGTAATAGTTGGATCTCAAGCCAGTCAGCTGTCGTTTGTTCCAACTTGAAAAGCATCGATCGATATGTCTTTCGGACTATCGATCGGTGTGCCTTTCAGATAATTGATCGATGACTAGTTGTTGTATCGATCGATTAGCCTTCCAGTAAGCATTACCGAGCAGGTTGATGGGTTCTCAAATTAACTAGGGCAACTTTCATATTTAGCTAATTAATAAGATCAGACTAGTCTATTTCAGGCAATTCACCATGTTGTCGCTTGCGCAAATTAAACCTAATATCTAAGTCAAGGGTGATCAATTCCTTTACTTAGCATTAAGCACAACTAGAATGAAAGAACTATTAAAACACCCTAACAATCATAATATGATTAGCAATACATGATTCAACCTTAGGTGAACCTAAATCTAACAGTAGAACTACTCAGACATATTCATAAGAAGCAAAGATATGATAGTCTGAATAATACTTAAATAAAACTTAATGAAAATAGTAAAAGAGTAAGAAAACAAAAGGAGTTCAAGATCTTCTCTGTTTATGAAGTTCAGATCTCTCTCTCCAAGCTAGATATCTTCTTCTCCAACTAATCTTCTAAGCTATTACTTCTCTCTTTGGTGATGACTTTGGTGGCTATTGCCTTCTTGATTGCTTCTTTTTTTTTTCTTGCTAATGACTCCTTATTTAAATGGTACAAAAACCCTAAAAACATGACCTAACATGCGGGCAGGGTGTATTATGCAAATAGGAAATCTTTTGGACATCTTTGTAAATCTTCTATTCTTCATTAATCGCGAGTGGCATTGCATCGACCGATATTCCAAAAGGATATCGATCGACTTGTGTGATGTTCCATCGATCGATACTGTAGTGTTGTGTCGGTCGATGCCTTCTTCAGTAGTCAGCTCCGCGAGTAAAATGTAAAATCTTTCAAAAAAATCTAAAAAAAACCACATAGTTAAAATTACAAGTCACGAGTAGATTGGTCAGATTATGTGCAATCCGGATATAAAGTTTAGGTATCCGGATGTAATACCGATAGAAGATGACTACAAAATAAGAAGAATTTATGTTGGCTTTGTACGGGTTAGTAGCAACAATTACGTCTTCAAATATTATAAAAAAAATACAAAATTACTACTATAAAAAATGACCAAATAAGTGATTATTGTATGTAACGCCATGAATTTTTTTGTATAACTCAATATTAAAGAGCTTCTGCTATCTGATGCAAACCATGATATTATAAATAAAAATTTGGCGTGTATCTGATTCAGCAATTCGAAGTACAAAAATTTGAAAAAAAATTTAAACATGTTTGTTCATTTATAAGTTCATGGAAGATAAGGCATATATATGTACTTTGTGGATTAATTTACTCGTATTTTCTCATTAATCCTTTATAAATACAGGGGGGAGAGAATAATGCATATATAAGTAATATGTAAATGACCCAACTTTCCGAGTGAACTACTTGATCGCTTGGGTCGTAACCAGATAACTTATTCAATAACCAGCTGTAAATAATATGTATAAATCATTAAATATCCTTTTGATATTATGTTCAAGTGCATCTGCCCCAATCCTATAGCAGCCACCAAGACTCACTCTTCTACCAACAAAAACTTAACCAAAGCCTTTCTTGTCGAATTTCCTTCCAGTCTTGAAAACAAGATAATTTTCAACTTGTACCTAATACACAAATACGAATGCAAAATCAAACATCTCCCTCTTACTAAATGCTCGGTGACTGAATGTCATAGGATCAGCATAACTCTAGCATTCTTACTTACATCATAATGACCGTCAAGTTCTCACTCAATGGATGACCATGAAGTGCTTGCTTACATCATCTTCCGTTTCGGTGACCAAAAACGTATCTCTTGTTGGTGTCAAAATCGGTCACGACGGAATCAATGACTGAAAGTCTCTAGAAAGTATTTCTTGAAACAAAAAGTCTCGGATAATTTGAAAAGAAGTTATACGAGATTTTCTCAAAATTAGAATATCCACTCTCTGTGAGATCGGAAGACTACGGGCGTGCGCGGACGAGAGTCCCCGGAAAGATCGGTCCGCTCGCCCAAGGACATCAAGATTCGATCACCACAAAAACCCTAAACACAAAAGAATCTGCCTCGAAACTTCGAAGAGGTCGTTCTCTCAAACCGTGAGGAACCAGAAAACGATCAAGATATCAAATCGAAACCCTCGCCGAGATCTTCAGCCTGTCGCCGGCGGCACGCGCCACGCGGGCCAGCCTGGCGCCGGCGGCACCCGTCACGCGGGCCGGCCTGGCGCCGGCGGCACCCCGGCCTGGCGCCGGCGGCACCCATCACGCGGGCCGGCGTCACCCGTCACGCGGGCCGGCCTGGCGCCGGCGGCACCCCAGCCTGGCGCCGGCGGCACCCGTCACGCGGGCCGGCCTGGCGCCAGCGGCACCCCGGCCTGGCGCCGGTCGACGGCTCTCGTCCTGGTCTCGGTCCCATCGTGTTCGGTCTGATTCCATCTTGGCTTGTTTGGAACAATCATCGTGAGCTTGGGACGATCACGGCTACGGAATAAACATCCTTCGACTCGATTGGAATCGTCCTCGATGTTTTACGACAAAAACTAGAAGGATTGGATTTCTCGTAGAAGATATCGTATAAAACAAGGTCGATTAACTTGAACATCGATCCTTTAGGCTATACGGTTTATTTTACGAGAAAAATAGTCTTTCCGAGAAATCGTATAAAACGTTCAACGACTTAAGACAAGTCCACGGACTTACTTACGATTTTAAGAATTCAGGCCCAATCAGGCTATGACGGTTTATCCGATTTCCAGAACATCGGATAAACATCAAGTCACCGAAAACTCGAGGATAATTACGAAGATCGACGAAAATGGAATACTTCCTGAAGAGATAAGCTTGGGCCCAAAGGCGAGGTCCATCATCTTAAGGCAAACCGACCTAGAAGTGAGTATATAAGGAGAGCAAGAGCAGAGGAGAGGAAGATCCGAAAATCCTAGATTGGAGACCTGGAGAGCTCCTGTTAGCTGATAGAACTTAGAATTTAGGCGGTTAGACTAGCAAGGCAGGCCCAAGAACGTCCGGCCGCCTCCTGCTCGCAAATCTCCGCTCCTCTCAGAAGGATCGGACAATTCTTTTACTTCAGAGCTCCGCACATAGAAACCCTAGGTGTTATCTTCGACATGCCTGTTTCTATGACAAACGCTCATACTAGATCGAACCCGCCCAGACGGCTCGATCTCTTGTTCAATTCTTTCTAAACTGAACTACGTCCGACTTGATCCTCGAAAGGGATACGTAGGCAGCCTTTCTTAAGGTCCAGTCCCAAATCTTAACAAAACCTTTTCCGCATTTATTCGGTCACTTGTCGTTGGCTGTCGAAGAGAATCCGGACCTTCAAGGAAAGTCGGGTTAACTTGGCTTTCCTCCGCAATCTTATTCATTAAAATTGACGGTGTGAATTTCGGTTCCCACAGTTTGGCGCTAGAAGGAGGGGGGGGCGGATTACTCTTACTCATACGGCCGCAAAGCGCTTGGTCGAACCGATGTCCGGAAATATGAAAGAAAAAGTTGCAGTTTGCGTCAACGATGGTAAAACAACTCCAGCAGAGACTGTTCCTACGGCCAACGCTTACGCAAACGCCACGGTGCTCGAGCAAATCAAAAACCTAGCCGCGGCTTTCCGCCACAGGAAGAGCACGAAAACGAGCTCGCAATTTCTCTATCTAAACAGAAAGGGCAACGATAAAATCTATCAAACCCCAAAAATTCGTCTTGTTACGAAGTTATAGAAATCGCAACAAGCAAGGTTTCTACGAAAAACGTTTCTTTCGAGAACCTCTCGGAAAAATAAAACTTATTCTCCTCGAAACCTTGGGGAAACCCTATATTACTCGCAGAACAGAAGCACGGCAAATCGGTTCACCGATTCCCACTGCCATACTTCTTACAAACAACTCTTGAGGAATAAACGGCAAAGCGAAAGGAGGTCGGAGCTTAATCTTACTAGGACGACTTGCCATAGGGTAAGATCAATCTTCCCAGTCCGCCTTTGTAAGAGCCCACTTTGTTCTCCTTTGTGTCTAGGTCAAAATGGCTTTCGTTTCATCTCAATCGGAGTTTCCGTTGAGATTTTACGAAGAGAACAAAGTCACTGTCCCGGCCACCTCGCCGTGGGCAAGGACAAACATTACCGAGGCCACCTCACCCTCCGACATGGCTACCTCGCCACAGGGCGAACTCACCTTCGTTATCCTTTGAGTTTAGATCAAAGTGGCTTTCGTTTCGTCTCAATCGGAGTTTCCGTTGAGATTTTACGAAGGGAACAAAATCACTCTCCCGGCCACCTCGCCCGTGGACGAGAACAACCATCACCAAGGTCACCTCGCCCATGGCCACCTCGCCTGTGGAAACCTCACTTTGCTCTCCTTTGAGTCTAGGTCAAGATGGTTTTCGTTTCGTCTCAATCGGAGCTTCCGTTGAGATTTTACGAAGAAAACAATGTCGCTGTCTCGACCACCTCGCCCATGAGAAGGATCTCTCTGTCCCGTCATAGGGCGAGACCGGTCCTGTCTCAGTACCATGCATCTTTGCCTGAGTTTTTCATAACTCGGTCTTTGAGTCCCTGAGCCCCGGGGATCGACGAAGGCAAGCAACAGCAGCATCGGCGGACGCGGGACACGGCATGGGCGGCAGGGCGCCCGGCGCCGGCGGCAGACCGACCACGCCGCGCCTGGCGCCGGCGGCAGGCCCATCATTTCCCGTCTGGCGCCGGCGGAAAGGGTCCTGGCGCCCATCCGTGCAGTCGTTTCGTGATCTCGGGCAACGGCAACATCTTGGTCCCTTAAACCCATGTTCGGATTGTTCGAGAAACACGATGATTCTTCCGCAAAGCCTTCTCGATTGTTTAACAAAGCTCAAATTCTAGAATCTAAGTTCGAAGCCTCATTACTCAAACCCTCGAAGACGGAAAGTCTACAAATCCAAGTCCATCTCAATCCCGATACTTGAGGAGTCTGGTTGGATTAGAAACGATTATCTCGAAATCTACGGCTAACAATCTTCCCAAACTCAAAGATTTCTCGCAAACGACTAACGGGGAAAGATCGAACAACGAAAAACCCACAGACGGCAGGATGGCCTGGCGCCGGCGGCACACGGGACGCGGGCCGGCCTGGCGCCGGCGGCACCCCGGCCTGGCGCGGGCGGCACCCCGGCCTGGCGCCGGCGGCACCCGTCACGCGGGCCGGCCTGGTGCCGGCGGCACCCCGGCCTGGCGCCGGCGGCACCCGTCACGCGGGCCAGCCTGGCGCCGGCGGCACCCGTCACGCGGGCCGGCCTGGCGCCGGCGGCACGCGGGATGCGGACTGGCCTGGCGCCGGCGGCACGCGGGACGCGGGCCAGCCTGGCGCCGGCGGCACGCGGGACGCGGGCTGGCCTGGCGCCGGCGGCACGCGGGACGCGGGCCGGCCTGGCGCCGGCGGCACCCCGGCCTGGCGCCGTCGGCACCCGTCACGCGGGCCGGCCTGGCGCCGGCAGCACCTGTCACGCGGGCCAGCCTGGCGCCGGCGGCACCCCGGCCTGGCGCCGGCAGCACCCCGGCCTGGCGCCGGCGGCACCCGTCACACGGGCCGGCCTGGCGCCGGCGGCACCTCGGCCTGGCGCCGGCGGCACGCGGGACGCGGGTCGGCCTGGCGTCGGTCCACGGCCCTCTTCCTGGTCTCGATCCTATCGTGCCCGGTCCGATCCCATCTTGGCTTGTTCGGATCAATCTTCGTAAGTTTGGTACGATCACGGTTATTCTAAACACCAATCGTCTCGACTATATGAGGAAATGGGATTCCTTCGGAAATGTCGAAACCTTCAAAAGACTATTTTCTCGAAAAATTTTGTAAAGGTTTTAATTCTTTGTAGGACAGGAACAAAAACGTCTTGAAAAACTGCCGTAGAATTTAGGGAACTTAGGACCTAGGTGGATAGTCTAGCAAGCTAAGTCTTAGGCAAAATTTCCAGTCTTGTTCCATCGTTCCTTGATTGTCCAGGCAGAACATGCAAACCGATCTAGTCTCTCGAAAAACCGAGAAACGATCGCCACGCGTTCTAAAAGCACCTCTAAACGGTAACATGCCTCTAAACTGGCATCATTTCGTTGTTGCTGATCACAACAAACGAACTCTAACGTCCTAAACAGACAAATAGCCGCCCTTCAAGGGGTAGGCTCTCTTGCATCCGACAAGGATAAACATAGCGCGCTATACAAGAAATCCAAATTTTGGTTTAGCTCTTCGTAAAGGAAGTAGCTCGACTCACGCCCAGACAAATCATATAAGCCGACAACAATTCGCGGATTTTATACGGTACGAGTCAGGTTAAAATCGCAAACAGGCAAAACGAAAGCCGATTTGTCATCGCAAAGCCTCAGTCCGAGAGTAAACCTAGGTCTTGCCCTAAACCCAGCCACGCTGGATCTTGACATCTCACAGACATAGTATGGTATACGAGATCCAATAATTTGTCTCTTCACTTAAGCCTATTCGTTTCACGAACTTTTCGCGTAAATCAGTAAACCGTGGAAAATCTCTCTTTATGCAAACAATAGGTACGGTGATCATCAGGGAACTAGGAATGAGACGACAACTCACACCCTCTTTCTCATACTTCGAAAAAACGTAAGTTCATAAATAATCGAAAAACAAATACATCAACGGCATCATGCTCGAAAGTCTCTCATGAGACATAACCAGACCATATAAGTCTCGCCGGAAAACAGATCACAAGGGTCTTAAACTCCAAAACGAACTACGGAAGGCTTGATCCCTACAACAAGGGTACGTAGGCAGCCTTCAAAAGGCGCAGCCCCAATCTTACAACTTTCAACGGAGCCTTTCAACCATTAATTCCGCCTATCTTACCTGACATGTCTTATCGCTCGCAAGAACATCACGAAGGTTCCAACGAGCTGGGGGGCTAACTGTTGGTGTCAAAATCGGTCACGACGGAATCAATGACTGAAAGTCTCTAGAAAGTATTTCTTGAAACAAAAAGTCTCGGATAATTTGAAAAGAAGTTATACGAGATTTTCTCAAAATTAGAATATCCACTCTCTGTGAGATCGGAAGACTACGGGCGTGCGCGGACGAGAGTCCCCGGAAAGATCGGTCCGCTCGCCCAAGGACATCAAGATTCGATCACCACAAAAACCCTAAACACAAAAGAATCTGCCTCGAAACTTCGAAGAGGTCGTTCTCTCAAACCGTGAGGAACCAGAAAACGATCAAGATATCAAATCGAAGCCCTCGCCGAGATCTTCAGCCTGGCGCCGGCGGCACCCGTCACGCGGGCCGGCCTGGCGCCGGCGACACCCGTCACGCAGGCCGGCCTGGCGCCGGCGGCACCCCGGCCTGGCGCCGGCGGCACCCATCACGCGGGCCGGCCTGGTGCCGGCGGCACCCGTCACGCGGGCCGGCCTGGCGCCAGCGGCACCCCGGCCTGGCGCCGGTCGACGGCCCTCGTCCTGGTCTCGGTCCCATCGTGAGCTTGGGACGATCACGGCTACGGAATAAACATCCTTCGACTCGATTGGAATCGTCCTCGATGTTTTACGACAAAAACTAGAAGGATTGGATTTCTCGTAGAAGATATCGTATAAAACAAGGTCGATTAACTTGAACATCGATCCTTTAGGCTATACGGTTTATTTTACGAGAAAAATAGTCTTTCCGAGAAATCGTATAAAACGTTCAACGACTTAAGACAAGTCCACGGACTTACTTACGATTTTAAGAATTCAGGCCCAATCAGGCTATGACGGTTTATCCGATTTCCAGAACATCGGATAAACATCAAGTCACCGAAAACTCGAGGATAATTACGAAGATCGACGAAAATGGAATACTTCCTGAAGAGATAAGCTTGGGCCCAAAGGCGAGGTCCATCATCTTAAGGCAAACCGACCTAGGAGTGAGTATATAAGGAGAGCAAGAGCAGAGGAGAGGAAGATCCGAAAATCCTATATTGGAGACCTGGAGAGCTCCTGTTTGCTGATAGAACTTAGAATTTAGGCGGTTAGACTAGCAAGGCAGGCCCAAGAACGTCCGGCCGCCTCCTGCTCGCAAATCTCCGCTCCTCTCAGAAGAATCGGACAATTCTTTTAC
Organism: Brassica juncea; assembly: GCA_018703725.1. Taxonomy (NCBI): domain Eukaryota; kingdom Viridiplantae; phylum Streptophyta; class Magnoliopsida; order Brassicales; family Brassicaceae; genus Brassica; species Brassica juncea. The sequence goes on from CM031937.1 coordinate 11,009,527, forward strand.
TTCAGAGCTCCGCACATAGAAACCCTAGGCGTTATCTTCGTCATGCCTGTTTCTATGACAAACGCTCATACTAGATCGAACCCGCCCAGACGGCTCGATCTCTTGTTCAATTCTTTCTAAACTGAACTACTTCCGACTTGATCCTCGAAAGGGGTACGTAGGCAGCCTTTTTTAAGGTCCAGTCCCAAATCTTAACAAAACCTTTTCCGCATTTATTCGGTCACTTGTCGTTGGCTGTCGCAGAGTATCCGGACCTTCAAGGAAAGTCGGGTTAACTTGGCTTTCCTCCGCAATCTTATTCATTAAAATTGACGGTGTGAATTTCGGTTCCCACATCTCTCGCTTCAAGAAAGAAAAACCAAACGAAGATGATCATCACTCTTCTCTTTTCCTCTGTAATTGCTTCAGTTGCTATAAGAGTTACTGGGTTAGGTGGGATTAGCAAACTCCTTCATGAGATCATCAGCATTTTTGATTTCATCTTGGAGATGAAGAAGAGGAAACGATCGGGAAAACCATTCGTTTGAGTAAACTCGGTTGTGCCGAGTCGACTAAATGAGTTGGGCTCGAGTTCGGGAGAGTTGGCGTGTGGACTCGGTGGATGAAGAAAATTGTGGTGAAGAAGAAGCAGAGAAGAAGAAAGGATGTATTGAAAAGTTTATCAGTTTTGTTAGTCAGAAAATTTATGGGGGTTTGGAGATCAGTTTTGTGTTCTCTCGATTACCGAAGTCAAAAAAACCCGAAATGAAATGATATGATGAATTTAAACTTTAACTGAAAAATAAGACGAAGATGATGAAATCAGTGAGAGATGGAAAGATGTAGAGAATAACTAAAAAATGTTACATAGATTTTATTTTCGTTTGTTTTTAAAAAAAATAAATTCTGCTAATATATTAAAAATTATATATATTTGTTCTTCCGGTTACTAGGACACAGGTTAGCAGACAAGGAAATAGGGGTATAGTGGAGATTATGAAAAAGAAACAGTACCATGGCTATATAGCTAATTAATAAAAGATGCTTTGCTCTACTATGCATACCTTCCATTCAGTTACAAATTAATAAATGCAATATCCTAAATTATGTTTTTGATATTCTATATTAGTTAGCTTCTAAACCCGATTCGCAAGGAAAATATTATTGAATATCCATGTGACCTGTTTAATTTCCTATTTTTATTAATCAAAAACTTATATATACGTTTAAGGCTGGAAAAAAAACCTGAATCCGAAAAACCAAACTGAATCCGATCCGAAAAAGTAGTACCAAACCCGAACCGAAATTGATTAAATATCCAACCGGGTCTAAAATTTTGAAATTTAGAGAATCAAAACCGAACCTGATCCGAACCAAAATCTTTCGGGTACCCGAATGTATCCGAGCAAGATTTATATATTAATTAACTTTTAGATTTAATATATAGAAAATAACTAAAATATATAATATATTTTTAAGAAGTCCAAAAGATTTGAAAATATATATAAATTGTCAAAAGTAAATACCTGAAAAAACCCACCAATACTTACAACACTAGAATACTTAAAATATCTATTGATTTTTAATCCAAATATTTAAGCCAAACCAATTTATATGTTTAATTTAGGTATTTTAGCATACATTATTCAAATTTTTATCTAAAATATGATTTTTATTTTTTAGATTTTTAGAAATTTTGAATAAATATGAATTTAAAATTTGAAAATAATATAAACGGGTTTTCCGAACCTAGACCGAACCCGCAAAGATCCAAACCAAACCCGAACTGAAATTTATAAATACCCGATTAGTGCTAAAAAATTTAGACTCCAAATCCGAAACCCGAATAGACCCGAACGGAACCCAGATGAGTATCTGAATGCCAATTCCTACATACATCAAAAAACCTTATAGATAGAAAATCTAAAAAGTCTACTGAAAAACCTATTATAAACAGAAATGTGATGCAATAGGTTTGTCAAATCGTGTAATATAACTGCAACAATGAAAATTGCTGGTCTCATTGAGTAAAAAACCTTTTAAATTTGGTTGGCGAATCAAAGTAAAAGTACGCGATCCCGCGTTTTGAAAAAATAAAACTAACACATTTATGCATATAACTGGATTCATTTTTTACAAAACAAATACTTCCAAAAAAATTATATTTCTTTCTAACTCGATTTTATCAGGACAAAAAATCTGCGCTTTTAAAGCGCGGATCAAAATCTAGTAGGTTGTTAAATGATGTATTAAACATTTATCAATTGGTCATGATTTTGATTTAATAGAATAGATTGGGTAATTCAATAATTTATACTATATAAAAGTTGAGGCTATAAGCCATTAAGGACGTCCACGTAGGATTTAAAATGACCAATCGTAATTTGACAAATCATCACTATGATTTCCAAAAAAAATATTTAAAAGTAAAATAGAAATCAGGATCAAATAAGTTAAATTAACAAAAGTAAAAAAATATAAACAGATTAACCTAATATCTATAATAATATTTCAAATTTAACATAAACTTAACAAAACACTAATTAATTTTAAAAATACAATATCTACACAATTATAACTATATACATTTAAAACACATGATTTTCAGATTTTAAGCTATATGGTATCAAAAATATTCGAGAGAATTTTACCTTTACCACAAATTTGATATTACTTTTCTAAGGATTTCTACATAGGATTTAAAATGTAAACATGAAAATTCACCATTTAAATTTATTATTAGTAAAATTGTCAAGACTTCCAAAAAATATTCTTTCAAAATAAAATAATGATGACAAAAAATAATAATAAATAAATAAATAAGTAAAATAATAAAAACTACTATAAAACAAGGTAAACGAAAAAATATTATTTGACAAGGAAAATCTTACATAAATTCTAAATCTTAAAAAAAACTAACATAAAAACATTAATAACAAAAATTCTAAGCTTTAAAAACTACAAAACTTTCAAATAACCAATTCTATATGAAATCAAAACACATAAAGTTCTCAAAGTTGAGACTATACTTTATTGAGAATGTTCAAACATAATTTTAAGAACTAATAAAAATGTTAAATCAACACCTTAATTAAAAAAAATATATATCAAATTTTTAAAATGATGTTTCAAATAAAAAATGAAAATTAATATTAAATTTTTTAAGCTAAAATGAAATAATTATTAGAAAGGAAATTTATTATATCTATATTAAATATTCTAAAAATAATAAATAAATATACTATATAATAAATAAAAATATTACATTAAACATATATCGTAATATTATCATTTGAGATAATTTATTCTATTGATATCATATTACATTAAACATGTATTTGGAGTGTCCACGTAGGTCGCAAGTTTTTTTTTTTTTTGAGAATTGGCATTCTATTGAAAATAAAGGAAAGCAAATTGTACAGCCCAATGGGCAGTTACATCACTAGGTCACCAACCCAAGTTACAAAAGATGAGCCCAAACACACAAATATGATGGGAACAATGTTTTTTTTTTCCGCCATCGGAGCTAGCGATGGTGAGACATGCAAAGTCAGAGAGAGAGAGGCGATGAAATCAGTAACAGCAGAGAGAAGATTAGTGATCATTTGCTCGCCAGAAAGAGTACATGCTAGCGGCTGTAGCAGGTCGTACACCACGAAATGAAGAGATTCTATTCCGAATGGTAGAGTCAATTAATCTCAATGTTTGCTCTGGAGAACGAAATATGTTTCTGTGAATCCTTCCATTCCGTTCTGCCCATAGGTAATAAATAGTGCACTGCCAAGCCAATAAGATGACCGATCGAATATGAGGCCGCTGATCCAAAGCGATTAGAGAAGCTAGAGAAACCTCCCAGTCCACGATTGGAACGATACTACATCTGATGGAAACAGAGCTCCAGACTGCCGATGAAAACGGACAGTGGAAGAACAAATGGTCTCTCGACTCCGGAGAAGCACTGCACAGAACACAGCGTGATTCAATGTTGAGGCCCAAGCTTAAAAGCCGGTCTCTGGTAGGCCGCAAGTTCTTTGCAATATTCTACGTCTCGCAGCTGCAAGTTTCTTGCAACAGAACACCGAGTAGCTCACCGTAACGTTTTCAGCTCCCATTAATATCTACTTTATTTCATGTGCGTTTGGTTGTTTGATGTGGCTGATGGTATGGGATTGTGTATAGTAGGAAGCGAGAGAATAAATAAAGGATGAACCGAAGGAAAGAGAGCATCCAATTTGTATTACGCAGGTCGTTCATGTAACTTCTAATAGCAACAACTCATGCAAAGATGATGGAAGTTCATAAGCATATGCTTATTCCTCGGAGGATTTTATCTTAGCTGTATTCAGTACGTGCTCTCGGGATGTGTATACGCACTACACGTAATATTATATTTAGTTGGTCACACTAACAGGAGTGAAAACCTCAGATACTCTTGGTGAGGCAAAAAGTAATATGATATACTCTTACGACTTCTGGCGTACTCTTGTTTATTCTGATAATCTCTCCAAATGTGGTTAATGTCAAAAATACCCCTGATCAATTTAATGAATAATTAATTAAATTAACCCCCGTTATTTTGGAGTCTCTTCTTTTCGAATACCCCTTCTCTTCCTCGCGTCTTTTTCTCGACTAATTCTCTCGACCTCCTTGTTATTCCGAATCCTCGCTATCATCGAATTGCTAACTCGATTTCGTCGCGTGGATGCTGAATCATTGAGCTATTGATTCCATTTTACAGGGTATGTATCTAAAATCGTCGTTAAGACCGATGTATAGAGTCACCATAGACGAATTAGATGAACTAGAAGATTTCGTATTTGTGTATGAACTAATCGAGGATTGGAAAGTTTGAATGGTCCGTTTATTAGGGAATTTGATAATCAACAACCGTATAATTGAATGTCGGGAATCAAAGATGATTACAATTTGGTATTGAATTTCTTATTCATTTGGGTTTCAGGAACTAATCGAAGGATCGGAAAGGAATGAAAGTGTGGATGGTCTGTCTATTACTCAATTGGAGAATCAACAACTGTATGATTGAATTTCGGGAAGGATGATTCAATCACTCTCAAAGAAAGCTGATTACTAATTGATTCGTTTTGAAAGAAACATCTAAAACTCTAAAACTTAGGAAAATGTAGTTAGATTAGACGGGCTGATTACTGAAAAAACTCTGTAACATAGTATAACAAAGTATAACTTTAATGGTATAACTGTATAACCAAGTATAAATTTAAGGGTTTAATTTTTTTATTGCAGATAATGCGTTCTTTTTCGACAAACGTACACTTTGATTACGATGGACATTATTCGAAGGATGGAGATGATTATGAATTGAATCCAACCAATGCTCGTTTGTATGCTATATCATTTAAGACATCATCATTGGAGAATATCACTTATTTGTTGTTGAGGGAGAGGATATGCAGGAAGATGGGATTAGATCCGTTTTCGAAGAGGCTGAATTTGGGTTACATTCCATTGGCAGTGGAACCTAAGAGGCAATCATATATTTTGGATGATGAAGATGTGTTTGTTTATCTAACATCAGTGGATAGAGAGCAAAGGAGAAGTATTTTGCATGTGGAGGACATTGAAGAATTGCAAATAGTTCAAATAACCGAGCAACTATCAAGAGTTGGAGAAAGCTCTTGTAGTAGGAGCTATGGTGAGCGTGAGAGTGGATGTGGAGAAGAAGAGAATGTGGGCACTGGTTTGGAACAGAATGAACATCCCCACAAGAAACAGAAGAGGAGTAGGTTGTAAACTTTTCGCTTTCAGTTTTGATGTGGAGTAGGTTGTAAGTCTTTCACTTTCAGTTTTGATGTTTTTATCGTGTAGCCTTTCACTTTCAGTTTTGATGTTTTTATCGTGTGGGAAGCCTTTCACTTTCAGTTTTGATATTTTTATCGTGTGGGAACGTTGTGAGGTGAAATTTGTATTTGTGTGTTGTACAACTAAGTAAAACTTTTTTCTTTACTCTTATAACTACGATAGGTAAACTGAGTAATATGATTGTGAATTCTAAACTTGTTAATAAGTTATGGAAGTAGTAAGATGGTTATTTATTATTTATGTTATGTTAAATATGATTTAATCAGAATTATTAAAATTTCCATCTCATTGCTTGTTACCAATCAATATAGGAAATACACTGTGTTCTCATAGCTTTTTCGTTAATACTTACCTCGTGACATATGAAAACTTGCTATGTCACGAAATCAAGTTTATGTGTACATTATCATACGAGAAATGAACCAAGGAAACAGAATATAATTGGTATAACCATAAAATCAGTCATTCACGTTGAGTAAAACTAATATAAATGAAAATAATTAAAAAGTACAACTTTGATGTTATCTGTAAAACTGAAAACTTGGTGAAACTTTTACCACGAATATCCTTGGATTAATTTTCCCGCCCAGAATTTCTAATTTCTAATTTCCCTCTTCCCAACTTGCTTAAACCCCAAAATCGCTTAATCGAAGTATTAAAGATCCTTTTTCTGTTTTCCCCATTCGTTATCTTCCCCTTTCTCTCTCTTCCACATTTTTCTCTCTCTCCTCGATCTCAATCTCTCCCAACCGAACTCCCAACCCCGATAATAACGTCCGCTTCATCTTCCACGACCGGTGGTCGGAGACGAGTAAGAACTCCAGGAATACCTCGTAAGTGTTGGTGCGGGAAGAGCATCATGGAGCTCATCTCCAAATCTAATCCAAACCCATATCGCCGGTATTATCGGTGTCTCTATGCGGCTTCACTAAGGGTACATCTGTTTAGCTTTAGTCATCTGTACAACTTAAAGAGTGGTACATTTAATTTTTTCAAAACAATTCATGTTGTAGCTTGAGAACGACAATCACGTCTTCAAATGGGTTGATGAATCTTTCACCGATGAGATACAACAGCTGGACCACCGCGTTCGATTGCTAGAAGAAGAAGTTCAATCTCTCTCGCTCAGTGAACTCAGCGAAGGTCCGACAATAATGCCCAAGATAAAGATATCAGGAGGTTGTGTTATTCTTACTGTCGTTTTAGTTCTAGGAATTATGATGTACAAGAAGTAATTCCTAAAAGAATTCAATTCCTAAATCTATGACAAAGTTAAACTTTCTGTTTTTTCTAAGTAATACGAAGTTGGATTGATCTATCGGAAAAGTTTATATAATTTTTACGATGTTAGACAATTAAGAAAGTGAAACTAACACAAAGTCTGACATATTTATACGAAAACGATTTTCAACTTTGTCTAAAGTTTACAAAGTTGAACAATTGATCAAGTGAAAACAGAAATTTTTACCAGTTTATACGATCACGAGCTTCTAGTTTATCTATTTTTCTCGAAGTTGGAAAATTAAAAAAGTTAAAACCATAAAGTTTCACCAAAATTTGACATAGTTTCACCAACATTTAAACAAAGTTGCACCAAGTTTAAGACAAGTACAAAGATGGAGAACAGTGAGAACAACAAGATTTATAGAAGATCTACAGCCCCATATTTCCTAACACTGCGTTGTAGAGACTGCCTGAAGTCCTCAACCTCGGCCAAACGCGGATTGAACCTGAAGTCAGAAAGTCCACCCTCGGTCTCCAGCCATAGATCAGGAGGACCAAAATAATATGTATGTATAAATGATTTTAGTAAACGTTTTACTCAACTATCACATTTAAAACTAGACACAGAAACTAAACTTACTCCAAAATTTCCAGACCCTCCACATCTTAAGAACCACAATCACCTATCCACGATCTCTCATCTTTTCAAGACCATCGCGGAAGGCATAGGCATGATCGCCAGTTGCCACACATTTGATCTGACTGTCACTATTCAGAATAACAAAAGGTGCGTCAATTACAGTATAGATAAATTTTGCTTCGATCATATGTTACTTTCTACTTACATTTGTCCCTTATGTAAAACACCATCCTTGGTCTTGCAGGTTCATCGAAATGGGCTTCCGTGTTGAAGACCACTCCCATTGTATCTACCAGATAAATTTAGACAATCTAAATTAGTTAGGTTCACTTACTTATACATACTTATATTTTTTATAAATTAAAGTTATACAAAGTTCGAATCCAAGACATGCGACTGTTGCAGTTACTAACATCTAAATATGTGAATATATTTAAATTTTAGTAGAATTCATACCTATGGGATAGTTTTGGTCCTTGTGGTCCATGTGAGGGATTGCATGGATGTTCTTGAAGTCCATGAAAAGCCGATTGTTCAGAGGATCGATGATGTGGACTTGCGTATTGCTCGTAGCAGTTAGGCTGAACCGAGAGTTAGTTGACTGGAAACCTGGATAGAAACGGTTAACTTCTACCCGAAAGATTTCCACCCATTGTCCCTCTTGCTTCTCTAGGCCTCTAAACCGTTCACTATTCCCAAAAATGGTCATCTCCATCTTGGTTCCCTACATAAATAAAGTACAAGGATCAAGTTTTTATTTTTCACGGTTAAATGTTATTAGAACCTTGAGAGATGATGATTTAACTTGTACCTCTTCATCTGCTAGGACATAGGTATAGAAAGGTCCAATGTTGGTAACATAGGGATAGAAAGGGTAGACCTTGTGTATTTTGACTCTGAAACGCCAATACGTGATCTTGGGGTTATAAGAAACTTCAGAAAACTTATTGTAGTGTGTCATCTTGTTTGTTGAGAGAGGAGATGATGAATCCTTTTTTTGCTTTTCTTTTTGGAGAATTTTGCCGAGTGACCGAAGGAGACGATTTAACTTACTGTGGTGGAGTTTAAATGCAATGGTGATGATGATTGTAGACGGTGTAGTGTTAGAGATGAATATCATTGGAGATTGGGGCGTTTAAATGCAAGTGTAATAATTATTATAAGAGACTTTTTCATGCGAGAAGTCGTGTTCTTTCTCAGAGTCCTTCATTATCATCAATTGGGTCTCTCATTAATTACAGTTTTTTTCTCAATCTAAATATTAACATTTACATTTATTATCTCCTATACTGCTAATTTCTGTCATTAAATATAGGGTTCTTAAATAAATCCACTAAGGTTTTGGATACTGATCATTTCTATCAAAATACAACAATTTACTATCTAAATTTCGTTTAGTTTTACATAGTTCAAATATTTATACAATATAAATTGTTACGTTTTTCTTAGTTTCATAAATTTAGACAATCTAAATAACTTAGTTTCACTTACTTATACATAGTTATGAATCTTAATAAATTAAAGTTATACAAATTTCCAGATTGAAGACATACGACTGTTGCAGTCAGAAGGCGTGAGAGAGAAGTCTTGCTTTCTTGGGGAGTCAATCAAATCAGCCTTAAATGGACACACCACTGCTTGAATGAATCATTAATTGCAGGATTTTTCTCAAACTAATTTTAGAGTTACAAATTGTATAATAGTTGGGGTAATAAATCGACATAACATGAAATAAAGTTATAAATTATTAGCATTTTCATTTATTATTTCGGATGCTATTTCTAGCAAATTATGACAATACAATATCTCGTGCGACTTAGTTCAATTTGAACTTTGCAAATCAAAAAGTGCGACTTAGTCCAATTTAGAATAACTTTGTATTTGATACAGTCTATATAGTCAAAGTTTTATACGCTGCACAGTTATACCAAGATTTACAACTACACCAAGTCGTGCTATCTAGGGGAGTTGTGCTTTCTCGGGGAGAGAAGTCGTGAAATCTAGGGAAGTCAATCTACTCGTCAAATCACCCTTAAATGGACACGCCACTGCTTGAATAATTAAATTACAGGATTTTTCTCAAACTAAATATTACCATTTTCATTTATTATCTCCTATACTGCTACTTGCTGTCATTAAATATATCCACTAAATATAATAAGTTTGGATACTGATCATTTCTTGCAAAATATAACAAAAAATGTTTAAAATTAGTTAAGTTTTACATAGTTTCTAATTTTTATGCAATCTAAATTTCGTTTTTCTTAGTTTCATAAATTTAGGCAATCTAAATCATTTAGTTTCACTTACTTATACATAGTTATTTATCTTAATTAACTAAAGTTATACAAAGTTCCAATTCTAAGAGATGCGACTGTTGATAGTCAGAAGGCGTGTGAGAGAAGTCGTGTCTTCTCGAGGAGTCCATCAAATCACCCTTAAATGGACACGCTTCTGCTTGAATTTGGGTGAGTGGTTCTTTAATGCTAAAGGATTTATCACTTCTAAAAATAACTCACAAATAATTTACGTGATTTCTCTCAAACAATAACCACAATAACCGTTTTCTTTCATCAGAGTTAGACATGGAGAACTTCAACTTGACTTCTCTACCACCTTCAATGCTTCATAAGATTCTCTCCAAGGTTGTGACGACCAGTATCCGGGACTTTGGTTCTGCAAGGATTGCTTTTCCCGGGTTCAACGAAGTTGGAAGAGATGATCACTTCTACAGATCGGCCAATCTCATTTACCTGAATGACTGGCTAGACGAGGTCAATGCTATTAGGATGTTCAGGCTCAACTGCTACCATTTAGGTAATCCAGAGGCCATCTACTTGAGAGGTATGTATGAGTCCTTCATCCTCCATTTAGTCGATGAAGGAAGGGAGAAAATATATCTTGCTGGTGAGAGAGGATGTCCGTTGGCAAAATTTGTAGATGGTATGATGACCCTAGCCTTTAGCATGGATGATAGAGGTTTAGTTCACAATTACCCTGATTTTACGCGTCAACATGTTGATCAGATGTTTCAAATCATCAATAGTTGGGAACTCACAGGCCATTGGGATTACGATAAACCTGGCATGTTTCTATGTGTAATGAAAAGGATAGATTCTAACTTCCAATATTATTGCTGGTGCTCAAAATTAATAGAACCAGTGTTTGTAGTCTCCCTAAATGGATCAAGATTACCGTGGAAATGCGATCGTTGTTTCTGGCAAAGTGCAGCTTGGGACCTGCGATGAAATACACTTGACTGCTCGTGCATGGCTAATTGAAGATTAGTTGTGTGTTTATGACAGAGAAATTTTATCTACTTTTACTAAATTGTTATGTAAATTACTCTTCACATTATGCTCTGTTATTTCTCTAGTTATATCTATAAACATTATGTAATTTCTCTAGTTATATCTATAAACTAATCTTTTTAATTTGAACTTCAATAAATATATCAATAACAACACATGTGGCCAAACAATAACATAATAATAAATCACAAATCTAAAAGTGCGACCTAGTTCAATGTAGAATAACTTTGTAACTGATACACTTTATATTAGTTGAAGTTTTATTACGCTGAGTACAGTTACACCAAGTTTTACAATTACACCAAGTCTTACAAAGGTTTCGGAAGTTATGGAGAAAGAGATCCAAATTTTATGGATCGGGTCTGGATGGTCCGCGAAATGGCTCTGGTTGGGTTGTAATTATGCAAGTTTATGTTGGTTCTGTGGTCTTTTGATAATTTTTCTGATTTAAATAAAGATTTATCTATTTCCAGATTCGGGCAGTTTCGGGCCGGAGTAAACCAGAATTTTTTTTTTTTCGGGCAGGAGCACTGGAGCGTTTGATTCCACTAACAGCTTGGTTTCATTAATAAAACAATATATGCTCTCCTTGAGTTACATATGTCGATGTGTGATGTTACTTCGATGAACTAAATCACATCAGCAAGGCTATATTTGGAGCAGACCAACGAATCTTAAGAGGAAATTCCTAAATTCATATGTGATGAAGACAAAATTTTGGAGGTGATTTGAAAATAAGCACTATATGATTTCTTATGCATTTCCATCTTTGTTGGTTTACTTATTAATAATGGTTTGTACTGTAAATGAAAAAAACTTGGAAGGTACTAGCCTAGCAATTCACTCAGCTCAACTCTCTCATGGGGGATGTATCCTCTCAGCTAAAAGCAGCAGATACCCCCATGGTGCAGCTTTAAGGACTGATTAAGTTGAGGTACAATCTGAATAACAACGTTGAATATATTTGCACAAGTTATTTAGAAAGAGTTTTCCATTTAACGAACCCTAATAATCAGTAGTCAAACTTGAATGAATCATGGTCTATATGGTATTATACATGAACATAATTGCAATAACATTTGCATTGCCTTGAAAATTCTGTTGCAATTTCGAGTATGACCTTAATTTGAATCTGATCTAATGTACATTTGAACTAATAAAAGAACTTGATTATTGCAGCTACATCTTCATTCTCAGTCTGATGATTTATTCTGCTCAACTATCCCTGGTAAAAAGAAAAAACAAAAATGTTGGAGATAATAAAAGTTGGAATCCTAAATGCTTTTTTCTATCATCTTCTCTAGATTGAAACATAAAGAGAACAAAGGATATGCGGGATTAATGTAGGAGATGACAAGTTCCGCATCAAATGGTGCTTTAGAAGTTATAGAAAGCATTAAAAGTGAATCAATGCGAAAGTTTCAGGGTGAGTCTAATGAAAGTTGTTGTAGAACGGTGGAGAAGTGGTGGTAGGGTCATGGTGAGCTATGGTGGTGACGGCAGATTTTTGAGAGTCACGAGGAGGTGGTGTGGTCACTGCTTGGTTGTGATGGTTGTATGACTTAAAGAAAACACAGACCAGAGCAGTGGAGAGAAGGAAACAAAGTAAATAAGAGAAGGAAGAAGATAGTTTCGAGATGGTTTTTTTGCATGCGCAATTTTGGTATTTGCCAAGCCATAGAGGTCAGATCGTATATTTACGGAGGACATGTTAAAAAGAAGGCGGAATAAATGTCGTAGGTATTATCATAGGTAAGATGAAGCCATAATCGTCAATGATTCTTAGACCTGCTAACATGAACACAAAAATATGTGTGTGAAGAAAAATTTGGAAGAATACGCGAAAATAAGATTATGATAAGAGCACAGTGCATAGAATCTACATCAGTTTGACATGTTATAATTCAAAGGTAACTATAAAACAATCAGTCAATATTAAAATTTTAATCGGTTTATGGTTCGGTTGGTAAGCAAAGACACATTGGTTAGAACATGTCAACTAACTAAACCGAATACGCAGAAATATACCAAAATTTTACACACCTGAATTTTTTCAAATAACAGATATATAGACAATTTTCAGTTCAAATATATATATTTTCAAAGAAATAAAAAATAAAATATATATGAAACTATTGTTATATTTAGTTAAAAATAAACTAAATATTTAAAATATATTATTCTTTTCTATTTATTTATATACCCTGCCCGTAGGACGGATTAATCACTAGTTTATATATATAAATAGACAGATACTAAATGGTAAACAAATTAAATACTACAATTTTATAGACAAACATAAGTAGAAAAGACGATATTCTAAACACTTTTATAGAAATGAAGTTTATATAAATTACTATAACTGTAAATTTTTAAACTTAAGTTAAATTATTAAAACAGACTTGCGCCTATAAAATCTAGTTATTTATAAATGTTCATAAAAAAGAATACGACCTTTACAAAAAAAAGAAAAGAATACTACTATTAAATATATCTCTTGGTCTTCACAACTGCGAATATACTAACGTGACGGCGGAGCTCACATACTGTTTTCCCTAAATTTCCGCCGGAGAAGAATAAAGGGTTTTCAACTTCTGGAAAGGGTAAGCGATGTCGTACGACGATGTAGAGATAGAGGATATGGAGTGGAACGAAGAGATTCAAGCGTACACGTATCCTTGCCCTTGTGGCGATTTGTTCCAGATTACGAAAGAGGATCTACGTCTCGGCGAGGAGATCGCCAATTGCCCAAGCTGCTCCCTCTATATCACCGTCATCTACAACATGGAGGACTTTCAGAACGATACGAAGAAGAATAACGAACCTAAAAGTCGTCAAGCCGTCTCCGTCGCCTGAGGTGAATCTCCCAAATTTGATTTCATATTCAAAACTTTCTGCTTAGACGAAACTGGGTTTTTGAAACTGTGTGTTAAAGTACGCAACTTTGATTGATTGGTTGAGAAATAGATTTGATTGTCATCTGTTTTCATGCTTAAGCTTAGTACTTGTTTTAGTCGTCTCTGGCTGTGTTTGAGTTGGAAGAAGATGAAGCTATTTACGTTCTTGAGCTTTTTTTTTCTAAGTTATAAATGACAAATCTTCTGTAAGTCGGAACTTTTCAAATCTGAATGTTTGTTTCCTTTTCTGGAATATTTATTTGCTTTGGATTTGATGAGGATCGAAATAGTGTTTAAGAGGCTACGACTTTTGCAGTTAGGTGGTACAAAATGAGGAGACTTTGTTGGATGTTAGCAAGTTCTCAGTCTTACCCAAAGTTTGGTCGAAAAGCAGTATTGAATGTCTCCTTTGGAGTTAGGATCCAAAATAGTGTTTGTGTTTTAGTTTTGTTTGCGAGAGTAGAGAATTGAGTATTTTCACGTAACGAAACCAAATGTACAGGCTACTCTTTTTCGGATTACTTACATGAGAATATGTTTGCTTCTGTGCAGATTGTAGAAAGTCATGTATCATCGGTTGGGAGATTATTGGAGAACGGCAGGAGAGATTGTTCTCTTGTTCAAAAGTTTTGGCAACCATATTTGAAGTGTGTCACCATCCTTAGATTATGGGTATTATTATTTCATTAACCGCATGTGTAAACAAGTAAACAGACTGGGTTGTGTTTCTGGTCATTGATGATTATTAAAAAAAAGGAATGATTTGTGCATTTTTGCATACGTTCTTTATTTGGCATGGATAAGGTTTGGAAGGCTACATTGCCTATTTTATTTGGGTATTTTAGAGTTTGAAATTTTGATGAAGCAGACTAATAAGAAAATGCACTTTAGTACATCTTCAATCGAACTCTATTTTTTTTCTCTAAAATAGAGTAAAAATAAATATGGAATAAAAAATGTTTCAATTGTATTCCATTTATCACTTCATAATAGATTTGTTCTATAAATAGAGTAATCTATTGTTGTTTGTTCATTATTCTGAGTGAGAAATGAAATAAGGTTGGAACATTTTTATTTCATAATCATTTTTACAGTTTACTCTATTTTGGAGAAAAAATAGAGTTTTACATTGGAGATGTTCTTAGAACATATCCAATTTATCTCTATATTTTACCTAAATAAAAAAATTATGATAGAAATTTGTCTGTTCCAATTATGTAATGAAATTTTTCCATTTAAGAAAAATATAAAAATTTCAAAATATGAAAATTATAAAAATATAAAAATTGTTGTAGAAGTAGGTTGGTGATGGTTTTATGACTTTTTTCTCAGTTGGATCAACAAGTGCAGAAGCCTACAATACTTTTTTTTGTAAATGTTGGGTTGATTTCAAGAACATCAATTAAATCCGTTTCACCTTCCTTGAAGAATCTCTTTGGCTGTTTCGCAATATATATATAATTATATATAATCTATTATATTAAAAGAGAAGTCACAACTTCTCTTCTTCATGTGTGATTTTTTTTAAAAATAGATCTTCTTTGGAAATTCATGTTTCGTTTATTTTTTAATATCATTTTGGCATCATTAAGATATATGTCTTATATAATTGACTATAATAACAACTTCACCTATAAAACTGGTTTTATTTATTAAAATATTTTTTCAAAATTGGATCACTATAATATTCTAATAATATATTAGATCATGTTATATTTTCTCGAGCATAGTGACATTTTCTCCTATACGAATATCTAGATTTATATATTTTATTAATCAATCTTAAGTTGACGTAATTGGTTTTTAGTAGTTTTGGCGATCCTTTCTTAACTATGATTAGGATCAAAATATCACCTCTGTCCTATACGACCAATTCTTTTTATGTAGTTAATAAAGAAAATAAAATCTGACCTAACTGATTTTTGCCATCATTTCTGATACATTAATAGATGGGATTCTCACTAAATCAGTTCTCTTTAACACAAAATATACATTCTAAACAATATATTTAACATTCTTAAGTACATCCTAAACCACTGGTTCTATATTTTCTCAATACAATATGCATAAACCATACATTATAAAATCCAATTAACCACACATATAATACAATACTTATATCAGAATATTTTATGTGGGTGAATTTTTGGTAATTATAATGTTTATTATAAGAGTTACTATCTTTTAATATAAATAAATATATTTTAAAATTCTAACAAATTTGTTTAAAAGATTTTAAACAAGATCTTAATTTTAAAATTTATATGTAAATATTTTCACTAATTTTTTAATTAGTTTTGAAATATTATTATACATTCATATATTTTATAAAATGAAAAATATAAATTCTATCCTATTTGTATCTGTTATATAATTACAATCAAACGTATTAAGAGAAAATTATTATAATGAACTAAATATGATAAAATTATATTTAGTTGTTAAATTTATATATTTCATTTCATAAGTATTTATGTTAAAAATATAATACATTGGTAACACTGGTTAACATTAGTAAACTATATAACACATGTATAAAAACTAACATGTGTTTCATTAAAACTAATAATATAAAATCTTTTAATCATGATATCTTTTCATTTAAATATATGTATATATATATATATATTAAAAATTCTAACAAATATTTTGAAAAATATTTTAACATTATTTTAATTCTCAAAAAGTGTATGTAAATATTTAAACTAATTTCGTAATTAGCAATGAATTATTATTATGCATTAATATATATTCAGTTATTGTTTATAAAATGAAAAATAAAAGTTATATCTTATGTCTATCTATTTTATAATAATAACTATTCATGTTAAAATAAAATTATTATATTGAACTAAATATGATAATTTATATTAAATTGATAAATTGATAAATTTTATTTTCATATGCTAAAAATATAATGCGATGACAGAACGACTTAACATTCACAAACTGTATAATACATGTATAAAAATTGACATATCTTAGACTTTGTATATATAATAATATATTATCTAAAATGAATAAACATAAAAATATTGTTAAAAGGAAATTTGGTTTTGAAGGCCAGCAGATCAGAATTGAACATAAATTTGATACAAAATAATTTCAAAAATGTTGTTTCATGCATATATTAATTAATTCAATAACTAAATGCAAATATAATAAGATAAACATATAATAAAAAGTGAAAAATATATGTGACAATTTTAAACATTTTATTAATTACAAGATATAAACTATAAAATAATTATAGTTGAAATAGTTATATAAACATTTAAATATATGATTAACGTTAAAAATGTGTACCATTAATGATCTAAAATAAATATACGTATATAAAACTGAAAATAAACATCGCACGGTTGCGCGGGTTAAGATCTAGTTAGTTTATTAAAATTATACTATAAGATTTGTAACTATCTGTAGAATTTAATGATTTCAAATTTAACAAGAAAAATTAGTAGGTTTCTTCTGTTTTTGTATTTGAACATAGAATTCTTTTAAATCTACTAAAACTAAATCAAATTCACACACACACACACACAAATATATATATATATATATATATATATTTCAAATCTTCTAAGTAGCCTTTTAATATATTTTTTTTGTTTTAAATAGTCTCTAGAAGTCATAGTAACAAAAATAAGTTTTATTAAAAGGTCAAATTACATTCTATATTCATTTATAACTTTTTATCAAATATAAAAAATGTTAAAAATTGAAAATCGAAAATAACAAATTGAAAATAATTTGTTTTGAATTTCTTTACTTACAAATTTCATTTACAGAATTTGATATTTTTTTGAATTTTTATTTTGGGAAACCGATTTTTCTTTGAAAAAGTAATTAGTACTAACTTTCTAAATGTGTATGATGAATTTGTAATGTTTTCATAAATTTTTAAATTTATTTTCAATTTGTTATTTTCGATTTTTAACATTTATTTGTTTTTATGTAATCGCAGAATTTCTGCGTTTATAACATTTATTTGTTTTTATGTAAACGCAGACTTAAATTCTGCATTTATATACATTTATTTATATACATAATATACATAAATTCTGCGTTTGTACATTCTTGACTGCCTAGAAGGACAGAATGCACATACTCACCCATGTAGGGGTATACCTTGGCTCCTACGGAACATTTGGAAGAGTCGGAATTCAATACTATATGCTGACACTCAAGTTTCTGCTCAAGAAACAATAAAATCAGCAAAAGAGGATGCAACGCTTTGGTACGCCATTAACAGAGCACCAGATGGATCAGCTATTAAAACCAAAGGACCGGTGTGGAAGGAACGTTGGTCACCGCCGATCACTGGAGTGCTGAAGTGTAACATCCACACAAATTGGAGGAATGGGTACCTACTTAGTGGTGCGGCTTGGTTGGTAAGAGATCATATGGGGAATGTTCGGTTCCATGCTCGGGAAGCTTTCACGCTCTCATCAAACAGAATTGTTGCAGAGCTCCGAGGTATCATATGGGCCCTACAAAGTGCTTGAGACTTACATGTTACTGAGATAGTCCTTGCTTCAGATCATCATGAATCTATTGAGGCAATCTCTAACCCGTTACAATGGCCAAGATATCGATGTTTGTTGGAACAGATAACAATCTTACGCCAAGGTTTCAACTTAATTCAATTTGAGGTGGAGAAAGTGGAGTGCAATCAGATTGCTAGAGACATTTCTAAGAGTGTTATGAGAGATGGGCGTTTCCAATCATACTTAGCTTTGGGAGGACCGGCGTGGCTACATGAGAGGCTTATGCGAGAGGCAAATGGAGACTACTAATTGATCCTTCCCTTAGGATATTTAGTTCTATCTTTTGTCATGTTATGTTTTACTTATTTCAGGCTTTGGACCTGCCTTTGTAACCCCGCACCTTGTGTTCTATCTTTCAAACGTTAAAAAAAAAAAATTGACGCAGGACGCAGCTCTCTCATCTCTGACGCAACCTCATTCTCTCTCATCTCCATCTCACGCAGACCTCGATCTCTCTCACTCCAGGCCTCGAGCTCTCTCACCTCAATCTCGATGCAGACCTTGAGCTCTCTCTTCTCCATCTCACGCAGCCACGAGCTCCCTTTTCTCTGACGCAGCCACGAGCTCTCGCTTCTCCTCCGATTTGGATTTCAAGCATCATTGAGGTAATTGTCTCTTGTCTCTGTTTTTGTGTTTCATATGAGTTTTTGAGAATGGGTTTTGGATCCAAAATCCAAGAGAATTTGTTCTGATGGGGATGGTTTACTGATGCTTTAGTTCATAACTAAGACAAGAAGAAGCTGATAGTAGTGATGGTCTCTGTTCTAAATCATTTAGGATATGATGTTAGATGGGTTTGTGTCTGATGGGGATGGTTTATTGATCTGCAGCTTTGTGTATCTTTTTACAGAGAGTTTCAGTATGGGTCTTTGAACTTTCATGTTTTATTAGTTTGTATATGTGTGCTTTTGTGGTCTCAGACTCTCTCAGTTCCTTTGATCATTTAGGATATAAAATAGATTAGATGGGGTTGTCTCTGCGGGGGATGTTTTACTGATGCTTTTTGTTTGAAACTATGGTTGATTCTGCTCTTGTATAGTTGTTTTAAAAGATTATGATTTAGCTGATAATGATTGCTAAGTAACTAAGTAAAACGCCTCTGGTAGTTCTGCATCCATATATAAATAAATACTTTATGTATTTAAAAATATCTTACATCATATACATATAATTCAAATTTAATAAAATATTCACTAAATATATATGTGTGAAGATCTTACTAAATACACATTTAACAATGCATTTCAAATGCATATTTATGATTTTTTTCAAAATTTTGTAAATATATTATACATATTTATCAATATATTCCTATACTTTAAGAAGATATTATTTTATACAGGAAAGTTTTTCTAAACTCAAATTTAAGAAGATATTATACACATTCAATAAGGTTTTCATTGTTTTTTTTATGAAAAACCGTTACCAATAAATTTTTTAAAAAATTCAAAAATTTTATTTTGAATTTTTTCTAACTTTTCAAAAAAATATTTATTTATATTTATAAATTTGTTGAGTTGGGGTATAATTACTATTTACCTGTCTATTGAAATATGCTTTGATTATTTTGATTCTTAGAAACTATTTTGTGATAAAAGTTTTATGGCTATTTTGAATATTT
Organism: Brassica juncea; assembly: GCA_018703725.1. Lineage (NCBI taxonomy): Eukaryota > Viridiplantae > Streptophyta > Magnoliopsida > Brassicales > Brassicaceae > Brassica > Brassica juncea. The sequence goes on from CM031937.1 coordinate 11,029,587, forward strand.
TTTATTTAAGAATCACTAACTGAATAGAGGGGAAAAAAATCAAATAAAATCAATAATCTAATACCACATGGTTTTATTTGAATTGTTCAACTATTAAGATTCAGCAATCAGTAAACCCACCAAAAGTTATTCTTATTAATTTTGTAGGCCAAAATAAAATTTGAATAATAATTAAGGGCAAATCTGTTAGATACCTCTTAACTAATTTTTGTTTTTAAGTAGCCTTAAAGATCAAAGTGACCAAATTAAGTTTTATAAAAAATGATAAATGAGAATTATACATTCATTATAACTTTGCTCAAAAATATATTTTTCAAAAAAAAATGTTTTCCAATATTTTTCCTAATTTGTTTGGAAAACATTTTTCCTAAAAAAAGTTTAGAAAGACCTTTCTAAATATAGATGATATCTTTTGACTATATAATTTCCGGATTAAGGAACTGCCTTTCTAAACGTGTACTTAAACTTTTTAAAGACAACTTATAGGATGATTGGTTGTTGAGTGCTCTCCACAGTACTATTTAAGTCTACATCATGAATTACAAAGCAATCAAACTTTAATTAAGAAAAATTGTTCACCTCAATTTAATGTAGAAACGTGGAGACAAGTGCTTTAGAAAGCTAAATACCAACAGTCCATTTTTATGAGCTTTTCAACTTAAATTTTATTTTTAAAATAAGATAAATAATAGAAGTCCTAGCTATAAACATATATATGTAGTACTGAGAGCAAAACGAAAAACTACTGTACTCATCTATTCTTCTTTTATTTATTTTATTTATTAGGGAAAACCCATCATACGGACGGGTAAACAAGTGAAAACAATTAAAAATAAAGGTACTTTTATACAGGTTTAAAAATATTTAGTTTGCTCTCTATAGAAGTGACTATTTATTTTTTATTGTACTTATTAGAAATTATAAATGTATTTATCTAATAAGAAATTTTTATTTTAAATCAGTGTAACTATTTTTCATTGTAATGTTTGTTTTAATTTAATTATAAAATCATGAAAAATAAGTTATTCGAAATTACAATAGAAGTTCAATACATTAATAATGAATTATTTATCTCTCTTACATATGTTAATCCATTGATAATTATATATTTTCTTATACATTTTTTTCTAAATATATTGATTTAGATAATGGAATAAATAAATTGATATGAAATTTTAATAATTAAACATTGACTGTTACAATTTAAAACTAGCCATACTTGTTAAAAGTTTTTCAAATAAAAAACATCATCGAAACTGGTTAGGATTTTAAAGCAAATATTATTTAATTTGATAAATTTTTGAACAGGATTTTTGTACAGTAGTTTTAGTAAAATATGTTAAATCAGAATTTTGTTATTGATTTTTTTTTTTTTGCAAAATGACTTCATCTAATCATATTGTCGTAATCACATTCATCTTTAGCTATCTTCATACATTGTCTTTGCCTATCCAACCATCAATGAAGAAGTTTACATTGATGCTGCAGAGGCTTTTATATATTTAAAATTTAAAGAAAGTATCTACTGGTTTTTCAATGATTAACATCCTAAGTGATTTGGAGTTCTAGAATTCGAAGTTTACTTTCTCTTTGTATTCATTTGTTACACGTAATCTATAATCTATAATGGGGCAGTTGAGTCACTCCTGAGGCGACACGTCAGCGTTTTTGTAGGGCCTACTTTTAAAAAGTGTCAATCCATGGTTTGAACTCAGGTTACTAAGATACAACATCCACCATTTATACCACTGAACTAATCAATAATTTGTACATTGATGGTCGAAACTAATATATATTTATGAAGGTTGGAAGTCATTATTTCTTGGGCTTTCTCTAAGGGCGGGCCTGCAAATGTATTACGAGATTAATTTTTAAAAGAGCTTCATCACGTTATATTAAGAAATATCTTAAGTTTGCAACAATTATAGTTTTCTCATATTGTAAATCGTCGTTGTTTAACATGAGTTAGAATTCTTTTCATCATTGTATCGGACTGAGTTATAGAGTTGCGCCGTTTGTCTGTTCGTAATTTTTTTTACCGGTGAACTATTCATCTCCCCATCTTAAGTCGCTTGATCATAAATATTTCTGTTTTGTAGCCCCTCTGTAAACCCTATATATATATGATTCTCATCTTTGATGAACCCAATTTGCATCTCCACATAAATCATTTATTCTTCTTAGCTTTAACCATCTTCTAGAAAATGTCTCTCTCCCCCTCTCCAGTTTCTCAAACCAACGTCACCGGCGTCTGTCACTCAACCTTCGAGTTTCTCCTTATTGGTAGTAATAGTCAGAGCATTGTCGTTGGCCTCCTCCGCTTTTGGGATTCCTTGAAATTTAAGAAAGACAGTGAGTTTATGGTAAGTTAATATTTGATCTATCACATTTATTTAACATAAATTATTTTTAATTGATTTCCTGATTCTTTGTTGAATAATATTATTTGCAGATTTTGTGATTCATGGATTTATTTCCGCCGGATATGCTAATCATTACATGCCATCTTTGAAATCCGGTTCGTGAAAATCGATCGTTTTGAGATTGCTAGGTGCTCAAATATGTACAAAATAACTGATCATCAATTCCTCATTGCATCAACCATTATTGATGAAGTCATCACGAGTGCTCCTGAGATCAATCTCCAGTCATGATTAGACTGTTCGACAATCTCCAAATGATTGCAAACACAAACCTCAAACTTCCATGGATATTATCTTATTACATACGGGTTTATATTATGTTTTGATATTATAAATGATATTTAAACTCACATGTGGTTGGGCAAATCCCTTCTGTCCAGAGCATGGACCTCACAAAAGAAACAACTCGAGTCATTATCCGTATCCTCAATGACCAGTCAGAAAAAATCAACACACAGTTACTGTCTATATTGTACTAACGTCAATTATCAGAAATATTTCCTATCTAAGATCTGTGGTCGTCTATTTATCTCCTTTACTTATCAAACTAATTTCACACAAACCTTTATTTTACAGCTTAAAAGAAACCACAACAACCCAAATAATCAAAACAACAAAAACTAGAATCCAAAAACTAGAGTCCAATGACGAATCATTAATGATCACCTTATTTGTCTAATTTTACAAATAACTTAAAACCAAATATACCAAACCAAGCACATTAACTAAAACTCAACGACATACAATCGAGTCAGGTAAACAAATACAACCTACACAACCAGTTTTTTTTTTGAGCAAAAACTACACAACCAGTTATTTAACAAATTATAAACATACTTTCACAGATGCTTATGAAGAAGACAAAGAAGACAACCAAGATCAGTGAAATCACCTAAACCAAAAAAGCTGAGTAAATTATGAATTCTGATAAATATAACAAACAACGATTTTTGTTTACATATTACCCATCAAATTAAAGAGAAACAAACACATGCACACCAAGAGATACAAGAGAAAATTCAGACAGACACAAATGCGACAACAACATCTCCACATGCTCACTCCTCTTGTCTTGTGAAAATAGCTTACATGTTTAATGTCAGAATACCAATGCTATTGTCTTCTTATGAGAAATACATAAATTTGTTGAAAATCCATTAAGGTCCAAACACTCAGAATTATCACTCATTTTATAGTTATTTCTACAAGTCTTTATGTATTTGTTTTAAAGGTTCTGTAAAAGCAACAAGTTTATAAATAAAAAAATATAACAAACATAATAAAGATAATAAAAATTATTACTTAATACATATAATGTACACAATTAATCTGGAGAAAAAAAGATCCAGAAACAAAGGTACTCTCAACAACTTTAATTTAATTTATGTACTCTCAATAGTATAAGAAACAAATAAAAAAGACAAACAAACAATAATTCTCATTGACACAGTAAGCAACACTACAAACTATATCTATCACATTACTAACACAGTTTAGTCCTTCATAAAGGGAGAACAATGCCTATACAATTCATCATCATAACTCTAACCCTATAACAATAAAAAAACTTGAAAAACAATGATCGACCGAAAACGCAAAACTCACACTACAATAACTCTAGCAAATATTGAGATGAAACTCTGTTCATAACCCCGCGCTTGCGCCCTCCAAACTCACACACTTATGCAGATGTGAAGCTCTCCCGAAGACGGAATAAACAATAAAGATCATACTTTTATTTTTTCCAATACAATAGTTCAGAAAAGGCCCATTGTAATTTGAGCCCAACGTTTTAAACCCACCATTACTAAACTTTACAATAAAACATTAGGGAAACAGTTTCAATTTTATGACCAACAATTCAAATAATTAGAAAGACAACAAAAAAAAAACTCCACAGCTCAAATAAACCACTAAAATAAATATTTATATAACAATATGAATAGAATCATCATTTTGTATTCAAGATATTTCTTCGATAAATTTCAAAGTAAAGCTATACATTAAGCAATTGTGAAGGTCAACATTTTATGCAAATAAAAAATATTAATATTTTTTATGGAAGATTGATGTTATGAGAAGAATTTACAATTCTTCTTATTTGACCATTTTAAATATCATAACAAACAAAGAGAAAATTAGTCTTCATAACAAGAAAAATTCAATAAATCACCGTAATTAAATACTAAAACATTAATTTCAATATTCAACATCATAATAAATACACTATATAAACAAACGTAAAAATAAATAGGCAAAAATAACATCAATTCCTAACAATCTATAAACATATCTACAATGTGATTAGCTTTCACAGCAAAACACAAACATGAATAACAATTCACTTCTTACCCATTGACTCTCACACCAAACAACATCAACAGGAGAAAATCCTAGACAATTACTCCAGGTCTATATACAAAGACCAAACACACAACAATCGGTCATCAATTTCCAGGTACCATCAATTTTTGACAATCAAGGTTATTACAATGACTCAGTCGCTGAATCATTAGATTTCATGTTATCATATCATGACATTCATCATCCCGACTCTACATTCCTTATTGAGGAGACTAACCAATATGTGATGAATTTAATGAGGGAAAACCATAATATTATATCCCAACATCTTCAAGCTAAGCTCGCCATTAGAGACTACAATCTAAATGCAACCACAAGACTTGACGTTGATCTAATCATCATGGACCTAGAAGTAACCCGACAACCAAAGAGGAAAACCATATATGCACCATCTACTTTGAGAATTACACCAATGTAACCAATATTTCGACACTCACCTGTGGCCATAAATTTCATTGTCTTTGCATTAATCATTGGCTATGTACAAATATAAGTTGCCCAATGTGTCGGAAAAATAATTTATGAACCGAAACAAGGTAATAATAAATAATAATTTCATGTTTCAAATTCAAAATTCATTGTCTCATTCCTTACTATTCTTGGTATAATCATCAAACAACATTCGGTAAATATTCAAGGGCATAATCAATGGATAAAATCATATACACAAAATTACCCGATACATCAATAATGTCACCGGCCCCGCGCCTGCACGGGGGCTATGCAACTAGTTAGAATAATGTAGCACATGCTATTGCCAAAAAGGGTCTTCCTAATGGAGCTTTCTATAATAATTAGAAATACCCACCTAAGTAGCTTACTCCAAGTTTGTATTCTGATACTCGACTTCAAGTTAATAAAATCTAACTTTGTGGAAAAAGCTAACTAATGTCCCTTTTTATGATTTCATCAGATTTAAAGACTGAAATATGCATTGATGTACATTCCCATTTTCTGAGGTTCTCCACTTCAAAGATATCTCATGTTCGAATAACTACACGATACAGTTAGTTTCACGGCACCATAAATCGGCACACATCTCCTAGGCATGCATACTCTAAAGTTCTGATATCAACTACAAAAGCTAGAGAAACCACAAATGTATACGCCTGGGCAAAGAATATATGAAACTATTCAGAAGTTTACTCAAACCTGAAGCAGGAAAATACTGGAAAAGTATGTTAAGTACAGGGCGGAGCAATCTGAGGCGCTTTAGCGCATCTACGCCGAGTATCCCAAGCCAAGCTCGCTCTGGCCACAATAATTGATCTGGAACGTTCCCTTTTGTCTAAATATCGAGCCTAAGCAGATCAAGGTCTTGTTTCAACTGTAGGTACAAACTCTTTCATTGATTCTTTTACAATTTAGAATAAGATTCAAAGTGAAGGCCACTTGTGGAGTATCCTTTTATCTGCTCTTAGTCTTTGATTTCATCCTCCAATGCAAATTCCTGTTTTTCTTTTCAAAAGGGTTTTCTTGTCAAATCCAAAACCACCTGAGAAGGTATCGTGAGTGAAAAGGTGAAAGATAAGTGTTGAATACGAGTTTGGTTGATCGAATGTTAGTAAAATAAAATCGGTTTATTGGGTCTTACAAAGACGTTTATTGATCAGTGTATGAGAACAAACGAGTTTACAAAGAGATTAACGAAAGAGAGAAAGGTTGGAGCTTTGTTGAAAAGACTCCAACGAAAACACTAAGCGGATCGACTGGTTGAAAACCCTAGATCTTGCCGTCAATGCCTTAGTGTCTGTTTGCGGATCCCTCTCTCTTTCCTCTATGCCTCTCTTTTATAGCCTCGGCTCATCTTACCTTCGTTTGTCCTAAAGTTAGGTCGCCCTAGAAACTCGGCCCAATTCCATGTTAAATGGGCTTTCAGGCTGGACGAAGGTCTGTTGAGTCGGTGCTCGACTTGAACACTTGGCTGGCTGGCGAGTTAAGCCGATCGATCGCTCGTTCCAGCCGATCGATCCTCCAGCCAAGACGGTCAAGACTGGGTTGTTGATGCTAACGGGCCTAACACTGTTGTTCGATGGGCCTTGTGGAGGAGTGCCAAATTCTTCTCCAACAGTAAGTCCCCCCCCCCCCCCCCCCCCGTGTTCGTTTGTGGAGAATTGTAATTCTTCGCAGCGGGGTAGTAAGAGTTTGTTCTGAGAACACTGGGTTCGGCTCAGCGTCAATCGCTCGTCTTGCGCTTCCCTGGCGTGCTGCTGCGAACGCGGCTGGCGATCTAGCCTGATCGATCGATCGCCAACTGAAGGCCTCAAGTTAGTCTGGTGATAGGTCGGTCGATCGAAATGTCTCATAACGCCGGGTTCGGGCTTACTTCGATCGACCGTCGGATGCTTCACTGGTGTACCGATCCGGACTCTTATATGGTTGGACTCATGTGGTTGAACAATAGGTGATGCGCAGAAAAGGGGGGCGTTTTTGCGTAGCTTTCAACCGATCGACTTGTTGGCTAGGCGTTTGATCGATCGGCATCAAACGAGCTTTATTCACGTCTTGCGAGGTTGATCGATCGATGTGTGTCTGAGTCCCTGGTTGTCGTTCGTTGATAGCTCGAACCTTACTTTCTCTTTCGACCGAGCCGTTTACATCGGGGGAGAGTGATCGCTTGCAAACGGACGCATAATAGGCTCATAGGCCCAATAGGCCTAATAATTGCATTAACCTCGGGTTCCGTGATTCTTTTCTATATATAGAGGGGCGGCCTCCTCATTTTTTCATTCTTCTTCAGCCTTAAGGTATTTTCTCTCTCTATTTTGCTTCCCTTTCTTCGTCATCTTTTTTTTTTAACATTCCAGCCGACTTTTTCCGATCTGCCGCCGCGATCCTGCGCTTTCCGGTGAAGCCGCCGTCGTCGGTTACTAGCGCGATCGATGTCCTCCGGTCGAAAGAAATTTTCGAAATCTGAGAAAGGGAAAGGTATTCGAACCGAGCCAGATCCGCCGTCGCCAGGACCAAAGTTTATGAGTTCTGCGATTAGGAGTGCGTCGGCCGCTCTGGATTCGGATCGAGCCTGCGCTGTGGAGAAAGTGATTGGGTCGAACGATGGAGAAGATGGTGTTACCGAGACAAGATCCGCCATGGAGGGTGATGCTATCGATCGGCCCATCAGGTCCGTGAGGATGCCCAGACGGTCGATCCCCTTTCAGTATAATAGCGATAGATCGATTGAGCAGCTTCTGGACATTCCGCCGGAGCTTTGTCGACCGTCTGTCATTGAAGGGTAAAACTGGGGAGATGTTAACCCGACTATGTCCACTCAGGAGAGCGTTCGTTCGCTGTTGAAGGAGTTAAGAGCGCACGATGTGGTTTTTGTGATTCCGAGACCTAACCAACGGCCGTGGACGCCGCCGATCGGTTACTACTGCGTCTATGAGTCCTTTTTTGGTAGGGACTCCAAGTTATGGTTCCCCATCCCTCTCTTGATAACTTCTTACTGTGCTCGCCGGGACGTTGCTCTGACTCAGTTGATGATTGGTGCGATCAGAATCGCGGTAGCTCTCATGGTTATGGCAGCTGAGATAGATGTTTCAATGTCTGTCCGTGTTTTTGAGGAATTGACGCAGACGCAGCCTAAACCAAACGGTCTCTTCGCGGTTCAGATGCGGGCGGGGCTTCACATCCTGACCGGTCACCCTGCTACAACCAAACACTGGCAGCGTTCTTATTTCTATGTTAGAGCTGACAGAGCGGCTTTCAAAGAGCCGCCTGGAGAAGATTTTCGGGTTCTATGGAACCATCGAATTGGTAGATAAGCTGCTCCGAGTAATTTTCTATGGCTGGTTTAGACTGATCTTTTGTTTTCTGTCCTTGCAGTTATTCATCCAAACACCATCGGCCGCCGGATACTTTTTGGGAGGACGTTCCGAAGATCGTTATGCTTAGTCAGCAAAAGTGGGGGCATTTTGACTGCCAGAGGATCGATCGGCAGCGAGAGCGGATTGCTAAAGGTAACTTCGCTGGCCTTCTCCTTCTTCTTCTGCTGTTTTTTTTTTATTTGCAGATATCGATCGATCGAATAACACCCTTTCCTGGTCTTTCAGTCGATTGGACGAATGGGAACGTCCCTTGTGAAGACACAAAGGGAAAACGCCTGCCACTTCCGCTGATGGGGGTACTTCCAAAGGTATACCCCAGCTACCGAGACATTCTCAACACCCAGCTGGGCGGTGAGAGTTTTAGCTCCGTGGCTCAGTCGGAGGGGAGGAAAGATGATGCGAATGCACCAATTGAAACGGCGGATACACAGACCGATGATGCTGTAGCAGGAGGGTCGGTCGATTGAGAGGATATGGATCGCCCACCAGAGAAGAAGAAGAGGAGGAGGAAGAAGAAGAAGGTGCCGGTTTGCGCCGAAGAGCAGGAGGGGCTTGGAACCGAGATGGATCGTGGTGGAGATGAACCGTTGATTGACCAAACGGAGGTGGAGCGCGAGGAGGACAAGGAGATTCCAACAGGCTCGACCGAAGAGATTCCGACGGAACCGATCGAAGAAAGTCCAACGGGGGCCTCGGGGGCGAAGAGGGCGAGGTCTGCCGACAGAGATCCGCTCGATTCAGTTGGGAAGAGACAGAAGGTGTCTGATGTTCGATTGATCGTTTTGGCGGAGAACGATGAAGAACCGGTGGCTTCCCTGCCGGTCAATCGCCGTTTGCCATGGGGTGGATCGGATCCACCAGTCACGAAGTTCTCTGCTGCTGCGTCCGAGCGTGTAGAAGTTCCTATGTGACGGGGAGATTCCATTTGTTAACAACTATGCGGCTTGCGGCGACCAGGCCCGTCGAATCAGGGGAGGAACTAGGACAATGCCGGAGGTCGCTGAGCTCGCGTTATCTGACATGTACGCCGACTCAGATCGCGCGGATGCGATGGTGAGCTTCCTTCCTTCGCTTTTTTGTGGATTTTATACCGTGATATCGATTTTTCCCTGATTGATGACATGTTGAACTTTCTCTTGATATCTTTCTTTTTGTTGCAGGTCGTCGCTAGGAAGAACATTCTCATAATGGAATATAAGGCTGCTCTTCGTAGGACGGTGTCCGAGCTTAGGGCGGCGGAAGCGACGATCAGGGCGAAAGATGAAGAATTCGGGAAGGCAAAACGTGAAGTTCTCAAGAAAGCCAAAGAGCTCGTTGCCGAAAGGGACCGTCACTGTCGGGAACGCAGACAGGCAATTCAGATGGCCGGGGACCTTGAGGAAGAGTTGGAGACTGCTAGGACTAAAATCGCTGAGATGAAGCGGGAGAAGATTGATGAGGCCGAGAGGACCAAGAAGGAGATGGATCGCTTGAGACAGTCGCGACTTTATGAGGTCATGTGTGAGAGGAACCGCGTCATGGTTGGAGCGAACAGACGCTTTGAAAAGTTTCGGAAATACATGGCCAATAGAGACAAGCAGGAGGCAAAACTGTTTCTTCACGGCCAAGCTTCGGGGACTCTGGATTTGATTGGTATGCTGGACGATTGGGGTCTGCAGGTCCCGAAAGTCTTGAAGGATCTATTGGTCGACAACGAGGCGAAGTATAGGAAAGAACTTGCGGAGGTCGTTGTTGAGGTGATTATAGAGCACGATCTTGTTTTATCTCCATCTCGTTTGGTCATACTTCAAGGTTTCAATCAGTTTGGATCGAACCTTGAGATCGTTGATTCGGCAGCTGCAGCTGCTCTTCGATCTCCTATCCTTGGGGACGAAGCGCCTATTGCCGCTTCGGTTTCGACCAATGCAGGCCGGTCGAAGGTTGCTGCCTCTGGGGGTCAGGAAGGTCAAGGGAATGTATCTGCAGGCTTGGAGGCATCAGAGGCCGGAGACACCGGGGCTGTTGCTCCTTTGGCGGCATCCGTTGAAGAGCAGGTCCAGGAAACCGACTAGGTTGTCCGATGTTGTTGTATCGTAGTAGCCCCCTTTTTTTTACTTCTCCTAGACTTATCTCCTTTGGATTTATCAAAATCTTTGGATTCCTTCTTTTGGCGACAACGCCGCGCCTGGCGCCGGCGGCAGGGTGCCTGGCGCCGGCGGCAGGGTGCCTGGCGCCGGCGGCAGGCTCGTCCTCTCCCGTCTGGCGCCGGCGGCAGGCCTGTCGTCTCCCATCTGGCGCCGGCGGCAAGGGTCCTGGCACTCATCCGTGCAGTCGTCTTGTGATCTCGGGCAACGGCAACATCTTGGTCCCTTAAACCCATGTTCGGATTGTTCGAGAAACACGACGATTCTTCTGCAAAGCCTTCTCGATTGTTTAACAAAGTTCATATTTTAGAATCTAAGTTCGAAGCCTCATTACTCAAACCCTCGAAGACGGAAAGTCTACGAATCCAAGTCCATCTCGATCCCGATACTCGAGAAATCTCGGAAGACCATAAAAGGTTCGAATGATGAATGGATTTCGATTCATCGTATAAAACGATCACGGTTATTCTAGACACCAATCATCTCGACCATACGAGGAATTGGGATTCCTTCGGAAATGCCGAAACCTTCGAAGATTATTCTCTCGAAAAACCGTAAAAACGTCTAAGTAGCCCGACATGACCAAAACGGTCCACTTACGATTTTCCGAAAAGGAAGGATAACTATGACGGTTTATCCTTATCCTCACATAAGAGATAAATGTCAAGTTTCCAGAAGATAAATGTCAAGTTTTCCGAAGATAAATGTCAAGTTTCCTGATAAACACGAAGATGGACGAAAATGGAAAAAGCCCGAGTCAGCCCAAAGGAAGATAGACCGTCTTAAGAGAAGTATAGAAGGAGAGCTTTGGGCGAGGAGCAAATCATCACCAAACTTCCAGAGCACTTTAGCACTTAAAGCAAATTTAGCATTTCTTTTCTGTTTTCACTAGCGAGCTGCGACTCAACTAGGATAGATTTAGGCGGCCGGACTAGCGGACTTTTCGACAGCTCTTGTAGCCAATTTTCTTTACCTGTTGTTCACGCTCAAACGCGAATTCAGAAATAAGATCTCTTTCGCTCTATTCTTCCGATTTTTACTCTACAATTTCCCATTGATTGTGTCGTGTGTGGCCCAGCAGATCTCCGGGACATTCAAGGAAGATCGGGTTAACTACTCGGTTTTCCTCCACAATCGTTTATCAGAAATTAACGGTGTGAATTTCGGTTCCCACGGTTTGGCGCTAGAGAGAGGGGGGGTTACGGATCTATCTATCTCGCAACTACACACGCTCGATCATGTCTACTGACGTCACCAAAGACCAGCCAACGCTAGACGGAACACCCGTCGACGCCAACGTTGAGAAGACTCCAACTGGAGACACGTCCACAGTCACTGCTGATGCAAACACTGAGGCGCTCAGACAGATGAAGGAACTGTTCACCTCCGCCCAGGAACGGGCGGAACAACAGGACAAGCTGATAACCTCGCTCGAAAAACAGGTCGACACCTTAACTGCGAGGAGCAAGCTGCCGCGCGGATCCACCAAGGCACGGCGCGGCAGAAGACTCGACTTCGGATTTCCCGGAGAACGAGAAAAAGATGCCCCGAAAGAGCCCACTCCCGAGGAAACGGCTCCAAGAGGACAGCAAACGACCTCGCAGAACCTTCCACCCCCGGCTACGGGAAACAAGGAAAGCAACGTCGAGCGCATCGATCTGGATATCAGCAACCAATCGGATCCTTCCGATGAAGACGCTGACATCCACCCCAGGAGGACCCGAAGCCAGTCCGCTCGGCAGACGGTATCCTTCGAGAGGCCCATGACAGAAGAGGAGGAAGAACTCTACTGGATTGAGCGGGAAGAACTCGCAGAGGATCAAGCTCGGATCCATCGCGACCAGCGCCGACAAACTCGGAGAAACGCCGGTAGCAATAACGAGATCCATGATCTCCACGAATCTCTCAAAAAGACCGTGGCCGAGGTGAAAGTGGTGAAATCGCAAATCCACCAGGCGACCAGTTCCGTCCCCGAGATCGATAGACTTCTCGAGGAAGCACGGAAAACACCCTTCACCGCTCGGATCACGGAAACACACATCTCAGACCCAGGGAAAATCAAAATCCCGGTCTATGACGGTACTACGGATCCTAAGGCGCACCTGCAGTCCTTCCAGATCGCAATGGGTAGATGCAAACTTCCGGAGCGCGAACGATACGCGGGTCATTGTCTTCTCTTCGTCGAGCACCTCAAAGGCGCTGCGCTCGAATGGTTCTCCCGGCTCAAAAGGAACTCCATCGGAAGCTTCCGCCAATTGGCCTCGGCGTTTCTCAAACAATACTCCATGTTCATGGATAGAGAAACGTCCGACGTGGACCTATGGAGTCTAGCTCAGAAGGAAGACGAGTCGCTCCGCGACTTCATGCGAAGATTCAAACTGGTGATGGCCTGAGTAACAGGCATCAGCGACAATGTCGCAATCGACGCCCTGAGGAAAACTCTCTGGTACAAGTCGAAGTTCCGAAAGTGGATATTACTGGAAAAGCCGCGGACAATCCAGGATACTCTCCACAAAGCAACGGACTTCATCATCATGGAGGAAGAGATGAAACTTCTATCGGAGAAGCATGGACCACAGAAAACGTCCTCAAAGAAGAAACCCTCTCGTAACGACAAGAACGTCCATCACGAAGGGGAAGACGCTCAAGGCGAGCATAACTACGCCATCAATTCGGAGCAAGGCAAAACCTCTGGAAACACCTGGACCAGGAACCAGTACAAGGATAATTCCTACTGCGAGTTCCACGAAACCAGAGGTCACTCCACTGCGAACTGCAAGGTTCTCGGCGCCTGGCTCGCCGCAAAGCTCCTCACCGGCGAACTGTCAAAGGTCAAGAGTATAAAGGACTTGCTCCTGGAGTCCGACCGCCCAAAGACCAACAAAACTGTCTCCGAGGACCGCGCGACCAAAAATCAATCGGGTGAAAAGCGCGGAAGGAGACAGTACGACCAAGGGAACAACAGCAGTCGCCAGAGGGTAAATATGATCATCGGAGGATCGCAGTTCTACCAAGACTCTGTCTCGTCGATAAAATCCTACGGGCAAAAAACCGAGACGAGTTCCAACTGGTTTCCAGATAGCGATATTCCCAACCACAAGATCGTTTTCGAGGAACAGGAAACTGTCGGAATCGACAAACCTCATTGCGATCCTTTGGTTATCGACCCGGTAATCCAGGATCTCGAAGTCGGCTGCATCCTCGTCGATACAGGAAGTACGGTCAACGTCATCTTCCGCGACACCCTCTACAGGATGAAGATCCCACTTGGGGAAGTCGTCCCTGAGCCAAAACCTTTGACTGGGTTTTCGGGCGTCACTTCCATGACCCTCGGGAGAATTAAGCTCCCAGTCATGGCGAAGGAAGTCACAAAGATCGTCGAGTTTGCAGTAGTCGACAACCCGGCCATCTACAATGCCATCATGGGAACCCCTTGGATCAACTCCATGAAGGCAGTACCATCCACATATCACCTCAGCATCAAATTTCCGACTTCAACCGGAACCGCAGTAATCTGGGGTAGTCAGAAACAATCGAGACTCTGTTACATATCCGAGTTCAAACTGCGAAAAGATCGGAACGCCCCTGCGGCCAACCCGAAACGAACAAAGGAATCACACAACATTCTTGAAGACTCGAAAAAAGATGATCCAGAATCATCCGAACAGGCAACGATTCAAGACAGCGACAAAGTCTCTGAGTCCATCACCGTAAAAGCAGACAGCTCGACCCCCGCACAAACCACCGATCCGACTAGCACGATCGGAACGGCAACGCACGGGGAGTAAAAACGTCTGCAGCAACTATCAGAACTATGAGATGGCTTGATCCTCGAAAGAGGTACGTAGGCAGCTCGTCGAAACCCGGCGAGTTCAGCTATCCCCCTCACCAAAAAAGGGGGGGGGGAGTGGGTACGTATACTCCTATACTCCCACAAAAACGCGAAATATCCGCACATCTACTCGAACTTTTCGTAATTTTTTTTAATAAAATTCTTTCTATCTTTTATGCTCACTTAACGCGTAAACACTTCGGAAAAACGGAAATCATATCTTCAAAAGAAACGCGAGACGTCGCAACTTCTGAAAAAGATAACAAAACTCGTATCATCCGCTAAAACAATCCACCTGCGACTTAAAAATAACTTACGCCCGTCGATTGGCCCCGACGGACGCACACAGAAACGTTTCACTCAATAGAAACTCGTAGTCAGACCTATAAGGTCCTCTTACATCCGACAAGGATATCATAGCGCGCTATACAAGAAACCCAAAATTTTGGTTTAGCGTCTCGGATAAATTCCGAAGATAGCTCGATTCTTTTAACACAAGTCATATAAGCAGGCGACTAGTCGCAGACTTTAAACGAAAAGAATCAGGAAGAAATCACTAACAGGCAAAACGAGAGTCGATCAGTCATCGCGCAGCCTTAAAGCTGAGAGTAAGCCTAGGTCTTGCCCTAAACCCAGTCTTGCTGGATCTTGACATCTCACAGACATAGTATTGTATACGAGATCCCAAAACATGTCTCTTATCGCTGATGTCTTGCATATTTTCATTGTTTTAGCTTTCCATTTTGTGCATTTTATCCCTTCTAGATTAGGCATTAGGCATATTTAGGTTCATTTTGCATTCATAAGTCTTTATCAGGTCTTGGAGTGTACTTTGGAGAATTTGAAGGTGTTTGGGGGTACTTTATTACAAAAAGGAAGGGTGAAAGATAGACATGGAAGATGGCCATAAAGAAGTCTTTCTGTGCTAATATTTGGTGGGAACATGGCATTTTGAGTTAGCTTTCCATTGGGAGTGGTTTCAAACCATTTGAAGCTATATTGGAGGAGTTATGATTATTTGAGTGAAGGCATGTCAGTACACCCGGGTCAGCACACTCGGCTTGACCAGCCCGCACGGAACGGAGGGATGAGGCTGGACGATGAAGCACCCGGACGGACATACGCGACCTCGATAGCCCGCACGGCCTGACCGCAGGAACAGACAGCACGTACGCGGCTTGGAGCACCCGGATGAAGCTACCCGCGTACGGTCACCAACCCACCAGACGTCCACACCCGACTGGACGCAACCCGCGTGCGAGCCTACCCGGACGTCCACACCCGAGGAAGACGACCCGCACGTCCCGACAATGGAGAACGCCCAGGATCAGGACGCGGCCGATCACACCCGACCTCCTTCGCCCGCGTACCACTCCACTCAACCCCAGTACACTCGAGCAGGACGACACCCGGCCTTGGCACACGCGGCCTGAAGCACCCGCACGGCCTGCACACCCGAGTGGAAGGACGCGGCCTGAAGCACCCGCACGGCCTGCTTGCTGCTGGACACGGACAGTACGCAGCCTAGAGCACCCGGGGAGGACAACCCGAGCAGTCGGACGAGCCGGACGAGCATCCTCATACGCGGGTGGCCATACCCGGCCTGGTGGAAGCCTATCCGACCAGGGTATCCGAGCTTCTTCCTTTTGGAGCACTTTGATTGGCTTAGACCATTAATCATCTAAGGGCTTTTTAGTCATTTTACTTTTATGTGTTTAGGGCTTTTAAGTCTACTATAAATACTCTCATTAACCCAAGTTTGGGACTTATGTTATTTATGATCTAAGAACAAAAACCTTTTGAGTAAAGCTTCATCTTTGATTTATTATCTCATCTCATCTTGTGTTCTTGATTGTTTATTTCATCTCCTTTCTTTCTCTATATGTTTAAGCTTGAATCTCTCATGGGTTTAAGAGTAAGCATGTGGATTAGTGAGTAGACTCATCTAAGATCCATGGGTTAGGGTGATTGAGAGTGATTAAGTGTAGATCTAAGGTGCTTAGTGTTAGATCTATCATTTCCTTGCATTGATATGGTGTTCTTAAAGCTATATTTGAGTTGGCCTCTCAAAGATAGAGTCATAGGCATTTGATGCCCGAAAGGTGTTCTATGAAATGCCTGAACCAACTCATCTATGCTTTTAGCTTGCTTTGCCTAAGAGATTAGTTGTCAAAGAAGCTAGGATTGCTATTAGACTCGTTCTCCATGTTTGCTTTGATCATTACAGCCAAAGAGATTTGGTGTACTTGGGTGATCATTGCAAAAGAGCATCCATCTAGAGATAGAGCTTGCTTAGTTTTGTTGTTTAGGCATAAGGAATTAGATTGATTGATAAAGTTAGCATCTTGGATTGAATCTTAATCATTTGATATCAAGTCCCTACACCCATGGGTCTCATTCTCCTCATAAGAAAGAAAGATTCACTTTTTGTTGCATTTTGCTTATTGTCTTAGTTTAATCATCTTCCTCCCTAATAATTGCATTTAGATTAAGCATAGACTTGCATTCCCTCTGTTTCATTGTCACTTAGGACTGGTTCGACAATCTTATATACTACATCATTTGATTAGGACCTTAGAAAAGTCCTTTCATCAAATTGGCGCCGTTGCCAAATTCTAAGTTGATTGTGACATTGGGATTTAGTCACTTGCTTGAGACTAAATCATTTTTCTTTTCTTGTGATATTGATTCTCCTTTTGCCTCTTCCTTTGATTTTCAGGTGTATGAACACAAGAAGCAGGGGTACAACTAACCTGGTTCCCACTGTTGAAGAGATAGCTACACTTGAGAGGGAAATAGCAAGAAGGAGAAGAGAAGAAGAGCAACAGGCTCACATTCAAAGGTTGGGGTTTGTGATGGATGATCACCAGCATCAACCCCAAGATGGCAATGGTCAGGGAGCTGACAACCTTAGACCACAGCGCCAGCAACAACAACACCCACAGCGGCCAGCTAGAGCCATTGGCACATATGATCGTCCTCACATTCATGGCAACAGGACGGGCATCCGCGCACCAGCTGTGGAAGCTAACAACTTTGAGATCAAGTCAGGCTTGTTGAGTGTGATTGAGAACAACAAGTATCATGGCTTGGCTGTAGAAGACCCATTTGATCACTTGGACAAGTTTGATAGCTATTGTGGCTTGTCCAAGACCAATGGTGTGTCAGAAGATGCCTTCAAGCTCAAGTTGTTTCCATTCTCTCTAGGAGACAAGGCACGCCAATGGGAGAAATCTCTACCTAGTGACTCCATCACTACTTGGGATGATTGTAAGAAGGCCTTTTTGGAGAAATTCTTCTCCACATCAAGGACAGCCAAGCTGAGGAATGAGATCTCTAGTTTCCAGCAGAAGAACTTGGAAAGCTTTAGTGAAGCATGGGAAAGGTTCAAGGGGTATCAAGCTAAGTGCCCACACCATGGCTTCTCAAAGGAGAGTTTGCTGAGCACATTCTATAGAGGTGCCCTTCCTGAGTTTAGAGCAAGATTGGATACAGCAAGCAATGGTTTCTTCCTGGGCAGGTCTGAAGAAGATGCTGAGGAGCTGGTGGACAACATGGTCAAGAGTGATTCAGTTTACAGTGGAGAACATGACAGAGCTGATAGAACAACCAGAGTTGATGACAACCAGACCAAGAAGGAAATCAAATCCTTGCAAGAGAAGATAGACTTGCTGATTGCTAACCAAGCCAAACAAGAGCAGATCAACTTTGTGGGTGGTCCAAGTCAGGAAAATCCTCTTAAGGTTAATGAAGTTGAAGGGTTACAAGGGCAAGAAGAGCTTTGCTTCATCAACAACAATGGTTCTTGGTACAGGAAGGAGCCTAACTTTCAGTACAACAACTACCAGAAAAGGTCATATCCCAACAACCAGCAAGGAGGCTATCAACCAAAGCAAAACACTCAGCAAGGAAACTACCAGCCTAGGCAGAATCCTCCTCCTGGCTTTACAAACCATGGCAACCAATCTACTCAAGCTCAAGGTAGCTCCTCCCAAGCTAAACCTCCAGATTCATCTATGGAAGCTATGTTCAAACAACTATTGGAAGGTCAAGCTAGAGCAGCCAAAGACATTGGCCATGAGTTTAAGACTGTTCACTCCAAGATTGACAGCAGCTACACTGAGCTAAACAACAAGATTAGAGCTTTGGAGAATCAGTTTGCTTCTATGAACTCTCAGCCAAGTTGCCAACAAGGAACATTACCAGGAAAGGCTGAGCAAAACCCCAAAGAACCAATGAAGGCAATCACTTTGAGAAGTGGTAGAGAGCTACCTCCAAGAACTCTCCCCAAGGATGGTGAGACACTAAGTGGGGGGGGGGGGGGGGGGGGGCTATCAACATTGATGATGATGTTGTGATTGTGGATGAGAAAGTTGATGAGGAGATTCTAGAAAAGATTGTTGAAGCTAAGGGTAAAGGAAAGGTTGGAGAAGAGAAGAAAACACCAAAGCATGGTGAAGTAGCCACTCCAACAAAAGAGTCTTCTTTTGTTCCTCCTCCCTATGAACCTAAGCTGCCATTTCCTGGAAGATTCAAAAAGCAACTTTTGGAGAAGTACAAAGCACTCTTTGAGAAGCAAATGAGTGAAGTTCAAGTCAAAATGCCAATCATTGATGCCTTCATGCTTGTCCCTCAATACAGCAAGTTCTTGAAGGATGCTGTGGCTGCCAAGAAGAAGGAAATGGAAGGCATGATGGTTCTTACTCATGAGTGCAGTGCCATCATCCAGAGATTGACAATCCCTAAGAAGCTAGAGGATCCAGGCTGCTTTACCCTACCTTGTGCCATTGGCCCTTTGATGTTTGAGAGATGTCTATGTGATTTGGGAGCTAGTGTCAGTCTCATGCCTCTATCTGTTGCCAAGAAGCTTGGGTTCAGCCAATACAAGAAGTGCAAACTCTCTTTGGTGCTTGCTGACCGCTCAGTCAAATTCCCCATTGGTATCCTTGAAGACCTCCCTGTAATGGTGGGAAATTGTGAAATTCCCACTGATTTTGTTGTTCTTGAGATGGATGAAGAAGCTAGAGACCCCTTGATCCTTGGAAGACCATTCTTAGCCACAGCAGGAGCCCTTATCAATGTGAAGGAAGGCAAGATTGATCTTCATTTGGGGAAAGAGCACACTCTCCATTTTGATGTCAATGAGGTAATGAAGAGGTCAACTGTGCAAGGCCAAGTGTTTTACATAGAGGAGATGGAAGCTCTTGCTGATGAGCTCCTTGAGGAATTGGCACTAGGAGAGTTGACAATAGAGGACCCTTTGCAGCATGCTTTGACAGTGGATAAAGAGGTCCAAGTGGTTGAAAACAAAGAGAGTGATGCTATTGCAGCCATGTTGGATTCTCGCAAGAAGATTGTTGATAGAGGCCAGTATGAGGAGCTCAAACAAGAGGTGCACCAAGCTGTTTCAGCCACTCAACAAGAGGACACCCAACAAGATGATTGGAGTGAGCTCAAGGCACCAAAAGTGGAGCTAAAACCTCTTCCCCATGGTGTAAGGTACGCATTAATGAGTCATATCCTGTCATTGTGAGTAGTGAACTTACTGAACTTGAGCTTTCTCAACTTTTAAATGCACTTAAAAAGTTTAGAAAGGCAATTGGATACTCACTAGATGATATTAAGGGGATATCACCTTCTTTGTGCTTGCATAAGATACATCTAGAGGATGAATCAATGACTTCTATAGAGCATCAAAGAAGGTTGAATCCTAACCTGAAGGATGTTGTAAAGAAGGAGATTCTTAAGCTCTTAGATGCTGGTGTTATCTACCCTATTTCAGATTCTAAATGGGTATCTCCTGTGCATGTAGTTCCAAAGAAAGGTGGTATCACTGTGGTTAAAAATGACAAGGATAAATTGATACCAACTAGAACCATAACTGGCCACAGGATGTGTATTGATTATAGAAAGCTCAACTCAGCATCTAGAAAGGATCACTTTCCATTGCCATTCATTGATCAAATGCTTGAGAGACTTGCAAACCATCCTTTCTATTGTTTTCTTGATGGGTATTCAGGGTTCTTCCAAATCCCCATACATCCCAATGATCAAGAGAAGACAACATTCACATGCCCCTATGGCACCTTTGCTTATCGAAGGATGCCATTTGGGTTATGTAATGCTCCAGCAACCTTTCAAAGGTGCATGATGTCTATCTTCTCGGATCTCATTGAGGATATAGTGGAGGTATTCATGGATGATTTCTCTGTCTACGGATCTTCGTTTTCTGCTTGTTTGTCCAACTTGTGCAGGGTCCTACAGAGATGTGAAGACACCAACCTGGTGCTGAATTGGGAGAAGTGTCATTTCATGGTCAAAGAGGGGATTGTGCTTGGACACAAGATTTCAGAAAAGGGCATTGAAGTGGACAAGGCTAAGATTGAGGTGATGGTCAGCTTGCCACCACCAAAGACAGTGAAAGACATCAGGAGCTTCCTTGGCCATGCAGGGTTCTATAGAAGATTCATCAAGGACTTCTCAAAGATTGCTAGACCAATGACCAAGTTGCTGTGCAAGGAGGCTGCTTTCAGCTTTGATGAAGGTTGTCTTGAGGCTTTCAAGAAGATAAAGGGTGACCTTGTTAGTGCTCCCATTGTTCAGCCACCTGATTGGGACCTCCATTTTGAGATAATGTGTGATGCTAGTGATTTTTCTGTTGGGGCCGTCCTGGGGCAGAAGAAGGATGGCAAAACTCATGTGATTTATTATGCTAGCCAAACCCTGAATGATGCACAGATGAGGTATGCCACAACAGAGAAAGAGATGCTGGCCATTGTCTTTGCTTTTGAAAAATTCAGAAGCTACCTGGTGGGTTCCAAGGTCATTGTGTATACTGATCATGCAGCTTTGAGACATCTCCTAGCAAAGAAGGATGCCAAGCCAAGACTACTAAGGTGGATCCTTTGCTTCAAGAGTTTGACTTGGAGATTAGAGACAAGCCAGGGATTGAGAATGGAGTTGCTGATCACTTGTCCAGGTTGAGAATTGAAGGTGGAATCCCTATTGATGAGGGCCTCAGAGAAGAGCATGTCATGACCATCATGTCAGTGGTAGCAGTCATTGAGACTGGAAAAAAGATTGAAGAGGTTAAGGCAGCTGAAGAGAAGGGACCTTGGTATGCTGATTTGGTTAACTACTTAGCCACTGGAAAGGAACCATTGGGGCTTGCAGGGTATGAGAAGAAGAAGTTCTACAAAGATTTGAAGAGATACTATTGGGATGAACCATACCTCTACACCCTATGCAAAGATCAGATTTATAGAAGAGTGGTGGCTGAAGAAGAAGTTGAAGGAATCCTCTCACATTGCCATGGATCTTCCTATGGAGGCCATTTTGCTCCATTCAAGACTGTCTCAAAGGTGCTACAAGCTGGATTTTGGTGGCCACACATGTTCAGGGACTCACAAGACTTCATTTCAAGATGTGACTCTTGCCAAAGGAGTGGGAACATTACTAAAAGGAATGAGATGCCTCAAAACCCAATCCTTGAAGTGGAAGTGTTTGATGTTTGGGGGATTGATTTCATGGGACCCTTCCCTTCTTCTTATGGCAACAAATACATCTTGGTGGCTGTGGACTATGTATCAAAGTGGGTGGAAGCAATAGCAAGTCCTACAAATGATTCAAGAGTAGTGGTCAAAATGTTCAAGAGCACTATTTTCCCAAGGTTTGGAGTTCCAAGAGTGGTCATAAGTGATGGAGGTTCACACTTCATCAACAAGGTATTTGAGAGTCTTCTCAAGAGGAATGGAGTGAAACACAAGGTTGCAACACCCTATCACCCTCAAACAAGTGGCCAAGTGGAGGTCTCCAACAAGCAAATCAAGGGGATCTTGGAGAAGGTTGTAGGAACCAAGAGGAAGGATTGGTCAGCCAAGCTTGATGATGCTCTTTGGACATATAGAACAGCATTCAAGACTCCTCTAGGCACCACTCCCTTCAACCTTGTCTATGGAAAGTCTTGCCACCTGCCAGTTGAGCTTGAATACAAGGCATTGTGGGCTGTGAAGCTTCTAAACTTCGACATCAAGGATGCAAAGGAGAAGAGACTTCTTCAACTCAATGAACTGGATGAGATAAGGATGGATGCCTTTGAGAACTCAAGGATATACAAGGAAAAGACTAAGGCTTTCCATGACAGGCACATCCTCAAGAGAGAGTTCAAGGCAGGAGATCAAGTGCTTCTTTACAATTCTAGACTGAAGTTGTTTCCAGGAAAGCTAAAGTCAAGGTGGTCCGGCCCATTTGTGATCAAAGAAGTGAGACCTTATGGAGCCATTGTGCTTTGGGATAAGCAGGATAATGACTTCACAGTGAATGGCCAGAGACTCAAAGAATACATGGCTACAGTACCAAAGGAGGATGGGACATCAACCCCACTCTCTGATGCTCCCCTTGCCTAACCTCAAAGGAGGCAAAGTCAAGTTAGTGACTTTAAACAAGCTCACTTGGGAGGAAGTCCCATGGTTATCCTTGTAAATATTGCATTAGGATTTTTACTTTTCAGCATCAAGCCCTTTGAATGATGATGGGGCCAGCTTGGGAGCTTGAGAATGAATTCACTGAGGTTATGAGATGGAGGAGACACGAAAAGAAGTGGGTTGGTTCAGCGATCAAGAGAAAAAAGAGGTGAAAATCTGACCTTGAGGTTTGGACGGACACACCCGGGTGGTGTTACTCGGGACAAGGTACCCGCACGGTTGGATTGATCAGAACGGACGGACACACCCGGGTAGTGTTACTCGGGACAAGGCACCCGCACGGTTGGATCGATCAGAACGGACGGACACACCCGGGTGCATTTACCCGGGACGCAACACCCGCACGGGTGGAACGAGCAAGACGGACAGACGGACGTACCCGGGTACACTTACCCGGGACGCAACACCCACACGGGTGGAACGAGCAAGACGGACAGACGGACGTACCTGGGTGCACTTACCCGGGATGAAGCACCCGCACGGGACGAAGGGACATACGCGGGTAGACATACCCGGGTCGTCCGAAAGCCCCAGCACCCGCGCACCAGCCAAGATCCGCGTGACGACCCAGCCGCGACCCGCCCGGCCCAGGTAAGTGTTTTTCCCATTTTTCCGACCCATACCCACCTGAACCCGACCCAGAAACCTTCTACCCGACCCAGAAACATTTTAAAACCCTAAGCCACCCTCTCTTTCCTCATTTCATCTTCTTCCTCACATCAAAATCCTCTCTAGCCTCCAAGAACATAAATTCCCATAACTTTGTCAAAACATCACCAAATCACAAATTTCTTTTTTCCACATCAAGGCCTTCTTCCCCTAGACCTAATTCCTTGAACCTTTTCATCTTTATCCTTCATCCAAAGCAAGGTATGGTATCTCTAAGTTCAAATTCGTAACCCTCATGAACCCTAAAAATTTGAACTTGAAATTTGAGCTTTTTCTTGCTAGATTCTTGTAATTTGGACTAGGGAAAGCTTATATATCATGCTGGGTAGTTGATTTCATGGTGGAATTGAGATTAATTTGAACTTTGGCAAATTAGGGTTCATGAGATTTGTGGGTTTTTGAAAAGGCTCTTACTTTTGGTTGATTATGGTCTAGATTGATTGGAATTGATGTTCTAAAGCTTGTTTAGCATTCAATTTTAACTTGCTTGATGCTCTTGCTTGGAAATAGGCTAGATTAGGTTCCCTTGTTCATAAAAAAAAAAAAATTTGAATTTTGTGAACTTGGGAGCTTGATTGCTTTAATAGTCTTGCTAGGTTGCTGGTTTTAGACTAGGTTTGCAAGTGTTCATTCAAGCGCCTATCTTTTCCAAACAATTCTTTCTTCCTTGTGCTTAATCTTGTCCAAGTCTTGATACTTTTCAGGTTCAAATGGGAAGGAAAGATGAGAAATTGATTGCACAAGAGAAGGCTGAGGCTGCTGAGAAAGAGACTGCTAGGTTTGGAAAAAAATTAGGCTCCATGCCTGAATCTGAGGAGGAACGTAGGCAACAAGCTTTGGCTATGTTGAGACAGAAAGCACAAGCCAAGAAGGTTGGAAAAAGAATGGTTGATGGGGCAAACAAACAACCCAAGAATGAAGGAAAAAGGATGGCTAGTGATGAGAAAGGAACTGCTGGTGCCCACAAGCAATCTCAAAGGGATGGAAAAAGAGTGGTTGATGTTGATCAAAAGACTACCAAGGAGGATGGCAAGAGGTTGGCTAGTGATGAGAAAGTGTTTGATGATGCTTACAAGAAGGCCAAGAAGGATGGAAAGAGAGTGGCTGTTGGTGATCATAAGAACACTCCTTCAAAGAAAGCTAGAGCTCCAAGATCTCACAGTGTGGGACCTCTTGTTTTGGAGAAGAACACAAAGAAGGATGCTGAGAAACCCACTCCTCCCACCAAGATCAGAATCAAGGCACCAAACCCAAAGACATTGGCACCTCCACCCTTGGAGCCAGTAGATGCAACTGTTGAAGAAGCATCCTCTCCAAATGGAAGTGTGGCTGAGCAAGAAACTTTCGAAAAGTTAGGGTTCAACCCTCATAGAGATCGACAAAAGAAGCCCACTGAAGTTGAACTATTGGAGCAGATGAGGCAAGGAGTATCTTGGCCTCCAACCAGATTTGCTGATGTGAGGCTAATGAGGGAGCTAGAAATTGACCAAGACATGAAGGATTTGCTTGCTCTCATGAACATGGACAGCTTCTATTACATGGCTCACCCAACATATAAAGAGGTCTCTTGCCAATTCATGGCATCCTTGGAGGTCACATTCCACTCCTCTTTACATGAGGAACAAGGGTGGGGAAGAATCAGTTTCAAGATTGATGAGAAGCCTTATTTCATGACCTTTACTGAGATTGGAGAGGTGCTAGGCCTCAAGGATTTGAAGGAGTCTTCTTTGCCTAAGCTGAAAGGGCTTCCTAAGGGAAAGACCCTTCCCCACTTCACTTACAAGTTCTTATCCGGCAAGGATAGAGTGTCCAGCAGAGACAAGAATGCTTCTATCAGGCATCCATCAGTCCGCTACCTCCATAGGCTGATTGTCCACACCATCTACCCAAGGAAAGAGCCAAGCAACGTGAATGGAGAAGACTTGAACCTCATGCACCAAGCCATCCAACACTTTGCCTTACCTCCTCACCTACCTGAAGTCCCCACTGATTTCTACGCTGAGTTTGGTATGGTTTGATACTTTGTGAGGCGCCTCATGTACTACAAGGATTATGCTTGGACAAACAGGGATCCAGAGGCTCAGATTGGAATAGGCGGCTTGATCACACCTTTGCTTGAGCACCAGGGTATTACCTTGGGAGATGATGCATCCGGTCCCTCTTTCATTGATCTCACCTACTTGAAGTCAGCTCATTACTTCTCTGGAAGATACAATGGGAAGTGTGTTTACTCGTACTTGAGAGGTTCCACCACAGTTGAGCTGCTTCTCCCTAACTATGAGCTCACTTCATTGAGCACACCAGGGACTATAAGTTTTGATATCAGTGAGCAGCACCTCCTAGGTAGTCATGGGACTCTAGGCCCTATGGTATTGCACATAAACGAGAAAGCAGCAGCAAAGGCAGCTA
This sequence comes from Brassica juncea, assembly GCA_018703725.1. Taxonomy (NCBI): domain Eukaryota; kingdom Viridiplantae; phylum Streptophyta; class Magnoliopsida; order Brassicales; family Brassicaceae; genus Brassica; species Brassica juncea. The sequence continues at coordinate 11,055,717 of CM031937.1, forward strand.
AGTTTGATCAGGGATATTCCAGCAGAGCCACAGCCCATCTCTTTGGTCCTCCTTGCTATAAGTTTGAGCAATGCACCAGTGCCCTGCCTATTGGTCCCATTCGCCAAGCTCATGACCAGATTAGCACATTACAAAGGTGGAACAGAGCTCAAGATAGGACTATCTACAAGCTCACCAAGAAGTGCAAGGAGTTGAGGAAAACTGTGAAGAGACAAGCTGAAGCTTCAGCTCAGTTCATGAGAAAGGTTGCTGATGTTCTGACTAGGGGAGCTGTAGCAGGCTGCAAGGCTGAGGATTTCGATCTTGATGCTCTCCTTGCGGCCCTTCCCCTACCCCTTCTTGACCCCAATGCGCCTCAAACAGAGAAGCAAGCCCTCCGTAGCTTGAGGAACCCTTACATCACCCCATCCGCGTCCGGAAACAAGTCACCAAGCCTAAGCACCACTGCTGACGAAGAAGACTCTGAGGGTGACGCATCAGCCTCTTCCCATGCTCCATGAGGTAATCCACTTCCTGATCATTGTATATACCATTCATCTTTGCATTTTGATTTATTTTATTTCTTTTAGGCCCTTCTCTACATTTAACAAACACAGAGACTGTGTGAATTAAGTGTGGGGGAGGTGTCAAGTTGCTAATAGTCTTATGTTTTATGTCATTTGCATGCACTTGTAGATAGTTATTGCATAGAAAAAACCAAAACAAAATTTGAAAAATTTGAAAAACACAAAAAGAATCATGTAGTTGCATTAGGATTGAGTCTAGATCATTCAACTGCATAAAAAAAAGAAAAAAAAAATCATCATATAGGTTGCATCATGCATAAGGGGACAAGGATGATAGTTGCCTTGTAAAGATGCTCATGCTAAGTTCTTAAAGTGATAACCTTCATAATCATATCAAGTAGCTTGAGCAATCTTAAGATAGCTTGTAAACTTTGTGCCTTGAAATCTCTTCCTAAAGCTTATTTGATTGATTGATGCTCTCTCTTTGAAGCTTGCTCCTGTCATATTTAGACTCTTTGTCCCTTGCTCATGGTCCCTTGTGTACTAAGTCATGGATAGAACACTTGAGTTGTCCCTCCCATTCTTTGCCTATCTTTTTGGAAAAGTTCAAGTGGCACTCCACACCCTAAAACCCTTACCTCCTTTCAAGCCTTCATTATTTGTTGAGTGAGGCCTTCTTTGGAAAGCTTTACATGTGCATAATGTTGAGAGTATTGGGAACGACAATGCTTGGTCTCCATTTTACCTAGATTAGACACTCATAATGTCTAGCTTCTAGGATGGGGGTGAGTGTTGTATGGTGTGATCTTGGAAAAGTGAAAGGGTTATGAAAGAAAAGGTTGACTCATGGGACTCTAAAGTTATAAGTGATTAAGTCTAGAAGGGATAAGAGAAATGAAAGATTGTAAGCTCTAAGTAAGTAAATAAGTCTTGGCCCCCATATATATATATATATATAAAAAAAAGAAGTGAAAAAGAATAATGGAAAGGGGGCTAGCAATGTTTAGAAAGAGCTGAAAGGAGTTTAAAATGTGAAAAAAAAAATCCCATGTTGACTTCATTAAGAAAGAGTTTCAAATGAGAAAATATCTTGAGTATTTGGGGGGAAGCTTTGGGTGAGAGATGTGAGTGGTATTTTGGCATTGGGAATAAGGATGTAACTTATGTATTTAGGGAAAGGGTAGAACAATGGAGATTGAGCATTGTATGCATGAGTTGATCCCTTTCTTAGATATATTATGTGCAATGTCAAGACTACTTGTTTTGAGAGTGAACCACCCTTTGAAAGATCCCTTTGAACCTCTTGTTTCACTTGCATAAAACCTTCTTCCACCAAACCAAATGACTTGGACCATTTGACCATTTGCAAGATTTCTATTGAGTTTGCTTAATGATTGTAAGAGAGCAAGTGTATTTGTGGATTGTGGATTCATGATGAGTAAGTGTAGGGATAAAAAGAGTTGAGATAGGCCTTGAGAAGTTAGAGTTGGATTGAGTTTTTGCTCTAGCTAGTTGGTATGATTATGCAAGGTTATTAAGTTGAGAACTAAGAAGAGCATTCTTTTGGCTATGAGTCCCCTCCTTCAAACCTCTCCTCCTTAGTCCTTGCTAGTTTACTTGTGGACAAGTAAAGGACTAGTGTGGGGGAGTTGATGTCTTGCATATTTTCATTGTTTTAGCTTTCCATTTTGTGCATTTTATCCCTTCTAGATTAGGCATTAGGAATATTTAGGTTCATTTTGCATTCATAAGTATTTATCAGGTCTTGGAGTGTACTTTGGAGAATTTGAAGGTGTTTGGGGGTACTTTATTACAAAAAGGAAGGGTGAAAGATAGACATGGACGATGGCCATAAAGAAGTCTTTCTGTGCTAATATTTGGTGGGAACATGGCATTTTGAGTTAGCTTTCCATTGGGAGTGGTTTCAAACCATTTGAAGCTATATTGGAGGAGTTATGATTATTTGAGTGAAGGCATGTCAGTACACCCGGGTCAGCACACTCGGCTCGACCAGCCCGCACGGAACGAAGGGATGAGGCTGGACGATGAAGCACCCGGACGGACGTACGCGACCTCGATAGCCCGCACGGCCTGACCGCAGGAACAGACAGCATGTACGCGGCTTGGAGCACCCGGATGAAGCTACCCGCGTACGGTCACCAACCCATCGGATGTCCACACCCGACTGGACGCAACCCGCGTGCGAGCCTACCCGGACGTCCACACCCGAGGAAGACGACCCGCACGTCCCGACAATGGAGAACGCCCAGGATCAGGACGCGGCCGATCACACCCGACCTCCTTCGCCCGCGTACCACTCCACTCAACCCCAGTACACTCGAGCAGGACGACACCCGGCCTTGGCACACGCGGCCTGAAGCACCCGCACGGCCTGCACACCCGAGTGGAAGGACGCGGCCTGAAGCACCCGCACGGCCTGCTTGCTGCTGGACACGGACAGTACGTGGCCTAGAGCACCCGGGGAGGACAACCCGAGCAGTCGGACGAGCCGGACGAGCATCCTCATACGCGGGTGGCCATACCCGGCCTGGTGGAAGCCTATCCGACCAGGGTATCCGAGCTTCTTCCTTTTGGAGCACTTTGATTGGCTTAGACCATTAATCTTCTAAGGGCTTTTTAGTCATTTTACTTTTATGTGTTTAGGGCTTTTAAGCCTACTATAAATACTCTCATTAACCCAAGTTTAGGACTTATGTTATTTATGATCTAAGAACAAAAACCTTTTGAGTAAAGCTTCATCTTTGATTTATTATCTCATCTCATCTTGTGTTCTTGATTGTTTATTTCATCTCCTTTCTTTCTCTATATGTTTAAGCTTGAATCTCTCATGGGTTTAAGAGTAAGCATGTGGATTAGTGAGTAGACTCATCTAAGATCCATGGGTTAGGGTGATTGAGAGTGATTAAGTGTAGATCTAAGGTTCTTAGTGTTAGATCTATCATTTCCTTGCATTGATATGGTGTTCTTAAAGCTATATTTGAGTTGGCCTCTCAAAGATAGAGTCATAGGCATTTCATGCCCGAAAGGTGTTCTATGAAATGCCTGAACCAACTCATCTATGCTTTTAGCTTGCTTTGCCTAAGAGATTAGTTGTCAAAGAAGCTAGGATTGCTATTAGACTCGTTCTCCATGTTTGCTTTGATCATTACAGCCAAAGAGATTTGGTGTACTTGGGTGATCATTGCAAAAGAGCATCCATCTAGAGATAGAGCTTGCTTAGTTTTGTTGTCTAGGCATAAGGAATTAGATTGATTGATAAAGTTAGCATCCTGGATTGAATCTTAATCATTTGATATCAAGTCCCTACACCCATGGGTCTCATTCTCCTCATAAGAAAGAAATATTTACTTTTTGTTGCATTTTGCTTATTGTCTTAGTTTAATCATCTTCCTCCCTAATGATTGCATTTAGATTAAGCATAGACTTGCATTCCCTCTGTTTCATTGTCACTTAGGACTGGTTCGACAATCTTATATACTACATCATTTGATTAGGACCTTAGAAAAGTCCTTTCATCAGTCGCTCACACCTAAAACGCTCGCTAAAAAGTAGCATACGGACCAAGCGACAAAAAAGAGTTAGGATACGAAGTGACTACTCGCATTCTTTCCTCTACACTTGACGAAAGTATAAATCAAAACAAAAGACGAAATCTCGCAAATTTTCATATTCATAAGGCCGCAAAAACGGCAGGATTCTAAGCCACCAACGGCCGGTCCCAAAAAAAAAACACAAGAATGCAAACTCCAAGGGTCGCAGAATAAACTCCCAAAAAATGGCCACACACGGCCAAACATACGACTCAAAAAAGAAAGTCAACGTCGAGAAATCCAGATGCGGAAATCCCGAATGAACCTGCAGGCTGGTCCACTTCCTCGTTCACGCCTTGAGCATTCTCGCCACCTTCAGCGTTCTCATCAGCTCCGGCCTCCACCGTATCCTCGGAAACCTCGATAGGCTCCCATAGTCTCCGGACTCTTTCTTCAACTGGAGTAACCAAGGATTCAGCATGAGCACACTCGGCCATGAAGTCCTTCATCTCGGCAATCTCGGAATCAAAGGAGAAATCCGGGTTCTGAGACCTGTAAAGATTTACGACCGAGCCCCGGCACTCGCGGAAATCGCCAACAAACTCCTGAGCTTCTTTAATACATTGAAACTCAGCAGCAAACGATTCCGTCCGTCTCGCCACCTCAGCTGCGACCATCCTCCTTCCTCCCCTTTCCGCCCGGACAAGGGCTCGAGCATGAAGCTCAGCTTTCTTTGCGTTCTGCGCCTCTACCTCTTGTCGGAATCGGAAGAGCTCTCGCTCAGCTTCTTTGGTCTTGAAATTAGCAATCCTAGACTTGCGGAAACTTGAGTCAAGCGCATTGCCAAACACTCTTAGTCTCTGCATAAATTCGAGATCAATAAACATACATATATACAGATTCAAAAATACGGTTAAGAAGTTCAAAGGGCAAAACCTCGTTGACCCGCTGGGAACCCTCAGCAAAAATCCGTTGCTTCTCCTCATCCTCCAGCGACTCGTCAGTAACGAACTCCGAAGGAAGGCCGTCAAAGAAATTTTTGGGGAGTGGAAAATTGCTGGCTCCGCCTTTTTCCGTTGGAACAAAACTGGGGTTTTCCCCCAACGGTGAAGGGTCTTCCGAACCTTCCCCACAATCGATTTCTTTCCCTTTACGAGATCTCTGTTTACGTCTCCGAGTAGGGGCTTCGATAACCGGTTCGGCATCGCATGTCGGGACAGGGTCTCGGGACTGGTAAAGCCTTACCGTGTCTCGAATCCGTTCAAGGGTGAAGGACTTCCAGAAAAACGGCCTTTGACGAAGGAGATCCCTCTTGACAAAAAGATCACCATGCATATGCGCAACAACCCCGTTCTCTACAAAGTGAAACTTTTTCACTAAAAACTCGCACTTCCGGAATGATGAAATAGACAACGAGTTTCCATCGTATTACCTCGGTTGAAGTTCCATGCGTGCGGAAATAGATGGAGGCAGCTCTCCTCGACAGACTCACCATCTATTTGGACATAGAAGAAACGCTCCTGCCACGACTTAGGGTTCGAAGTAGTCCCCTGAATTATGGTCATATCCTTCTTTGGCACCATGGAGTAGTAACCGTCGCTCCCCGTTGGCCGAGTGCTCCAAAGACCTTCGAAATCATCGGGACTAAGATCGATCCCGAGCTCATAACTTGCGATCAGTACGCCAAGCCAACTCTCTAAGGCAGGAACGCTGAGCTGGCTGATCGAAAGTTCGAAGTGACGAAGCGCATGAACAATGGTACCCACATGCGGCAATACGTAAGGAAGGCCTCGTAACATGTAAATAAACCTTCCGGAGGATTCCTCGCACTCTCGTTGCCGACAGGGATCCGGAATTTAACTCCATCAGGAATCTGGTAAAAATCCCGAAGAGTCCTGAGATATTTACGTGAAACCAAGCTCGGCGTAAAGGAAGCACCCGGCAGCCTCAAAGGTCTCCTCGGAACAGGGACATCTGGCAGTGGTGGAGCCGAACCCACAAGAGCTCGGTAATACGCGTTCTTCGCCTCCTCGTCGACTAACTCCTCTTGCTTCACCGTCACGTGGGCAGGAGAGTCGTCCGAGGATGAATGGGAAGAAGAATTTCTCTTGGAGGATCTTGAAGACATTGTTCTTAAAGAGAGAGAAAGGATTCTTGGGAGAGAAGAATTTTTTATGATGAAGTAAGAATGAATGAGATTTCTTACTCCATCCTTATAAAGGAGGTAAAATCACTATTTACCCCGACTTTCGGCAAACGATTACGTCTCTACACCTTCCCATACGGCTATACCGCAAGCTAGGACCCGAAAGACACTACGGTTCCTAGCTAGCTGGGGGGCTAACTGTTGGGGTCAAAATCGGTCAACGACGAAATCGTCACCCGAAAGTCCTCGGAAGAAAACTAAGTAACGATCGAAACCGAGAAACGGGTCGTCACTCGACGAACTTACGGGAAGGCATGAACGGACCGCGAACCCCGGGGATCGACGAAGGGGAGCAACAGCAGGCATCGGCGGACGCGGGATACGGCACGGGCGGCAGGGCGCCTGGCGCCGGCGGCAGGCCGACCACGCCGCTTCTGGCGCCGGCGGCAGGCCGACCACGCTGCGCCTGGCGCCGGCGGCAGGCCGACCACGCTGTGCCTGGCGCCGGCGGCAGGCCGACCACGCCGCACCTGGCGCCAGCGGCAGGACGCCCGGCGCCGGCGGCAGGCCGACCACGCCGCGCCTGGCGCCGGCGGTAGGGCGCCTGGCGCCGGGGGCAGGCCGACCACGCCACGCCTGGTGCCGGTGGCAGGGCGCCTGGCGCCGGCGGCAGGCCGACCACGCCGCACCTGGCGCCGGCGGCAGGCTCGTCCTCTCCCGTCTGACACCGGCGGCAGGCCTGTCGTCTCCCGTCTGGCGCCGGCGGCAAGGGTCCTGGCGCCCATCCGTGCAGTCGTCTCGTGATCTCGGGCAACGGCAACATCGAGAAACACGACGATTCTTCCGCAAAGCCTTCTCGATTGTTTAACAAAGTTCATATTTTAGAATCTAGGTTCGAAGCCTCATTACTCAAACCCTCAAAGATGGGAAGTCTACGAATCCAAGTACATCTCGATCCCGATACTCAAGAAATCTCGGAAGACCATAAACGGTTCGAATGATGAATGGATTTTGATTCATCGTATAAAACGATCACGGTTATTCTAAACACCAATCATCTCGACTATACGAGGAATTGGGATTTCTTCGGAAATGCCGAAACCTTCGAAGATTATTCTCTCGAAAAACCGTAAAAACGCCTAAGTAGCCCGACATGACCAAAACGGCCCACTTACGATTTTCCGAAAATGAAGGATAACTATGACGGTTTATCCTTATCCTCACATAAGAGATAAATTTCTAGTTTCCAGAAGATAAATGTCAAGTTTTCTGAAGATAAATGTCAAGTTTCCTGATAAACACGAAGATGGACGAAAATGGAAAAATCCCGAGTCAGCCCAAAGGAAGATATACCGTCTTAAGAGGAGTATATAAGGAGAGCTTTGGGCGAGGAGCAAATCATCACCAAACTTCCAGAGCACTTTAGAACTTAGAGCAAATTTAGCATTTCTTTTATGTTTTCACTAGCGAGCTGCGACTCAACTAGGATAGATTTAGGCGGCCGGACTAGCGGACTTTTCGACAGCTCTTGTAGCCGATTTTCTTTACTGTGGGAACCGAAATTCACACCGTCAATTTTAATGAATAAGATTGCGGAGGAAAGCCAAGTTAACCCGACTTTCCTTGAAGGTCCGGATTCTCTGCGACAGCCAACGACAAGTGACCGAATAAATGCGGAAAAAGATTTGTTAAGATTTGAGACTGGACCTTAAGAAAGGCTGCCTACGTACCCCTTTCGAGGATCAAGTCGGACGTAGTTCAGTTAGAAAGAATTGAACAAGAGATCGAACCTTCTGGGCGGGTTCGTCTAGTATGAGCGTTTGTCATAGAAACAGGCATGTCGAAGATAACGCCTAGGGTTTCTATGTGCGGAGCTCTTAAGTAAAAGAATTGTCCGATCCTTCCGAGAGGAGCGGATATTTGTGAGCAGGAGGCGGCCAGACGTTCTAGGGCCTGGTTCGTCTAATATGAGCGTTGGTCATAGAAGCGGACATGTCGAAGATAATGCCTAGGGTTTCTATGTGCGGAGCTCTGAGTAAAAGTATAGTTAGATCCTTCCGAGAGGAACATGGGTCTGCGGAGAAGATAAAACTAGAACAAGAGGCGGCCAGACGTTCTAAGTCCTGCCTCGCTGGCCTAACCGCCTAAGTTCTAAGTTCTCTAAGCTAGCAGGATGCTCTAAGTCTAATTTCTAGGATTTCGGATCCCCTTCTCTTCTGCCCTTGCTCTCCTTATATATCCACTCCAAGGTTGGTTTGCCTTAGGATGATGGACCTCGCCTTTGGGCCCAAGCTTATCTCTTCAGGAAGTATTCCATTTTCGTCGATCTTTGTAATTATCCTCGAGTTTTCGGTGACTTGATGTTTATCCGATGTTCGGGATATCGGACAAACCGTCATAGCCTGATTGGGCCTGAATTCCTAAATTCGTAAGTTAGTCCGTGGACTTTTCTTAAGTCGTTAAACGTTTTATACGATTTCTCGGAAAGACTATCTTTCTCGTAAAATAAACCGTATAACCTAAAGGATCGATGTTCAAGTTAATCGACCTTGTTTTATACGATATCTTCTACGAGAAATCCAATCCTTCTAGTTTTTGTCGTAAAACATCGAGGACGATTCCAATCGAGTCGTAGGATGTTTATTCCGTAGCCGTGATCGTCCCAAACTCATGATGATTGATCCAAACAAGCCAAGATGGGATCAGACCGAACACGATGGGACCGAGACCAGGACGAAGGCCGTCGACCGGCGCCAGGCCGGGTGCCGCCGGCGCCAGGCCGGGTGCCGCCGGCGCCAGGCCGGGTGCCGCCGGCGCCAGGCCAGCCCGTGCGACGGGTGCCGCCGGCGCCAGGCCGGCCCGCGTCACGGGTGCCGCCGGCGCCAGGTCGGGTGCCGCCGGCGCCAGGCCAACCCGCGTGACGGGTGCCGCCGGCGCCAGGCCGGGTGCCGCCGGCGCCAGGCTGGCCCGTGTCACGGGTGCCGCCGGCGCCAGGCCGGCCCGCGTGACGGGTGCCGCCGGCGCCAGGTCGGGTGCCGCCGGCGCCAGTCCAGCCCGCGTGACGGGTGCCGCCGGCGCCAGGCCGGGGTGCCGCCGGCGCCAGGCTGAAGATCTCGGCGAGGGCTTCGATTTGATATCTTGATCGTTTTCTGGTTCCTCACGGTTTGAGAGAACGACCTCTTCGAAGTTTCGAGGCAGATTCTTTTGTGTTTAGGGTTTTTGTGGTGATCGAATCTTGATGTCCTTGGGCGAGCGGACCGATCTTTCCGGGGACTCTCGTCCGCGCACGCCCGTAGTCTTCCGATCTCACAGAGAGTGGATATTCTAATTTGAGAAAATCTCGTATAACTTCTTTTCAAATTATCCGATACTTTTTGTTTCAAGAAATACTTTCTAGAGACTTTCAGTCATTGATTCCGTCGTGACCGATTTTGACACCAACATTTACCTGTTGTTCACGCTCAAACGCGAATTCAGAAATAAGATCTCTTTCGCTCTATTCTTACGATTTTTACTCTACAACTTTAATTCCCATTGATTGTGTCGTGTGTGGCCCAGCAGATATCCGGGACCTTCAAGGAAGATCGGGTTAACTCGGTTTTCCTCCACAATCGTTTATCAGAAATTGACGGTGTGAATTTCGGTTCCCACAATGAACAGGTCCTTTATTTCTTTGTTTCAAACCAAGTACATCTATAATAAACTCTGTTTTAGACATAGAAGGATGACCAAGTCTGTTATGCCACAAATTTGTATCGACAACAACATTAGAACAAGAAGCAAACGACTGATGAAGAACGCCTGATCCTGCAATCTCTGCTGTGTCAGGAACATATAGATTTGAAATCTGTTCATCCTTCCCAATCATCAATCCCTTGGTAAGATCCTATATCATACAAGAATCCGGGTCAAATGAAACTCTGTAACTCAAATCTTTTGTGAGCTGACTCACACTGAGCAGATTTAAACGAAAATTTGGAATATAAAGGACATTCGATAAGACGAGAGCATCACTCAGTCTTATACGTCCTATTCCTTCAATTTTGACTCCAAAACCTGTTGGTAAGGTTACTGAAGTGTTTATTGCATCAGACATCTTAACAAATAACATTTTGTCATGAGCAACATGATGTGTAGCTCCACTATCTATTATCCAGGATTCTGAACAGAGAGCATTATTCGTTCCTCGAAACATGCCAACAAAGCACAAAGTAGAAGAAGAAAATGCCATACCCGGAAGTGCAGTTATTGTGCCACCAGAAGAAGAAACAACGCAGTTATTCACTTGAGCTGTCTGAGAGTTAAGCTGTGACTTAAAGTATGCGATAACCCCTTCAATCTGATCTTTAGTACGGTTATTAACTACACTCGAAGAAGAATCCGAGATAGCTAGCTGAGCAACCAGAGGTTTAGTTGAACCAACAGTTTTGTTTGGAGAGGATTGCTTCTCAGAGTGTTGTTTCGTTTTATGATTGAAACTAGCTGGATACCCATGTATCTTATAACAAGTGTCAACTGTATGACCATTATAGCCACAGTGAGCACATACTGGGCGATCTTGTTTCGGATGAAAACCTGTCTGAGCAGTATTAATTTGAGGAGATACTGAAGGAGGAACATTGACTTGAAAAGCAGACGCATTATGAACTGGCATAATGTTGCGCTGATTGTGATCCTGATCAAGGAGATTGTAAATCTCTGAAAGCTCAGGAAGAGTTTTCTTCATGATGATCTGGCTCATGACAGCATAAGATTTGTTTAAACCAGCTAAGAACTTGATCACTTTAGCATGATTGGATTTAGTCTCTGTGGCTTTGCAACAGTCACAGTGATGACAAGTTGTGATGCAGTTAGCACCATCCAATTCATCCCAAAGAGTCTTGAGACTAGTGTAATACGTCGCCAAATCCATAGGACCTTGCTGCAGAGACCAAATCTGTTGTGAGAGTTGATATGATCTCGGAAGGTTGGTGATATGAAAACGATTCAACAGATCATTCCAGATTTCAGCAGCATTATTGAACCTGAGGATACTTTTGTAGATCTGTTTTGAAACAGTATTCAATATCCAAGACTTAACCATCGAATTACATCTAGACCAAATCCAGAAGTTGTGGTGAGATTCACTAGGCCGCACAGTCAAACCATCAATGAAAGCAAGTTTGTTCTTAGCATCCAAAGCAATCTTCATAGCAATACTCAAGTTATCATAATTCGAACCATCTAAAGATTCAGAGATGATAGATAGACCTGGATTATCGCTATTTGTTAGATAGTAAGGTGAATGAATGCTATCAGGGAATAGATCATCAGATCAGGGTGAATCAGGAGACGCCGGAGATGATCGTTTTGGAATAGGAACACGGCAAGCTGATGTAGAGGTTTGTTTGCCAGGACGGCGTGTCGATCGTCGCGAAAGCACCATTACTTTGTCGATCTCAAAGATATCGAATCTTCAGCGGAATGACTAAAGAAGACGATGACGGAATCAGACGATACGGAAGGAGAAATCGGAACGGATCGGAGAGAATAAGAAGAATCGGTTGAGGTTTGAGCCTCAACGCTCTGATACCATGATAGAAGTGACGAAGCTTGAGCTCGAGAGAGAAGATGATCTAACAAACTCGTAACAAACTTTCTTTATTCATCGGTAAAATGAAAATGTGATCTGAATACAGCTTATATAGTATGCTGTTCCTGGTTTACTTAACATATTAAACCAGTACTAAACCACACTAAACCAACACACATTCTTCTACTCTAATAATCGGTATTGATTGTTGTGGGTCAAAGGAGTAAAGATGGTTCTTAATGGAGATGAATGGATGAATCCGTAACGTTTTAGAGGAGAAGAATCTAAGATGAATAGATGCGAACGAAGATCGACCCAAAGATTCATCAGGCAGATTCTTCTCATACAACCTCCAGAAACTCCATTAATGTAGATAATTCTTAATAGGATGGATGTCTCACGATGAATCCATGAAGAAGACGATAGGAGTCGTGAAGAATATAAGATGTTAACCTTTCAATCGGTGAGTTATTGCCTGTAATAAAACGCTGCGTTTTGTGCCAATTAGTATTGCTCTTTATCGGTTTCGATTTTATTAAGAAAATATAAAGCCCACACAAACAAAAGCCCACATATATTACACACTAAATTAAATGAAACGCTGCAGTTTGTTGACAGGACACATGTCGCCTCGACGGAAGACGGCTTAATGACGTGGAATCCTATGTGGCACATCCCGGATTGAGAAAACTTACTTTATATAGATAGATAGATTGATCAATTAACTAATTCATTACTTAACAATATATTAGTGAATTATTTTTTATTTATTTTTTGATCAACTGTGCACTATTTTATTATACTATCGTAAATGATTCTAATGAGACTCCATTATTATCAATAGTGAAAGGTGTTGGAGATGAATTAAACATTCCTCCACAAGGCCCATCGATTAACAAGATTCAATCTATTAACACACCAGGAGTCCGGTCAGGATCAGCTCGGTTGAGCATATCGACTGGCTTTAGGATTCATTTTGATCGACTCAGCTTTATGGTCGTTCGATTGATCGGTCCAGCACAACTCGATAAGACTTCGCTCATCTGGAAAGCCCATCAATCATGAAGTTGGGCCTTGACTACGAAGGCGACTAAACCCTAGGGCGAACGAAGGGTCGGCGAGCGGAGCCTATAAAAAGAGGACAAATGAGAAAAGAAAGGGGATCCGAAAATAGAGACTAAAACACTGACGGCAAGATCTAGGGTTTATCAACCGATCGAACCTCTTTGTATTCTTGTCGGTGATTTTAACAAAGCTCCAACCTTCTTTTCTTTACTTAATCTCCTTGTAATCTCGTTCGATATCACATACTGATCAATAAAACGTCTATGAGAGACCCACCATCGAGTTTAGTTCCCTTTCATTTGACTTAACCAAACTCAGATTCAACAAAAGGATTGTGAGATAATTTTGTAGTGGATTTGCGAAATATTTTTAAGTTAATATATTATTAATTTTTACTATGTAAAGTATATTTTATTAAAAAAATTTAAAATGGTTAATCTATTTTCTGGAAATTTTTATAATTATTATTTTTATTTTTTCAGAAAAATAGAATTATTATAAATTTTATTTTGTATCTATTAATATATTATTTAATAATGTATATAATATTATACCCCTAAGTTATACCAATCATGCTGTATAAAAAGCTACAGCTTAAATTTTACATCAATAATATATACAGCTACAGCAAAAAGTTTACAGCTTTAATTCTAGAGTAAAATTTTTTTTTTTAAGTTACAGCCTTTTACCAATCAGCCTATATATATATCTGTGAAGATCTTTCTTTCACCAAAAAAAAAATCTGTGAATATCTATAATATTTTTAAATATCTTTCTTACACGATCTTCATGAATTTGATTTATATGCATTTTTAAATATCTATAATATTTTTATGAAATTCAAATTTGAAATTTATGAAGGCCTTCTTAAAACTTTTAGCATACATATTCAAAAATTACTAAGTATACATATAATTCAAATTCAGTAAAGTATTCATATATATATATATATATATATATATATATATATATATATTCATGAAGATATTCCTAAATATACATTTCTTTTTTCCTTCTATAATGTGTTTTTAAATACGTAGTTATGAAAATTTTCGTAAATTTGATGAAGATATTATGCACACTTATAATATAATCTTAAACTCTAAAAGATATTATACCTATTCACTAATGATTTCATAAATATGCATGTAATTCAATTCACAAAGATATCTTACATATTTAGGACTATCATTATATTTTAAGAAAATTGTTTCTTTGAATAATTTGAAGAAATATTTCGTTGGGAATAAATGATTTAGAAAGTTATTACTCTCGTCTCCAAGAAGAACACCAACTTTTAATTTTTGTATGGATGAATCTTTGTTCCAGACCCAGGCCAATTCCTACCTCTAGATAAAATGGAATACTTTTTATTAATAATGAACTCTTTCATATTTAAGAATATAGAAGGATTTAAAATAACTTCCGGTTATGAACAACATATATAAAAAGTACTCAAACCCTCGAACAAAGAATCGACCATTATGGACATCAATTACAGACTTAGGCATATATAATTGGGGTCTATAATCCAAATCCTTGTAATTCCGACTCTAATAGTTAATAAAAAAATTTTTTTTCATTTTTTCTATTTATTATTGCTTACTTAAATATTTTATTTTATTTATAAATATTTCCCTAAAATTGATCCTTCTTTTATTTTGGCCCAGTTTGACTATTACCACTTACCAGAAACCATCATTAGTGATTAGTCTTATTGTCTTCTACGCCTTCTTATTCTTGTCGTAATTCTCCTCTTTTCACCTCCTCCCAAACTTCGTAACGAAACCATCATCAAACTTTCATTATTCATTTAATCCCTCATTGACTGCAACAATCAATGGCCGTTCCACTCTTGCACTTCCCTCAAACTTAGAGCTACATATATACCCTTTTGTGAACGTATCCACTCCTGAAAAGGTTATAGATAGCCAAATTAGTGCTTTGTTGTCTCAAATATCTCGAACTATGTTCTGTTTTGTTTGTCGTCTTTGATTCTGATTGTATTTTTTCTTTTGTTGCAGAACAATGCTTTCCATGAATCATCACATATCAGAGTATGATATATTGATATCGGGAGAAGAAGGAGATCTATTCAAAGCTCTTGAAGAGGTAGTCTTACTCGTTGATCCCCTTTCAGCTTTTTTCAATAAACAATAATCTCTTGCGTCGAAGACTCTTCGCAAGGGCTTTGTGAGCTTACTGATCTTGATCTCGGGTAATTGCAGAGTGGTCAACAGCTTCTTGACAAAGCCTTTTATGAATGGGAGCAAGATCTCATGATGAAATCAGCAACGGAATCTCCACAGTGTGGTGTTTTAGACATCAAGAACATTGTTGTCATGACAATGGCAGCAACAGACGAGAGCCAGGGTATGCAGAAGAGCGTAAACTTTGCGAACTTGAGCTCTATGGATTGGTCGCATGCACATTAATAGGCTGTTGTGATTCAGAATTTTCCGTATTTTGCCCATTTGGACTTGAATTTTGGTTCTATTTCTAGGATGCGACGAGCCATTAGTGAAATTGACATACATGTACTTATAACATATGCAGAGTTCTATGAACCATCATCTGATGAAT
Organism: Brassica juncea; assembly: GCA_018703725.1. NCBI lineage: Eukaryota > Viridiplantae > Streptophyta > Magnoliopsida > Brassicales > Brassicaceae > Brassica > Brassica juncea. Next base: position 11,071,140 of record CM031937.1, read on the forward strand.
CATTAACAATATGAAACAAAGTTGTGTCCTTCACTCCTTTGTTAAAATAAATATAAATTATTGATTAAACTTTTTTTTTTTTACGAGCAGAAACTTGGAGCTGATCATTTTCAATTCCCATTGGATTGGGCTATTGTTAGTTGTACTTGAAAGGATCAACATGTGAAGCTTTCTATACACAGGAACAAGAAGAGCAAGCCAAATTTCAGGTCCAAAAGCAAGGTACACAAACAAAATACCCGAACATCCTTTAAAATAATCATTTTAAATAAAGTAACTGAATTTTGTTTTGTTTAGTGCTGCACTCGAAAGCCATTGCTTGGTCCCCTTATTTTAACGAGCTTCTTTCTTCTGGTGGTGGGACTCCTGATAGATGCATACGTTTTCGAATACAATGACAACTTTCGTAGATACTTGCATTCAGTTAAATTTCTGATTAAGCTTTCCCATGATTACACGTGAAATAACCAAATGTTATAACTGACTTTGTTCTTGGCACATGACAAATATGCGATCTAGCTTGGTCGAAGAACATAACCAAGCTGATTAGGACTCACGGATGCTTCCAAAACCAAATAAAATACCTGACGAAGCGGAAGTGACGATAATATGAAGGTGATGTTGAATTCTTGAATTCTAACAATGCCCGTTATCTTAACCTTCTTTACAGATCAAAATTTCTCTCTGCCCAGAAACTTATATGTTACCTCCAAACCAAGTAATTTTTTTTCAATTAACTCAACTCATGCAGACCCATTAGCCATTCATCTATAAAAGGATGACATGTTGAGTAAGATAATGAAGGGACCTAGTCCCGATATATGTTGTCGGGCAACTCGAGAAATTTGGATTTTGTAATATAATCCAAAACAACTTGTTTTGGCATGGACTTGAATTCACTTCCGATATTTATCTCATAAAGACATAAACCATCAGTGACATCTTTTATGTAACCTAACACCTGCATGCAAAAAAGTGTCTTTTTTTTGTTCCCAAAATCAGTTGTGATCCTCTCTGACTTAGATATACTCTCTGCATCTGTAACGCTCTCGGTCCTGCATAGGACCAAACGAACGTCCTATGGACAAGAGTAATCACGAACGAATTATAGAACAATTGGAATATATAAGAAACTATAAAATTATGTATTCTACCATACATAGATCATAGTAAAACACATTGAATCTGTTTTCTAACTAGTTATATAACCAGAATGATTATTCTAAATCAACATAAGAAATAAAATAAAATGTGGTTTCAATATTTCTTTTCAAAAAAATCCACATATTCTTAATAGTTTTTATTTTTAAGATATATTAATATATTATAAAAGTATTTTGCCATTTAGAAAGGGCAAGACATGTCCAATAGGACCAAAAAATCATATTGGGACAACTGAAAGTTGAATGTATCACATTTTACCAATTATTTTTTTTACCAAATTAACTTATTGTTTTACTTTTGATTAAACATTGCTCTAATTTATGTTCATGTGGTCTATTTAGAATTTGAGAAAACACTAATGGGTTTATTTTCATTTATTTTATTTTAGCTTGTATATGAAAAGCTAATATAATTATTTATTTTTTGTAAATTCAAATCACTTGTAGATTTTTTTATTTTTTTTTTTTGTAAGATAATCACTTGTAGATTACAAATTCAAATTCGAAATAACAAAATAGCAGCATACTAAAACCAAAAAGGAGTGAAAGGCATCAGCGTACAGTGATGCAAATTTTCCACAAAATAGTGTTTTTAATTTCGTTATGCGAAGTAATTTTGGAAAAGTAACAAGATTAGGCAATGCGATTAATAAACTATCTCTGCTTTTTCTTTACAGAATGTTTTTATTTCTTTTTGTTTAAGAAAGTTCAAAAAGTGAACTTGTGATAATTTTTGCCTTTCCAAACAAGTTGTTGCTCTTATTCTCTGCAGCATCTCTGTTGTGTTTGAATCAGTAAAATTCAAATACCCTCTTCCCTTTTTTCCTCTCTCTCTCTATCTGCGTAAGATGGGAAACTGTTTCTCTGTCTCCATTTCATGTGATCAATGCATGAACACTATCTTTAATTGGGTAAACGTCAACGAGGGTTATATTCGTAATCTCCCCGAGAATCTTGTGTCTCTGGAGACAACAATAGAAGAGCTCAAGGCTAGACGAGATGATTTCTTAAGAAGGATCACAAGAGAGGAGGATAGAGGCCTGCAAAGGCTAGCCGAAATTCAGGTATGGCTTAATAGAGTTGAAGCTATTGAAAACAGAGTCAAAGATGTTCTCAGTGCTAGGAATGTTGAGCTTCAAAGCTTGTGTGTTTGCGGGTTTTGTTCTAAAAAATTAAGACAAAGCTATTGTTATGGAAAAAGTGTTTCCTTGATTTTGAGGGAGGTTGAGATTCTCAAATGTAGTGGCCATTTCGAAGTGATTGCCGAGCAACCTCAAGTACCTATGGTGGAGGAAAGACCTCTTCAACCAATGATTATTGGTCAAGAAACAACATTTGAAAATGCATGGAATCATCTTATGAAAGATGAAGTTGGTATTGTTGGTCTCTATGGTATGGGTGGAGTCGGAAAAACAACTTTTCTCAAACAGCTCAACAATAGGTTTAGTGATGAAAGGCATGGCTTTGAGTTTGTGATTTGGGTTGTTGTGTCTAAAGAGTTAGAGATAGATAAGATTATAGATGAAATCGCTCAGAAAGTTCGTCTTGGTGGAGAGGAGTGGAAACAAAAAGAGAAAAGCCAGAAGGCTGATGTTTTATACAATTTCTTAAGGAAAAGAAGATTTGTCTTGTTTCTAGATGATCTATGGGAGAAGGTGGATTTACCTGAGATTGGAATCCCGATTCCAACTATTCAAAATCGATGCAAAGTAGCATTTACCACTCGTTCCCAGGAAGTTTGTGCACGCATGGGGGTTGAAAACCCAATGGAAATCAAATGCTTGGAGGAAAATGACGCATTTGGTTTCTTCCAGAAGAAGGTTGGACAAACAACACTACAAAGCGATCCAGAGATCCCAAAACTTGCAAGAGTAGTTGCCAGAAAATGTCGTGGTTTACCATTGGCGCTTGATGTAGTAGGTGAGACAATGTCATGCAAAAGGACAATGCAGGAATGGCTTCATGCGATAGATGTTTTGACTTCATACGCTACAGAGTTTTCTGGCATGGAAGATAAGATTCTTCCGCTTTTAAAGTATAGCTACGATAATCTTAAGGCAAACCATGTCAAATCCTGTTTTCTATACTGCGCTTTATTTCCAGAAGATTATAAGATTCCTAAAGAAAAACTGATAGGATACTGGATATCCGAAGGGATAATAGATGGAAGTGAAGGTATAGAAAGGGCGGAGAACAAGGGTTATGAGATCATTGGTAGTCTTGTTCGTGCATCATTGTTGATGGAGGATGTTGATTGGCATGGAATGGATATTGTATATATGCATGATGTTGTTCATGAAATGGCCTTGTGGATCGCATCTTACCAACAAAAAGATGCTTTCGTTGTGCATCCATTGTTCTATGGAATGCCAAAGGTTAAGAACTGGAGCGTTGTGAGAAGGATGTCATTGATGGGTAATAAAGTTCACAGTTTCGTTGGCAGTCCTGAATGTCCACAACTCACAACTTTGCTCCTGCAAAAAGGGAAGTTAGCAAGGTTCCAGAGTGGGTTCTTCAAGTTGATGCCAAAGCTACTTGTTTTGGATCTATCAGATAATGAAAAGCTCTTTGAAACACCTGATGGAATATCAAAGCTAGTTTCACTGAAATATCTCAACTTGTCCTATACTCCTATAAGCGAATTGCCTAAGGATCTACAAGACTTTGAAAAGCTTATTCACTTGGATATAGCGGAAACACGACAACTTTTGAGTATCTCTGGAATATCAAGTCTATATAATTTGAAAGTATTGAACTTATATCGTTCTGGGTTTTCATGGGATCTCAAGACAGTGGAGGAGTTGGAGGCCTTGGAACATTTAGAAGTTCTATCCATATCAGTCAGTGTTCGTCCATGTGTGGAGCAATTTCTGAGCTCTCAAAAATTGACTAGTTGTACAAGATCGCTAGACATCTGGAATAGCAATCAAGAACCATATGAAATAGCACTTCCAGTAACTATGGAGAAGCTTCGGGTTTTCTGCATTGAAAGCTGCACTATATCTGAGATAAATATGGGAAGGATATGCATGAAAAGCAAGACAGTTTCTCCTCTGCACAACCCCAGTACTCCGTGCTTCTCCAGCATGTACAAAGTGTACATACTGGATTGTCATTGCTTGAAGGAGTTGACGTTGCTGATGTTTGCTCCATCTCTTAAATTTCTTGTTGTTAGATATGCAAACCAACTTGAAGATATAATAAACAAAGAGAAGGGTTGTGAAGGTGAAAAATCAGGGATTGTTCCTTTTCCAAACCTGAATCGTCTTGTATTGGATAGTCTACCGAAGGTGAAGAATATCCATTGGAGTCCTCTTCCCTTTTCATGCCTAAAGAGAATCGATGTATTCCGATGTCCAAATCTGAGAAAGCTTCCACTCAATTCAGGAAGTGGATTGCATGGTGAAAAAGCATTCATATTAAGATACACTGAGAAGGAATGGATTGATGGTGTGGAATGGGAGGACGAAGCTACCAAAACCCACTTCTTACTTTCCACCCTACAGGTCTAACATTCCTCCTCTTTTCTTTATTTGATTTTCAAATATATTTTTGCTTTTTTAGCTTTGAATTTTGGACTATTCCCATCCTTAATGCATCTCTTTTTGTGTGTGTATGTTAGATTGATTACAGCCACAAGTTCTCTCGCAGGTATCTAGTTCGAAGTTGAAATGCTATTTGGGTTTCTCCTAAAAAGAAACTCTCTCTCTCTCTCTCTGAAGTTTCTCTCTATGTGTGTTGCTTTCTATGAGTTATTTTTCTGACTTGCATCAACATTTATACTCTGGTTTGTAGTTGATTGGAATGTCTACTCTGTATTTTCTACCTTAAAGAACTCTCTCAAATGTGTTCACCGAAGAGAAGTCTTGATAAGCTTAACATCTCCTTTCATCTGCCTAGTCTGCTATACATATTGGCCCCAGTCCAATGATCCACGATCCCACTAAATACATAAAAATTTGACTGTCGTTTACTTGGCAAGACCATTGTAACAAACCGTATTTGACTTGATAAAGTTGAGTACTATACAAAGAGAAATCTTGATAAGCTTGAGAAACCAAATGATTATCTTCCCATTCATCTCTATACGTCTCCGGATGCTTCATCACCCGCACGAAACTCGTCAATCAACCAAAGTACTCGCCTCTATGCAGATGCCGTAAATCTCTAAGTGGAGGACTTTTGTAAGAGAGACAAATTGTAACTGAGGTTCCTACATAGGTTTTGAACCTTCATTTCTTGACAATGATGAAGCAAATAACTTACACCTCCAAGTTTGCAGACAAAAGCAACATTTAAATAAAGATAAATGCAAAACAAAGAAACACACAAAAGATTTATATACAGAACCCTTCTATCATTGTTGGAGGCACAACCCTCGCAAATTGATGTTTTATACACAGGGAAGAATATTAAAAGAACATCAAAAAATCCCCAAACTAAAAAAAGAGAATCAAAGTGTACCAAAGAGAAAGATAAAGCAACTGGTTCAAGTCAATCTTAGGCTACCTCCCTCATTATAAACATGATGCTATTACTCTGACCGACCGTTCGAGTTCTCCCTTATGTCTCTCAGAAGATCTTGCAGCTCTGGGAATACCGTTCGGAGTAGCAGCTCCAGTATTGCAAATGTTAGTTGCTTTATACATACGTTTGACTGCGGTTAACGATTCATGTGTTATGTATTGGCCAGACCAAAAATGATGGATGAGTCATCCTAATTCAACCCTTTACTCTGAAAAAGAAGACTAACCTGAGTGAAATAGAAGATGTCTCTTGCGCATCTCCTGTACTGATTGTGCCCTACCAAGCTCACTAAGGCTGTTGGCGCCCCATCTGATCATACATCAAATATTGAGGCTACTTCCAATGAGACTAAAGACTAACTAGAGGCGTTAATTTGAGGAGAGCCTAAGAGACTCACCGAAAAGGAATTTCTTGATTTCACTAGCCCTACGTGAAGCTTCGAATTGCTGCTCAAAGGAACTGGGTTTAACCTCCTTCATGCCACCAAGTTGGCCTGCGATTTGGAAAGCATTATCACTAGGGTCGGATGCCTCTTGACCGTCACCCACTCTGGTAAAGAACACGCCATTTGGCCAAAGAAGCTGCAGAGAAAATTAATATACGATTTATAAGCAACACAAATTGGATACTATCCTACTAGAGTTCTAACAGATTTCAACGAATGATCAAACATAATATCGGATCTCATAGAAGACAAAAGAAGGTCAAGATTCAGTTTACTTCTGAAAAAGATCAGGGAAAACTAAAATCTTACATCTTGAGCCCAACGTATTCCATGAGCTACTGTGTCTTCATTCCGCAGCCAACACACTTCCCTCAGGAGCCAGTCATCCACAGCATCTTCCATAACTACCTGCAATATTTGCTTCGATATCCAGAAAACTTGCCTCCTACAGTAATACCATTTTATTACTAAAAAAAGCCATGTGATACAGAGGCCTAGTCAAATAGAATAACATGATCTACAAACAGATAACATCAGAAAGAATAACTACTTCGTCTCACCTTAACCAGCCTCTTCTATTTAACTGAAACACTTTATCGACTAGGTTCAAAATCGGCACACTGACATTGGGCGGATTCCACTGAAAATAAAAAAGCAGAGGATAAATATTCCGAAGATTCAAAATCAGAAGATACCTACAGAACTAGCACTTTAAATCTCTTTGGTAATAGGTTTCACTAAGCATAGTTAAATTCTAGGTGCAGCGATCATATTGGGTCGATGTGTGTCATCAAGAAACATTGTAGAGTGTGCAAGAGAGACACTAAAGGACCATTTGTGATGTTACCTCAGGTACGCCAGTAGGACTATGAGCCACACTTGTGGATGGATCGGCATTCTGCGAATCGCTGAACCCTTTTACTTCAGATTTTGCTTTATAATCATTTACCTTATCCAAGGACATATTCTCAGGCTCTCCAAGACGTCTAACCACTCTTGGTGGGAAATACTTAGAGTCCAATTCATTATCTGAGTGCCACCCATTAGCTTCTGAAACAAGTCTACCTTCCCCTTGGGTGTTCTCTCCAAATTTGTCAACGTCTTCATTATCGGAAATGCTGCTGTGCATCGATTCGGTTGCAGTTTCCTTAGCAAGGTGAGTGCTTATGTCATGTACACTCCAGGAGAGGTGGCGCGCAGGAGCTTCATCATTTTCTTCAAGTGGAGATCCTACAACCTTGCGCATAAGTCCACCCGAGACCCCTTTAAACTGACGTACAATATCGTCCATGGCATCATCAACGTTAACTGCTCAATTTCCAAAAAAGAAGACTTAGTATATTGGAAAAGTAAAGCAAACACATAAACAATAATCACTTCTCTCTTCATTATGATCGTTAAACTGTAACAGAAAGTTACATGTTACCAAAACAGTAGCGACAACAATACCTGCAAGAGTTTTCATCACCGATGAAGACTTTCCAAATGAATAGTTCTACAAATCGAAAACGGTAATCATTAGATCATCTATCCACGTGTAAAGTGAAAGCAATAAAAGGGATAAGCACTTAGTCAAGTCCTCACTTTTGAGGACTCACTTAGAAAATCCAAAACTTCATGCTGTTCAGCAACATTAGCTATAGACAAAAGATCCTGCATTCAAGAGAAAAAGAAAGACCTAATAAGAGAATGTTGGTGGTAATTATGTTTTTCAAATTGCTAAGAGAATGTTGGTTGAAGATAATACTTGTAGGTACTTGTCCAGCTGAATACAGCGGCGATGAACAAAAGCATCTTCGGTGCTTGATGAGAATATACGTTTGGGGGGCAACTGTAAATTGTAATTCGGGATTTCTTTGAGCTGACGATGCAAGCGTTCGAAATTACTGTATCTGAAGGAAGAAAATAAATACTTCATGATCAAGCAATGAGAAAGTCAATATCAAAAGCTAGTAACATGAGTATATAGCCCAATTATGTGCACGAGCAATGAGAAAATAACCTTCTCTTAACAAACCAAGTTTTGTTTTCCGTATCTGTCACCGCAATAGAATATACTGCAAATGATTTTGACGACAGCTTCTCAAAATAAGCTCCAAGAACCTGCAGCAACACAGACAAGATATAATCTTCTGAGAGCTCTTCAAGACAAAAGGAATAGTGATCTCAAGTGAACATCATTATAAATTGCACATACGCCAAAACGGAAAAGGTTGTTCAAGTGCATGTCTGTCGCACACAAACAAAGAAAACAAGAAAGAATACAGAGCCAATAGCATACCCGACATTTCAGCTTTGAGCAGTGCTGACTCTCTTTGTGAAGAACGATGTTTGGAGATTTACTATCATATGTATGATTCTCATTGTGCTTGATGTAACCACTGGTGTAAAAATCTGTGATAAGAGGCCCCTCACCGACTCCTAATAGTGCCAGCCTCGTTTCAGGTTGTAAAAGATCCGACGTACTATTAGATCTCTTAAGTCTACTCTTATTTCCATCAGAAGGAGATTCCTTTCTAACACCAACCTCATACATATGGCGCCCTCCTTCACATGAAGCTGTTCTACTAATGTCCTCTGCGATTTGCGCTAGTGAGTGCTTATCAACGCTAACTCTAGGGGGCAAATGTACCATTGCTTTTTCTTCTGCACCAGTAGTAGTACCCGTTATGGAACTATGGGCTTTCTGTTTGGCTTCTATCGGATTACTAACCGAAGAACCCTTTTTCAGAGATTTTTTGTACTCTTTCTTTTTGTAGTTTCTTCCTTTGGTCCACATGTTTTCGAGGTTCTCAGGAGTAAGAACCTCGGTTCTCCTTTGCGTTGCGACCTCTAGCATCCGAGCCCAATCACCAGATTGCTGTTGAATGCGCAGTTCAGGATGTGTTTCATCATCTATGGATGGTGTTTTCTGCTCATTAACTTTTGTCAAACTCATACTTTTTGCTTGGCTATCGGTGGCTGACAATGAGGCAGAGTAAACACTCTGTTCTTCCCCAGAAAACTGCTCAAAGTTTCCTTCTTTAATAATATTGATAATGATCTCAAGCACTTCGTTGATACGCCTGGGGAAAAATGGAAACTTAGTTAGCATCTCTACTTTAGACAAACTGAAAGCAGCGTCTGAAGTATAGTTTCTATTGGACATATTTATCTGAAACTCTGAAATCATAAGTTGTTCCTTGCTAGTTTGTATTATACCCAACTATAACTTTCTGGAAGACAGATAGGTAGAGAACTCACTCCGGGGCTGCTAAGTTCAAAAGAGGTTGAACTACCAAGCAAGTAACAATCTCCCTAGCTATAGTTCGAACAAGAGGGCACTGAGCTTCTCGAGGTCTGAGAACCACAGATAATATGCCAGCTACTATTTTCTGAAGAACCTGTGAGAAAAACAAAGAGCAAGTTTATGTAAAGGTAACCAGTTTAGGAAAGAAACTGAAAATGCCGCTCTGTTAATTTTCTTCTGAAAGTATCCCTTCATACCTTGTACTCACTCTCAGGTGAAATGAGTGCAGGATAAAGTTCCCCAGAAGCCATAAGATGATATTTCAATCTTTCATCTCTCTCCTCAGATGACAATGTCTTCATAACATCAGTACCTATAGCAGCGTGGTTTCTTCTAAAAATCTCTAAATGATCACCTATCAGATCAACTATATCCCTGCACAATCACGCATTTGACTCCATCATCATCCAAATAAAAAATCGAGAAGTTTGATAACAGAACAGGAGTAAAGAAGGGCACCTAGTAAGCAAGTCGACGATATTGATCTCTTTTACCCTTACTGAAATTTCACCAAGAGCATCCATGATAACTCCACGGATGAGTTCAGGGGCCTCTTTATCAGGAGTGATCAAAGAGTACCACAAATTTATAACGAAATCATTAAGGATCTTGTCGATAAAATCATTGATGGCAGCTTCCACAACAGGAGAGTCGATTTTCTTCTTCCACCTAGGAGGTGGTGGGGTAGTGGAAAGACGAGGATCATTCAAGGACAGCTGCTTCTTTTCAGGATAAGACAACCTGCTCTGTCTTGGATCTGGCGTAACTTTCCATCTGAACTCAATCTGATTAAGAAGAATTCGAAGGCCGCCAAGAATGAGGATTGCCATTGGTAAATTCATCCACATAGACTTACTTGTATCTGCACGAGAGCACCAAAAAAATAAAAGAAAAGAGAGAATTGTAATGAGCAAAAGCAACTATAATGATCAAAACTTGACTCAAAAAAAGGAAAACAAGAACATAGTAAACACCAATTCATCTAGCAGACCAGGTTTCTTCCAAGTAAAGTGGTTCTGTGTTCCAAACTGATCTTAAATCATGCTAATCACCACAGAACAAGACAGATACATAATCTCTTGCCTACAACTAGAAACTATGAGAACGAAGAGGAAATGTCCGAAATTGAGTAAACAATACTTCATCTATCAGACCAGGTTTCTCCCAAGTCAAGTGATTATTTTTATTTATTTTTCTGTTTTGTATTCCAAATTGACCTAAAAGTCATCCAAATCCAAGAGGGTAAACGCAAATTTTGCAGCTTCAGGACATATCAAACTGATTGTGGAAAGAGGAAAGGTAGGAAATTGACATACGGGTCAAGAAGTATGTGACGGAGAAGATGCACAAGGCCCACCATACGGTCCGTATTTTGGCTTCCTCGATCAGATCTTGTATCGTCTCCATCGCCTTCATCGCCGCACAACAAAACAATCTCCAGGGAATTCGATCCAACTTTAGCTTTTTTACGAAAAGAGAAACCCTAGCTGCTTACTGTAACCCTCCGAAAAGGGAGAAGGTCGTCGAGATTTGAATCACAATTAGTGATGATCGAACATGCTTGATTCTTCGTTCTTGCCTTTCTTTTATTTTTGCTCGATTTTTCTTTTCTTTTTTTTTTTGTTCGTCGTTTTTATTAGACTGCGGAGACGAGACAATTTCTCCGGACACATCATCTAAGGGTAATGCGGTGTCGTTTGCTCGCTGATGCAAGTGCTATAGTTTACACATATTTTAAACCATGTTCGAAACTACGCTAGACGTGAGTCGGACGGTCAGTCCGGACCTAGCAAATCAACATAAAATCGGAGATTACTCAGAAATTAATCAGGGATTAGTTTTAAGTGGATTTTTAAATTTTGCGGATATATATTTATATATTTATTTACTTTCGTAAGCTTTACAATATATCACATTAGTCTGGTGATTAAAGACAGTTTTTCCCACGCAAATTTCCCACGTTCGAGCTAGAAAGAATGTATTTTGTTTTTTTTATCGTACTTTTTTGATGAGAGATATTTTTGTAAATTTAACTTCTGCTTCTTAAAATCATTTAGGTTTTCTGCAATTCTTCTCTACTTTCTATGGCTGTTATCCACTGTTTTCACCTTATTCATTTTTTTTTTGTTTTCTTGATTTTTTTTCTTGATTGCTATACCTTAAAAATGGTAGAAATGTCATTTAAATCTCGATTTCAAGCTTTTAAATACCAAAACGAGAATTGTTTCAATTTTTACGATTTAATGGCCGAGTTGGACCAAATCGCCTCGGTTCATAGCCGCCAAGCGTGTCCCCGCCGTTTAATCGGCCGCCTAACCCGCGTTTTAGAACATGGTTTTAAACCCTTTGCAAATTGTTCTTTTTTCTCTTCCAGAGATTTGACTCCAGTATGAAAAAATGAAATCTTTTATTTAAATTTTTATAAAATTATACATATCAATTATTAATTTATAATTTAATGAGATTATACATCTACATTATTATTTTTTTTAAATTATCATTTTATTATTTATTAAAATTGACTCCAGTATGAAAAAAATGAAATCTTTTATTTAAATTTTTATAAAATTTATACATATTGATTATTAATTTATAATTTAATGAGACTATATATTTACATTATTATTTTATAATATTATCATTTTATTATTTATTAAAATTGAAACCGATCAAACTTAAACTCGATGGAATTTATAATTTATAATTTAATAATTTAAATTTAATGAGACTATACATTTACATTATTATTTTATAAAAGTATCATTTTATTATTTATTAAAATTGAAACCGATCAAACTCAAACTCGATGGAATTTTAATTTATCAAGTATCAATTTATAAATTTCTACTGTATATCATCACCAAACCCCAATCATCACCAAATCCTAGAATATATATAGTAATGATATTAAAGTGATGATGAAAAAAATACTCATCATGTTTATGTCTGGTGGGCTATGAGATTCATGAAGCTTGAAATAACCACAATTTTTTAATATCAAACAGATATTCTATTATTTAAACTTGAGGTGGTTTAGATAACTGAACAACCAATATGGATAACTGAACAACCAATAAAACAAAGCTCTCTTTGAAATATGTAGTCATTTCTTCTAAAGATATACTGCTAAATTACTCGTCCCAGGAATGTATATGATAGAGAAATTCTGGAAACATCCTCTTAATCTCGATATTATCTTTAGTTCTGTTGATAAGTTTTACCATTCACATGAATCCTGAATAATTGATATCAACTCCTTGAAATATGTTCTAAAGATATGTAAAATGTTGTAGCATAATCTGCATCACCCATATCAGTGCTTCAACTTCTACATGTAGAGCCAAAAATCGCCTACAGTAATAGTTTTTAGTTAATAGAAGTTATGTGAACCAGTGTAATCTTTCCATATCCATCCACATCCACTTAAGATGTATCATGATGCCCAACCATACCTTACAAATATTTCGAGAACTTATAATTTGGAAATGATGTGTTTTCTGCTGTGCATCAGATACCACAGATGGTTTGTTAGCCTCATACCAAGAACGACATTCTCCTTCAGCATAACAAACAAGTTCATGCGGATTTCTATCAATTCCGCTTAAAAACCTATCTGCGCCTTCCAGAAACACCATATTAACCAAGGATGTGGGTCTTGGTCATCTTCAAAGTTTTCTACATCATTTTTCCTCCAAAACAAATAGTCCATATTTACATAACACCTGCTGAAATGTCGTCTCTTTCCTGAGGTCGGTCTTTTTTTTTACGCCAAGCCTACACTCATATATCATTTAGGGCACGTATATTATCGTTTACCTCGTGCCAAATAAGTTACTTTTCTGAAATATGCTCAGAAAAATCTTTTAAATCAAATTTGTTATTTTTCATGCTACAATATAAGTTTATGAATTGATATTAACAAACAACATAAACTAATAAATTTAACTAATTTTGAGTTAGACCAGTATAAGATAAGATAAAATATGATAAAATAATAAGATAATAAAATTTGAAAAACAATATGTATATATTGTCATAGTATAAACTCTAATTAATAATTAATGTATATAAAATTTATATAAAATTTATTTTGAGTTGTTTTTTTTTTAATTCACAGTGAAGTCTATTTTAAACTTTTATAAAGACCTCAAAACATTTTGATGCTATTTTATTGTTTTACAACTAAAAATGCTTCTACATTTACAATACATATTTTCTATACACCAAATAATTGAATAAAACAACATAAAATTTGTAACTATAAAATTTAGATGATATATATACCATAAAAACAATCATTTTAACATCAAAATATATAAATTTATAAAATAATTTTTAAAAAGATTAATAATTCTATAAATTAATAAAATATTATAGTCTAATATTATTAGTTAATAGTGTTCTTACATGCATTTGTGGATTGAACTAGGCCATGTCGTCGAAACCCGGATTTCACTATTATATTTTAGTTTATGCTCGATTATAAGAAATTTAGTTAGATTAATTGTTTTTAATCAAAGTTATATTAAAATATTTAAAATACAACCAGTAGTCTAATTTTTCTAGATTCTCTCTCAAAACAGCTCAAACTTTTTCTAAAGCTTGTCCGACTAAAGTTCACATTTCGGAGACTTGCAGGCTCTCTCTGCCATTGGTTGCCACCCTTTTTTGTCTTCAATAGAGTTTGGTTTTAGTAAGCAGTTTTGGTCCCAATCATATTCAGATTTCATCTCCCTATTTTGGTTGTTTAACTGACTGTTTGTAATCTTGGAGTTTGTTTTGATCCCTTTCTTCAGTTATGTTTGTCTTTTTTCTCTAGAGATTTTTAATCCTTACTCTTCACTAATGGATTGTTCTGAGTATAAGCTCCCGGCTTAAAGATTAAAGGTTTTTCAGATTGACTAAAGAAGAGTTTGCAGATTTGAGGCTCTGATAGTGTTTTGACGGTGTTTAAAAGAGTACTTCAGCTTTAATCATCTAAGTTCTAATGAATCCGAAGAATAAGAAAAAATCTCTGATCAGTTTTCACGGGATTTGAGCAGTAGAGAAATAGAGAAATGAGTCTTTGGGAAATCAGTATGGGTAAGGCCAGTTGTTTTTGATGATAGATGTTATCGAAAGTTGTAATTCTTCTATTACTATCATCGATATTAGTAGTAGTCAGTAAGTTGAGATAGAATTTTTTAGACTATACGAGATAAGATCAGCAAAGTTTTTCAAATTCATATCTCGTCGTGGAGTTTTTGGAGTTATAACTCAAATGAAGCCTAAAATACTCTTCTGAACCATAAGGTAGTGGCTGAGTGATAGACGAACTTTGGGAAGCTAAGCAACTCGGGTTCAAAGGTACTCCACTATGCTTCACCTTGTAACCAGATGGATATGAGGCCATGATTTAGGCCTCATATCAGTATCTATAGAGAGGGTCCAACATGGACGCACATCCATTTGTCGATTAGTATGGTCTATTCCATAAGTCTAGGATACCCCCGCCCCCAATTAATCAAACAAAAAAAACTCTTATAGCCTATTCATTTATTTTCACACAGAAACAACAACAAACAATCAGAAACAAGAATCAGAGGCAGATACATGAAAAGAACACACTTAGAAGCAACATAGAGAAAAGGTAAATAGGACTGTTTTAAGAAAAGGCAAAGGCAGGGGTGGTCTTGACGTCGAGTTCCCAGAGTTCAAATGTTCCATTCACGAAATCATAGTGAGCTCCTCTTAAGGCAAGCGTACCCTTCTCCACTCTTTCTCTCAAGAATGGGTAAGACAACAGATTCCCCAATGTAATGTTCACCGCCTCCTGGAAACCCAAGTCAATCTCAGTTACAGACCCAGCCCAAGACAGAAAACAGAGCAACATATTTTGTATTCTGCGTACCTTCTCACAATGGGTGCACTGTTCTTCAAAGCTCAGTTCTCCAAACTTCTGATTGATCCTGTTCTTGGCCGGGGTACCGATCTTGACCCAGTTTTCAATGAAGACGCTGCCATTTCAAAAAATGAGTGAAGTTACTGAACCAGTCGCCAAGAAATTGTATCATTCTTAATAATGTACTTAAAAGATATTTGATTAAATTAGTGTTTTGAGATTGATTACCTCTTATTGGGAGCTGCATCATCTTCAGTTGACATTAGTGCCTCTATTCCACCACAACGGCTGTGATCAATCACCAGAATGTTCTCGACCTGATAATGACAGAACATTGCATTATATCTTAGGGCTAAAACTAGGTCACATCAGGTTTTCACTAAGTATTTTATGACCGGCCATGTAATCAAAAAGAGCAAGACAAGAGAATTATCTTTAAGAAGCAATTCTATGGAACAGGACAATTATTTAATTATTACGTACGTTGAGTTTTGTAATTGGATATTCCATAGCCGCACCAGTACCAGAGTGTTGTGTTTGCAAGTTTCCAAAGATCATAGCTTATTGTTATTCAACCACTAAAAACAACTTGTGATGCTGGTGTGAAGATAAATAGAAATAAATGAAATATTGGACGAACCTTATCAAAAACTGGAACCATGTTTCTTATTTCAAAGTCTTCCCCAGGTTGGAAGTTCAAGATGTGAGAAGGGCTAACTCGAGAATCAGAACAAGCAAACACCAGAAACTGCAAAACAGTCTTACTCTTGAAAAAGAATATATATCAAGCAGTCTTAACCCTCCTTTCTATTTTTTTTAATAAAAACTCTAGTGTTAGGATTTCTATTTTTTGTTGGCGTTAGTAACTTACTCATGAAGTTATCATTATATTCACCGGACTAATCTTTTTCTTCTATTTTATCTTCTTTTTTTGGGGTAAATGTTAAGCGTTTTCTTCTAATTCAAAAAATTTTGACATAACCAAGACTTTGCCATAGTTAAATCGTGGTTAAAATAAAAAACCACGGCTTAGCTACAACTTAATCATAATTTCGAATTAGCCACAAAAACAAAAAAAAATCATGGCTATTTAGCAATAAAATATACAGTGGCTAAAAACTTAGCCGCAAATTTTCCACAATAAATAAGTGGTTTGCATTGTAGCAACTATTTTGCCTCAGTTCTTTTGTGGCTAAGGTGTTGCAATTTTTTGCCAAAATAAGAGTGGCAGTGCTGTGCCTTATCGAGTCACCAAAAGTAAGTTAGCCATGGTAAATACATGGCTATTTCGTGACTATACCAAAAACATGACTAGATTGAATGTGTTTTTACATGCTAAAGCATTGAATATATTGGTTTTGGTAGAGATATTTAAACATAGCCACAATTTTGACGTGGCTAGTTCGTGACTATGCTCAACTATATAATCCCACTCAGCTGAATGAATTATTTGAAGAGACTCATCTACAAAATGAGAACAGTGGGGTGTGTACCCGGAATTTTTGCGACAAATTATGTCTTTCTATTTTCAGTCAAGAGAGTGGATGGATTAAATGATTAATTTAGAAAGTACAATTGTGTTTCAAATGTTTTTATAGAAGGCTTAAACGTGTTTATTCAATTTGCTTGTGATCAAGCATCTTATCAAGATTGTCAAATGTTATTGTGCCCGTGTGCGCGATGCAAAAATGAAGCAATGAGATGTGAAAGTTGTGTCAAGTAATATTTTCCTCGTATGACTTTAATGGGAGTTAATATGTTTGGACTAGTCACAGAGAAATTTTATTATGATATCAGTGAAAGTTCGGAGGTGAATCATGTGACGGCTGAAGAGGGAATGTGAAAGAATCATACTTGGAATGCTCCGGATGATCGTTACCATGATATTCCAAAAGCACAAGCGTACATGGGAGAAGACATAGCGCCACCATACCTGCCGGAACCTATATCAGAGACGAACCTTGATTTCATGCACATATAAAAAACTTATTTGATAGCTTGACGAAAACGGTGCTAAACACTCCTGGAAAGACTAAAGATAATATCCAAAGCAGATTGGATCATCTTGGAAGATGCAGAAGGGTTGATTTAGATATAAGCAGAGATGGAACGATGCGCGTGCTAATATTCAGGCTATCAAACGAAAGAAAGGGACGATTCGTTTTGGGCTGAAAAAGGATATAAATTTCTTAACAGATAACCTTCCAAATTTAGTCGATATATTGATGAAGGGAGTTTAAAGCTACATGGACTGAAAGTCATGATGATCATGTCATAATGCAACAACTTTTTCCATTTTCATTCGCTGAACTCCTTCCAAAAATGTTCACATGGAAATTAGAGGTATTTATTTAATTTGCATTTTCATATTATATTTACTATAATTGTTGTTATAATTTTAACTTTTTTGTTTACAAATATTACCCTTTTTATGAGATATTTCATCAAAAGATTTTACAAGAAGCAGATGTTGTTGGCCTTTTAACGGAAAATATAGGTGTGAAGCTTTGTAAATTGGAAAAAATATTCCTGTATCGTTCGTCGATGTCATGAAACATCTTCATGTGCACTTTCCAGATGAAGCAGCCTTGCGTGATCCCGTTCAATATTGATGGATGTATCCATGCGAGAGATACATGTACCACTTGAAGAAGAATGTCAAAAACAAAGCACGCATTTGAGGTTTGATAGTTGCACAATGAATAAAGGGGGAGATTTCAAATGAATCCTCGATTTAGTTTGGACATCCTGAAATCCAAGACATCCCAGAAGGCCCGGGCAAAATTCGTATTACATACAACTATTTAGGTGTACCAAGTCTGTTCTACCATGAAGGGAAAGTCAGTGGACAATGCTCAAATGGTTGGTTAAATGATCAAGATTACACCGTCCTTCAGACATTTATGATTCTCAACTATGAAGACTTTACTCCATATGATATGTTATTTTATATTACATAAAATACAATATATATATATATATATATATATATATTCTAACATAATTAAAATTGTACGTCTACAGGATGTTTGAAGAATGTATGACCTGAAATATTCCTAATATTTCTCCTGCTGCAATGAAAAAAGTGAAAGACAACAAGTTTGTGGATTAGTGCAAAGACTATGTGAGGTATAGTGTATTTATATTAGAAAGATCCACAATTTATACACTAAACTTGTAATTTATAACAATATTATTGTATTGCAGATTAGTGATGCCAATGAATTTTACATATTTTATTTGTGGATGTTTTGTTTGTACATGGTCCGAGGTGTAGTTTTCTTGACCAATAATTCACTCACGAAGATACACTTTTTACACTCACAACCACGATCAAAATAGGAAAATTAAAATTGCGGTGTGTGTGTGCCCGAAACCACAAATACAACTACTACGACCTCATACAAGAGATAATGATGGTGGAGTGTCCTGGTATGGTGGCTTGAAAGCCATGTTTTAAAATGCAGGTGGTTTGACACAATGGAAAATCGCGATATGAGATGACATCCATCTGGTCTTGTTGATGTCTCTCCATGCAGACAATACGAAAGTTATAATTTTTAAATATGACTCTTTTGTATGAGTAGGTAATTGTGATCAAGCATGTTTTATTCCTTATCTGCGGGTACGTCGGCTTACAAGAGATGAATAGTGGGCATACACAAACGTTATCCCACAAGGAATCTGAGAAACATCAAATCTTGTTTTAACCTCGTGGCAAGATGATAGACATGACCATGTTACAAAAAGTTCATTGCTACTAACTAAAATACTTCTTGCTAATGATGTCTCAGATTATGATATAACCCTGGTGAATCCTCCGAGTGGTGAATATATATCAGATTCTGAGTAGGAAGGATTGGGTGGTAATTCAAATTGGGATGGTTATTCGGGTTAGTAAAGGTTGTAGAATCTGTGAGTTGTGAAAATATGTGTGAAAAAATAAAAATGTTGTAATATATGTAGTGAAGTCGTAAAGTATGTTAAATCATTTTGTAAAATATGTAGAAGAATGTTTAAGTATAATAGTTGTAATATATACTGTAGGGTTAAAAAGTTTAGGAATTCATGAGAAGTCAATGTAAGCTGGTATAGCAACTCTTTTGTGACTATACTGGAAATTTTAAGTTTTGGCTCGATAAAAATTTGGTTTCTAGGTTTATCAAAAATTAACCATGAAATATCCATGGTAATATTGTGGTTATAACAAAATTAACTAAAAAAAATTTGGTTGGACTTCAATTTATTCAGTTTTGGCTCCAACTGTTCTTAGTTTCACGCTTAATGTGATATAGTCAATACTTAGCTACGACAAAAACCATAGCTTTGTTTTAAGGGTCATCTTCCGATCTTCACATTATTTTAATTTAAACACAGAAAAACATAAATTTTCATTCTCTCTATTGGCTGACTATCACCGTTTCTTGCAGTCGTCTCACCGTCTCTCCGCCTCGGATTCTGAACCTCGCCATATCCGATCTCCCACTTACTTCTCGGTAACCCTGCGATTCTCTGACCCTAAATTGAAGATAAAACCCTCTGATTATCTGTTGCCCCTGCATGTTTAGCATTTCTTTTTTCGAGTTACAATCTTTCTTTACCGATTAGTTTTTACTGTTTTAATATAGGGATTCAGTTTCTCTTCCTTCTTTATGTTGTTTAGGGTTGTGATTTAGTTAGATTTATTATTGCATGTTTAGTTTACAGCTTTGATTTGTTTATTTTCTTTACAGTTTTGATTTAGGGTTTCACTTTATGACTCCTAGTTCTATGATATGTCTATGTCTCTCTGTTATTTACAATTTGATTTAGGGTTTTGGTTTCTGTCTCCTAGTTCCTTGATTTGTCTCTGTCTCTCTGTTGTTACAGCTTTGATTATGTCTCTGCTGTGCTTCAAACTCCTCTTTTGGTTGTCCCTTCCATCTCTTTATTTTGTCTATGTCTTGCATGTTTTTCTGTTGTCTACAGCTTCAGTTTCAATTCAGGTTTTGAGAAAGAAAAAAAAAATAATATATATATATATATATATATATATATATATTACATTATGCACTATTGAAATTGTTTAGGTATTATTTTAGATTAAAATGCATGTTCTAATTTACTGAATTTGTATAGAGATGAGACAAATGCCATGAATACAAAGGTTTCTCATGAAAGTAATTTTTGATAAAGTTATGTGGCAAGTGCTTATTGAGCATGGTAACCATGGCCGATTTAATGTTTTACGGTTTATGTCTATTGTTATGAAACCTATAAAACTAGATTTTTTTTTGGTAATACTGGTCATTTGTGTTCTTTATGGAGACTACATCTATTTTTAGTGTTCATTTCAATCACTTGAAAAGTTGCATATTTCAAAGGTTAAGAATCTAGGTTCCGGATCTCAAGTCTGACAATTGTTTGTTCTTAAATAGTGTTGAAATTCTCCTGATTTGATCATTATAAGGATTCATATTGATATTTTCCAAGTGTGTGAAGTTTTGTTATTGTTTCGAAAGGAGCACTTGAGGGAACAAACATTTGGCTAAATCTGATAATTAAAAATGGGTCTCTCAAAAACATCCATTGCTAAAGAAGTAGAAGAAGAAAGGGTCTGAAACGACCGTCCATGAGTCAACTGTTTTAGTATCTAA
Source organism: Brassica juncea (assembly GCA_018703725.1). NCBI lineage: Eukaryota > Viridiplantae > Streptophyta > Magnoliopsida > Brassicales > Brassicaceae > Brassica > Brassica juncea. The sequence continues at coordinate 11,092,081 of CM031937.1, forward strand.
AATTGACAAAAAAATGCGTTCTACTTGAACTAAATTATTGAATTGGAAGATGATTTCATAAATTGTAAGTTCTCAGCAAAACTCTTTGTTTGGTTATTCTCAAGATAGGATCAAAATTTGTCGCATGAGTTTTATAGTTTTCAGAACAAAGTTAGTTAATTAATAACTGAGGACCTTATCTTTTAAGAATGATGCGATGATTTCTTCTTAATTTTTGGAGGAGATAATTCAATTTATCTCTTGGCTGACCTTCTCAAACTAAGATATCTGACACTTTTAGTTGCTATGGACATCTAAACTATTAAAATTGAAGTACAAAAAAGAAATAACCCTGAGTTTTCCTCAATAATTACCATTGCTTGCCACTGAGCTTATACACTGTCGTTTAATAACATTGATAAACCATTTAAAATTTGACCCGCCTTAACCTGAATCTTGCGTGTTTAAAACATTAATAAACCATACCAAAATAATCCTTGAATCTTGCGTGTTTCCATACCAAATAATCTCTGGTTAATCGTGGTCTGAAGAATCAAACCAAAAGATTAGACAGATACAAAATTCAGTTGACTACATTAAAATACCAATTGTATTAAAAAACTCAACCACATAATTCCGATCTATTATATGTCATGATCAAGAAAGCCTATAATTATCAAAAAGTGTTTCTCATCTTAGTATTGTTTTATGAATCTATTGGTTTCTCGGTTTTGTATCATGGTTACTATCATGATATATATATTAAAATGTATCGATTAAGCCAGTATCCTAAATATTAGTATCATGATAAATAACCGTAAAGATATATATTACTTCTGTTTGTATCCTAAGATATTATCGGATACTAATAAATTTTAATTTTCCTAATCAATAACATTCCATAAATTTCGTAGCCCCCGTAATCATAACTAAAGAATAATTAACTGCACAAAATCAAAACTAATAAATTCATATTTTCCTAAACTCAATAATCAAACAAAACTCTTTCCTATTTCAATGCAGTTATCATCTTCAAAATCTGAATATTCTGTTATCTAAACTTGCAAATTACGTTTTGCTAATCTTTAAAAAAGAATATTCTGGTTATTAAGATGATTTAATATATATACTAAAAAGAATGTTTAGTAAATAATTCAAAACCGTATATTCTCTTTTCAATTCCTTCCAATCACAACTAACAAAATATTTTCTATAATTCTCCTATTTTACCTAATATTAGTACGGAAGCCACTATATATACCTCATCTCTATTGCGTCAAAAGAAAAGTTTTGACCGATCCTCAACCTACTTTAACTTCAAGTTAAATGCTTACATTGATGGAAGCAAAACACATCTTTAAGTGCAGATACCTTCGAGATGGTTTTAGCCGACCAAATGGTAACTTATTTCTAAACGTTTATTAACTTCTATTGCTTAGTCTCTTATACTATTAGGGTAACATGATCCAAGATAAATAAGCGTATAATAAGATTCTTTTTCTTTTGTTTTGGACAAACATCTTGATTCTCAGAAGGCCATTTGAATCTATTTATTTGGTCCTATATAAGACTATCATTAACATGTACCTAGAAATGCATCTCTTAGTCAAGATGAAACCAAACATATATAGTTAAGGAAAGGTTCTTTCAGTCTTCTGAATTATTCTAAATCGTTAACTTTGTATCATCTTATGTATTAGGTAAGATAAATAGGTAATTACTAACCGTGTTCTGATTCTACTGTTCGGCAAGGTTGTTGTCTTCATTTGCAGCTGGTATGCTGAAACTTGGTTCTGTCCAATATCATTTGCCGACGCTTCTTTACAGCGAGTTTCTATCTTAACAATCACCGATTATCCTTGACGATGTGAATTAACTAATCAATATGTATGAAACAATTCTTACAAGGCTCTGGAAAAAAAATCACATGCGCTTCAGAACAAAAATAAGACTATAACCTTGAGAAATCAAGCGGATCCACTTACGCCTTTCGATACGAAGATGGAAATCATGTAGATATATCTGAAAATATTTTTGGTTTCTGGAGGTGAGTCTTCGATTGAGATTACGAATAGGGTTCATGAATTGAGAGGAGGACATAGATATTTCTTCCTCGCCGACAAAAAAAAACGAAATACAAAGTCGAGGGGAAGATGAATGGTCCGGAAAAAAATTAGTTAGATTTGCAGATGGGTTTAGTTAAAGAAATACAAAGTCGTGGCCCATTTATTTACTTTGTATATTATCTTAGCCATTTAATCTGGAAGCTTATGTTAATAGGTTATTCTAATGTATTGACCATTTATTTACTTTTATAAATTAATTTACTAATATGATTTTTTTAGCAACTACTAATATGATCTATTAATGTGTTAATTGAATCTCTGTGCATTAGACTAATATATATACCAAAATGGATTTACAATGTGAAATTATATGAAAAATAAAATAAGTTTCAACATTAAAACATATTCCATCCGTTTCAAAAAAAGATGTGTGTTCTGGAAAACATTTTGTCTCAAAAAGATATATTTTTATATTTTCAATGACTTTTTGTCAACTTATATAGAAAAATTGTGAACTTCAAAAACACTAATTGCATTTTTTGAAATCTTATTTATTTAGAAATATAGGAAATATAAAATTACCAAAAAACTATGCATTAAAACTAAGTTTTAATATGTTTTATTAATAAGTGAAAATACTATAACATGTATTATTTTGAAACTAAGTTTTAATATGTTTAATTAATAAGTGAAAAATACTATAACATGTATTATTTTGAAACAGAGGGAGTATAATATTATATATATATATGTTCTTATACATTTTTAATTTATATTCAATAATTAAAACAATGTATAAATACATTCATATAAACAAACAACTAAAAAAATTATACACGAACACTTAAAATTACAAATAAACAATAGTAATGTTATGTGTAGATTGTCGTATAAAACTATAAAACAGATATGTAAATATTAAATGTTATAAATTTATAGTATTAATATATAATATATAAATTTTATTTATTTTTTATAAGAAAATGACACCCGCGCGGGCGCGCGGATCAAAGGCTAGTTATTACTTGTTTAGCTTAGCTTTTTTTAAAAAAAGCTTAGCTTAGCTTTGATAGATTTCCCCAATAATTTGTAAAGCAATAGAGGGGAAGGGGTTAGTTAGTTATTCATAAACTCATGTTCTTAATCCATATGCTAATGTCATGAAAGAGTATGGAGGTCAAATTTTTTTTTAAAAAAAAAAAAATATATACAAACATACAAATAGATAGATTTAGAAATTATCTTTTTGATGTTATACATTTAATTATGTCAAATTTAAAGTTTATATACCAAATGTTGCAAAAATAGATGATATTCATTAATAACTAATAATAAAATAATTGTATAAAATGACATCACAAAACACATGAATTACAATGTTATACATGTGACAATCCATTCCGTATATCCAGTTTGGTCTTGCAGAGCACCGACTCTAACCCCTCACCTGTGAGCCCTAACTGTCTCTTTAGGTTGAATATTAATGCGCTTCCGTTCCTCGAACCCAAGACCTCACCTTTTAACAATCTTCCCACAAGACAAGTTAAAATGTGAGGTCCGTGGATCTACGATCTAGGCTGGCTCTACAGAGTACCGATCCTAACCCCTCATATGTGAGCTCTCACTGTCTTTCCAGGTAGGTTATTGATGCGCTTGACGTTCCTCGAACACAAGACCTCACCTTTTTCATGTACTAAGGACCCAGAACAAGACGGTGGATGCTCTAGCCAGGACTGCTAGAACTTTTTATAGAGATTTATTGTTTATTGGTTGTTCAATCCCAGTCTTGATCCCAATCTAATATACTTTATAAAAGCTACTGTGTAAAATAGATACCTATGTAGTATATATGTACGTACATATACATACAGGTTAGAAAGTAAGGCAAAAAATTTGTCAAACGATGATAAATGGAGTACATATAGTTAGTATATACGTCATAAAGAGTTTTTGTAAAATAATGATAGGTAAATATGATGTGTGAAATAAGTGCTATATAGCCAAATTCCCTTACTACTTTATGTGAAATAAGTGATAACTAGATATTGACCCGCACGCCCGTGCGGGTATTTTCTTTCACTATAAATTATTTTAAATTTGTTCTATATTATTGAATGTATATACATTAAACACTTACCGATCTTGTAATTTGTTTAATATGTATTGTTTAAACAACTCGATTTTATAAGAGAAATATATTGTAATTTTTATATATTTTCTACTATAATTTATGGTTCAAGTCAATTAAAAGAAATATCTGAATTGATAGATTTTTTACCTAAAAAGTTAGATAAAAACTTGATTTTGACCGGCTTGCCAATTAGATAAAAAATTTAGATAAAATATTTGTTAAATAAAATATTTGTAAACATTTTTCTTTTCATAACAATGTGACATAGTAAAATAAATTTAATATTTACAGCATTAGATTTTAGTTCTAACTAATTCATGATTAGTTATTAGCCTATTTGTAAAAATTTGATAAAACTATGATTATGAAATCAAAATAAAAAACCATTGGAACTTATTTATAAAATATATTATGTTTATTATTGTACCAAATCAAATCGGTAAATATAATTCAGAAATCAAACTAATGGGCCACATCTGAAGATAATATAAAAAGTAAGTCCACATTTGTTAAATAGATTATACCAACAACAAAAATTAAAGTAAACAAACATACCAAATTGTTAAAAGAAGAAGTAAACAAACATACATAACCTTTTGTCATTTTGAGTTTGATGTTTGTCGGTCGGTGAGTCAAAGTTAAGTTTTTCATCTTCTCCCTTCATCTCCACCGACATAGCAAATCAAACTCATTTGATTCACGGTCCACGGACATGAAGATTTCTGATCAAATTAAACCTAATCTTCATCTGCAAAGAAATAAGGTTAGAATCTTCATACTTTTTCCTTTAGATTTTGAGTTTTAGTTGCTAAGATATATTAATTTAGTGTTCGTTTCATATATATAGATCAACATGCTAATCGTTGTAGATCGGCGACTAATAGGTAGATCGAAACATGCAATCTAAGAAAAAAGCAGAGGATGGTGAATTTGAGAGGATGAATAGAATAGAATGTAAGATCGGTGAATTTGAGAGGATGAATTGAATAGAATGTTGAAGATCGGATCGAAACAAACATCATAAGTATCTTAGATGGGTACGAATCAGTAAAAACTCCCCTTTTGGTTCCTTATGCTGACTGATTTTAACTCTGTTTAGTTTAATTGAAAATATTTCCCGGAAAGGGTTTGAATTTCAAAACACTATGCGCATGTCGCTAATGGTTTGTATATTTGCGTTTCAGAAATTGATTTAACACAAAGAAGAATGTAAGAAGAAACATATAGCAAAAGAAAACCTCAAGAGTAGGGAAGGATTGGATTTGTTGCTCTCGCATCTATTGATGTCTGAACTTGATCGGATCTGAAACATAGAGAGGTTAGTATACAATTCTAAACTGTTAGATAATAAGCAAAAGATGTGTATTTGAATGTAACAAACGTTTGAAGATCAAAGTTACAAATTGGTCGGCTAAAACCATCTCAAATGTATCTCCTCCAGAGGGGAACTTGAACTCTCCATGAGGTTTTAAAAGGTCTGACTTTTGTGAGAGGCACAGAATTTGTATTCTTAGACAGGTTTTAAAAGGTCTAAATAGAAATAGGATCGAGTTTTTTTGCTAGTTGGGATTTGTATGTATTGAAAAGAGAAAATCATCAAAATAACCAGAATATTCGTTTTTAAAGATAAGCTATACGTAATCTTCTTTTGCGTTGAATGATATTGCTTTGAAGTTATTGGGGGTAGAGGTATATATAGCTATTTAGGAGAAGATAGGGAAAATGGCATATAATTATTTACGATTTTGTTAGTTTCGATTTTATTTCGATTTTGATTAGTTTGTTTGAAATTTAAGGTAATCACCCGAATGTAGGCTTTAAATGAGTTGATATTTAACGTGATTATCAAGATCAAAAGAAAAATAAAAAATATTTTATTTGTTGATTGATATTGTAGTTGGTATGAAGATTTGCTAAAATATAGAAATAGATTTGTGAAGGTAATTTACAATTCGATTTTATTCCTTAGTTTGTTTGAAAGTTAGGTAATCACCAGAATGTAGGCATAAAATGAGTTGATTTTAAACATGGTTAGGAAGATTATAAAGCAAAAAAGAATATTCTTGTAGTTGATTTTAAATGTGATTAGGAAGATTAGAAAGCCCAAAAAAATATTCTTGTAGTTGATTGATATATTTTGTTACTAAGGAAAATGAAATCTCGACTTCATAATCATTTTGATATAATTGTTATGAAGATTTGCTAAAAAATAGGAATAAATTTTGTAAGTTAATTTCTTTTCGGAAATTAATAAATGGAAGGATCAAGTCTCGGTTTTGTAATGATTTGGTTTAGCAATGGTTTGTGGTTGTATGGTTTAGTAATAAGACTAAACGCTGTGTTTTAGTAATTGTCAATCTTATTGTTTTGATGTTTAATTTTTTGATTTATAGTAATCATGATGTATATTATGATCGAAAGTAAAATGAACTTCTAAATATACTATCATTTGTATCTAACTTATATTCTGGTTTTGATTATACAGACCAAGCAAAACCGGAGGTATCAACTCAACGGAATGCGATGTCGATGAAGAGGATGAAAGGTACTATGACGTTTTAATACTGTGTTCTAGCAAAACCAGCTATTTTATTTTAATGGTTTTGTAATGATTTGGTTTAGCAATGGTTTGTGATTGTATGGTTTAGTAGAAAAACTAAACGTTGTGTTTTATTAATTGTCAAACACGTATGAAACAAAGGATCAAGTGGTTTAGTATTGGTTTTGTGTCAGATGAATTTAAGCCAGAACCAGACGCGTCGGTTTAATTTAAAGTCAAAACTTTGTGTTTAATATCAATGGCATGAGATTGTAATTTTTGTGCAGCTCTAAGGGGTAAGTACTATTTGTACTTCAGTCTTAATAGTTTAGATAACAGATCGATCGAGTATTAGGAATAGAATTTTAAAAGAGATTTACTATTACCAAAAATATAGTTTATTACATAGCGTGTTAGTTGACTCATCCAATCATCTCCATCGTGAAGATGCAGTTTGCAGAGGTGTCTCTGTATCAGTTCGTGAAGTACTACAGGAGGTACTACATCGATGTGTCATGAAGATGGGCTTTGGTTGAGTTCAAGTTTTGTGATATGCGTGGGCTTGCTGAGCTTGGAAAAGGAAAGGGAATATGTGCTTGAAGACAAATGGACGTTTTCCATAAAGCAAAAGGAGTTTGCTTGAAGATGAAGTTTTCCATAAAGGAAAATGGAAAGTTACCTTAAGTGTATTGGAAAGACTTGAAGAGCAAGTGGAAGACTTGGAAAGCGAGTTAAAGACGTGGAGATCAAGTTCTGGACTGCTATATAAGGAGGGACGTGCCTTATGAGAAAGACAGACCTCATAGAAGAGAGAGAGAGAGAGGTTGCCTTGGTGTGTGTTACTGCTTGGTGTCGAAGGACATTCTGAAGCATTGTCTGATGGAGTCCGATGTGGACTTAGTTTGGTGCGTTTGAGTTGGCGCTTTGTGTGGTGGAGTTAGCCATCGTGTGTAGCTCGTGGTGAGCGTGTGGTGCGTTGGATATAATGTGCTCTTGGTGTCACTGGTGTGCATTGGGTGCTGACGTACTTGGTGAAGTACTTCCGAGAATTGGAAGATTGAAGCCTAGACTCAGGGGGAGTTTAGCAAGGCGGTTTCATTGAAGAGATTTGTGAAGATTGCAGCTGTAGAAGACAGTGTGCTCTGGCGTGTCTGGATGGGATCTGTTTTATTCCTAATCTTTGTAGATTGCTTCTTAGAAAAGAGTGGTAAACACTAGTGTGTGTGTTGTACCATATAGCAATTGTAGGTTGCTCCTTATTCTAAGTCAATGAAATCTGGACAAGGTCCCGGGGATGTAGGAAACGAACCCCGTTAACAAACTTTGTGTCTATTTTTACTTTCTGCACTAGTTTTCGTCGCTCTCACTACATCAACACATCGGTTATTGAAAATTATTTATTTTTCTTTCTTTTATGCATTACCCCTTTACCGATACCTACCTCTCGGCTCTCGTGCTATGACTACTATTTTTTTTTTCTGGCGAGCTATGACTACTATTATTGTTTTTACTTTTTGGTTAAAGGATCCAAAGAAGGTAATGGACGTGCTTGAAAAGTAAGAATTACTAAAGTTTGACCCATTTTATTTACTTTTATAGTTTTCTGTATTTGATTTATATGATAAAATGTATATATATATATATATATATCCTTTACAATTGAGTATAATGTATACTGTCCAACTGTATTGTGACAATCCGTTCCGTGGATCTACGATCTAGGCTGACTCTATAGAGTACCGATCCTAACCCCTCATATATGAGTCCTCACTGACTTCCTAAGTAGGTTATTGATGCGCTTGACGTTCCTCGAACACAAGACCTTACCTTTTAACAACCTTCCCACAAGTCAAGTTTTGGTACATATTCTCCATCGCTCATATGAGAGCATTTAGTTCCGAGTGTAACGGAGACAATCGTCTCACATTGTTTCTCAACCCCAAGAGTTGATCTTTTCCAGTCTCATCCAGCCATACCCATCCATAACCACTATATTGTTACTCTGCAGACCACACTCCATCTACCAGGCACATACTTCGTAAGCATAAGGCGCATTCCCTGGTTTTGATCTGGTGGAGGTGCATTATTTGTCGGTGTTGAGTTCGCTTCAAACTGAGCATTACATTCACTCTGGGCATGTCCAATTAGCTCCATCAGATCACGTGTTATAACTCTGAATAACTTGTCATTTTGGGCTTTTCATAAGTACCATATTATCCAGAATGTGGATCTTTGTCTAACTATGGATTCTCAATTTCGTTATTTCTCTAGAAAAGATAGTCAAAATTGGTATAAACACTTGATCACGGGAAAATATCGGGACATGATGGTGTCGATACATGAGCCCAAGCCTGCATGACAGGTGGACATTCAAAAATCGCATGATTCACAGTCTCATCATCTTGGCCGCACCTCGGAAAATAGTTATCACATCGCATGTGACGACATGTTAGATTCCCTGTCACTGCTAGATAACCCGAGCCCATTTGCCAAATTAAATGTCTCATTTTCAGAGGAGCTTTGATCTTCCAAGCATGAGCTTAAAATTTCGTTATACTGGGTTCAGTCACCACCAGATCTTTCAAGCATGGATCAGTCTGAATTCCATTCCCCCTTCTTCTTTTGGGCAGCACAATTTTTCCCACTTTGCATAATTTAGTTAATTGGAGGAAATCCAAGTAAACCTAGCTTCTCCGGAAGCTCCCGGAAATCTGTGGGGCCATGATATACCATGAATTTGACCCAATTTTAGTCATGGTATATGATAGTTTTAGGATATATTTAATCCATTTTGGAGTCTAGATAGCATATTTACAGGTTCAGGAGCAATTGGAGGAAAGATGGTGTTTTTAGAGCATTTTGGAACATTTTAGAGATTTCACCCGAGATGACCATATCGACCACTCAAGGTCGACACGGAAAGAGATGCGTCGATCGATACACCTTCACTGGTATCGATCGATATTAAACACACAGAAGCCAGTTTGGTCACAGCCGACTTGAAGCCCAATACTCCATCTATTTACCAAGATACCCCTGACAAGTTTTAACCTAATTACTTAGTATTTATGTCTTGCCTAAGTGTTTTGGCAAAGAAGAAGTTTTTTTTAGACATAGTTCCTACCTAAAGGTTTTTCACACCATAGTTTTGTGAGAGAGAGAGAGAGAGTTACAATTGAGGGCTACAATTGAGAGCATTCTTGAACACCTTTATTTTCTATCTATGCAGTTTTATTTAATTGTTATGATGCTTTGCTTGGCTATGTCTGAGTAAACACCTTTGTTAGATTTAGGATTCAAATAGGTTTTGAGGGATTAGCCCCAAATATGAACACTTGAGCATGTGATATTCATCTTAGAAGATTGTTCTTAATGCTTGTATAGGAGTAGCTAACCTATACATGATGACAGTGGATATTATCCTTGGATCTATCTTCTTTGAGTCAGAATTTGCTAGGCCCAAGCGAGAACATGGTCTAGCAAATCTCTGGTGAACTGTTATCAACCCGCACTTAAAGCTTACTAGAGGCGCATCGATCGATTCTCCTATAGAGATATCGATCGATTAACGCGAGGCTATGTCGATCGATACGTGCGACAGCAGATCGATCGATGCCTTCCTGATTATGACCTGCGCTTGTAGTGAATCATTGGTTCTAGTAATAGATAACCCATAAAACGACAGTGGTACGATTATTGTTACTGTTGGGTTCTATAATATCATGCAAGCATCTCACATAGGCATTTATACTATTATAATTCTGATAACCTGAATAGAAATCCTAAGTCTAACGCCTTCATCATATCTGTTAAACACCCCTAATCAATTACTTGAGTAATTGTCTTCACTACAAGAAAAAAGGGTTTTATTAGCGGACTAAAAACGCTATATAACGATACAATAGCGGTTTTTGAAGCGTTGTATCATCGCCCGTCATAATAGGTAAAGGACATTACATAGCGGTTTTTAGCGTTGCTATCTTTTCTTCTGCTACGATAGCGTTTTTCTATCTGCAATTAAATATTCTTTAATAGCATATAATTTTCGTTATTATTTATATTATTAAAAAATAAAAAATAGAAAAATAGAAAAAAATAATAATAATTTTAAAAATTTTATATATCAAATTTGTTATACCGATATTTGAAAGTAAACCAAACTAAACCAATTTTTTAAAGAAAAATTAAAAAGGTAAACCTAAAACTAAAACCTAGTCTACGTTCCTTCTCCGCCTCTCTTCTTCTTCTCTTGTCCGCCTCTTTTCTTCTTGTCCGCCTCTCTTCTATTCTTGCTTGAATCTACCTCCATCACCACAGCTAGTTTACTCTTCCTCTTCCATCCAGACTTCGTACACCTCTTTTTGAGCATCGACAGTCGTCTTTGTAACCCCGCCGTCTTCAACCTCTTTGTGCGTCGTCCGCCGCCTCTGTCTCTGGTTCGTCACCACCTCCTCTATGTCATCTTTCACCTCTGGCGCGCGTCCCTATCATTATTCCAGATCTGTAAGAAAAAGCTATAGATTTTACTAAAAAAATATGAAAAGAAGATGAACGCTTAAGAAGAGACAGACCATGGAGGAGGAGGAGAGGCCATGGTGATGGTGACTTCCGGACTTGAGCAGAAGTGTTGAGATTGAGAGATTGTGAGATGGGTATTGAATAGGTGATGAGATAGGAGGATTGCAGGATATGAGATGATGAGAGAGGAGGATTTCTGATGAGATATGGTGAGCAAGAAGATTGAAGAGAAGAAAAAAAAGATTGAAGAGAGTATGAGAGAGGAGAAGACGAGAGATCGTGAACAATAAGATGAAAGAGATAAAAGAAATAAAATATTAAAGTGAATTACTTTAGTCCGTTAGATTGAATTATACAACGGTGGAGATCAGATATACTAGTTATCCTCACCATCATGTTTCTAACCAATGAGAAAGAAAGAGAAGGATTAACAAAAGAGTAATTTATAACCATTAGATTAAAAGCAATCAATGGTTATAGATTAATTAATCAAAAATTATTTTTTATTTAATAGCTGTATTCAAAATTATAATTTTGTTGTTTAACGAATTTTATTAATATAAAAATTAATTATCATTTACATTTATGAAGTTTGTGATAAGAAATATTGATTTTTTTATTTGAAATATAAAATTTTAGAATAAAGGTTTTTGTATAGGGTTTAAGGTTAGATTTACGGTTTGAAAAGTAAATTTTGAAAAGATTATACTTTTATAAGTATTATCTTTTGTTTTATTTTATTTTATTTTATTAAAACTATAAAATATTAGATTTGGAATTTTGATTTAAAGTCTAGTGTTTATGATATGAGGTTGGAATATATGATATAGAGTTTAGGGTTTGAAAATATGATAAGGGTTTGAAGTTTAGATTTAAGATTTAAATTGAAACTATTTTGAAAATATAAAATTGTGAATTTGAACATAAGATTTAAGATTAGAATATAGAATATTTGAGTTTTAGGGTTGTATTTAGAGTTTAGGGTTTAAAAATATGTTTGGGGTTTAGGGTCTCAAATAGCCAAACATATCGTCTTAATTATGTTTTGCTATTAAAAATAAGTGAACCATACACTACCATAGCGTTTTCAATTATACTATTCTATCGTAGCGTTTCCAAATGTACAAACGCTATCTAAAACTAAGGCGTATATCAACTATAGCACAATCGTAAAAAACGCTATCCTCGTCTGTTATTAAAACGCATTTTTCTTGTAGTGCTTGCTCACCAGCTTTAAGTTTACTTGCAATTTACTGTTTTGAAATCTCCAACCTAGCTTAGTTACAATAAGATCTAGTGTGTTCTCTAGCTCCATGTGGATTCGATCCCTAAGTACCACAACTTGACCTCTTTTGATGAGAGTAAGGTTGCTCTAGGGTAATTTGAGCAAGCATCAAATTTGGCACCGTTGCCGGGGAGCTTTGATCGCCATTAGATTTTATTTAATTTTAGGTTTCCTTTTACCTTACTACTTGTTACTAATAAAATTTTTCTTTTCTTTTCAGGTGCATGCCCAGCATAACCAGAAGCAAAAAGAACAAGGAACTTTTGTCTACTGATCCAGCTGCTTTGGAACGTTCAATCCACAAACAGATTCGTTCCACATCGATTGATACACCCGCTTGCGCATCGACTGATATTCATCAACAACCGTCTACCGAGTCTCAGACACCGTCTACCGATACCAGCTCACCAACATCGACCGATCTCATTCATCTCACATCGACCGATACACTTACATCGACTAATACTTTTCAGTACCCGTCGACCAACATCTTTCATCCGACATCGACCGATACCGCAATCCACATATCGATCGATACTGAGCCACAGAACATGGTCGCGACATTGATACTCATGCGAGAAAACGAAGGTAACCTGCGTGACCAAGAAGGTCACCTACGTAATGCAGCAGGTCAAAGAATTAATGACTAGGGGTCTGAAATCCCTGATCTAGAATCTGAGGCTGCTGCAGCCGCTGCTCAAGCTGCAGAAAAAGCCAACCGAAACAGATCACTGGCTGACTACAACCGTCCAGATCAATACTATGCCAACAGATCTGCCATCCGTCCTCCAGACATACAGAGGGCTGATTTTGAGGTGAAGCCTCAATACTACACACTTGTAGGACAGATACCCTACAGTGGAGCATCCAATGAGCATCCTATGGACCATCTAGAAAGGTACGAGGATCTCATATCTGCTATCAAAGCCAATGGAGTCCCAGCTGATTACCTACTTTGCAAACTCTTCAAGCACTCTCTTACTGGAGAAGCTTTGCAATGGCTTAAACAACTACCACCAGGATCTCTTACAGCCTGGGATGATATCAAGAATGCTTTCTTGATTAATTTCTTTGATGAGGTACGCGCAGAAGAGTTGAGAAGCAAGATTGCTACATTCATGCAGAAGCCTACAGAACTTTTCGACATTGTTGGGTTCGTTTCAAGTCTTATCAGAGAGATTGTCCACACCACGGATTCAATGAAGTGCAGCTGCTCAGCACTTTCTTCAGAGGTTTAGATCTGACCTATCAGACAGCACTAGACACAGCTAGTGAAAGAAACTTCAACACCAGGAATCCAGAAGAGCCTGTGAGACTTATTGAGAACTTGGCAACTAGCAATAGCACCAAGAACACTGATTATGAGATAATGAAATTGGCAAATGCTCTTGGGAATGAGGTTTTGGACGATGTAAGAGCCAAATTGGACAGTGTTAACAAGCTTCTAAGGTAGTAGGTTAGCTTTGCAGAAGATGTAGAAGCTATAGAGACTGATGAGGAGAGATATGAAGAAGAAGTGAATTACATAGGAGGATTTCAAAGGTTTGGAAATCAGAATGGAAACATAAACTTCTATGGCAACAGTCAAAGAAGCAACTACAATCAGAATTCTCAATATCAGAAACCCACCAGCAACAGCAACTACAGCAACAACAAGAATCTCAACAATTCTTTCTACCAAAATCCACCACCACCTATTCAGGAGAGCAAGATTAAAGCAATACTTGATTCAGTTCTAGAGGGTCAGCAGAGGCTTACTGTGGATTTCAATGGAAAGATAGATGCTGCATACAATAGTCTGAATGCAAAGTTTGACACGTTGAGCACTCATGTGAAGAAGCTAGAAACACAGGTGATTCAAACAAAAACTATTAAGAGGCAAGAAGCCTTAATAAAAGGGAGAGAGGAAGATCTCATCAGACACCACATCAATGCCATCACAGTAGATGATTTCTGGCAAGTGGATGATCATGAGAGACTTCAAGAGGGAGACTTTGAAGTAGAGAGCTCCATGAGTATTACCACGAGGATGATATCGATCGCCAACATCAACCAGACATCGATCGACATGATACATCAGACATCGATCAACATGCAACCATTAAACAGCGAGTGCAGCTACCAAAGATAGATGTAGCCCAACTCTATGCACTTAGATCCTGACCCAAACCTACAGAAAACCCACCAGAAGAAGTCGAAGATACATCAGAGCCTATGGAGATAGAAAAGAAAAGTGTGAAGAGAACCCTAAGGAAAAGGAAAGAGAAGGTTCCCAAGCACTATAAAAGAGAGGCTAATGCAAAGGAGTTGGAAATTCAAGAAGAGAGTTCTAAGGATTCCAGCAGAGAGACCCTTTGAGGAAGCATACTTCACACACAGATTGTGGATGTTTTCAGAGAAACAAGAGTAACAGAGGCTGATATTGAGAAAATGTTCAATAAGATCAGAGAGGATATGCAGAAGAAGAGTGATCCTGGAGAGTTCATTATCTCATGCCTGGTACAAGGCATTGAATTCTCACATGCACTATGTGATACATGAGCATCAGTCAGCATCCTACCAAAAGTTATGGTAGACCAACTAGGTCTGAAGGTAGAGCCTTCCAAGGAATCATTCTACTTTGTAGATTGTTAACTCATTAGGAATCAACAGAGACCTTGAGGTACAGATTGGTAATGCCCTAGTACCAGTTGACTTCCATGTCCTAGACATCAAGTTAAATTGGAATTCTTCTCTACTACTATGAAGAGCATTCTTAGCTACTGTGGGAGCCGTCTGCAACTTACAAACAAGCCAGATGTGTTTTACACTCATCAACCCAAAGATTCACTATGATCCAGTCAAAGTTTTCAAGCCACAGACGTCCTGCAAAAATCCTCATGATGAAGCAAAACTCGTAGCAACATGCTATTGTGAAGAAGAGTACGAGACAGAGTACTCGGAATCGATCGACACCCATACCGACACATCGATCGATCCTACTGATCCGACATCGATCGACCAGTCCGCCATCACATCAATCGATACAAGCAACAATTTTCACTCTACATCAATTGATAGTACACCTATGTACGAAGTTGATCACTTTTCATGTGACTACTTAGATGGAAGTTGGGAATCAAACTACTACCAGCCTACATGTGCAGTAGAGACAAGGTATCGGTCCAAGACGAGGACATAACGATGAAAAATCGATCGACATACATCACGACGTATCGATTGATATGAGTCAAACCGACGTTTAGAAAAATGGAAATCTCAAAATTGGAAATTTGGTTGATGATTACAACTATAAAAGGAGCCACGGGGTAGAAGCAGTTTCACAAACTCTAGAAGCAGACAAGATGCATCAGCCACCTTCCAACCCTAAGCCATATGGAGAAGAAATCAGTTGCAATTTTCACCATCGGCTACACAACACGAAATCGACCGACGACCATTCTACTGCATCGATCGATACTCAACCCTACCATTCGATTCACATAATGATAATAAGCTCGATTATGGATATCTAACACCTGATGAGTTTAGTATTTTCAGGGATCCAGAAGGCAATGCAAATGCTATGGATGGTCGTATCCTACAAGTATCCAAAGAAGACATCGCAGACATTCTTGCTATGGCCAATGGACCAGACAACCTATTCTTCAAGCAACGTGACGATCCAGAGTATCAGAAGATGATAGCCGACGTAGACTATGAAATAGCCTGCAGGAGAGAGCCTTACTTCAAATACACCTATCAACTATAAGATGCAAAATCGATCGACGGTAACACCTCCGCATCGATCGATAAGGTACCTCCCGAGTACCAGGAAGAAAAGGATAAGTATGGAGTATACAGAGACATGTATGGACGTCCACGAAGCATCAAAGGAAAAGTCATTCCAGTATCCACCATCCACATTAGAGACATCCTGCTAAGAGCTTCACTATGTAAGCCATCATTCTTATGCTTACCAGAGCATCGGGAAGGATTCACTCAAGCTACACCTTCATATCCAAATCCTTACAGCAGAGCAGAGATGGATGAGAGGCTCAAGGATATCTACACCGTTCAGTATGATTCTGTATACTCCATACTTATGAGTAAAGAGTTTGAAACTTACTCCACCTTCTTATAGGCATGAAAAGTTACTATTCACCTTCGGACTTTTGGCCATCGATTCCGCCTAATTTGCTTAATGATATACCATGAATTTGACCCGATTTTAGTCATGGTATATGATAGTTTTAGGATATATTTAATCCATTTTGGAGTCTAGATAGCATTTTTACAGGTTCAGGAGAAATTGGAGGAAAGATGGTGTTTTTGGAGCATTTTGGAGCACTTTAGAGATTTCACCCGAGATGACCATATCGACCACTCAAGGTCGACACGGAGGGAGACGCGTCGATCGATACACCTTCACTGGTATCGATCGACATTAAACACACAGAAGCCCAGTTTGGTCAAAGCCGACTTGAATCCCAAGACTCCATCTATTTACCAAGATACCCCTGACGAGTTTTAACCTAATTACTTAGTATTATGTCTTGCCTAAGTGTTTCGGCAAAGAAGAAGTTTTTTTTAGACATAGTTCCTACCTAAAGGTTTTTCATACCATTGTTTTCTGAGAGAGAGAGAGTTACAATTGAGAGCTTTCTTGAACACCTTTATTTTCTATCTATTCTATCTATACTCATTTACTTCCACATGAAACTTCTCCCAAGGTAGAAATCTATCTTCCTTCTCTCTCCTTTCTCTCTCTTCTTCTTGGTACTTTTAATTTAAAGGAGAAAATGGCTGAGAATACCTTTCCTTTGGGTCCTGGTTCCAGGAACGCCTCTGGTGGAGGTCGCGGAGCTGTTCTAGCGATCGATGCCAAAACAATCCGCGTCAGTTATGAAGAGGCTGACTCTTACTGGATTGATACATGTGGCGCGGAAGATCCTCCTCCTGAACCGTGGACTAATGTTAGACCCCGTGCTGAGCGGATCACCGGCGAGCCAAGCAGAAGTACTTATCCGTTTCTTGATACTGTTCGTAACTTCTGCCAGGTCCCCGAGGATGTGGTGTTTCGTTTGCCTCGTGACAGAGAGAGAGCTGATGCTCCTCCTCAGGGATGGTTCACTTTGTATGAAGCGCAAATGATGCGCAGCCGCCTGTTGTTCCCCATCCCACCGATTGTTGTGGAGGTTATAAACTGTTTTGATGTATTGATAAGCCAAATTTCCCCTAGTGGCTTGAAACATCTCATTGGGCTATTGACTCTCAGCTTCAAGCGAGGGGTTAATCTTAGTACTGATCATGTGGAGGCCTTTCTGGGCCTGCGTAGAACATCGGTTGATTGTCTGTACGTTTTCAAACCGCGGTCCTATATGGAGATAGTCAGGGGACTTCCTAACGACGGACCTCGACGGAGGGAGTGCTTCTTTTTCATTCGTCTAAACGGAGTATCTGTTGCAGATGAATGTCTCCCTATTTTCAAGTGCTCATGGGAGGGAGTCGGTAAGGACGTTGGTTATCTTTATTATCCTATCTTTATAAGATCTTAAGATTTTGCGTTCTGTTTGAAGCTCATGATCCCCTTCCCCCTATCTAGAGGACCTAATTTTTATTAGAGACACTCTTCGTGGTAGTCCAACTTTCTGAGGTCACTTCACCCCGGAAAGAGTCCGTGCAGGGGTGACCCTTCATCGGCTGCAAATCAATCCTTTAGTCGGGGCGGGACCGGAGCCAGATGCAGACGAGCCCGACTTTCCGCTGGACCCTTTTGAAGCCTGATAATGTAGCACCTAGAGCCCTTCTTGCGGCAGGCAAGACCGTTTGCTTCAGAAACTTTGGTTTGTGTCCGAGAATGTGTTCCCTTATCCTTATATCTTATGAGTTCGTGTGTTTTAGGCCGAGCGTGGCCGTTTTATATTTGAGTGTACTTTGGCCGTGCGAGGCTGTTTTCTATCGGGACTGGCCGTTGGTTGCTTCGAATCCCTGCCGCTCTTGCGGCTTTTTATATATATAATGAATAATTTTAGCATTTTAAGAGCTTTAATTTATACTTTTGATAAGTGTAGCGGGAAGAATATGAGTAGTCACTTCATATCTAACTCTTAATTAGTCGTTCTGCTCGTTGCTTCTTTAATACGAGGGTATTCGAAAAGTTCAGAAATTTTTCAAAGTTTTGTGAGCGTTTAGATATGAACGAAGAGACATGCTTTACAATCTCGTATCTATTTTGATATCATATCTAGAGATGTTAGAGACCATTGTGGCTGGGTTTATGGCAAGACTTAGGTTTACTCTCGGCTCTAAGGCTTATTCATACCGATTAAAGTCCGTGAATTATTGTTGGCTTATATGACTTGTGTGGTAAGAACCGAGCTACTTCCAGAGACTGTCTGGAGGTGCTGACCAAAATTTCAGATTTCTTGTATAGCGCTATGATATACTTGTCAGATGTAAGACAACCTTATTTTTTACAAAAGGTCTCACTACGAGTTCGTTTTGAGAACGTTTTTTGATTCGTCCGTCGGGGCCAATCTACGGGCGTTTTGTTTGTTTATAGTCGCGGACGAACTGTTTGTTTGATGGAATAATATCTTCGAGAAATCACGACGTCTCGCTTTTTCCGAAAATATGTTTTTGACTGTGATTCTCTTTGTAAAGAAAATGTTTCGTAGAGTTGAAATTGCGATTCGGTCATGTCTTGACTATAGTCGGGAATCGATTTGATAATTTGTGCGAAAGTGTTTTTCCTTTGTAAGAAAGTTCCTTTCGTATACTGCTTTACAGGTTTTAAGTGAATGCTTGTGAGAAAGGCTGGTCCTGACCAAGGAACGCTTGGTTAAGGATATGGGACTTTTCTTTAACGAATCAATTTTCGTTTTGGTATTGTTTCCGTAAGTAAGTTGTGAGATTTGCGAGACTGCTATGAAAGCCCTTCGACGTTTTCTTATTGAAAAAGTTTTCAAAAATATCGTGTACAAGTGCGGATATTTTAAACTTGTGGGAGTATTCGAATATACTTATACATACTCACTCCCCCTTTTTTACAGAGGGGGATAGCTGAACTCGTCTTTCGATAACTGCCTACTTACCCCTTTCGAGGATCAAGCCATCTCATTGTTCAGTTTGTTGCCGCAGATGTTTTACTTGCTTGGTGAAGCTGCGTCGATTGCTTTAGTCGTGCTGACTGTTACTGGATCGGCTGCCTTTTCCACAGTCAATTTCTCTGCACTGATAGGACCGTTGAGCTTGGCGACTTGGTCGCTATCTGCAGCCGTTGCTTGGGTTGATGATTCAGGGTCATCCTTTGCCGAAGAGTTTTCATGGGTGGCCTGAGTTGTCTCTGCGCGTTTTGATTTGACCATGGATGTCGTTGTGATCTGTTGCAGATTGTGTTCGGCAAGGGAGCAGAGTCTCGACTGTTTCTTCCAATTGTGGCTATCCTGTTGGGAGTTGGGAATCCGATGCCTAGGTGATATGTCGAAGGGACTGCTTTCATGGTGTTGATCCAAGGCGTTCCCATGATCACATTGTAGATGGCCGGGTTATCGACTACTGCGAAATCAATGATTTTCGTGACCCCTTTCGCCATAACCGGAAGCTTGATCCACACGAGTGTCATTGACGTTACGCTAGAGAAACCAGTTAAGGGTTTTGGCGTTGGCATGACTTCTCTGAGTTCTATGTTCATCCTGCGGAGGGTATTGCGGAAGATGACATTGACTGTGCTTCCAGTGTCGACTAGAACCCTGCCAACTTTGAGATCTCTGATCACGAGATCGATGACAAGCAGGTCACAGTGAGGTTTGTCGATGCTGACGGTCTCTTCTTCCTCGAAAACTATTGTATCATTTCATCGTCGCTCAGGTTCCAAGTTGGCCAGCCTAAGCTCGTTTTGGCCTGTCACTGATAAGCCTTGATGGACGAGATCGAGTCGTGATAGAACTGCGACCCTCTAATGATCATGTTTACCTTGCGACGATTGATGTCGTTTCCTTTATCGTCTTGCCTTCTTCCGCGCTTCTCGCCCGATTGATTTCATGTGAATCATTTTCAGAGGTTAGATTATTATCAGTCTTCGGTGGGCGGCCGGAATCTAACAGGAGATCTTTTATGCCGGTCACTTTGGAGAGCTCGCCAGCGAGGAGCTTTGCGGCCAGTCTTGCGCCGAGAACTTTGCAGTTTGTCGTGGAATGGCCTCTTATCTGGTGGAACTCGCAAAAGGAATTATCCTTGTATTGGTTCCTGGTCTAAGTATTCTCGGAGGTTTTACCCTGCTCCGAGTTAATAGCGTAGTTGTGCTCGCCCTGGACATCTTCTCCTTCATGATGGACATACTTGTTGTTACGAGAGGTTTTCTTTTTCGGGGATGATTTTTGTGGATTGTCCTTGTGGGAGAGGACCTTCATCTCTTCTTCCATGATGATAAAGTCCGTCGCCTTATGAAAAGCATCCTGGATCGGAAGCAATTTTCGAGGGATATCCATTGCCAGAATTTTGACCTGAGCCAGATGGTCTTCCTGGGCGCATCGACTGCTAACCTGTCGCTAATTCCACTGACTCTCGCCATTACCAGCCTGAAACTGGTCATGAAATCGCGCAGCGAGTTGTCCTCCCTTTGAGCCAAGCTCCAAAGGTCGACATCGGAGGTTTCTATATCCATGAACATAGAGTGCTGCTTGAGAAACTCGGATGCGAGTTGTCGGAAGCTTCCAATGGAATTTTGTTTCAAGCGATAAAACCATTCGAGTGCAGATCCTTGTAGGTTTTCGATGAAGAGTAGGCAGTAGCTAGCATCTCGTTCGTGCTCCCTAAGTTTGCACCTCCCCATCGCGATCTGGAAAGACTGCAGATGCACTTTCGGGTTTGTGGTGCCATCGTACACGAGAGTTTTGGTCTTCCCAGGATATGAGATGTTTGTCTCTGTGATGCAGCAGTGAACGGATTTCTTCCCGCTTCCTCGAGAATTCTGTTGATCTCGGGAGCGGCACTCGATGCGTGGTGAATTTACGATTTCACCACTTTCACTTCTGCTGCAGTTTTTGCGAGGTACTCACGGAGACTATGGATCTCTTTATCGCCTCCAGAAACTTTCCGAGTCTGTCAAAGTTTACTGCGGCTGATCCGTTCCTGGTTCTTGGTCATTTTCTCTTGTTCGACCCAGTAGATGTTTTCCCCATGTTCAGTCATGGGTTTTTCAAACGACAAGTCCTGCCGAGCAGACTGGCTCCGTGTCCTACTGGATATAAGTCAGCGTCTTCCTCCGATGGATCGAATTGATCGCTGATGTCCAAGTTAATACGCTCATCTCAATTTCTTTTTTTGTCCCGAGCGGGAGGTGGAAGATTTTCCACAGTTGGCTGCACGGCGGTTGGAGTTACTTCGTCAGGGTTATTTCCTGAGGAATCCTTCCGTGCGTTCGCAGCTCTATCTGATGGATTTTTGAAGTTGAGCCTTCTCCCGCTGCGGACCTTAGTGGTCCCGCGTGGGAGGATATCCTTGTTCTTGCCATTAGGGTTTCAAACTTTTTGGCGAATAGCCCATGAGTTTATCTTGTTCGTCTGACTTCTTCTGGGGGGATGCGAACATCTTCTTAATCTGCTCGAATGCCGCGGTGTTTGCGTATGCAGTGACCATGGAGGCATTCCCAGATGGAGTTTTCTTAATGTTGGCGTGAACGATATTATCGTCGCGCACTTGTTGAGGGTTGTTGGTGTTTGTAGTCATAGCTTATCGAGCGTGCTGTGGTTGCGAGTGAGAATGATCCGTACCTTCCCCCCTCCTTCTAGCGCTAAACTGTGGGAACCAAAATTCACACTGTAAATTTAGTTAATCGAAGGAAAACCAAGTGAAGCTTCCCCTGAAGGTCCCGGAAATCTTTGGGGCCACGCAGCAAGTAATCAGAATATGAAACAAAAAGGAAGTAGTAAATCGAAAAGAACAAAAGAGCAAAGAAGATCTTATTCCGAATCTGCGTAAGAGCGTTTGCAACAGGTGTAAGCCTTGGCTGTAAGAGCTATTGGCGAGTTCCCTAGTTCTAACCAACTAAGACTTGTAAACCTAGTTGAGTCGTAGCTCGATAAGAAAAACGAAAAGTTACCTAAATCGCTCTAAGTGCTAAGTTTGCTCTGAAAATTTTTTCCCTTGTGCCTCTCGCCTTAGACTCTCTTATAAACTCCCCCTAGGTCGGTTTGCATCTTCCTTTCCTGTCCTTGGGTCGAGTTTATCAAGAAACGGAAATATTCCAATTTCTTCGATCTTCATGATTATCGCTTGAAACTTGACATTTATCTTCGCAAACTTGACATTTATCTTCTCCTGCAAGTAAAAGATAAACGTCACAGTATTCTTGGGCTCAATCTCGTCGAAAACCGCAGTTGGGTTTTTGGCCGCGTTTTAGACCTCTTTGGGCCATTTTTCGGCCTTAAATGTTTTTACTATTTCATTGAGAAATCACCTTCGATATGATGCCGGTTTTGTGAAAGGATTCCTAAATCAATTGTATAGTCGAGGCATTTGGTGTTTTAAGTTATATGTCACCGTTTCATACGATCGATTCAAACTTTTACGCAATGACAAATCTTCGCGGTTTTTATCGTAAAGTTACAACGACAACTCCAATCGAGACACAACAAGAGGCAGTGTGGTCATGTTTCGAAGGATGGAGCTATGAAGACTAGACGAGAGTGCATGACATTGATATGATGCGCTGGCCGGGACAGACCGCGCTCTCCATATGGCGAGAGGGGCTAGGACGTACCGCGCTCGCCATATTGCGAGAGGGGCCAGGACGTGCCGCGCTCGCCATATGGGGAGTAGGCCGGGACATGCCGCGCTCGCCATATGGCGAGAGGGCCGGGATGTGCTGCGCTCGCCATATGGCCAGCGGGCCGGGACATACCACACTCGCCATATGGCGAGTGGGTCGAGATAAACTGTGCTCGCCATATGTCAAGTTTTAGGCTTGAAGAACAATTAAATTTCATTGCACGTTTGTTACGATAAAACTGTTTATTTCAAGGTTTAAAGTGCTAGTAAAAACAATTCAGTGTTTAAAGTGCTAGAATGTGACACGCTCAGGGTTTAAAATGCGATTTTCCGGATTTAGATATATTGGCCCAATTGTTTTTTGTTTAATTGTCCTTTCTTAATATTTTCATCTTAGATATCAATATTTTCTAGGGAAATTTTTCAAATATAACCTAAAAATTGCTTTGGGAAGAGTTCCTTCGGAGCGTGTTTAGCCGAACGGGTAGAAACGCTTTGCGAAGGGTTTCTTCAGAGCGTGTTTAGCCGAATGGGTAGAAACGCTTTGCGAAGGGTTCCTTCGGAGCGTGTTTAGCTGAACGGGTAGAAACGCTTTGCGAAGAGTTCCTTCGGAGCGTGTTTAGCCGAACGGGTAGAAACGCTTTGCGAAGGGTTCCTTCCGAGCCTGTTTAGCCGAACGGGTAGAAACGCTTGCAGGGGTGCGTCTCCTCGCGTGTCTGGTCGTCCTTTGCTGGGCTCGAGCGTTATTTGGCGACTAGACGGTCGGGTGACGACTGGATGGTCGAGTGACGACTAGACGGTCGAGTGACGACTAGACGGTCGAGTGACGACTAGACGGTCGAGTGACGACTAGACGGTCGAGTGACGACTAGACAGTCAAGTGAAGACTAAACGGACTCCGAATTCAATCGTCATTGAAGATACTTCACCATGCCCCACGGTGGGCGCCAATTGTTTGAACCGAAATCGGTGCTGTACTGGAGGTAGGCGGATCTCGATGGTGGGATTAGGAGAAGTCTTCATGCTGAGCTTGAACTGGATGGATGGAGAGTAAAAGAGGTATAATAGATTGTGGCTGGACCCGGTGAAGGGCTGCCTACATACCCCGAAAGGGGATCAAGCCGATCATAGTTCCACAACAATGGTCACAAGTGCCTAGATGAAAGCATGTGCTGAGGTGTTTCTCTCTCTAGGAGATGTTCTCTATCTAAGAGGTGAGAGAAAGGGTAAATGATGGGAAGAAGCCCCCTTCTCAGAGAGGGGTTGCCTCCTTATTTATAGAAGGATGAGGTCTAGGGTTTTTCTAGTGACCTCTATTAAATGGGTTGAGCCCATTATCTTATAACTCTTGTTGAAGGGCAAAGCCCACCCCCAACAATATTACACACTTTTTAAGTTGAATTTAGTTTTATTTAAGTGTTTGTTTCTATTTAGTTAGTTATTTATGTTTAGGGTTTATATTTATGATCTAGACGACTTCTGATGAATAGTATTTATTGGTTAGAGCTATTAGAAGACTTTCTGAATCGAAATATTTAACCTAAATGGAAAATTTTATGTCCATCTAAAAAGAAAATTTACACATTCTATCTCTTCCTTTCAAATGGCTGCAACAAAAATGTAATTTTTCTCACTCTAAAACTCTCTAATCTCTTTGAACTTGAAAAACACTAAACCTTATATCAATTTCTCATTTTTTGTGTCATGTCTTGCTCATTAATTTATCTTGTTTTTCTAGGTATTTTGTTGCATGGTTTTCATCTTCCACTTCTTTAAAAGTAGATCTATAAATTTTGAATATGTATTTTTTGTGTTCTATAAAGGTAGATCTATCTAATCTTCTACTCATTTTCTCTGTTTTGAAACCATTTGAACGTTTTTGGATATGTAGGATTTTCAGATATGAGTTTGGATATGCAGATTTTTCATATATGGGTTAGACTTTGGAAGACTTATGGGAAGTCTTCTCGGAAATCTTCTAAAATATAATGCGCTAGAAGACTTCCAGAAAGTCTTCAGGCTTCATGGAAGACTTCCAGGACTTCTTGGAAGTCTTCTGACTAAATCTTCTCCCATATCTCTTCTTTTTAACAGATCTGAACATTTTGGTAAGTCTCCATGTCTGATTTTTATTCATTTGGTTTCTTGTTGCTTTAAAATTTCCATTTTCCAAAACTAAAACTCTCCAACCTCTCTCTAATCGCTTCGAACTTGAAAACACCAAACTTCATATGATTTTTTCATTTTTTTTGTCTCATGTCTTTCTTACTAATATATCTTATGTTTGCAGGTTTTTAATCACATGGTTCTCATCTTCCACTCCGTTAAAGGTAGATCTATAAATTTTGGATATGTATTTTTGTGTGTTCTACAAAGGTAGATCTCCACTCATTTTCTCTGTTTTGAAGCCATTTGAACGTTTTTGGATATGCAAGTTTTTCAGATATGAGTTTGGATATGTAGGTTTTTCAGATCTGGGTCAGGCTTCTGGGGAGTCTTCTAAAATATAATAAGCTAGAAGAAGTCTTCTGACTTCATGGAAGACTTTCTGGAAGTCTTCTGATGGAGTCTTCTCTCTTGTCTCCTCTTTCATAATAGATTTGAGCGTTTTGGTGAGTTTCCATGTCGATTTTTGTTCATTTAATAACTTCTTGTTGCATAAAGCTCTTACCTTTTTATAAACTAAAACTGTACAACCTCTCTCTTATCTATTTGAATTTGAAAACACCAAACTCTATGTTGATTTCTCATTTTTTGTCTCATGTCTTTCTCACTAACTTATCTTGTTTTTGCAGATGTTTTTATCACATAGTTCTCATTTTTCACTCCTTCAAAGGTAGATCTATAAATTTTGGATATGTATTTTGTGTGTTCTATAAAGGTAGATCTATCTAATCTTCCACTCATTTTCTCTGTTTTGAAGCCATTTGAACATTTTTGGATATGCATGTTTTTCAGATCTGAGTCAGACTTTGAAAGACTTCTGGAAGTCTTCTCAGAAGTCTTCTAAAATATAATGCGCTAGAATCTGACAGAGTCTTCTCTGATGTCAAGTGGAGTCCAAGCTAATTTTTGTGGAGGAATGGTCTCTAACTCTATGTGTAATAGTTTTGTTTATGATCTCTTTTGTGATTTGTATGTGTACTCTTTTAGTTGTGAATTATTTTGTAAATTTGAAGAGATATTAATCAAAAGAATTTTATAAATATGTTCATGTCTACAATATTATCTTGCCAAAAGTACATGACTTTATTAAAGTTATTAATACAACTTTAATAGTAAAATACAATAACACAAAAATTTAGTAAACTTTACTAAAACTATGAGAGAAGATTTCTCAAAAAAAACTTAGTCAAATTCACAAAAGATCAAATATTACATAAATTCAAACATGTAACACTTTCACCAGAAGTCTTCTGGGAAGTCTTCGAAAGAATTCTCGGAAGACTTAAATTTTAAGCGGAAAATTAAAATATAAGCCGGAAACTTGAATTTTAAGTGAAAATTAAAATTTTAAATCTGATGAAAGTTAAAACAAATATATCTTATAGTCTAAGAAGACACATTAAACCACATGACTTGATTTCTGAAAGTTACTTAACACTTTTAAGAGTTAAAAAACATATCTTAATGTTGAAAATACATGTTTTACAAAAACTAACGTAGAAGACTTCTGGGTAAGTCTTCTCTCATTAGCTAGAAACATTAATAAATATGAATGTTGGTAACCTCATAATTATCACCAATTAAGTTATGAATTTCATTCAGGAACCCAAATATTGACTAATATACATGAATTAAAAAGAATTAATTAAAAAGATTTTTTAATTTTAGAAAAAAATGAAAGTCTATTAAACATTGACATAGAAGATTTTCACGCAAGTCTTTCCGGAGAAGACTTCTAGAAAGTCTTATATTTAGATCATTTTTGCAATAGAAAATTTATAAAAGAAGACTTCCAGAAAATTCTACTCTTAAGCAGACTTCTTTGGAAGTCTTCCTTTATAAAATTGGTTTACTTTTGTTTTTTAAATATCTCAAAAATACCAGAGAAGACTTCCCTGTAAGTATTCTAGAATAAACAAGTTAGTTTTACAAATGACCGAATTATTTCAAAAATTTGACTTCTCCAGACGACTTACAAGGAAGTCTTCCATCAGAAAACTTACAAGGAAGTCTTCCATCAGAAAACTTCGATGTAAGTCTTCCGAACTCTTGCTAGAAGTCCTTTCACCGCTACTGAAAGTCGTTTCAGGTTACTTTTACAATTGGAAAATAAAATTTTAATATTTACTTTGACCATAATCTTGGAATAATAATTTGGATGACCTCCGTATAATTCTTCTGTCTAATTAAAGTTTTCTTTTCCATGAAGACCTCTGTCTGAAGACTTACATGAAAATCGTCTAATCAAAATTAAGTATTTAAGTTCTATTTTTTTAATTGCAAAAGTAACATGAGACGACTTTCATCGACAGTGAGAAGACTTCCACTGACAGTTGAGAAGACTTCGTAACATATAATATATAAAAACTACTTTTCTATATATCATTGTACTTAATAACAATTAACAAAATTAAAACTATTTCTAAAAGTATATCATAGGTAAAAAATAACATATTTATTGTTCGTTACAGTTTATAATGATTATACTTTAGATTAATAAAGTATATTTATTTTATTATATTAATTTAATCTTATCAAATATTTTTATCAATGAGCTCCCGTCAAATAGTTGGTCTAGATCCTCCACTGATCGTTACCAATCATATATAGCTTGTAGTGGTCCAAGTTGGCTTAACTCTTTACTAAGATTGGAAGCTGCAAGGATTATGGCCTCTCATTCTGTTTGATCTCAGCGTGGAGGTCCTTTTTCTCGAAGGAGCGCAGAGAAGATAATCATGGATTTTATTTCCCTTGTCTTAGGGGTTTCCCATTAGGCATCTACTAATGTCTTTCTTTTTAGCTTGTGTTTCACTTTTGAATTTGTATTTCTCCATATCTTTGTACTAACATCACATTATTTGAATGAATAATTGACAACTAAATTCTTTGGTATAGTGCTAGAAATCCTATCAGATTCTGGCCGCCTGTTGACCTGTCCTGCGGTCTGTTGACATCAAAAATTCACATAACCTGCAAAAAAAAATTGGGCTTTTTGCAAAAGTAACTCAAAACTTGGAGTCAAACAGAAAACTAACCTTTTCTTTTGACTCATTTTTTTTTTGAGATTTTCACCCCACACCTGCATTTTATCTACGAAAATGCCATTAACTTTTTTTTTTTTGTTTTTCGAAAATGGCTTCTTTACTGTCTCAACCTCATCTTCTTCAATTATTTACAACAGTGCCACTACCATGAATAGTTCAACAACCTTGTACTAACTGTTTGGAGCTTTTAATGCCCTTTAATGCACGTAAATCTCTTTACACTCTCTCTGTTTCAATTGTTATGAACTAAAAACAACATTTCTTTCACTTTCTCTCCATATTCATCCAAAAAACTCAAGCTTTTGATTCAAAATATTTTATGGTTGACAGAGCCATATTTCTTTCGTTTTGACTTACGGTTGCTTTCGTTTGAGGTTCTGGGTGGTTGGAGAAGACCATGTGTGCAAACGAAGTCATCTCACCTAGTTTAAGGTACGAATTTGAATTTTTTTGAAGATCTGTTCACGTAGAAGACTTACTAGTAAGTCATCTGTATGTAGAAGACTTACTGATAAGTCTTCTGGTCAAACGGACGACTTAAACTAAGTCGTCCGGCTTTGTTTGTTAAAAAAAAAACTCCAGACGACTTATATATAAGTCGTCTACGAGAAACGGGCTAGTTTTGCATTTGACCGAATCGTGTCAGATCTTTGACTATTTCTGGACGACTTATAATTCAGTCGTCTCTGGGAAAGTTAAAATTTCAATATTTTATTAAACTAGACGACTTACGTGTAAGTCGTCTTAGGTTAGTTTTGTAATTGAAAAATAAAACTTCATCGTTTAACTTTTACCAGACGACATAATATAAAGTCGTCCTGACAGAAGACTTAATTTAAAGTCGTCCGGGGAAAGCAAAGTCGTCCAGAATTTTTCCCAATTTTCTGGTCAAACCTTGCTTATCCCGGACGACCTTAAATTAGGTCGTCTAGCTGGACGACTTTCAATTAAGTCTTCTGGAGAAAGTTAAATTTCAAGTTTTATTTTTCAATTACAAAACTAACCTAAGACGACTTACACGTAAGTCGTCTAGTTTGAATAAAATATTGAAATTTTAACTTTCCCAGAGACGACTGAATTATAAGTCGTCCAGAAATAGTCAAAGATCTGACACGAGTCGGTCAAATGCAAAACAAGCCCGTTTCTGGTAGACGACTTATATATAAGTCGTCTGGAGTTTTTTTTTAACAAACAAAGCCGGACGACTTAGAATTAAGTCGTCCAGTTTAATTTTAAATTGCAAAAGTGACCTCTTTAGACGACTTACCTTTAAGTCTTCTGGACGACTTATTTCGAAGTCGTCTGCGGCAATGTTTATTGAACTTCTTCATTTTCTCTATATTTACTAATGTGTTTTATTTTGAATATTTGCAGATGATTTGTCAGTTACATGCAGTTTATGGAGAATGGTTGTTGAGAGATTGCCGTTGGGATTTTGTGGTTGATGATCTCAAAGGAGCAAAATTGTTTTTATTGAATGAAGATTCAACACATGCTGAACTTGTTGCAATGGCTCAAGAAGATTATAACCTGGACATGAGAACAGTGACTGTGGAGATTAGCTACTCATTACCAGCAGAAATGATGATGGCTCCAGGCAGTCCTCCCATTCATGTTACAAGTGATAGACAAGTTCGAAACTTGCTCGAGATACTCAAAACGCATAGAGTATGTCTTTGTGTATCAAGCCGCAGCAAGGTGGAAACGGTTTCAGAGAAAAGGGATAATGATGAAGCTGGTGAATGGGAAGAAGATGTTGGTGATGATGAAGCTGGTGAATGGGAAGAAGATGTTGGTGATAATGATGAAGCTGATGAATGGGAAGAAGATGTTGGTGATAATGAGTTTGTTGAAGATGAAAATCAAGATGGGGAGGAGGAAAATGGGGAGGAGGAAAATGGGGAGGAGGATGCTGATAACTCTATTGTTGGTGAAACGGATCAGAATGGTGGGGATTACAGTCTTTATGGAAAGGTTCAAGATGAGGACGAGGAAGATGATGATAATATTTGTTTTGAAGAAATGGAAAAGACATATGCTAAGACAAATGCTATTGAAGGAGGAAAATCGGATGGTACCAGTATCTATGTCAACCAGAGTTTTGTTAGCAAGGATGCACTGCTTTCAGAGCTGCGGTTGGTAGCAGTGAGGGGTAGGTTTTCTTTCAGAATATACAAATCAACGAAAACTCTCCTTGTGGCAACATGTCGGGTTAGCGGTTGTGGATGGAAGATCAGAGCGAGTGTGAAACATGGGACAAACACGTTTTGGGTAACAAAGTATGTGGAAAAACATTTATGCTCAGTGGGAGACCGAATCGCTCAGCGGAGACACTGTACTCCGAAGTATGTTGGTAGTCTTTTCATTGATCGTGTTGGAATCATTGATGGGATAACTCCGCAGCATATCACTGATGCAATGAGGAACATGTTTGGCATGGAGCTTGATTACACCACTTCATACAGAGCACTGTTATATGCACAAACATTGGTGAGAGGATCAGCAGAAGAAGGGTATTCGCGTCTGGCATCATATCTCGAGCAAATCTCCATTGCAAATCCTGATTCTATCACGGCTATAGAACTTGATTCTATGAAAAGATTTAAGTATCTATTTCTCTCTTTTGGAGCTTCTATAAAAGGTTTTAAGTATCAGAGAAGGGTCATTGTGGTGGA
Source organism: Brassica juncea (assembly GCA_018703725.1). Taxonomy (NCBI): domain Eukaryota; kingdom Viridiplantae; phylum Streptophyta; class Magnoliopsida; order Brassicales; family Brassicaceae; genus Brassica; species Brassica juncea. The sequence continues at coordinate 11,123,236 of CM031937.1, forward strand.
TGGAACTCACCTAAGTGGAAAGTATGGAGGTGTTATGTTAGTTGCAGCCGCACAAGATGGCAATTTTCAGATATTCCCATTGGCTTTTGGGATCGTGGATGCTGAAGATGAACCTTCTTGGGAATGGTTTTTCACAAAATTGGCTAGTTGTATATCTCATGACAAGCCTCTGGTGATAGTCTCCGACCGGCACGCGGCCATTAAAAGTGCGTGTGATAAGGTGTTTCCTTGGGCAACTCGAGGAATATGTTATTATCACCTTCAAGATAACATTGTCAAAAAGTTTAAAGGGAAACATCTCATGTACTTGGTGAAAGGGGCTGCTTATGCTCACACGGTTTACGATTTTGACCGGTACATGGCTGAGATACGGAGTGCAAACCCGGAACTTGCAACGTATTTGGAGAATGCCGACGCCAGCCTATGGTCAAGGGTTTATTGTAAGGGGAACAGGTACAACATAAAAACAAGCAACATCGCTGAATCTATTAATTCCGCACTGAAGCGAGCAAGAGGATTTCCGATTCCGTTCCTGCTGGAGTTCATAAGGCAGAAGTTAGGAAAATGGTATTGGAAAAGGAGACAAGATGCATTGAGTCTCACAACTCAACATAGCCGGGGTGTTGAATACTTGCTTGCTGTTCGAACAGAGATAGCGGATACGATGACGGTCCAACCAATTGATGGATGGCGATTCTTTGTCAAAGGTGGCAAAATGGACTGTGTGGTTGATTTGGAACATGCAAAGTGTGATTGTGGTGTCTATGGAGTGGAGAAAATACCTTGCTCTCATGTTATAGCTGCTGGAACACATATTCGTTTGCATATCTCCACACTTGTATGTCCAGTGTACTCAAAGAATTATTTGTATGCAGGATACTCAGAGAATATATATCCTATCGTGTCACAACATATTGAGGAACGAGAATGCTTTCCTGCAGACGTAAAGCGTGGTCCGGGGAGACAGAAGAAATCAAGATGGCAATCTTGGTTGGAGCTATCTAGGATGAGAGGACACAAACCCAGGAAGAAACACAGGGCAAGGAGATGCTCAAACTGCAAGGAAACTGGCCATACGAAGCCACAATGTACACAACCAGTTGATTAGTTGTCCAGACGACCTAACTTTAAGTCGTCCAGTCTTGATTACCCGTCCAGACGACTTATATATAAGTCGTCCAGTGTATTTTATTTTTAGGCTACCTTCTACTAAGTCGTCCAGTGTATTTTATTTTTAGACTACCTTCTACTGAGAGATAACATATTTTTAGACTACCTTCTACTGAGAGATAACATATTCCAAAATGTAGATCTTTGTTACGTCATTGTTCTGGACGACTTATAATTGTTCTGGACGACTTATAATTGTTCTGGACGACTTATAATTGTTCTGGACGACTTAACTTATAATTGTTCTGGACGACTTATAATTGTTCTTATAATTGTTCTGGACGACTTATAATTGTTCTGGACGACTTATAATTGTTCTGGACGACTTATAATTGTTCTTATAATTGTTCTGGACGACTTATAATTGTTCTGGACGACTTATAATTGTTCTTATAATTGTTCTGGACGACTTATAATTGTTCTTATAATTGTTCTGGACGACTTATAATTGTTCTGGACGACTTATAATTGTTCTTATAATTCAAAAGCATAATTGTTCAAAAAGAAAGAAAGCATAATTGTTCTTATAATTCATGAAAGAAAGCATAATTGTTCAAAAGACATAACCATAATATAAAAAACATTAAACTTGAAGAGATTAAGAAAGCAAAGACGTTAATCAAACATCTGTGGCTCATTCAACTTGTACCAATCGATGTAAGGAATCTGAACATCAGCCACCTTGGCCTCTGCGCGCACAAGTTCGAAATCTAGCTGCTTCTTTTTCTCTTTGCTAAATGGGTTCTTCTTGAAAAGTTCATTCATGAGTTCCAGCTTACCTTGTATGCGCGACACTTCAAGCTCTTCAACATGTTTCTTGGCGATGGCATCATTTAGTTGCTTGTACATAAAGAGCTTGGCTCGGTAATGCTCAGTGGTCGCCTCAACTCCCTTGTTGAATGCCTCTTCTAGAGAAGAACCATGATCTTCAACCATGGGAGCCTTGAGTTTAAGGTCTTTGTTGAATGCCATACTGAGATTTTGATCTGGATGTTAATAGATCGAAATTATTAGAAACGGATAGATCTAAACAAAATTTATATAAAACGGATACAAAGAAAAAGGATAGATCTACTTACTTAGCTAATATTGGGAGAGACTAAATTGGAGAAGAAGAGAGATGATAGTAAGAGATGAAATCTGTTAACTATGAGTCATGTCTTATATAGAAGAGGATGTGATCGAAGAGTCATGTCTTTTCACATTCCTAATAAACTTTTCAAATTACTAATCGAAATTAATATATTAAAAAGAATTTAAAGTCGTCTACAAATATTAGAATTTAAAGTCGTCCCAGCTGGAAGACCTTCCAGACGACTTATTTGTAAGTCGTCCAGCTGGAAGACCTTCCAGACGACTTATTTGTAAGTCGTCCAGCTGGAAGACCTTCCAGACGACTTATTTGTAAGTCGTCCAGCTGGAAGACCTTCCAGACGACTTATTTGTAAGTCGTCCCAGCTGGAAGACCTTCCAGACGACTTATTTGTAAGTCGTCCCAGCTGGAAGACCTTCCAGACGACTTATTTGTAAGTCGTCCAGCTGGAAGACCTTCCAGACGACTTATTTGTAAGTCGTCCCATGCTTTAAAAGATTAGTCAAAATCATAAAAGCTTTAAAAGTTTAAATGTAATATCTTTTACACTAATCTGATAAACACTAGAATAACATACATGCCCACGAATCTAATCATACATGCCCACGAACTTATCACCATCCACATTTTCTTTCAAATGCTGATCAAGAAGCTCCGTCCATATATCCAGCGCCATTTTATCCCTCATATTCTTCGCGTTGGCCCTAGCAAAGTCTTTAGAGTTAAAGGGGACTCCAAGAGCATGACATTCAATGTACTTTAGAGCGTACACGCCACAATCACCATTGTTGGCCGTGGGTACATCTTGTCTCTCATATGTGTATGGCTCCAACCCGTATTTGACCCGTATTTCGTCGGTGGGAGCGCACTCAACAAGCAGATAAGGGACCATCTCGAGAAAAGGCTGCATTATGTCATCCCATGCTTCTGGTGCCGTAGCTGAAGGTATGCTGTCCCAGACGACTATGTGCCTCTTAGGGATCGATATCCAAATAGCAACCCAATGAGCGTTCTTCAAGTTCACTGGCGCATAGATATCATCAATGTCCTCCCCCCACACCTTCTTTGATTGGCAAAATGAAGGTATTGATCCGTCATAAAAATTCCACGCCCCACCAGGTAGAGCTCTTCCTAAACCTTTGTGATCAGGTACGGATAATTTGAAGAACTCATACTGGTCTCTCCAAGACTGGGAAAAGTTGTGATCCAGGAAGCACATTCGCTCGCTCCTGAAAGCTTGTGGGTTCTCTTGATACCTCTGCCTCAGCACATTAATCCAAGCATCTATATGCTGCATATAAAATAATACAAGTTAGAAGATACCAGACGACTTAAATATAAGTCGTCTGGAAAGTCGTCTACGTGGACGACTTTGTAGACGACTTTCCAGACGACTTATCTTTAAGTCGTCTGGTAAATATAAGTCGTCTGGAAAGTAGTCTACTTGGACAACTTTGTAGACGACTTTCCAGACGACTTATATTTAACAGACGACTTAAAGATAAGTCGTCTGGAAAGTCGTCTACTTGGACGACTTTGTAGACGACTTTCCAGACGACTTTCCAGACGACAAAGATACAAGATAAGCAGAAGACTTACGCAGTCTTCCAGCCATTCTCTGGCAGTCCGGAGGATGTGATACCACCAAGTTCGTGATGTACGTGGTTTTTCATCATGCTTAGTGAAATAATGACTGCAAACAATAAAGCAATCACTTACGGATCAGAAATAATCAGTTTTGCTAGACTAAATCAAGCTATTATGGGTAAAGCAATCACTTACGGATCAGTTTTCAACCAACCAGCGAGTTCCTTCAACTTAGGTTTGTTTGCTGGCTGAAATGGATTATAGGCTGCCACTTTATCTTTATTTTTCTCTGCCGTATAAGGAGATATCTGCGTGGGAGAAGGTTTCCTCGCTCGTTCACTCCTTGCACGCACAGAAGCAGTGGGAGCTATTTTGTCCAATACAACCAGGCTCGGTTGTTGTACGGTGGAAGCGACGCTCGGTTGTTGATCGGTGGAAGCGACGCTCGGTTGTTGATCGGTGGAAGCGACGCTCGGTTGTTGATAGGTGGAAGCGACGCTCGGTTGTTGATCGGTGGAAGCGACGCTCGGTTGGTCAGTGGAAGTGACAGCAACAATCTCTTTGGAGGAGACACCATCTGCTTTATCCGGCAAGATCTTATTTCCCGCGTTCGCCTCATCGCGAATTTCTCTCTGCATTAAAAGTTGCACACTAGTTAACCCTGAGACGACTTAAATAAAAGTTGTCTGGACGTCTAGTTGACCATGGACGACTTAATTTTAAGTCGTCCATGGTCAACTAGTCGTCCAGACAACTTACATTTAAGTCGTCCAGGGTCAACTAGTCGTCCAGACAACTTACATTTAAGTCGTCTGGAAAACTAGTTAACCCTGGACGACTTAATTCTTGTTGGGAGAGGATTTGATACTAACCTCGGATTGTTTGGCTTGAGGGGTAGGTTGTTTCTTTTGAAGAGTACGCTTTTTGGTTTGAGGAAGAGGCTTTTTGGTTTGAGGAGTAGGCTGTTTCTGTTGAGGAGTAAGCTGTTTCTTTTGAGGAGTAGGCTGTTTCTCTTGAGGGGTAGCCTGATTGGTGACACCAACCTTCTTCTCCATAGCTTCCACCCTATCGGACAACTTCCTAATCTCCTTGATGCACTTCCTAAACCCTTCTTTCATGCAGTCAACTAGCCCTTCTTTCATGCTGTCAACTACGTCCTTGAACATATTTTCCAACTCCTCTCTAGTCACCCAACTAGCCTCTTCTCTAGCCTCTTCTCTAGCCTCTGTAGGAGCCTCTGTAGGAGCCTCTTTACGAGCCTCTGTAGGAGCCTCTGTAGGAGCCTCTTTAGGAGCCTCTTTAGGAGCCCCTTTACGAGCTTTCTTCAGAGGTCTTGGATTGTCTTCCTCCTCCTCCACCACAACCATCTCTATCTCTTTGGTTTTCTTAGTACCAGTGACTTCCCAGCAATCCTTGGTCCACTTCCACGGTCTCCGATCATACATGACTTTAATGATGTTCTCCGCGGGCACGTCCTCAACCTCAGAGTCCCATTTTGGCCACATTTCACTAATGTCCTTCTCAACAAAGTTGATCACGCGGGTCTGCAGTAAATAGAAGAATCGAGTTAGATATTTGAAAAAAAGACTAAATAGACGACTTAATTATAAGTCGTCTGGAAGGTCGTCCAGCTGGAAGACCTTCCAGACGACTTATATATAGTCGTCTACTAAGTCGTCCAGCTGGAAGGTCGTCCAGCTGGAAGACCTTCCAGACGACTTATATATAGTCGTCTACTAAGTCGTCCAGCTGGAAGACCTTCCAGACGACTTATATATAGTCGTCTACTAAGTCGTCCAGCTGGAAGACCTTCCAGACGACTTAATTAAGTAGATACCTGTCTCAAGATAGCTTCTTTCATTGATCTGCGGCCTCTGCTGCCCCCGTAAGCCAGTATCGGTGGAGACGGACTGTTTCCTCTGGGACCACCAATACTAGCTCCCAATTCCGGCATAGCTGTGTACACCCAGACCTGAAGAACTTGTATAAACCCATCCACGGTGTAACAGCCAGTAATATCTTTGTTCCACAAAGAGTCCATCAGCACCTTAAACGCGACTCTCCCCCATGGATAATTCTCAAACCGTTCTAAATCCATCACTAGCCTTGCCAGACTAGATCGTGTAGCGGTTGAAAACTTTCTCCCTTCAATGAATCCAGTGAAGATGGAAAGGTACGCGAGCCGCTTGCGATCTTCCGTGGACCAATCCTCGCATCTCTTCAGTGCTGCTATTATCTGATCAGTAGTTGGCCCAGCTTCCAGATGAACTCCCAGCATCGCCCAGAAAGAAACCATCTCTTTGGTAACTTCACATTTTGGTGTCTCAAGGTCCTCGATGTACTCGCAGTTTAGACCAGTGAGGTTTTCAAACTCTAACAGTGAAAACCTCAAAGGTTCTGGACCAACGAGAGACCACATCTCATACTTCTTCTTAATGTCCAGCTTGAAACTGAGCATGTAGTGAACCAGCCTTGAAGCCCAACCAAATCCCTGCTCCTTGAACTTGATGAAAACTCCCAAACTCGACTCCTTGAGCTCTTCAAATTCTTCATCAGTAAGAGCTTCCCTAAGAGCAGTATGCAACTTGTTATTATCCGTATGATACGAAATGCTATTGTGGGCTTCTGGCTCTTCCCCTAATGTGTATAACCTACGGGGGAGTTCTGGAATATCCATCCTTTTTGTCTGCAAAATAATCAAAGACAACAATAGAGATAAGCTAAACAAGCTAAATCTAACAAGAACACACAGAAAAGTCAGAACACAAGCTAAATCAATCACGCCTTAATTGTAACTCCAGACGACTTAGTAGACGACTTAGATATAAGTCGTCTGGAAAGTCGTCCAACTGGACGACTTAGTAGACGACTTAGATTTAAGTCGTCTGGAAAGTCTTCCAACTGGACGACTTATATTTAGGTCGTCTATTAAGTCGTCCAATTGGAAGACTTTCCAGACGACTTAAATTACAAGTCTTCCAGTAGAAAAATTAAGCGGACCTGATTAGTAGCAGAAGGAGTACTCGTCATTGCGGTTATAGATCTGAAAAAATAAACGTGAAACGGTGAGAATGAGTAAATTGATAGAGACAACGTTTTATGTTCATCTTTTCCTCGAGATTGATGACTTACCGGCGTTAGGGTTTACAGAGAAACGGCGCTACGGTTTACAGAGAAGAAGCGGCGGCGCTAGGGTTTAGAAGAAGCGGCGGCGCTAGTGTTTAGAGGAAGCGGCGGTGAGATAGTGTTGGTGAGCACGGTGGAGAGGGCGACGGTGGAAGCGGCGGCGCTAGGGTTTAGAGGAAGCGGCGGCGCTAGAGTTAGAAGAAGCGGCGGCGAGAACGGTGAGAATGAAGTGAGATAGATAGCCGACGTTGAGGACGATGGTTTGTTCGGAAATAGTGGGAATTCAAATCGCCTTTGATATCGCCGGTGAGAGAGAACTGTTAGGTTAGGGTTGCTAAATTTCGCGAAAAATGAACAAAAAAAAAATCACCTTATATATTGGGTAAATAATCCGGTTAGCTTTAAAAGTACGTTGGTAAAATTTAAGGTTTGGTCCGGTTTAGACGACTTATTCTGGCTCATAATGTACATCAGAAGACTAAATATTTAGTCGTCTGTTTACAGAAGACTAAATATTAAGTCGTCCCAGACCCTAAAATGAACCCCTAAACTAAAATGACTAAATTAACTAACTAACCACGTTATAAAATCAAATTATACTTCAATAGTGTTTAATATACACAGAAATGAACACGCTTATGTAATTTTAAAATTTTTCAAAAACGGTTTTAATGCTTTCCGAAATCTAACCCTAAGAACATATACAATACTACAACATATGTTGATGAAAGTTAAACTAAAGAATATCATGACTCACTACTTTCACTCATCTATGCTGAAAACAATTGAAATTTGTTATATCTTAATTTATATCTCTTAATACATATCTTAATTACATAATTCCCATTTTTCACTTATCAAAATATTTTTTACAAAATTTTTAAATTATGTTTAAGAATAACTGTCCAGACGACTTTCGAGGGGTAGAAACGTAAAAAAAATTCCGTTTTTTTGTTTGTTCACAAGGGGATAGTTGTAATTTCAATAGCCTTTTAGGTTACTTTTGCCTTTGACCCAAGTTGGGGTATTCTTTTGGGTTTGACTCCAAGTTTTGAGTAACACTTGGCAATTCTCCCAAAAAATTAGTGTATTCGCTTCTGTTTCTTTTTTTTTAATTCGTAGATTACCGCCAATCCCGTTAACATGTGGATCATAATAATTTAAAATAGATATTTTAATTTAAAATAATATAATAATATAAATTGTATATTATAAAAATACATATTTTCTTTAATATAAATAAGTGATAATTAGTATATATATTACATAAAATTTATTTTTAAAATTAGAGAATAATAAATATATTTTTATTAAAAAAGAAAAAAAAGTTTTAAATTTTCCATATTAACGGATATCCATAATGTAAAATCTGCTCATACACATCCCCACATCTATAATATACAATTCACTTCAAAAAATAATATTTTGATCCACATTCACTCTGCGGTGAGTCAGGTTCCAGCTTTACTTTAAAATTTTAAAACCAAAATGGTTTTGTTTATTCCCTCTGCGGCAAGTCAAGTTCCAGCTCTACTTCAAAAGTTTAAAACCAAAACGGTTTTGTTTAACGATATTTGATAAAATCTTATCTGGAATCATATGAATATACACAATTTAAAAACCAACGATGCCCATCTAGTCCATATCAAAATCATCCTCCCCCTCTAGATAATTCATTTGTACTATTTTTCAATGATCATCACTATAATATTCAAGAAAATATATTTAAAATTAGTTTTCATTTTTCGTGGAAAACATGATTTTCGTTTTGATGGAAAAATCTGATTTCCCGGTAACGTAATTTCCAGTTTTGGTGGAAAACAATAAATTTTGATTCTAACAGGAAAATACAATTTTCCGGTTTAATGGGAAAACAAGATTTCCGGTTTAGCAGAAAATGAAATTTTTGGTTTTGTTAGAAAACGCAATATTCGGTTTTGGCGGGGGAAAAAAAGAATTTTCCATTTTTGGTTGAAAACACAATTTTTTGTTTTGACGGGAAAACGCGACTTTTCAATTTTGGTGGGGAAAACGCGATTTTTGGTTTTTGCGGGAAACTAGATTTTCTGGTTTTGGCGAGAAAACGCTTTTTTTTGCTGGAAAAGAAGATTTTTCGGTTCTGGCGGAAAAACACGATTTTGGGTCTTGGCGGGAAAACACAATTTTCTGGTTTTGGCGGGAAAACAAGATTTTTTTATTATGGCGGAAAAACGAGATTTTTCTGTTTTGGCGGAAAAATGAATTTTTTGGGTTTTGACAAGAAAATAAGATTTTTTTGGTTTTGGCAGGAAAATGAGTTCTCAGTTTTGGTGGAAAAGAGATTTTTCTGGTTTTGACGGAAAAACGCGATTTTTCGGTTTTGACGAGAAATTGAGATTTTTCCATTTTGACGGAAGAAGAAATTATTTGGGTTTGGCGAGAAAATGTGGTTTTTCTAATTGGCTGAAAACACAATTTTATGTTTTTGGCAGAAAATGTAATTTTTGGTTTTAGACCATCATGTATAAGTTGTGAATTGTTTTAGGGATATAATTGACTTTCTATATTTTTAACTAAACCATCTCTATATAGATGGTTCAGTTTAGGTATAATTGACATTCTACAGTTCTAACTAAACCACCTCTATACAGAAAGTTTAATTTGGTTAATCTAGCTGATTTTAAATCCAAACGAACAACAATCTCATCTCGATCATCTGGATGGTGAAACGAACAGTCCAATATCTTTGAGTCATGATAATAAATTCAGTGACTCTTCGTCTTTTCCTCTCCCTATAGAGTGTAACGGCAAGGATAAGTTCATCAAACCATCCAAGTCTTGTTTTCCAGCCAGAACCTTCTCGGTGGTTCGGTGTTCAAGCACGAGAGATGTCCCCAAGCTTGAGCTCTTCAGCCGTGGAAAATTCGTGATAGGGATTGTAATGTATTTCATATAAGGAATTTTGAATACAAGTACCTTATACATTCTGTACGAACACTCCTCGTAGTAGAGCCCAAGACTAGATAATCGCTTTCTATCAAGACGATAAAAAGCCACCCTCTACAGTACTTGTGCAAGCTTATTTATAGAGTTCAGCTAGCCTAACGGCTTAGCTGACTAACAACTTCATAAATGGCCTAAAAATTTGGCCCAACAATCGAACTAACTTTCCCTCGTCTTTACTCTCCTCTTGTAATGTTAATATCTTCTCCTCGCTCAATCACTTCACCCTCTTCAGCTGCTTGTCCTTCTCTATTCTCCAGTCTCTTCCTCACATAATGTTTCCAGGGCCTATCAATACCCCCCCTCGATAATTCTGACCTTGTCCTCAAGCTCGAAATGCGGAAACTCCCTCCTAATATCACATACTTTCAACCACGCACGCTCATGATCAGGTAACCCTTGCCACTGAACAAAAGCTTCCAAGTTACCATCTCCATCATAGCGGGTACCCATAAAACTCTCCGGTTCCAAAACAAATTCTTCCGATTCAGCGATCACAGAAGGTAATGTAGACAACTTATGACCTTGCCCCAACACCGGTTTAAGCTGAGACACGTGGAACACCAGATGTATCTTACTCTCCACAGGAAGCTGCAATTTGTAAGCGACCTTCCTGATGCGTTCAATGACAGGAAAAGGACCATAGTATCTTGCAATAAGCTTTTCATAGAAGTTCTTGGCTACCGACGTTTTTCTATACGGCCTGAGCTTCAGAAAGACCATATAACCCACAGTGAACTCTAATTCACGTCTGTGTTTGTCAGCATTATTCTTCATTCTAGCTTGTGCTTTAAGAAGATGATCCTTTCCATCACATAATAGCGCATCACGGTCCGTTAAATACTGCTCTAACTCGAAATTATTTGCAGATCCTTGCTCAAACCACAAAAGCTCAGGAGGTTCTCTTCCATAAACGATCTCGAAAGGCGATGTATTGAGAGATGAGTGATATGACGTGTTAAACCAATACTCTGCCCAAGCAAGATATCCATGCCACTTCTTCGGGTGAGAAGATGTAAAACATCATAGGTAAGCTTCCAAGCACCTATTAACAACCTCCATCTGCTCATCACTCTGCGGATGGTACGCTGTATTAAACCTGAGCTTTGTGCCCGCCAAACGAAAGCTTTCATTCCAAAACTTACTCAGAAACACCCTATCACGATCTGAGATGATGGATGCAGGAAACCCATGGAGACGAACAACCTCCTTCACATAGAGTTCTGCTACCATTGACTCGTTGAAAGGATGCCTTAGACTCAAGAAATGGCTGTATTTGCTCAGACGATCTACGACAACCAATATCACATTTTTCATTCAGATGTAGGTAATCCTTCTATGAAGTCCATAGGGACATCTGACCAAATTTGTGATGGAATGAGGATTGGTTGAAGTAAGCCAGCAGGCTCAGCGTAGAGTACTTAAGAGTTTGGCACACATTGCATTCAGATACATACTTCTGGACATCATCTTTCATTTTGGACCAATGAAACAGTCTCTGCTTGCGTTTGATCGTTTTTAAAGTCCTCGAGTGACCCCCAGCTAATCCATCGTGATGCTCCTTCAATATCAATGGAATGAACTTAGAAGCTAGTGGCAACACCAAGCGCTTTTTATAGAACAAGCGACCACTGATTATCTCATAACCCGAATGAACCTATGTTCCCATCACCATCTTCTGTAACAGGATCTGCAATTGCTCATCATTATCAACTTCTTCAAATATATCTTGCATTTACAGATTTGAGGTTACTGTAATAGCTCCCAACATAAGACTTGTATTTTGATTTTCTTCCCAAGGAATCCTGGAAAAACCATCAGCTGTCTTATTATCAGTGCCTGCTTTATAAACAATCTCGAAATCATACCCCAATAACTTTTTGAGCCACTTTTGATAATCCATTGAAACCCCTCTCTGATCCAACAAAAATTTTAAGCTTCTCTGATCTGTATGTACCAAGAACTTCCTTCCTTGATAATGCCACCATTTCTGTATAGACATCACAATCGCCATTAACTCGCTCCCGTATATCGGCTTAAGCTGCTCCCTCTCAGTTCATGCTCTGCTGAAGAAAGCTTCGGTCTTTGTTGTTGCATCAACACAACACAAATCCAAAGCCTGAAGCATCAGCTTTGACAGAAAACTTGTCATTAAAATTTGGTAACGTTAACACAGGAGCAGACGCCATCGCTCGTTTCAATTGATCAAACGCTAATTGAGTTTACACATTCCAACAGAAATTGTCTGTTTTCACAAGATTCGTCAAAGGATGAGCAATGAATCCATAGGATTTCACAAATCTTCTGTAGTATCCTGTTAAGCCTAAGAATCCTCTCAAGTCTTTCACTGTCTTAGGAACTGCCCACTCATTCATAGCCTTTGTCTTCTCAGGATCAATCGAAACGCCCTGAGCTGAAATGATATGTCCCAAGTAGTCGACATGTGATTGACCAAACAAGCACTTCTTATGTTTGCAAACAAGGTGTTAGATTGAAGCGTCTGAAGTACCGTACTCAAATGAATTTGATGTTCTTCTTCGGATCTGCTGTAGATCGATATGTCATCGAAGAATATACAAGAACAAAATTCCTCAAAAACGGCTTGAATATATCATTCATAAGAGGTTGAAATGTCGCAGGCGCGTTTGTCAATCCAAATGGCATGACAAGGAATTTGTAATGTCTCTCATAAGTCCGAAACACTGTCTTCTCAATGTCTTCTTCCACCATCCTAATTTGGTGGTATCCTGAACGAAGATAAAGTTTTGAAAATATCTTTGCTCCATCTAATTCATCGAGAAGTTGATCAATGACCAGTATTGGAAACTTGTCTGCCACTGTAACCTTGTTCACTGCTCGATAATCAATACAAAATCTCCACTCTCCTGTTTTCTTCCTAACCAATAAAACAGGACTCGCAAACGGGCTTCTACTCTTCCTTATAATACCAGCTTCCAACATATCCTGTACCATCTTCTCAATCGCTTCCATGTGGTTACGGATATATGTACAGTCTCACTGCAATCGTACCCTCTGTGTATCAATCTGATATCATGCTCAAACCCACGAGTAAGAGGCAAGTCAGTTGGTTCTTGAAATACTGCTCCAAATGCTTCAAGTACTGTCACAATAAACTGCGGTATCTCGATGTTTTTAGTTGCCTCAACTGCGGATAACTGCAATTCATGATCCTTCCATTCTCCACTTCTCTTCAGAGTTAACTGCCCCAATTGATTGTGTAAATGTGCATCCCCGTATAGAGTAACTCTTCCTCCTGTAGTATTGAAAGAAAATTCCTATTGTTCCCAATCCACTTCACATTTACCAAGTGTGCGCAACCACTGAACCCCAAGAATTATATCTGCACACCCCGGTTCTAGAATCACAAAGTCAGATATTATTCTCACTGCCTGTAGCTGAAGTTGAACCCCTTTACACACTTCTGAACCACTGACTGTAATTTCTGTACCCACGAGAACTGATATATCTTTTGTGATTGTCTCCTTCAAACGAGCTCTCTGAACTGTCTTTGGTGATATAAAATTGTGTGTTGCGCCGCTGTCAATTAATACCACCACACGCAATTTTCCAAGTCTCCCTTCCAGCTTTGTAGTTGTTGGTGAGGACCACCCCATGAATGAGTATAAGGACAGTTCAATAATCTCAGTTGTTGTCTTAGTAATGTGTTCTTCTGCATACTGAAACTCATCCTCCATCAAGTATATTTCAGTTCCTTGAGATACAATAAAGAACTGAAGTTGTTTGTATCTGCATATGTGAGTACGTGACCACCTCTCCGGGCACTTAAAGCATAACGTGTTCTTCTTTTTATAATCATAATCAGTGTCTGATAACTTCACCGGACCCTGATGATTGTCCCCCGTCTTCGTTGTACAAGGCTTATCCACATCTTTCTATGTTCCTTCTATGCCTGCTGGCTTGGGTTTCCAGTTTTGATTTCCGCTTGACTGTACTGACCTAAACTGAGTCTGAGTTCCTTGGCGGTTTCCTTTAAATTCTTGAATCTTTTGATTAGAAAACATTCTGCAGAATTCACTGTATTCCATCATGATAATTGCGGCAATATGATCCTGTGAAGATTTATGTTACTTCATTCTTATTACTTCCTTCATCTCTTTCTTCAGTCCATTAAAAAATACATCAATCAAATGTTCTTCAGAAACACGGACCTGAGACGCTAAGTCTTGAAATTCCTTAACATATTCTGCAGCCGCGCCTGTTTGCTGAACCCAAACAATCTTTTCCCTAGGGTTTTCTCATATGATTCTGCAGATCTTGCCAGCATTCTTCTCTTAAACTCACTACAATCCACGAAAGGTCGATGCTCCACCTCGTAATTATACCAACTGAGAGCGTCTTCTTCTAAGCTCAAAGAATCCAAATCCATTCTGGCCTCTGGATCATAACGAGTAACTCGGAAGTAGCGCTCTGCTCTCGCGATCCAACCGTATGGATTATATCCACTGGACATCGGCATCTCAACTTTTCTCAACAAACTATCACGATTCTCATTTCTCGTATCAACAGGCCGATAATCTAGCTCTCGTTCATCCCTGGTTTGTTCCGAAGAAGACGAATATACCTGATAGGTTCTGTTCGTCGACGGAGGGATATTCTCGTCAAGCTTCACCATCGTATCGTTTAGCTCATCAATCCGTTGAGCTTGATTGTCTCGTGGAAACTCTAACTTCCCTTGCTTCGCCATCACTATGCTCTGATCGGCTCACCGCACCAAATGATAGAGATTGTAATTCTATTTCGTATAAGGAATTTTGAATACAAGTATCGTATACCTTCTCTCTATGAACACTCCTCGTAGTAGAGCCCAAGACTAGAGAATCTCTCTAATCCCTTTCTATCAAGACGATAAAAAGCCCACCCTCTACAGTACTTGTGCAAGCTTATTTATAGAGTTCAGCTAGCCTAACGGCTTAAGTGACTAACAACTTCATAAATGGGCTAAACAATTGGCCCAAAAATCAAACTAATTTTCCCGCATCTTTACTTCTCTTCTCCCGTAATGTTAATATCTTCTCCTCGCTCAATCACTTCACTCTCTTCAGCTGCTTGTCCTTCTCTATTCTTCAGTCTCTTCCTCACATAACGTTTCCAGGGCCTATCAATTCGACAGGATTCTTCAAGATCCACCTTTTATCGAAAAATCCGATCACCGAACTCTCAGTTACGTTGGAACAAAAGATATATAATCTGTAGACAACTGTTTAAACTTAGCAACGTTCCATGTTCTGTTCTTGGATGTGTGATATGGAAAGATCTCGTTGAGGGAAGTTCTTTAAGACATGGTTGTTTGATCTCAGATTACTGTTCAACACTCGAAGGTGATGACTCTAACAGCTGCTGGAGAGCTTACTTTGAACTCAAAGACCTTGACGTAATATCCATTGTTACAAATCTCTATTTACGTTTTATTGTTGGGGAGAATTTTATCATTTATACATCGTTTTGGTTTATGTGATGCAGAAAGTGAAGCCAAGGTGGAGGTTGAGAATATAATCTTGCAAACAGGCGGTGTGAAATCGCTGATTTGGTGTTCACATGGACTTGCTTCAGTAGAGAAGGAGAACAAAACCAAGAACGGTGTAGAATTTACAGAGCAATCAGATTCAGAGAAAGAGATGAAACTACATATTCATATTCCTGATGGCTTACCAAAATCTCAAGAAGAAAAGAATCAAGAATGCCAGATTCTGCTTTCACAAGATTGCTTAGAACAAAAGGAACTATCCCTGCTTGGTTCTCTCACGCTCCTGACCACGAAACGGACTGAAGAATACCTCTCACACCCTATGGTACTCTAGAAAGTTGTTTCTGTACATAGTTTTACTTTTATGTATATATAGCAGTAAGTGGTTTCTTGATTTTGCTTAGAACATATAAATCACTGTGATAACTCATTGTTATCCTAATAGAATATTGTTGTCATTGTGTGATGTTCTTGAATGGTCGATAACAAGGTTGTTTCGAAGCTGTGTGCTTTTTATAGTACCTGATTTTGGTTACACAGAGATTACTATTCTTGTTAATGTTTTGCCTCCGGAAGTGAAGCAATATCCTTCAAAAACAAAACAAAAGTCTTCTAAATATAGGGAATGAATGTTTGGTGAAGCAGAAATTAAAATCATTTGGTGTTATTAATAATAACCTTATTGTGTCGTCATACTTCCATGCCCTTATCTATAAGCAGCCTTGGTTCTTTTCCAAGGTTTTGATCAAAGCCATGACTAAACCTCCTCCATTTTCTCTCCCGGCCTTTGGCTGCTTCCTCTTATTTTTCTTCTTCTCCTTCTCCTCCATTGTTTTAGCACTCACGGATGCAGAAGCCTCATTCATTGCATAACGACAGCTCTTGACCTTACCCGAGGATGGCGATCTTCCAGAAGATATTGAGTATGAGGTCGATCTCAAGTTGACATTTGTGAATCAGAGGCTCAAGAGAGCTTATTTCGCTCGACAAGCATGGAAAAAAGCGGTCTATTCAGACCCATTTAACACAACGGGAAACTGGCATGGCCAGCATGTGTGTGACTATACCGGCGTGTTCTGTGCACCAGCACTTGATGATCCTAACATCGCATTTGTGGCAGGGGTAGATCTTAACGGTGCAGATATTGCTGGACATTTACCAGCTGAGCTTGATTTGTTGACAGATGCGGCCATGTTTCATTTGAATTCGAACCGATTCTGTGGTATCATACCCAAGAGTGTCAATAGGTTGAAGCTAATGCATGAGTTCGATGTCAGCAACAATCGGTTTGTTGGACACTTCCCTTCTGTCATCTTCTCGTGGCCGGCTATTAAGTTCATCGACCTAAGATTCAACGATTTTGAAGGTCAAGTTCCTCAAGAGCTTTTCAAAAAGGATCTTGATGCAATTTTTTTGAACAACAACAGATTCACTTCCACCATTCCTGAGTCACTTGGAGAATCCCTAGCCTCCGTTGTGACCTTCGCTCACAACAAATTCGATGGTTGTATCCCTAAAAGTATTGGAAACATGAAGAATCTTAACGAAATCATCTTTAAGGATAACTATCTTGGAGGTTGTTTTCCGTCAGATATTGGAAAGCTAGCCAATATGAACATTTTCGATGCTAGCATGAACTCATTCACCGGTATTTTACCACAGAGTTATGTTGGACTTACTGGAGTCGAAGAGATAGATATCTCTGGAAATAAACTCACCGGTTTTGTACCGGAGAATATATGCAAGTTGCCTAAGTTAAGTAACTTGACCTACGCATACAATTACTTTAATGGACAAGGTTATATGTGTGTCCCAGGTAGTCAGACGGATATTTCATTTGATGATACATGCAACTGCTTGCGAGATAGGCCTAAACAATGGTCGGCAAAGGAATGTGCAGTTGTGATTAGTCGTCCTGTTGATTGTAGTAAGGACAAGTGCGCTGGTGGTGGTTCTAGTCCCACTACACCGTCAAAGTGTAAGCCACCATCACGGGTGCCAACTAGGCCGGTACACAAACCACAACCACCAAAAGAATCACCAAAACCAAATGCCCCACATAATCAGTCTCCTGTGAAGTTTACACGTAGCCCACCTCCACCACTGGTTTTTTCTCCTCCTCCCTCACTGCCGGTGCATTCTCCACCATCATCGATCTATTCTCCACCACCACCAGTGCATTCACCACCACCACCGGTTCATTATCCTCCACCACCACCGGTCCATTCTCCCTCACCACCGGTCCATTCTCCACCACCACTAATGCATTCTCCTCCACCACCAATCCATTCTCCTCCTCCACCACCGATCCATTATCCACCACCACCGGTGCATTCACCACCACCACCGTTGCATTCACCACCACCACCGGTGCATTCATCACCACCGCCGGTCAATTCTCCTCCACCACCGATGCATTCACCACCACCACCGGTTCATTCTCCTCCACCACCGATGCATTCACCACCACCACCAATCCATTCTCCTCCACCACCGATCCATTCTCCACCACAACATGTGCACTCACCACCACCACCAGTGCATTCTCCCCCACCACCGGTCCATTCACCACCACCTCCGGTCCATTCACCACCACCTCCGGTCAATTCTCCTCCACCACCAGTCCATTCACCACCACCTGTCAATTCTCCTCCACCTCCGGTACATTCTCCACCACCACCGGTCTATTCTCCACCACCACCACCACATGTCCATTACCACCACCACGGTTCCAATCTCCACCACAACCGCCGGTCCATTCACCTCCACCACTAGACCATAACCCACAACCACCAATAGAGTCACCACAACCAAATGACCCTTTTGATCTGTCTCCGGTGAAGTTCAGGCATAGCCCGCCTCCACCACAACAATCACACCCAGTGGTTTCTCCTCCATCTCCTGTTAACTCTCCACCACCGATATATTCTCCACAGCCAGCACCGGTTCAATCACCACCATAAACACCTGCCAACTCTCCTCCCTCCCCCACGAACACCAACGCGAACAGTAGAAGCACCTCCTCCAAGTGAAGAATTCATCATGCCAACAAACATTGGCCACCAATATGCATCGCCACCACCTCCAATTTTTCCGGGATATTAATATTAGAGAGATGATACAAGTTGATGTTATGAATCATGTCGCGAGAAGAAAAAAAGAAAACCGGGAAAAAATTGGGGAAGACAGAAGAAGAACAAAGAAGGAGGGCAATGTATCGTGGTGGCATAATGTTTGTGTAGTAACAGTTCACACCTTTTTTGATCCGTGAAAGATTTTTACAATTTCAAAAGAAAGAAGTTGTTTATGCTTCTTCTCTCGTGTTGTTTAAGACCCTTAACGATAAAAAAGATGAAAAGTAATGTATTCGATAAAAAAGCTCTTCAGTGCGAGTTGGTTGTTGAGGTCAAAATCGGTCACGAGGATTCAATGTCTAGAAACTACTGAAAAAATATTCTCTTTTAAAAAGAGAATTAAAGAACGATTAAGCAACAAGTTCTCACAAAAGATTCTCGCAATCTTTAATGAACAACTTTTGAAAGCACGACAAAACAGGAAACCTTTACGTCTCAACTTCTCACTGTCTCCTCGACTCCGGTCCATCTCACCATCAAGGCAAAACGACCTCGACCCCGGTCCATCTTGCCATCATGGCAAGATGACCAGATCCGTCGATCCATCTTGCCTTCAAGGCGAAACGACCACGCGACCGATCCACCTTGCCGTGAGGGCGAGACGACCACACCCACTGGTCCATCTTGCCATCCCGGCGAGACAACCGCGCCCCCGGTCTGTCTAGCCGTCATGACGAGATGACCGCGTCCTTAGTCCATCTCACCATCACAGCGATACGACCTCGCCCCGGTCCGTCTCACCGTCTTGGCGGGATGACCTCGCCCTTGGTCCATCTCGCCATCACAGCGAGACGACCACGCCCCCGGTCCGTGTCGCTGTCATGGCGAGATGACCGAATACGTGGTCCATCTCGCCATCACGGCGATACAACCTCGCCCCGGTCCGTCTCGGCGTCATGGTGAGATAACCTAGTCCTTAGTCCTTCTCGCCATCACGGCGAGATGATCTCGCCCCGGTCCGTCACGCATGTCATGTCCAGATGACATTGTCTATGGTTCGTCTCGATATCAAGGCAACTCTAACCCCCTATCTTCCTCATCTCACCCTCATAGTTCATTCGTAGTTTTCTCCTTCGAATTTCGATCCGAAAACACCTTTCTTTTCATCTCCATCAGAGTTTCCATCGAGGTTTTATGACAAAAACTAACACGGCATATTTTCTCGTAAACTTTCAGTTTACCATTAACGATATCGTCATAACTCGCAAGAGAAAACAAGTGATTGTTGCCACAAAAATCAGATCCTGTTATTTTTGTGTCACCTATGATATTGATGGTTTGTTAGACGATACTACCAGAAGCCTGAGAGATTGTAAGGTATTCGAGAACTCTCCATTCATTAATAGGTAGATTGCATTGCAAACGACACATTTGACTTCTTTCGCTGGACGCTTGAATTTTAACACCCTCTATTACACAAAATAATTAACAAATGGTTAGTGTTAAACAAGACAATGTATATGACTCATGAGGCATGCAGTAGTGTTACGTGATTACAGTTTCTTCTGCAAATATGCATTTAACCGATTCTCTTCCATAAATCATGATTTGTTCTATCAAAAAGCACTTTTGTTAGTCGCCATTTAGTCTTCTGTCTTTAAAAAAAAATAGTTAATAGATATGGTGCTTGATTGTATCATTGTAGGGTTGTTATTGATAGGAATTAGGAATATTTCTTTTTGATAGAAAAAATCGATTGCACTAAGGCAGGTTACTTAGAATTGTATTATGCCTAATATATATGCAAATTATGATGTTGATTTTCCTAAGAATATTCCTATTCTACAATTTAAAAATAGATTGCGCTATCTCCAAAATCTTCCTAATCAGAACATTTAAATACGAGTGATTCATGCCGAATATCTTCCGCAAAACATGGAAGTTAAATTTAAAATTTTATGTCCATATTTTATGTTGTTGCCGTAGTGAGTGCATATCGTGGAAGATGTTTTCAAAATTTGCTAAATATACGACCACCAACTGTTTCGTGTATTGTTTGCTGATTCTAGACTAGATTTTGATTTTTGTTTTTCTAGAATCTATTTTTTCTCCAATCAGGATTTTGGTAAAATAGATTTCCTATTTTTTAGGGAAACCAGATTTTAGTTCTTTTGTCCACTTTACACACAGAAACTAGAATCTAGATTTTGTGGGTTTCTTCTCATGTAACCCACGATTACTTTTTTTTTTCCTTTTAACAAATTAATTATTTTACATATATAAAACAACATCAACCATTTTATAAAACAAACTCACAAATATAGTCTTCTCTACATATCAAACTACTAGAGTTTTGTTTATCTAAATTAATTCCATAGTATTTTAATCACCTTTTATACCATAAATCATATAGTAATATTATAAATATTTTCAAAATTTTTATTCTAAAAATCTATCTATTAATTTTTTATTTTATAATATTTGAATTAAATAAATTTATTTAAATTTACAAAATTTAATAAAAATATATTTAAATTTTGTTTAGTCTTTCAAATAATAAGCTAACTACTGATTGTGTACTATTTGATATGTCTAGAATCAAATAGTACTTTAAAAATCTAAATATTAATAATTTTTATAATATTTGAATTCGGGAAAATTTTAAAATCTATATTTTTTAAAAAAATTATAAAACAAAAATATATGTTATGGGTGATATTTAATATTTTCTATTATTTCTATAATAAGTAATATTTTATTAATTTTAATCAATTTTAGTTACAAGAAATAATAAATAAAATATAGTTAAAAACTAAAAAAATACTTCTCAGGTTTTTCTAAAAACAAATATTACAGAATTTGTTTATCAAATATCTTAATAAAATTATTTTTAAAAAAAATCTAAAAATAAAGTATCATTCTTGCTTTTCAGAAAATTAAAACCAAAATATCATTATTTTAACTCGTATTTGCAGTTTTTGTTTTAAAATAATTATATTAAATAAGCTTATTTGTGTTTTGATAATAGACAATATTCTATAGATTCTGAAGAATAAACAATTTACTATTAATCATATTTTTCATTTTATTATTTCTAAAATCTAAAAACCAAAATCTATAACAGCCATTCATGTTTTTCAAAAAAACTAGAATCTACTGCAAATTCAAAAACCAAAATTTAGAAACCAAAAATCTAATTAAGATCCAGTTGTCTAATAAAATATATGAAAACAAATCTTCAACTTATAATGATTTTATGATGAATTTATAAAACGTATTGTATAAAGTATATGATTTTTGATGTAATTTTAGTGAAATGCTAAATAATTCAGAATGTGGTTACTATGTTATGTAAGAAAAAAACATGTATCTACTCTATTAATTTAAGGTCCTAAAATTTATCTACCATTTAGAAGTTGTCATTTAAATTTGGACCTTTTTCAGGATAGTAGGTGTTTGGATACTTAAATCTGTTTGGTTCCTTGAATAAATAGACATAACTAACAACTTAATTTAAACCAACATATAAATACATATTATAATTGATTTAACTAATGGGCTTTGGAAAATTATTAAAATTGTGTTGATTTACAAATAAAGGGCCATACTATTATGTAAACCAATTTACATTAGGCCTTATAAATATTGGGTTTTAACCAACTAACATTGTATTTGAAATTTAAAAAATAAAAAAAATGTATAATATATCCACAAACAATATTATAATAAAAACTTATATTAATTTTTTTTGTGGAATTAAATTTTATTTGATTTTTTTCGTTTTCTCAGTAACAATTAAAAAGCATTGCGTAAATATTAAAATTATTAAAATTATGTTGATTTACAAATAAAGGGCCATACTATTATATAAACCAATTTACACTAGGCCTTATAAATATTGGATTTTAACCAACTAACATTGTATTTGAAATTTAAAAAATAAAAAGACTATATAAAATATCCACAAACAATATTATAATAAAAAATATATTATTTTTTTTTGTGGAACTAAAGTTTATTTGATTTTTTTCGTTTTCTCAGTAACTTAAAAGCATTGTGTAAATACTTTCCCTATAAATTTTGGATCTCACACATATTAACGTTTATATACAATATAAACTTTTTAAATTAATACTCTATAAATTAATATACACTAAATTTTCTATTAAATAATATAATTGTGTAGTCCCAAATTAAATTTTTTGGTTCAATTATTATATCGATAAGTTAATAACCTCTATAAATTAAAAATTATAGTTTTAGTGTAGTTTCAACATTATTATTTTATAGAAGTTTTACTGTAGAAGTTGTAATTAAAAAAATGTGTATATTTTATAACCAGAAACAATATTATTCAAAAATTATAGATATAAAAAACTATTGTTATTTTTGTTATAATTTGTATATTCTAATCTCGGTAACAATTTGAAAAGTTTGTTTAAATAATTTCCGCCCTTGAAAAGGGCGGGTCAGTATCTAGTTCGTAGTGTAAATGGAGGAGATGGTCATGAACGATATGGTGGATATATATGTCTACTTCATTTAGCTATATGACAGAAAGAAATATTGTACGTTATAATACGAATATATGATGGAGATTAAAAAAAATTCACTTAAAGCACAATATGGAAATATCGAAGAGAAATCAATTGTAGGTTCCAATCGGTTGTTTTTTCTTAAAAAAGTAGATAGTTATGTTAAATCAATAGATATTAACTCAGTGGCATTAGATTGTAATTATTAAGGAAAACTTAGGACTAAATATTGTTTGTACTCATGTTTTAATTGTTTTGATAGTTTTGAAAACTATTTAGCTCTTTTTGTTAAACTTGATGTTTTATCAGTAGAAATTATTTAGCTCTTTTTGAAAATAATAATATTTTTTTGTACAAATTATTTAGCTCTTTTTAATAGGATACATATGTGGTTTATAGACGAATTAAGATATATGCAGTGTTTTCATATTTAACCAAGACCTCGAACTGGTAAACTTGGTGATCCATATATAATTCAGATTATATTTTATGAAAAATCCATTAACTGAAAATCTTATAAAACCTAAAAATATGCCATTAATCTGTGACATGATATCGGAACCCAGAAAAATCTGATAATATTTAAAAAACTGATAAAATTTCTCACATACTTTTTAATTAGTAAATAAAAATATTGGACTGAACCTTTATTAACCGGTCATGTTGATGTTTTAATAGAATACTAGATTCTGACCCGCCCTTCAGAGGACGGGTATATTTTTGTTTTTATTTTAACTTTTTAGCAATTTAATTTTTATATTTGTATTTTTTAATCATATTTGTGTTTTTTTGTAATCATATTTTTGTATACTATTTTTTAAAAAAAATATTAGTAAGAAGTTTTAACAATTGTATTGAATTTGTGATGTTGCATAACAATATACTTATACCCAATTTTTGTTTAAATTGGATCCGGACCTGCAGTTAAACTGATAAACCCAACAATCTGGTTTGTAATTTGGTTGTTTTTTAGAAAAAAATTATTATTTAATAATCCGGTATAACTCAAAAATGGTTACCAGTTGAACTACTGATTGATAGTAATTTTTAATTATTAACGCATATGATTTTTAGTTGTATTATTAGAATATGTTTGTATTATAATTAGGAAGTTAGACTTTTTATTTTTTATAAAATAAGATTATACAATCTTGTGGATCATGAATCTATTAACAAAGTTAATTGTTATGATTTGGCATTAGTTTATTTTGTTATCAATTATCCATTATAATATTATGTTTTATATTTAGATTATTTTAGATTTAAATTTAATTTTCTTATTCACATTAGACATTAATAATACTTAAAGATTTTCAGTTTAGGATATAACTCGTAAACTTAAATTTTATACTGCTAGTTTAGGATATAACTTGTAAACACATAAGATGTTGCTAGATTTTGACCCGCACTTTTAAAGCGCGAGATTATTTTTGAAATATTTCAAAAGTTATTTGATATAAATATGTATTTGTATACATTTAGATTTATAAATGAAACGTTATATTGAGTATTTTAAAATCCGACCCGACCCGCAGTTAAACTGACAAATTGTGTGGTCTTGTATGTAGTTCGGTTTAGTTTTCAAAAAAAAATTATTTAAAAATCCTATAAAACAACTAAAATCCGGGATCTGGCTACCAGTTGAACTGATAGATGATCCAATATGCAATTCGGTTTAACTTAAATTATTATAGTCAAATTAAATTTTCATCTTGTTGTAAGGGTAATATATCAATAATCGAGAGGATGCACACTAAAAATTAAATATATTTGAGCATCAACAATTTGTATATGTTTATTACAATTTAATGATTTATGTTTGTAAATATAATTTTCATTTATTTAGTTAGTATACTTTTGTTATTCACATGTTATTAGATTTTTTGATGTTTTGTTTATGACTTATTTTAAATTTTAAATTTAATTTCATTATTCGCATTAGAAATGTAAATATTTAGTAATTTTAATCTTTATATATATTTTTATTATATAGATAATTATGTTTTACAATTAATTAAACCATTGATCCATAATCTCTTGCATCGATTTATGTTAATGTAATGTTTTATGATATAATTGTGTTAATATATTTGTTAGATTAGTTAATATTTGATAAAATATATTACATGTCTTTGAATAACCCGTAAAAATATATTCATAAAAATATCAAGTAACATGTTTCATCGTGTTTTAAATATTAATAATATTGAATTATTAATATTTTTTATCATATATATATAGATTTATGTATATGTATATCTAATTTAATAAGAATTATATTTTTATGTATTTAGTGAGGTTTTTGAAGAATTTTTTTTTTGTATCTGGATTAATATATAGTTGTATATATACAAATTAATAGACATATATAATTATTTATTACATTAATAAATAAAATATAATTTATTTTTATTGAAATTACGTATTTATATAAATTAAATTCATTAGTTTAAAATATAATAGATTAGTTAGTTAGTTCCTTAATTTTAGGCATGATATATATTTAATTGCAATTAAATTAGATATATGAATAGAAATAATAGGGAAGATAATTAAATTATATGAAGAGAAATAATAGGACCAACCTAGACTTTTTTGATAGTCCAAAAAGTAGTCGATAAATATTGCTCCTGTTTTAATAATATTGATATATTTCAAATCAACTTTATTTATAATGAAAATGTTAAATGTTGTATGAAGTATATTAAAAACAAGGATGTATTTGTTTAATCTACTCCCTCCATTCCTAAAAATATGATGTTTAAAAAATTTTTGTTATTCCAATATATAAGATGTTTATTTTTCCAGGTAACTTTTACTTTATTAAAATTTTTGTAGCCAATCATATTTAATAATCTATTTTATTATTGGTTGAATACCATTAGTTTATAGTTTTAATGCTTACTTTCTAGACAGAAGATAATTTTCTTAACATGCATGTTTTTACCTAAACATCTTATATTTAGGAATAGAGGGAGTATAATATATAAGAGAATGAAAAATTATGAAACAAAGGATAAAATATTATAAACAGTCAAACAATGTATAAGAGCATTATTTGTAATTATTTAAAATATATTTTACTATGTACTAGAAAGTCAAAATAATAGAGATTACATGCAAATTTAATGATGCACGTAAATGAGAATTAAATCGCTGATCCTTATTTTTGCGGCTGTAACTGATCCTTTGATGCACGTAAAAGCAGTGTTCTAAAATGCGATAGGCACTCATTACGCGGGAGATGACTGTATAGCGCCTAGCCGTATAGGCGGACGCCTAAACGGGGTATATACGGATATATAATTTTATACAAAATATAAATATAAAATTAATATATGTACATTAGTTTAAAAAATGAACATAAATATATTTAAAATACAATTTTTTGTATAAGTATATAGTTTAACATATATAAATAGTCTTAAATTATAAAAATTAAAATCATTTTAAATATATAAAGATGACAAATTTAAAATGATTTGCAATAATTAAACTAATATCTACAATCATATAAACACATAAAATAAGTAAATTTAATATAAATAATAACATTAATGTAATATAATAATAATATTAATAATTTTTTTTGTATATTAATGTTCAAAATCCGCCTAGACGTCCGCGTAGACCGCATAATGTCCGCCTAAACGCTATTATGCGCCCGAATTATATAAATCCACATAAAATACTGTATAACGTGAAAACGGTACGGTCGGCTACCGTATAGCGCCTAGACGCCGCCTAGGCGGGCGCCTAGACCGTATTTTAGAACACTGCGTAAAAGTCAAATACATAACTGCTTGTGGTTAGAAAAAAAATATTGGACTGAACCTTTATTAACTGATATTCTAATTTAATAGAATAGACTAGATTCTGACCCCCTTTAAAGGACGGATATATTTTTTTTTTACATTTTTAGCAATTTAATTTCTATATTTGTGTTTTTCTTTGTAATAATATTTGTTATATATCCTTCTGTTAAAATTCCTAGTAAGATAAGCACTTTATAATAATAAACAAAAAATCATTTATATAAAATAGATTTTGAGTTTACATTGTTTGGTTTATAGAAACCAATCAAGTTCATGGATATTTAATAAACAAAGTTGTTGTGTTAAATTGTAACCGATACCACTAATGTTATATTCTACCCGGGCCTAGTGAGTTGAGAGAGAATCGGGAAAAAATCAGGGAGTATTCTGGAGTAATTTCTTAAAGAAATATATGTATTTTAAAATTTTTAATTATCTGTATAAATGATTTGAATATTCTAACAAACCTGTTATCATATTCCAGCGGTTACATCTCGATGATTAATGCTTCATGTCTCGGGTTCGAAGGCTGGTTTTGTTTTGATTTTTTTGTTTTTTTACATTTCATTAAATGAATGGTTCATTGGTAATTTATGTTTCATCTTCTTCCCATCGACCTTTTTCTTTTCCAACCCTAACTTCCAACCGTTTTTTTTAACTTCCAACATAAAGCATCATTTTCTTTGACGATTTTCATCGATTTTTAACAATTTTCAATGGAACATAATAGATGTGTTAAAAGTACTTATTTACAATCTAAAAATGGCAAAATCTGTAACTTTTTTTTTCAGATCTAAGGTTTTATCCGAATAGGACAAAACATCGGCGGAGCACCACCGATATGCGTTTAATCAGCGAGATATCGTCCAACTCGGCGGCGTTTTTGTACCATACAACGGAGTGGTCGAAAATAAAGTGGATCCTGAACATTATAGACATAAAATGGTGGTTACAAAATATAGAAATCCAAATATATATTTCCGACAGTTATAAAGAATTGGTTTATTAATAATTGTTGGACTAAACATATATCAATTGGACATGTTCTTGTTTTAATAGTATTGATACGAGAGAAACGACGACGTATAGAGATGGATGCTTATGCTGCACGACCAAGCATAAGCATATGATCTTCCAAGTCTGAAGTTCATTGTAACGGAAAAACAGTTTGTTACCATTAGCTTCATTCCCCTCTCGACATATTTCAGAAAATCCTAATTAGTAGAACTCTAATTGGATCAGGATGGAGAAAGATGCGAAGCAATCATCCTCTGTTGAAGACGGAGAACCGATTCTGAGAGAGGATCCTGAAACTGAGAAACCGACACCGGAAAACGCGGAATCGTCGCCTAAGAACACTGGTGGATGGCGCTGGGGCTTCTCTGTGCTCTCAGATCTTCAAAAAGCTGTGGAAGTTTTATCTTGTAATGCAATGTTCCGACTACGATTTGACGTACTACTTTATCTCGTAATGTAATGTTCCGACTCCGATTTGACCTACTACTCCGACTCCGTAATGTACTTGTTCTAGGAAATTGATTTTCTTAAATTATTGTTACAGTTTTTAACAAAAAATCAATTTCGAAAAATACATTAATAAAATAGGAAAAGACAAACACTATTTAAAAATAGGTTTATTTAATTTTTTAGTGGCATAGAGTTGTAAATAAATTATAAATGTAAGGGTTAATTCTTATTTACAATTCTAT
The DNA here is from genome assembly GCA_018703725.1 of Brassica juncea. Taxonomy (NCBI): domain Eukaryota; kingdom Viridiplantae; phylum Streptophyta; class Magnoliopsida; order Brassicales; family Brassicaceae; genus Brassica; species Brassica juncea. The sequence continues at coordinate 11,151,833 of CM031937.1, forward strand.
TTTAATAATATAAATTAATTTCTGAATTCTAAATAGATATTTTGTTTATGGTATGTTTAAATTTGAACCAAACAAAAAGGAAATGCTAAGATTCGCTAGCTTTCTATGGTTGGCTTTGGATCCAATTAACATTTTGTATGTACTATTCTTTGAGATCGATTAAGGTAAGATTTTGATTTTGTGATTATTACATTATTTTTTATTATTCCCAAAATTGTAGGTGTAGTTGAGTTGTGATATTCCAAATTTATATATAAAGTATAATATTTTTGATCGTGACTTTATATGGAAAAGCAATGAATTGTACATATGAATTATCATATAATAAGTTTTCACTTTGAGATATAGAAGTAAGACCTTATTGAAATCGATACTTGTGAGCAAATATTTTCCACCATGTTGATTTATTTATACAGTATACATAACTTTTATGTTGGTTTAAATTAAATAAAGTAAAAAAAAAAAGTATTCAAACAATTATAATCTATGCTTTATTGTCGATAGTGAAAGAGAAATTAATTGGGGGAAAGGAAATAATTTTCTACGTGGAGGATTCAGCATTATTTTCGTTAGGATTGATTATTTTTAGAAAACATTTAATAGCTAGAAAGGACAAGCATTTTTAATAATAAATTAATTTAATTGCAGTGGCATTGGACTGTAACTATAGTACAACTTTTAGGGGTATTCTATATATGTACTTCTATTTTAATAGATTAGATGGCAAACTTTTTTTGAATTTTTTGTAAAACTATACAACTAAGATTGTCACGATATGTATTCATTAATGCATATCAAATCTTATTTTCGTAAATCATTTAGTGCAACATGGTCTACTTACGATTTTCAATATTTACTCTTGTTAATGATTACCTATAGATTAGATTCATGTTTACTGTTTTGGAGTAGTTTTAGGAATATTTGTTGTTTAGTTTACATAAATAATATTAACTAGGTGGATCGCCCGCACGCATATGCGGACATTAATATTATAACTAAGTTGATGATTACATATTTAGAAATATTTAATACATATATTATATGTATGTGATTAATATGAGAGATTCGTTTTTATTAAACCTCTGTGGTTCTAAGCAGACGGTATACTTCTTTTTGGATTTTATAAGTAAAGTTCTTTTTGTTTTAAATAATAACTTATCATTTTAAATTTCAAGATAAAAGCTAAAATCCAACAACTAAAATTTATTAATTATTATGTATTTTAATTTAAAAGGAAAAACATGATAAAATAGAACAATAATAATAGAAAATATGCGATCAATGGTTGTAATAAAAAATGAATGCCATGTAAGCATCTATGAAGGTTTGATAAACAACACCATTAACAGTCATAAGATCCTTGTAGGAGCATGGACCTCTTATGACATGTAGCATCTCACGTTAATAGTAAATTTCGTTCAGACCATCTGGACATTTAGCGATGACAATTCCACGAGTATAAGTCCTACGTCGAGGTCTCCAATTGTGTATCTTAGTATCCCAAACAAAAGCAGTAGGGAATTCCGTATAAAGATAACGCTGAGCTTGTGGATAAATAGCGTTACACTTTATCCATGAAATGAATTTGAGTTTCGAAATAGTCAAGTTTGGTACGTAACAACTATCGAACTCGACTGCTAAATCGGGAAGATGAAATGGAAACACAATCTTCTTTGTAGTATCGGATTCTATAATTGAAAGTATAATAATCGTCAAACATAAATCATATTGTGCTAAATATAAAGAAAACACTACAATCGAAAACCGTAATTATTAATATATATTAAAAAATTGTAAAGAGAAACCAACCTAGAATTTGAAGATCACTCATATTTGGTGTTTTCCAAGAGACGGCATATAGGTGACTGGAACATACTAATGTTTATATTATATATATATGAAGGAAACAAAATAAATCGATTAGGGTATCTCAGTTTATAGATTAATTGTTTATCAAGGATAAGTATAATTAGGTAACAAAATCTAAACCACAATATTTTATATACGATTAAACTTTAGATTCACTGTTTTTTGTAAACCTTTAGATGTACTGTTAATAACGAATATGTGATTATTAAGTAAAGTGTCTAAAAAATGGCAAATTTATAAGAGAATATATTGATATAATAAATAACTCTGATTTAGTTTTTGTTCACTATATAGTTTTGCTTTTCCAACCCATATGATTGGGTTTATTATAATATCTTTATCTTGGGAAACAAAACTATAGTACCAAATACTTTACACTTTACATATTTTTTTTATTATGTGGGAAAAATATTTATATACAAATTATTATTCATAGATGTATTAAAAAACTGGTTAAACATGTAATACGTTTCCACAACAACCACCCAAAATAATTCTAAAAAAACACATGTATATAAATCTCTAAATCAATTTATTATGAATAAATTCATTTCAATCCATTGTTACGTATTCCCAACAGTGAATCTTCTACCCCCTCTATTTTTTTATGTAGGTAGTTTTAGTTGAATGCACAAATATTAAGAAAATTATTATTTTTTTAAAAAGTAGTATTTAATATACAAAATAGGTGTAGTTAAATCAATCATAAATAAGTATATATTATTTGATTTGTCACACTATACCCAAATAAAAGTAAAAGTTATCTACAATTTTGAAAACTACTTATTTATTGAAACAAACAAATTTTGCTTAGACTACTTAAAATAAAAAACAAAGGGAGTATTGATTATCAGCGCTTTACCAACTACTGACAACAAAATTATAATTGTATCTGAACCCTAAACTGTCCAATCATTAACTAAAAAAGTTGAGCTATGAACAAAGCTCTCTAACTACACCTACAAAGTAAACTAATATCTTAACTAATCTATATTATTTATTATATCAAGTTTAGATCATAACATAAGTTTAGTTAATCCGGTTTACCAAACCAGATCTGAGTTCTGAACTGGAGGACAATTAAACAGAAACAACAAATAGACCAAGTTTTTAAGATTAAGAAATCAAAAGGTTTAAGCTTCCATATTTGGCTCACCCAGCTTGAACCAATCTATCTCATGAACTCTAAAATCATCCACCTTCGCATGTGCAACTTTCAGATCCGCCTCAAGCTTTGCCTTCTCAACCTTCAGAGCTTCCAGATGAATAATATCTTCAACCAACTCCAGCTTTGCTTCAATCCGGCAAACTTCAATCTCCTCAGCATGCTTGGCTTCCAAAGCAATTGTTTGAACCTTGTACATCGCCAGAATAGCCCTGTAATGCTTTTCACTTTCCCTTTTCCCCGTCAGATAAACCTCCTGAGTTGTTGCGAAGTTCATCTTGTCTGCCATCTCGCATGTAAAATATAAAACAGTTGAGTTAGTCTAACCTAATGTTCAAGAAACTATAAGAATATAAAATCAACTTCCAAGGGAATAAGATCTAACAAATTACGGGTCAATGATTTTAGTAATTACAAAAATAGGCTACAAAAGTTGGATCATCTACGATGAACATTCTTAAATTAGGCATAATGTTCTAGAACACATATTGATCTAAAAACTATCATCGAAATGGGATCTAACCATATTCCTCACGATCTTTTTCTTTGTTTATATATAAGACAATAATCGTATAACTCCACAACGCAAGTATACCTTAGTTAGATAATCTACAGTTTCACAAATCCATAAGACCTAATAATCTTGAGAAAAAAATCATACAAAATAAACGTCAAAAGAAGTAAGATCTAACATATATTTCTAAATCTAAACTTGAATCGTTCAATAAATAAAAAAATCAAAACTTACAAAAGCTTTTTGATTTGGATGACGGAGATGTAGGAGAAGCTAGATATTAGGGTTTGCAGAAATGGTATAAAATTCTCAGTGAAGTAATTAATTCAATTTATATACTTAAGTTGTTTCAGTTGGTTCGCTAATGCGTTTATGTTTTTGGGCCATAATAGATAAGTATATGCGTAAGCCAAACCCAATAGTAATAATGGTGGGTTATCTTGCCAAATATAATAATGATATAATTATATGAATCGGATACAAATAATGTTGGGTTTTCTTGTTCATTATATGGTTTTGCTTTTAGAACTCATATGATTGGGTTTATTATAAGATTTTACTTCGAGAGAGAAACGAAAGAACAGATTGGGCAAAATGTTATTTTTATACCAAATTTTGTTACAATTTTTTTGTACTTTATGTTACAATCTGTAATGGTTTTTATTTATATTTTTAAAGTTGTTTGACATACCATATAACGTAAAATATGCTATCAGAATCTATATGGAGAAAATCATAACTTCAAGCTAAGTAGTATGTCATCATAAATGATAAATTGGTTAAATTATTATACTACTCTATGATAAGAGTTTTCTAAAATAATATCATAGTCAAAAACTTAAGTATTCAACATATAAAAAACAGAAAATCAATAATATAATATCCATTAAATCCATGTTGGATCAAATTCGAATTTAGAACATGGTCATCCGTTTGTGATCTTAACTCTTCCTGTAAATTGACAACAATTTAAATTTTTTAGTGACTATGTTAAAAGATATAAGAATAATATAAATGATTTATAATATAACCTTCTTCAAGATACTGTACTCGCCATAAACGCAAAGCTAAGAAGGTTTTCTCGTATTTACTCAGCCACCAACTCTTCATATCCAGTTCTTTGGCAACCTCTCCTAGCGCTTCACATTCTAATTCACACCCACTATGTAGTATTGTAGGTGAAATACAAATAAGATGAATGTAGATTTTTCATATAATGTTTTTGTACATTCTTGATTAATTAACATTTGGAATAGTAATTAGCTTTCATCCTTAAGCTTAAAATTAATTTGAGTTAGAGGTACACCAAACATCTCATCATAAGGATCATCCTCAGACTAAATCAAAGTTCCAAATGAAGTAAACCATCCTAACAAGTCTACAAAAGTCAATAATTATTTAGAATCATAAATATTGCTAACAATAAATAACATATTAATTAATTATACTTTCAAGCAGAATAACCAGATGAGACTACCTACTGATTGGATAGGTGTTGTCGAAACCCCTTTGTAGAACTTGTTGGAAAGGAACAGGTACAAACATTGGATTTTCTATAAGTGAATATCCATAAAATACCTGTGTACGATCATTAAATATGATCTGGAATTGATGTGGTGTATTCCTAACGAAACCATCGCAAGATCTAACTTCAAATCGTCTGAATACCTTCCATTCATTTTCACTGAAAGAGCCAAAATAGTGTTTTTGACACAAACTATTAGAAGCTATCATTTCGATTCTGCAACCCTAATAATTTATTATCATAAAAGGAAATTACTTCAACAATAACTAACAAAAAATGAATTAGTAAAGATGAAATTTAACTTACCTTCGGATCAGACACAATCAAATGACACTCTATCTCATTGGGAGCAGATTTCATTTCCCATACTCGTAGGACTTTTGCCCATACTTCTACATCCTTTGATGATTCAGTGAGATCCGAAATGAGGGTATTGTTTCGTTCCATGAATTTCGATTTTAAGATTCGCAAAAGCTTTTGTAATTTGTTTATCAGAGGGAGAATAAAAAATATGAGACTTTATAGAGGCATTTGATATGGTATTTTTGAACGGTTAAGTATTTTAAAGTGGGATATTAAAATGATTACAAAACATTTAGTTTTGATCGAGTACCAATGCCGATATTATAAATATAACGATTTAAAAGTAAACTTAACTTATTTTTAAAAATTTAAACGAATAATTAGATTCGAGTGAACATAAAATCTTACATACCAAAATCTGATTGAATCATATTAATTGTTTATAACCATAAAAGATATAAATGGAGTAACTATAAATAAAAGAAAATGTAACTAAATTAAAATAGAAGAAAACACTTAGATCGTGGACAATAAATTCTCAAACTGCTTTCGTTTGCTTTCTTTCGATCTTGTCAAATAATTTAAATATGTTAACATATGTTTATGTAAATAATAATATATAAATAATATGATATTTACCAATATTGTTTTGAACATTGTGACTTGTTTAATTAGTGGATTGAACATTATCTCAGAGCATCTTGGAATATTTGTAATCTGTCTCTATCCACCTATATATTTTACACAAATATGAGTAATAAAATTATAGTGTGTATATATAATAAAAATTATGATATTATATACGATCCATATTTTTCTAACCGTCGATAACTTCTATCTTCCAGAATCGTAGCAAACAGATGACTATGGCATCCGCATAAGATGACAAGAATGTATTTAAATGTTCTGCCATATTTCCATATGCAACGCATCTCACTCGGTTGTTTCTAAAGTAAATATAGAAAAATAATATTGGAATCATATATATCTGATAGATATGGAAACAAAATAATGTACACTTACTCGATATCAGTTAAGGTGAACGATATTAAACTGATAGGTTTGAGATATTTAGTTCCAAAGACCTGGTTAAATTCCCATTTAAGATTTCCAACGGATACCAGAGCACCTAATATATCTAAAACATTTGGAAAAAATAAATATACAAATTTTGAAAAGTCTAATATAATCAAATGAACAGATAATATGGAAAAGATAGAGTTGGTTACCAAATGAAAATTTGGGATGAATTAATCCCATGTTTAAATATTTGTATTTTACGAATGAGAATATCTAGGCTGTCTCTTCGGGAAATATAAACTCAACACGAGTGGTGGCAGCGAAAAGTATTTGATAATTATGATGAGTTACCCTAGTAATGCCAGTCGAATGCACTACATCGAAATTAGATAGTTTAACCCAACAATGCTTATTAAGCATACAATAGAATTTACGCATTAAAGCATTCTTCAGAGTTGCTTGAATCATCTGTCTCTATATGAATAAATGATACGAAATCAGTAGTTATAAAATAATATAAAACATATGTTACTCGAATAAGATATTTGAAAAAGTACTAACATTTGCATCCATTAGTATCATTTCACAATCGTAACCGAACACTCCATTCTGAACGATCCATTTTTGAACTATTTGGACCCTTACTGAAACATCGAACGCTTGAGAGTCTAACCCTTCTTGAAAAACGTTAGCTGCCATGATAAATTTGTAATTGATCAATGTTATAAAAACCATTCATTTATACAGATAAAAATTAGGATAAATATCGGATTAAATCAAAATAATGTTAATAATATCTTAACAACACAATATCGTATATTTAATGATAAAAATATTCACCAAGAATTTAGGAAATATAATTAATTTGAAATATATGTATCAGTAGATTTAGTATGACTTGCTATTCACAATCTTTTGCAAATAGTTATAAACAACAAAGAAGGAAAATGTAATATAGATAAATAAAAAATGATAAGAAAATGTTTAGTTCTCTATCTTTCGAAATATATGATTTATTAAAGAAGATAATCTATAACGTTATGATACATTGAATACGTAAATAGATATAATCATTACATTATATGCTTAAAAAGTCAATTCACTATGGAAAGCAATTTCGGTAGGATTTGTTCGTCTATTGTAATTTTTAAGCTACGACAACTCATAGATATAATTTATACTACTCGTGATAACGATTGGAGTATGAATCGGTTGTTTCAGCATAGATGGTTTCAGCACTCCACTGATAATTAAATATTGTACCATTAATCTAAAAGGTAGAAAATGACCAAAGTGCTAGAACACTACATTGGTTTTTATCAAAATACCGTTAGCAAAATCAGAAAAAAATATAATTGTCCCAAACATAATAAATGTCCTTATAAACTTCGTACTTCTAATGGTAACCCCACATAATTCGACTGTTACAGATACATAATCATTCATTATGAAGAATAAAATATGAAATTGTAAAAATCAAATCTGTAGGGGTACATGAATAACATACGATTAGTCATATAGAGTATAGTCATAAAATGTAATATTCAATATTCAGAAAATTGGAAATAGTTGACACTCTATAATATAAAAGTGTAATAAAAGGCTTACCTTCGGAGAAAGGATCTGATATTGGAACATATCATAAGAACATCTCTAATTAAAGAATGACCGTTTGATTTTTGTTCATTCTTCTATCTTTGTAGTATGATATAAAAAAGAGAGGTTTATGAAAATATTCAGACCACAGAATAGCTAAATTCAGGCCATATATATACCGAACTTCAGAATTGTAAACTTATAGATGTCTCTTAGTATACTGTAGATATTTAAAACTATTTAAAAGGTCAACAAAGCTACAGGTTTTTTGGTATGATTGATGTTACTGTTTCGCTTTGGTTCTTTCAATATAATAATTCAAAACTAACAATCATAAATGATTTTATGAAATAATTCATAGCAAGTTTAGTAAGCGAATTTTTATTCCTGAAAAATACATAATCCTATGTATTTTATGGAAACAATACATAAGAACTATTACTGAAAAATGAACTATTTGTAAAGATGCAAAAAACTTTTCTTTCAGAGGACTTGGGCAAGTTTTCTGAGATAACGTGATATGTTTCACCATAAATCTTGAAAACATATGGACGAAGAGCTCTATTGCTAACATCATGCGGAATTTTCTTCTTACTCCTTTGGCATATATTTATCTAATGATCACTTAGCTTCATATTTTTTTGATCTTCGTAGTGTTTAACATTCTCCTGCATTAAGTAAATATTGTAAAAACGACAATTGATGGAATGATAATCGATCAATATCAATGGAAATTCTTCCAAATCATACAATCCATAGAATGGATTATAAAAAATTCCAAAATAGCTCACTTTATCATTCATTTCCTTATCACTCGTTTGGTATTGACAGCGAAGATTCATCTGCATTGGAGATGACAGATTAGTACACAAATGAAAAACTTTTTAATCAAAGATATGTATTGTGTTCGAAGGAAACTCGATTCATTATATAATGAAAGTGAAACTTCCACGAGAAGAATCACTTAATAAATTGTAAGTGAAATTTAAGGAAACTTCAGAATATATTATAGGAATAATATTCATTGTGTGCGGAAAATCGGTTTTGAAATGATTTTATCGGGTTTTATTGAGATATAATATCAAAACAGAATTTCAAATTATATGTGGGTACTGGCGTCTTTAAAATAAACCCTAAATGTATACAAACTAAACACTCAATGTGCCATCAAATTGAAACATGCACGAGAAGAATATCTTAATAATTAAAAAGTTAATTTAACGAAAATTCAGAATATATTATTGAATAATTGTGTATAGCATTCCTTATGTCCCGAGTTTTCTTTTTCAATACATTTCATCGGTTTTTATTGGGAGATAATATCAAAACCGATTTTCAAATTATACGTGGGTAAGAATCAACATAATTAAAGTTTCTTAAACAATATACAAACGACATTATGTAATCTTTAACACATGTATTCAAACTAAACACTGACTACTGACCCATTATTTAGTCTCTCTCACAGTATCGGAAGTTAGAGAAACAAAAATACAGAAGAAGAGATAAATTAGGGTTTGTAAATAGTAATATATCAACAAAGAGGCTTATGTATAAAACAAAATTAGAGTTACGACATTTTTTTAATGATTGTGTCTCTTGGTCTTATTTATAAAACTTAATATATTTTGTATAAATATAATTTAGTCTGGGCTAAGCGACTGGTTTTCTATATTACAAATTTTTAAAAGCCCATACTGTTCAATTGTTTTATCAGACGTTATAGTTCATTTTGAGACTTGTAATTACTGACAATGAGACTTTTATATAATTTCAAAATGATCATCATTACAAACATCGGTACCATAAAAAACTTAAACCGATTGAATTTTTATTTAATATTTAATTGATATTTACGATGTAAGAAAGTAATTGTTGTAATCAAATGCGAAGATTAATGCAAAAATGATTGCATTGGATTGTTAGTATATGGGAACTCATTTATATTACCAAAAAACATTTCACTTTTTTCAATCATGTCACAAAAATATGTATGATATTTTCAGATTATCATCATTACATACATCAGTAACATAAACGAATAGATGAAAAAAAATTATTATTCAATCTCAAAGGTGCAAAATATCAAATGTTGCAACAAAAACTAAACAAAGCAAAAACAAAGAGAATTTCTTTAAAAAAAACAACAACAATCATTTTTTTCTCTCCACTTTAATCCGTTTTGAAACTGATCGTTGATCTTCAACAACAATAGCCTGGTTGTCATTCTTTGACTCAGGGGTCTGAATTTCAGCAAAAGATGACTCTGAACAATCTTCACCGCCTGTAAGCTGTAAAGACTGCATAAGGACTTTGTGTAAGTAAATTGCTCATAGTAATTTCGATTTAATAAATCTGATGTACAAAGAAAGATAAAAGAAGATTTACCTCGGAGGAATTTGCGAATCACTCATCGATCATGTCTTCATCTTCCAAAACACAGTCCACAACTAATAGTGAGTTCACAAACTTATTATTCTCGCCTTTTAGTGTGACCTTAAAAAGAACCATCTTCCCAACAACGGAATCAAGTAACTCAGGATATACTAGAATGTGATTATGCTGAATATAACAAAAAAATATATATCATATTATGATCAAAATTATATATTAAATAAACTCATGAATATATAACATCACCTCGTCATATTCACACATCAAATTTTCGGCAGATTTTCCGAGTAAATTTTCAGCAATTTGATCGAATATCAAAAATCTTGTCAGATCAGTATCGTCATGTGCACTAACAACCAGAAAATATCTGTATACATAACAATATATTACATTGAGAATATAGGCTTGTTAAATTCAGTAGATATAAAAAAAAATTAAATATTTAATACATACATCAGAAAAACCAGGTTAACATCCCCACATGTCTTACAATTGTACTTAGGCTGACTCCCATCATCATCCGAAAACTCACCATGTTCCTGGACTTTAAGGTTACAGCTTTTGCATGTCCAATAATACCAGTTTTTGAAAGAATCAATCCCTTTAATAGTAACACAACAATCTGCTTTTCCAAACTACATAAAAATACATTGTCTGTTATGACTATCATAAACATAAAATGAATTGGAAAGATTAACACATAATTCAATAAACTTACCGATGATGACTCTAAAATACCGTTTAAAGTCTTCCGAGGATTCCTCGAAAAAAACTCAGTTCGGACATCTATAGAATTACCATGTGATATCTGTTTGAAAGCTCTTTGTGTAATCGACTGACGATTACTGGGCAAACTATATTGTTAAAATGATAACAAAGCAACAGTTATTAAATTATGATTATTCATGAATAATTTTTTTTTTACCAAAATGAAGCATTTCTAAAATGATCATTTCTTTAAATAGTACGACACATGTTTCTGAAATGATCAGCTTGTTCCGTATTAGGATCAAACAGGATCTTCGTGGCACTGAAAGCATTAGAGATGCTTATCTCGTCTATAAAAACCGACAAGGAAATATACGTTTATTGATTAGAAATATAAAAAGAAAGTGAAAGTATACAAAAGACACAATTATAGATTTTGAGTAAAATATTTAAACTGGAAATACATTTTATACCTTTGTAAGATTTCACAGACATAAACCGCATGACACATGCAACAACCGAATCCATCTTCTTGATGGTATGAGAAAATGTACGTTTTGCATGATCCCCCCATAAAGTACACTTAAGTGTAACCTCACTTGAAACAATCTTATATAAGATAACATTTCATTGATTAGAAGATATGAATATAGACTCTACTTACTTTGTATCGCGCAAAATCAGTTGTAGTTTGGAAGAATTATTAGACTTCCCTTTTGTCTTCACTTCTTCAACGTTGCCAACTTCAATGATTTGGCCAATGACATCTATTTGTTACAAATACAAATGATCATGTGATATAAAATTATATGCGTAAACAAATAATTTTCTTGTATTAATAAATATATAAGAATAAATAAAATTTTATCTATCAAAAGATGTCTCTCGTATTTTCCATCTAATATGTCACCAAAATCAATGAAATACTTTTCCGGTACATCATCAGGAAAATCTGTCAATTCTTTGGTCCTAGTTGTCCTCATTATAGCAAGTTTGAAAGGAAACGAACTGGTCTTGAACTCACCACCGTATTCTTTCAGACTGAATGCGTTAATTGGTAACGCTTGATCTTCGTTTAGAAGATGTCTATGTTTCTGTACCAGGTCATTTTCTGTAGAAGCGTGCAATCTGGTACCCTGTTTTTATTTACAATAAGATATGTTTCATAAGATATGGTTGAATCTGCTTTTAGTAATATGAAAATAATTAAAAATGGAATAATAAACTTACAGACGAATTCACAAGGACCAACTCAATAGAGTTGCCGGATTTGGAGTTGAACAAAGTCCTCCAGTTGATGATCTTCACACGAATCTTTTGAGTCTCACTGGATGGTTCTAATAGATTGACCGGAACGTAGGACTGAATATTTCTTGCGACTATTGACATTTTGAAGGAGAAGAGATAGTAATACGTTCTGGTCGTAAATGAGAGGGAGTATATATAAGTATCAAACTGCTTAACCTAGTAGACCGAAAATGCATCAATCCGTGTATCTTGTTTTTTCCTTTTCAAACGGTTAACAATAAATATAGTATCTCAACTACCGTAAAAAGAATAACGTATATACCCAAGTATCTAGTAGTTTTCTGTTGAAAAATTAACAATAAATATTCTATCTTAACTAACATAATATGAGATATATTTGTAAGATTGACTGAACGAATTATGGTATATACATTAAGTATTTAATGTTTTGGAAACAAAATCAAAACAAATTTTCAAATTATACGTGCTTAACAATCAAACAAATAAAAAATTAAAGAAAGTAATGAAATTACGTTACATCGTATGAGGTACGCTTTGCTATATAAATCATGCCCCAAAAGTATTTAACCGCAGCCTCGCACTATGGATACGAACCCTAAACCATAAACTCTAAAAGTATACAACCTCTAAACACAATCCATAAACACAAGAACATGTAATTCATAGAAAATGCATCAATACGATAAAAGTATATAACATGCATCATTTGAATAAACCGTGATGTAGCAAACCGAAATGTGAAGAGATAAAAACCGATGAAATGTTTAATAGAGGATAGAAAAACCGAGAGAAGAAACCAGTAAATGTAGAGATTAAAGATGAACCGAGAATGATAAAAATGGTGTGATTAAAAACGGTTTAAGAAAGGTTAAAGGATTAGAGAATATACAAACCAGGAAATTAGAAATTAAAGATGAACCGAGATTGATAAAAATGGTGTGATTGAAAACTGTTTAAGAAAGGTCAACTAGAAGAAAATTAGAAACGGATTAGCGAGATGATTAGCAAATGAGATAAATAGAGATTTAAAAAAAAAAATCATTAATTAAATCCTGAGTACGAATGAAAAAAAGACACATCAGCATTTCTAAGTAGTTATTTTCATATTATAAGAGTAATTAGCCAATCAGCTTATAACGTTTTACTTAAGCGTAATAGTATGATATTATATACTATAATTAAAATGTAATGGCATAGTTGTAAATATTTATAAAACACAAGGTGATCTAAAAAAAAAAGACTGTTTTAATAGTATTGATACGAGAGAAACGACGACGTATAGAGAGGGATGGGATGCTTATGCTTAGAGGTGGGCGTTCGGATACCCATTCGGGTTTCGGGTTTTCGGGATCAAAGATTTCAGTCCCATTCGGGTATTTCTAAATTTCGGTTCGGGTTCGGTTCGGATTTTTGCGGGTTCGGTTCGGGTTCGGATAACCCATTTAAATTATTTTTAAAATTTTAAAATTCATTATATACTTTAAATTTCTCAAAATCTATAAATAAAATAATATATTACAAATAAATTTAAATAACATATGTTAAAATACCTAAACTTAACGTATAAATTAGTTTGATTTGAACATTTGAGTAGAGAATCAGTAGATTGTTTAAGTATTTTTGGTGTTTTGAGTATACTTTAGCTATTTTAGACATTTATTTTTGACTATTTGTATATATTTTCAAGTATTTGAAAAATTTAAAAGTATCTTATATATTTTAGATATTTTTAATATACATTAAATCTAAAAGTAGTTAATATATTTAGATATATAAATCTATTTCAGATACATTCGGATATCCGAAATACTTCGGTTCGGTTCGGGTTCGGTTTTACTTTTTTGGATCGGATTCGGTTCGGTTTTTCGGATCCGGATTTTTTGCCCAGCCCTACTTATGCTGCACGACCAAGCATAAGAAGCATATGATCTTCCAAGTCTGAAGTTCATTGTAACGGAAAAACAGTTTGTTACCATTTGCTTCATTCCCCTCTCGACATATTTCAGCAAAACCCTAATTAGTAGAACTCTAATTGGATCGGGATGGAGCAAGACGCGAAGCAATCATCCTCCGTTGAAGACGGAGAACCGATTCGGAGAGAGGATCCCGAAAATGAGAAACCGACACCGGAAAACGCGGAATCGTCGCCGAAGAACACTGGTGGATGGGGCTGGGGCTTCTCTGTGCTCTCAGATCTTCAAAAAGCTGCGGAAGATTTATCTCGTAATGTAATAATATTCCGACTCCGATTTGACCTACCAGTTTTATATATCGGATCCGAGTTTACGGTTACAAATGATAGCGATTTTAGTGTATTGTCAGCCACTGGAACTCTAGATTGTGTATAAATAAGATGAATTTTTTATGATTTTGCACTCTGATGGGATTATAATTATAAGTGATTGTGTTTCCCTTTTGTGTTACTTGTTTACTAATTCACACATTCAGAGTTTTTTTTGGGAATGATGCTGATCTTCTCGTGTAGGCTGCAGCAGTTGCAGAGAAAGCAGCGAAAAGCATTGCGGATATGCAAGAAGCGGATGAAGACTCAGAATCTTCTGCCAAGGAAGAAGAGAGAACGGAAGAAGGACCTGATTCAGAGCAGGATAGTGATGGTGAGAGTCACAAGTTAAAGAAGTTAGCTTTAGGCAAATTGGAGGATGCAAGTGAAGAGTCACTTCTTAGCCAGGCAAGTGTTTTCTCGTGCTTCTTTTAGCGGAAGCCGTTGACCTGTTGTGATAATTTTGGAAATACTATTTTGCTTAGCTTTTGTTTCTGCCATAAGTTTTTCTGTTGGCTAAAGTCATTAATCATCATTCCTTATATGCTTAAAATTTATATATGTTACGTTTTCCAGGGTTTGAAGGTTTTTGATGATTCAGTTGAGAGTTTCACTTCTGGAGCTTGGCTGGCGCTAGGAAATGCGTTAAAAGGAGGCACAAGTTTGGTGCAAAAGTATGCTACTTTTCTTTTTTCTTTTTGTATTTCACTGAAAGCTTTCAGTATTGAGGCCACTAACTTTATACCCTGACAAAAACGGAAATAAGCTTTAGTTGGACTGCAGTAATTTAAAGGATTTATCAATGTAAGTTTTAGCCGGAAATTAATTACTTGAAATGTCGGAGGCTCTAAACATTTAATACTTGGTGACTTAACAACACCATAAACATGCTCAGTTTGCATGCTCCTTTGGTTCTCCATTACCAAAACGTTGGGTAGGCTATACGTGTCATTTGCTAAAGATAAGACTACATTTTTACTGGGAACCGGTACGACTGTAGTTGCTTAACGAAAACAGAGGTCTTGTGTTTTTAGTAGGATTGAAAAGTTTAAGTTGTTGATGCTCCATTATTTCTCTTGTAGGATTGAAAACAGTGTCCAGCAAGGTTCTTCGCCTAGGGAAGCTGGATCTGGTGCACCGTCTCTATTGGAGGTTTGTGCTGTTTGTGTCTTCTTCTGTCTTTCTTTAGCTTAGCATTTTGTTTAGCCCTTTCTTCTGTTTTTCTTTAGCTTAGCATTTTGTTTAGCCCTTTCTTCTTATATGCAGACGGGAAAAGCATTAACTGCCAAAGGAATGCAAGTTCTTGAGTTTGTTGGTAAGGAGACTATGGATTTATTGATTACAGAGACTGGTCTCGGAAATGAGAAGAATAGGGATCAAATGATTGAGGAAGTGACGTTTGATCGATGTTTATACATTTATGGTGGTCCTGAGCAGCTCGAGGTGAGATACTTATCTATGAAAATCACCTGTCTGTCAAATTCCTACCAAAGTATAATTCTCTTAGACTTTATTTGCCCTAAATTTCTTGTTGTCTGATGATTCAGGAATTAGAAGCATTGTCAAGCCACTATACTCTGTTGTTCAACAGGAGAAAGGGGAAGCTGTCACAAGATGAGAAACTGTTGTATGATGGCAAGCTCAAACAGATCCATCAACTATTCAGCTTCGCTGATGAAATGAGTGGAAGTAAACCAGAGTCTGACAAAGGGAAGAAAATAAATATTAGCACCGAAGGCAATGATGATGACATGAAAAATCTGTACAACTCCAGCGTCAGCAAAGCTGCTGATATGGCTGCTGGGTAATCATGACTATTCTCTCCTTTCCTTCTCTCAAATTTTACTCTTCTATTTTTCTCCCTTGCACTTTTTATGTTTCTTTTCACATCAAAATCACCATAGTACGTTCTTTCAATACCCAGCAATGTCATAGGAATCTGTTGTTTGTCCCTCCGGATCAATAACCAAATACAGATTAGAAACTTGAAATCTACACAAAAGTTTATTTTATGGTTTGTCTTGCGTCAAGAAAGTTTCCATGTGGAAATGAAGTGATAAGTGTGTATGTAGTATATTTCTTTGATCTATTTTATATTTGCTTGTAACATGTGATGATTTCAGGTTCACAAACGCTTTAGCGGGTCTAAACGTAAACGATATGATCCAGCGGACCGGTGGCAGGCTTGAGTCTCTTCACTCAGAAGGAGTTCATGTGCGAAGAGTGTACCCTTGTCTCTCTTAAAATATAAAGATAATTCTTTCTAGTACCACCAGTAACTTCCTTTTTTTCGGGAGGCTGAATTGAAACCTATCAACTAATATGAAATTTTGGCAGGGACTTTCCGAGATGTGCTGTTTTGCAGTCACTCATCTGCTTATTCTCGGTAAATCCATGATATCTCATGCCAACAAAGTTCAGGATGAAGACGCTGAGACATTAAAAATCGAGTGGCCAGAGGATCCCACTGAAAAAGCTAAGCTGATTAGAGGCAAAGCAGAATTGATGGCTGGATATGTTGAAGCAGTTTCCAACAGTTTTATAACAGGTTGGTCCACAATCACTCAACTTATGTCGGCTTATAACTGTTCGCACATGTCTCATTGAGTATACTGGGTTGCCAAAATCATGTAATGTAATGTAATGGTAGTATCTCATTTCGTAATAGTATAAGGTAGAAGCAACATTTTTTCTACTATATGACCCAAAAGAAATATTTCTTCCACTAAGATTGTGAAAGAGAATGCTTAGAAACTACCCGTTCTTCATCTTCAGCCAGAAAACAATGAGTGGAGAATAATTAGAGTATGATGGGGTACTTAGCAATAGCATCAATGTACTTTGGTTATCGGTCCTCCACGTAAATGTTGGCTTGATCCCATATCAATACCTTGACAAATATCACCTTGCATACTTTCATTTCAATTTAGTTTGGGGTTTTATTTTGCCTTCAGTTCATACTAGCTTTTAGTTTTATATATAGTTAGTGTCTCTCTTAAATTGGGTATTCTTGTGAAACTAGAGAAAACTAAAAGGGTGGAATTTTTCGAATATACCTTTCCTTTGCAGGTATATCAGATGTATCTGAAACATTCGCAGCTGCGATCAAAGGAGCTGCCGCTGATGATTCCAAAGATGAACTTCTGAAAACATCAACCATAGAGGAAAAGGCAAGCACTTTCAACAATAGTCTTCGCTCTGACCACACCACAGCTATCACAAAGATCCACGAAGGACTTCAGTACCTGTCCTATGTCGTGATAACTACCTCAATGCCCTCTGCTTGATATAATAATAGAGTCAGATTGGTCTTGTTTGCGGGTTTTCCTTCTTAATACATGACTCAGGATCCAATTTAGTTTCCTTTGTAGATATTATCTCTTTCGCCAGCTGCTAGTATGGCAAGTCATTTCCACGTTAGCTCGACTTCTCTGTTTGGATCTTGAAAACTTTGATAACATCTGAAAACCAAATATTAAAAGAACGGAAGAGAGATTAGTTTTCTTTTTCCAACAAATCTATCTTTTGGTATTCGGAAATATTGATAAATTGCAGATTAAATATTTTTTTATTTACACATTTAGCTATTGCATTTAAAATAAATTAAATGTTTTCTTTTGTATTTATTTTTATTTACAGTTTCTGCCCCTATTTTTAATATAAATTTATGTTAATTAATTATAATTAATGTTTTTTTCTTTGTGGTGAAAATAAAAACATAAACTGATAAATAAATAATATATATTATATCAAATAATTTTTAAATACAGTATTACCTTATTTAGTTTAGTCAAATATAAAAATTTAGAGAGTTAAATTTTGAAGAAAACAAAATATCAAAAAATTAATAATAATTCATAGATAAGTAATGCAAAACAAAATTAAATTTTTTTAGTATGTTGTTTCATTTTAAAATAAATTAACAAAAAACATGTTAATATATGAAGAGAAATTGCCACTAATAGCACTTTTATGATACCACTTTTCAAAAATACTCTAACCAACTTTACCATTAATTTTTTAAGAGTAGAAAGACTACTATACCCTTACATACACAACATATTATCTTCTCTTCCCCTCTCCAATCTCATCGTCGATCAAGACATCTCCTCTGAAAAAGCTCGACCTCTTCTCTCCGGTGACCAATTTCGACGATATCAAAGACGTTCCGGCGACCAAATCCAAGTGATAATCGGACGAAATCAACGACTCTAATTACTCCGACAAAATCCGACGAGATCGACGATGCTCCGGTGAACACTTACAAGCTCCGGTGAACGTAATCGACAAAATCAGAGATAGATTTGTAAGTTTGTTTGAATTCCGACTTTAATTTAATCTATTTAAAGCCCTAAATCTAATTGATGTGTTTGAAGTAGCGAGATGAAATTTTATGTGGCTGGTTTGCGTTCAGATTTTGAAAATCAAAGAGGTTGGTGAGCTGTTTGAAGAAGCAAGAGGGACTCTGAACAAGAAGTGGTTTGTGCTATCAAAGAACTACAGATTTATAAAGCTTTATAAAAGTTGCAGAGTTGGCTTCTTAACACTATCTTTTCTATCATCTTCTTTAGACGTCTCTTATACTTGAAGAGGTTAGTTGTACATCTAAGTGATTTTGACTGCAATCATTTTGATGTTGATCCGTATTTTTCTTATAATCAGGTTATAATGATTGAAGTGTGTTCTGTATGTGGAGAATGGAAGCTAATAAATGGAATTCATTGGGATTTCACAATCGATGTTGATCGAGGATGTTCTTTTAGTATGATTCATGAAGATGTCAGCTACAATGATTTGATTGGGGTTGTTTTAGAAGATTTTGGGATCGATGACAACAAAAACAGTGTAAATCTTAGCTATGTCTCACCTTCCAAATTAAACTTTGGTACAAAAGAGCTTCCTCCAGTTTTTATTAGGAATGATCGTCAAGTAACGTCATATATGAACAAACTTCAAGAGAATGCAGACATTCATCTATGTGTAACTATTAAGGTAAGCACATGAAATTCTTTTGCTAGAATATAGAGATTCACTATTACATTCATGTTTTTTTCTTTTTATGTTTCAGAGAAAAGCACAAATATCGCCATTGATTATATCAAACATGATGCAGACACGGGATGAAATTTCTAGTACTCATGATTCACCTATTGCTGGAAGTAGTAACGCATTTGAGGTTCTTTTCAAAAGTCTTACCTTAACGTTCGTAATTATAAAGCCTTATATATTGTTTTAGACATTAGTATTTAATGGAGTACTACAAAGAAGTATTGCTACTAGTGAGCTAATTTTGTATTTCGAGCTAATTTTGGTTGTGATGTAAATAAAAATTTTATTTTATAATGCTTTATAAAACTTAATAGATCCATGCTTACTTTTGCAGAGAGGAACACACACACACCCCGAGACTGAATGGAACAACATTCATAGAGTTGACGAAGTCTCTGGTATAGAACATACTCGTATAAGAGATACTCCTATTTCTCCTTCTATTGGTGTTATTGGCAATAAGGTACATATAACTTTCTGTTGATGTGAATATATTAGTATCTTATAATGGGTTATAAATTATATTTTCTAACTGTTTTTCTAATTGTTTTTGTTTTAGAGAGGATTGCACTCAATGAGACCTGATGTATATGAATCTGAAAAGTCAAAATTGTCATCTTTTTCTAGTAAACGTGGTAGAGAAAGCATGAGAGAGGATTCACATTCCCATTCAGAAATCTTGTCACCAATTTGTTTTGCAAATCAACGCGATGATGATAATGATTTGTTCTGCGGGAAGTTTTTCAAGGATAAAAAGGAAATGAGCACAAAGTTGAAGCTGCATGCTGTTACTCAAGGCTTTGAGTTCTCCACACAGTATTCAGACAAACAACGTTATATTCTTAAGTGTGTGGATGAAAAATGCAGTTGGGATTTTCGTGCGAAATCAGTTAAAGAATCTGAGAGTTTTGTTGTGCGCCATTATGTATCTAAGCATACATGTGATACTTCTCTGAGACGTGTTAACCATCGGCAAGCTACTGCAAAAATGTTGGGAAGTATGGTCACCAATAGTTATAAAGGAGAAAAGATTGGGTTGAAGCCTAAACAGATCATAGACAAAGCTAGAGATGATCATGGTGTTGTGATTTCATATTCAAAGGCTTGGAGGTGTCAAGAGCATGCCCAAGATCTGGCTAGGGGTACTCCTGATGACAGTTTTCAAGCTTTGCCCAGCTGGTTTCACATGTTTAAAGAGAAAAATCCAGGTTCAGAGACTTTTATTGAAGTTGATTCTGTGGGAAAATTCAAATATGCATTTTTGTCGTTTGGTCCAACTATCAGAGGGTTTAAGCTGATGAGGAAGGTACTTTCTATTGATGGTGTGCATCTGAAATCAAAGTATAAAGGAACTCTACTTGCTGCGACAGCACAAGATGGTAATTTTCACTTGTATCCTATAGCTTTTTCTATAGTTGATTCTGAGAATGAGGCCTCATGGAGTTGGTTTATGATGTGTATGAAAACCATCATTCCTGACGAGGAGGATCTGGTTTTTATCTCTGATCGTGCAGCCTCTATTGAAAAAGCTCTTTTACAACATTATCCGCTTGCTCACCATGGTATTTGCATCTTCCATTTTGAAAAGAATGTCCTGGACAAGTTTAAGAGTTCAACACTTATCCCATTGATTGTTGAGGCTGCTTATGCTTACACCAAGGGAGATTTCGATTATTTGTTTGATGAAATTGAGGCGTCCGACACTGAAGTAGCTGAGTATCTTCGTAATGCGGACTTCAAGAAGTGGTCGCGAGCTTATTCTCCTGCCAATCGCTACAACATCATGACATCAAACTTGGCGGAATCAATTAACTCTTTGCTGAAAGATAGTCGTGAGTATCCGATAGTCTGTCTTTTTAATACTATTAGGATGATTATGACTAGGTGGTTCACTGAACGTCGTGATGAAGGAGATCGTCATATCCACCTCTCCACATTCAAAGTAGGAGAAAAGATGAAGGAGTTATATAATCTTAAGTCTCGCTGGCTTGAGGTTTCCAAAATCAATGATTCAGAGTATGAGGTTAAGGGAGATACAAGAGATCAAGTGGTGAATTTTCAAAACAGGCATTGTTCATGCTTGGTGTTTGATGTCGAGAAGTTTCCTTGCGCTCATGCTATTGCCGCTGCAAAAGCTGGAAATAAACATGAAAATGATTATGTCGATGATTTTTTCTCCAATGAAAGGTGCGTTCTCTCAGTCGTGTTTTATAAATGTTTATAAAGGTTATCGGATTTATAATGGTTTATAAATATTATTCTTTAACACTTGTTTTACATTTTTTCCTTCTTGGTTGTATCTTTCATCTAATTCTCTTAAATTTCTTATTAGGTTTAAGCAAGCATATTCAGAAAGCATATATCCTGTTGGTGATAAAGCATATTGGGATATTCCCTCCTATGTAGCAAAATTTGTTTGTCGCCCTCCATCTACTCGCTTTCCTAGTGGCAGAAGGAAGAAAAAAAGAATTCCAAGTTCGCGGGAGTATGGAAAATACCGGTCCAAATCCGAATCAACATCCAAATCATACAAATGCAGCAGATGTGGACAGCAAGGACACAACAAGAGTACATGTGTTGAGCCAATTGGATAACAAGAGTCTTTTTATCAAAACTTGTCTTCATTTGATTATTTTATATTATGCTATAATAATTTGAATCTCATATTTTTTGAACCTTTTATTATTACATTCATCATTTTATAGTATGCTTTACAGAATTTATAAGTGTTTCTAAAAGTTTTACGTTACTAAAAAATTGTATGGCTATGTTAATCAACTATCCTTTTATAAGACCCTTATAAATTATAGAGTTGAAATTCATTTCAGAATTTATATGTTTCTAAGATACTTTATGTCATTGGCTAAGCTTACCAATGTGAATATAGATCTAATAAGTTTCTTAGAAAAGTATTAAGTTTAAACCAGAATGATTAAAGTACAAACCAAAAGATGTTCTTTCATAAAGCCATTAAAAAGATAACAGTTATAATTTCAAAAGGGAACAAAAGATAGCACTAAAAACTGAACAAGCGTTCATTTCTTCAAATTCACCATGTCTTCTACCTCGGATCATCAGTTGAATCTTTCCCAGCTTGTGTCTTTTGTTTTTCCGAGATGGAGGTGCCTGCAACAGCTCTCTTCATAAACAAAAAATAAAAGAAATCAATAATGATTTTTGGAAGTAGCTAATGAAACTCAAAAGAACATTTTATAAGATGTTATAAAGAGAATTATTTTACCTTTCTTCCTGCTGGTCTTCCTAGTTTTCTCTTTTCAACTTGCTCGGGCTTCTCGGCTTCATCATCTGCTTCCACTTGTTGTTTTTCTCCTCATTTGTTTTGCCCTATTTCAAAAGAAAAAACCTATAAACAAAAACTTCATTGGAATGCTATTTTATAAGACGTTGTAAAGATATTTATTTTACCTTTCTTCCTGCTGGTCTTCCTGGTTTCTTCTTTTCACCTTTCTCCGCCTTCTTGACTTCATCATCTGCTTCCACTTGTTGTTTTTTCTCCTCATTTGTTTTGCCCTATTTCAAAAAAAAAAGTTATAAACAAAAACTTCCTGGTTCATTGAAAAACATTATATAAGTCGTTAAAAAGCGAGTTATTTTACCTTTCTTCCTGGTTTATTCTTTTCACCTTTCTTGGGCTTCTCTGCTTCATCATTTGCTTCCCCTTGTTGTTCTTTTCCCTCATGTGTTTTGTTCTATTTCAAAAAAAAAAGACATAAACAAAAATGATTTTTGGAAGTAGTCTATGAAATTCGGAAGAACATTTTATAAGACGTTGTAAAGAGATTTATTTACCTTTCTTCCTGCTGGTCTTCCTCGTTTCTTCTGTTCAACTTGCACCGGCTTCTCAGCTTCATCATCAACTTGTTCTTCTTCTTCTTGTTCCTATTTCCAAGAAAAAACAACAACATGTTTATCAAATTCGAATTTGTTATGTGTATTGGTAAGTTAATCGAATTTGTTGTTGTCTTATTGTTCACACCTTGAGGTTGAGATCTTCCAATACACCTCCTATTACATCATCAGCAGAAACATCCCTAGGTTGTATTTTTTGTTTTTTGGATTTGGAGGTTCTAGCACCGGCTCCCTTTATAAGCAAACCAATTAAGAAAAACATGAATTCTATTTTTTGGAAGCACTCTACTGAATTCAAAAGAGCATTTTATAAGACATTATAAAGAGAGCTATTTACCTTATTTCCTCTTCCTCGTTTGTTCTTTCTAACTTGATTCGGCTCATCTGCTTTACCGTCCTCATCAACTACTGTATCATCGTTGACAGGTTCCTCATCAGTGTTCCTCTATTTAACAAAAGGCAATAACAGATTAACAAAAAGCAGTAACCCAAAACACATTCATTATGAACCACCTTGTAAATAGATCTTATAAAAGTTGTTACCTTTTTCTCTCTTCTTGGTTTCTTCTTCTTAACTTCCTTGCAAATGTTGGTTGTATCTTCATTTACATTTTCAACCTCTTCCATCCGATCCTATTTAAAAAAAAATAGATTTTTTAGGAGTGTATAGATAATTTTATAAACCTTTGTAAACAGATTTTAAATATTTCGTACCTTCTTTCTTTTTCCTTGCTTCTTCTCTAGTACTTGCTCGGGCTCTTTGGATGCATCTTCATTTTCTTCTTCATCCTTCTGTTTTGATAAGAAAAGTTACAATAAGAGATTTACTTAACAGTTGAAAAGATTTTTCAACTCATAAAAGTTTATTAATAAGCTTACTTCATTGTCTTTGGAGGTTTCACTTCCTTCACCACTGATAGCAACTTCTTCACCATTTCGTTCTGCTTCCTCTATTTGACCCTATTATAAAGGTTCATACACATCAATTATCTTTATCAAATCATAAAACAATGACAGATTTACAAAGACTTATATTTTTTAAACTGATAGTGTAATTTTAGAAAGCTTTATAAATTAGCTTACTTCTTTGTCTTTTGAAGTTTCTCGTTCTTTTTCACCGTCCTCTGCATCATTATCCACTAGTTATTCTTCTTCATCTTGAGTCTTTTTCTATTTCATTAAAAAAAAGATTTTATAAATGGTTATAACTTTAAAATAATTTAGAAATTTCGAGTTTAATAAAGCATTATAAAGCGTCAAAAATACAACCTTAGAAACTTGTTGCCTTCTGGAATCAATGTAAAACTGCAAATTTACATCATCCTCCGCTTCCCTTTCCAGATTCTTATCATTTTCCTGAAAAATTATATGTGAATACAAATTCACAGTATTTACAATATCAAGATTTTAAAAATAACAAACCTTGGTTTTTGTGGCAGCTTGAGGAGTCGCATGAAACTCATCAGTTTCCTGTTACAAGTTAGAAGCATATGAATCTTTCTCTTCATTTAAAACACGATACAAATATAGAAAATATTTTTACCTTCTCGGTTTCTCGACGAATGCCCAAAAGATCTTCAAGCTGCTCCACTCTTTTTTATAAATCTCTAGTTGCTTGGTGAGGAATTCAATCTTCTCTTTATCAGTTGCATCAGTCCCTGGACCATAATTGTTTTCCTCTATCTCAGCTTCCGCAACAGCAATGTTGACACTTCCACTACGCCAATCTTGTCTCTTCAAACGATATCCTCTCTTGACAAGATCAACAACTTTTCCAAACTCAGTGTCGACATCTTCAACCAAGTTGCTATGCAATTCCGGATCTCCAAGGATGCATTTGACAACAACCTGATAAGTATTACAATGATTAGACGATCGATAAAAAAGAAAAATGCAGAGACTAAACAAATTTAATAAGAGTTTATAAAATGATACCTTTTTGTTGCTAGCAATTTTGGTCACCTCATCCATAGTAGGCGATTTGGTTCTTATCCAATGCAAGCACAATGGAAACTGAGTTTCTTCATCTTCATCACCAAAAAATGAGCCAAGTTGATCCACAGAAGACAAAGCCCAAAGCTGAATGGCATATATAAACCCAGAAATTCCATATTGCTCTTTCACCAAATCTGTAGTTGTAATCTTCTCCACTGCAGCACGTAGAGCATCATAGGTTTCATTCCCCCAGGGATACTTGCAGAACTCATTAAAGTTTCTAGCTCTCAGCAGTCTCTCAACGGGTATTTTATTCACTGGATTGTTGGCTATCAATATCGATTCCACAAGGATAGTAGCCCCCAATCTCAGCTTCTGGTTAGCAGTCAATTCCTCACTATTTTTCACAAATAGTTCAACCAAGGTCTTCACAGTATGATTCTTCATCATCCATGGATCCTTCTTCTTCTTTTTTGTTGCTGAAGCTTCTTCTTCTTTTTCTTCTTCGCCAACAAGGCAAGGCAGACCTGTTGCGAAATGGAATTCTCGTAGAGAAAACCGCATCAACTGTTCTCCAAAAGAAAACCATAAATCCTTCTTGCCTACTTTAATTCTTCTTAGAAGCAACTCATGAATCAAGTTTCTTGAAAACACCATAGCCTTATCCCTCATCCCCATCTGAATTATAGGGCCTAAGAACGAATCTTCAATCTTCTTGAAATCACTGCCCAAAGCCTCTTTAACAATAGCAACATACTTAAGGGTGCAATGCTTTTTGACTCGATCCAAAACTCCTTTCTCTGAACCAGGTTCAAACACTCTTTTTGGCAAGACAATTTTATCAGCAGAAGTACTCATTCTTTCACCTGAAACATTTCAAAATTTTGCAAGGTCAGTGATATGTTTTATAATGGCTTATAAAGTAAATTTTATAAGCAATTGTAAATCATAATGGAACCAAATCAATATCGAAAGAACAAGAGATGACATATATCACAAATAACAAAAAGATATATTCGATTGTAAATTGTGATATACTAAACTCAAATGCCCAAAGCTATTAAATAATTTATTGAAATTTGTTTATATAAAATGAGAAGAAGAATCACATATCCGTCGGTAAGTAAAATCGATGGCAACAAATTTATAAACACTTCTAAATAATAGGAATAGAATCACATTAATATCCCGAACGACCTAATCTAAACGAATGTAAGTTAAGACATACTAAAACTCAAAACCCCAAAGTTTTAACTAAACTAGTCAATTTTAAATGAGAAGAAGAATCGCATTACCGACGTTAAGCAAAATCGATGGCAAGAAAATTTGACGGATCGAATCGGCTAGGGGAGCAAAACTGATGAACAGATCTACTAGGGTTTGAAACTGATAAAGATGCCGAGATCGGCGAAAGGTGGAACGTCCGAGATGATGAAAAGTGAGGAAAAAAACCTTAAGTGTTGATTTATACATTTTTTCTTTATGACCCAATTTGCAAGGCCCATTTTTATAAGCCCATCGCAAGCAACACTTTAAAAATTGCTATTATACTTATAAAAGTTTGGGCTAGTTAATTTTATATAAACCTTTATAATCAGTTTTGGTTTATAATGGCTTATTAAGTTTTATAATGGCTTATTGATATTTAAAAGCTTGCGCTAGTTAATTTTATATAAACATTTATAATCAATTTTGGCTTATAATGGCTTATTAAGTTTTATAATGGCTTATTGATATTTAAAAGCTTTGGGTAGTTAATTTTATATAAACCTTTATAAGCAATTTTGGTTTATAATGGCTTATTGATATTTAAAAGCTTTGGGTAGTTAATTTTATATAAACCTTTATAATCAATTATACATATATATAAACCTTTGTATATTATTTTGATAGGATTTTGTAGGTCTTTATAATAAATACTTTATAATCACTAATCCTTAGTTAGAGAAAGTATTATTACCTATTGGGGGCTCAGCATCAATTGTTGTACCATTATCCATTTCATGATTCTTGTTGAAGATATCTCGAGGCGTCCTGATTTCTGTTGGAGCATCACTCATCATATCAACCTCAGAGGATTCTAAAACAGGAGTGGTGCTACTGTGGCACACGTTAGAAGTTATGTTTGGGTTAGGAACATTCGCATTGTCTTCGTTTTCAAATCCTTTCTGAAAAATAATGAAGGGAATGTACCAATTAGTGGTTCTTATTTCCAAAAGAAGAAAAAAAATTGAACAAAATATAAGTACGAGAAAGTACCATATGTGCTTCAATCCAAACATTGTTTTGCCACTCCATGAATCGCCTAATATCAGAGTTTTTTAAAACCGCCTCTTCTTTTGTGTCCTCAAAACACACTTTGTAGTGGTTGTCTATGTAAATTTCTTTCACTACACCTTTGCGCCAACCATATCCAACAAACACTTCAACAATGTTTTGCAACTCGTACTCTGCACAGAGATTAAGAGGACGAGATGGCCTGATTTTGCAAATGTCAACTGCTGTACATTTCTCTTCCTCACCATCACTCAAATACTGTGAGCTTGGACCCAAATATCTCTTAACCAAAAATTGTCTTTTATCACCCCCTCGAATCTCTTTAACTACTAATGATTGGACCCAAACATTTTCCTTTTTAACAATCGTACGAGTCACTTCCACCAATTTCCCTGTGCTAAACATGTCTTTACTTCCTTCAATTCAAGAAACAGTCAAATATTAGCTAATGCCCTCAACAATTCAAAATCTTAAAACTTTGAATATAAGAAGAAAATAATACCTTGTCTTTTTTTTTCTGCCATGTAAAGCCGGTCCAATGATTATGAGGTCTCAGTTGGGTTTTGTCGAATTTTAATATGTCTGGTGGATGATCAAAGTACACCAAAAAACTTCCAGGTTGACCACAATTCCAAGCCAATACTTTTCTTCAATTTCAATTGTCGAATACAGGACGCTGATATTCTTCTCTATGTTGTACTTGCCAAAGCCACTTTCAAACTGGAAACCTTCCTTGTCATCTAAAAACTCATCATAAAGTTCATCTATTTCTTCAAGGAATTTCACTCCAACAACTAATGCAGTTTTGTTCAGAAACAAATCTGGATTGTTTCTCTTTCTCGTTTTCAACAGCTCCAAACCTGCTTCAATATGCTGAGGCAAACATAAAAGAAAAAAATACTCATAAGAAGTTATCATCTAATAATATAGAGAAGAATAAGATAAATTTATAAGCAATTATAAAGAAGATTTTTCACATATAATCTAACCGTTTTCAAAAGCTTTCTTCCTGGAGTTTCAAGATCTGAAAACCACTTCGAGTTTACTCTCACATTGTTGATTATCAGTGTGTGTTTCCTACGTTGAAAACACATAATTATAAAATACTATGCAGTTATATAATTGGAACACTACATTAAATATATAATACGTTATAAAAAAAACTCACTTGTTTTTGTTTGACATTTTCCATTCTGTCATTTTTTCCTTTCTGCTCTTATCAACTGGCTCAAAGGGATGAATTATTGGATGTTTCTTCCTTGCTCCCGTAAATGGTGGCTGTGTATGAATGGATGGTATTTGACCTCTTTCACTTCTTCTTAGTGCAACGTCACCTATATCACCTTTATTCTTCTTTTTAACTGGAGGCTCAGCATCATCATTTACCTATACAACAAATAAAACAGTTTTTTTTTCAAAGAGATATGTTTATGAAACTAAACAAACATTCATAAACTAAACAAACCTGGTTGTCTTGTTGTACTGATCTCTTTTTAGTTTTCTTTAAAGGTTGGAACTCAGACTTCTCACCAACATCTCTCATAAGAACCTGAATCATGTAAATCTTTATAAGGCTTTAAAAGACCTTATCAAATATGAAATAGATTTATAAGGCTTTATAAAATACCTCAGTTGCACACTTTACACTACTACGACTTTCTTGAGAAAGAAGATCAAACTTAAGAGTGGTATATGTTGGAGTAGGCGATGTAACCTGAATACAAAATATTTTCTGGAACCATAAGTTTAAGCTTTATACATTAAAATCTTCAAGGCGTTGTAAAATATATAGAAATTTGTTACCCTTGTATCAAAGTTTGGGATAGTGAATGTTTGAGAAGACGACGTCACCTGCAAAAGATAAGATTAGTCAAGTTTTATATCAAAAAAATTATAAACCTTTTATATTTCTATTTTAGATTTTGTACCTGTGACTTTTGTTTCTTGAAGCTTTCGTTTTCCATTTTTTCAGTTTCTTCGTCTTGAGTGGTTTTCTCTGTAATCTCATTTTCCCCAATAGTATTCACTTCCGTTAGTTGCTGCGTAGCAGAAAATGCTTCTTTATCAATTATCTCTTCATCATTTCCATCATTTGCTGCATTTCTTTTATCACCAGGATTTGCTTCTTCTTCATTTTCATCATTGGGTGCACCTTTTGTATCATCAAAGAAGTTGGCTGCATTCTCATAATCTTGTTTATTTGATGAACCGTCGGGTACCTTCAAGAAATCATGTCATGTTAGTTAAAGAAAAAAACATGTGAAAGTTTTTATAATTGCTTGGAAAAGTTATTTGCTTACCTTAACTCCTAAGACATTCTGGATTACTTCTACTCGTTTACTCAAATCATAAACCATTTGGAGTAGCTTATCGAGTTTCTCACTGTTAGACATGGAACCATCTTCATCTTGATTTTTCTCCTTATCTTTCTCATGCGCTTCATCTTTTCTTTTCTCTCCACTCTTCTTCTGCTCCTGCTCATTAACAGATTTATAATTTTGAAAAACGATAGCCTTATTATACATTTGCTATATAAACATATTCATCCTCCTATTTTGATAACACAACAAGAAAAGAACTTTTATAAACCTTTATAAAGAGAGATATTTACCTTATTTCTTCTTCCTTCTTTCTGCCTTTCAACTACCACAGGGTCCTTGAGTCCTGCATCAGCTTCCATTTGTTCTTTTTCCTCCTCAAGTGTCTGCCCCTATTTCAAGAAGAGAAAAAAACAAAAAAAACAATAACAGATTTTACGATGGCCTATAATTCCCTCAAGTAGTCTAAGTTTATAATAGCTTATAAATTATCTTACTTCATTGAATTCGCCATCAGCTCCCACCTGTGGTTCTTCATCATCTTGTGTCTGCTCCTATTTCCAAGAGAAAAAAGAGAAAACAGTAACATAAATGCTGATGGTATGTAAACATATTAATCTTTAAATTTTATAAACCGTTATAAAGAAAGTTCTTTACCTTATTTCCTCTTCTTTCTTCCTGCCTTTCAACTACCACGGGGTCCTCGAGTCCTGCATCAGCTTCTATTTGTTCTTCTTCTTCCTCAAGTGTCTGCCCCTATTTCAAGAAAGAAAAAGAAAACAATAACAGATTTTACGATGGCTTATAATTCCCTCAAGTAGTCTAAGTTTATAATATCTTATAAATTATCTTACTTCATTGAATTCGCCATCAACTCCCACATGTGGTTCTTCATCATCTTGTGTCTGCTCCTATTTCCAAAAGAAAAAAGAGAAAACAGTAACATAAATGCTGATGGTATGTAAACATATTAATCTTTAAATTTTATAAACCATTATAAAGAGAGTTCTTTACCTTGTAAAGATGATCCTCGAGTCCTGAATCAGCTTCCATTTGTTCTTCTTCTTCTTTCTCAAGTGTCTGCCCCTATTTCAAGAAGAGAAAAAAAACAAAAAAACAATAATAGATTTTACGATGGCCTATAATTCCCTCAAGTAGTCTAAGTTTATAATAGCTTATAAATTATCTTACTTCATTGAATTCGCCATCAGCTCCCACCTGTGGTTCTTCATCATCTTGTGTCTGATGGTATGTAAAAATATTAATCTTTAAATTTTATAAAACGTTATAAATAGAGTTCTTTACCTTGTAAAGAGGATCCTCGAGTCCTGCATCAGCTTCCATTTGTTCGTCTTCTTCTTTCTCAAGTGTCTGCCCCTATTTCAAGAAGGAAAAAGAAAACAATAACAAATTTTACGATGGCTTATAATTCCCTCAAGTAGTCTAAGTTTATAATAGCTTATAAATTATCTTACTTCATTGAATTCGCCATCAGCTCCCACCTGTGGTTCTTCATCATCTTGTGTCTGCTTCTATTTCCAAAAGAAAAAAAGAAAAAACAGTAACAGAAATGCTGATGGTATGTAAACATATTAATCTTTAAATTTTATAAACCATTATAAAGAGAGTTCTTTACCTTGTAAAGAGGATCCTCGAGTCCTGCATCAGCTTCCATTTGTTATTCTTCTTCTTTCTCAAGTGTCTTCCCCTATTTCAAGAAGAGAAAAAAACAAAAAACAAACATATGATGGCTTACAATTTTTAAATAAATGATAGTCCAATTTTATAAAGGTTTATAAATTAGCTTACTTCATTGACTTTTGAAGTTTCTCTTTCTTTATCAACGTTGCCCAATTCAGCATAAGCTTCAACTAGTTGTTCTTCTTCATCTTGTGTTTGCTCCTATTTCAAAAAATTCAATAAAAATATTTATAAATGCTTATAATATTTAACAATTTCAAATTTCATAAAGCCTTATAAAACCTCAAAAACCCATTGACCTTAGAGTTTTGCTGTACATCTTTGTCTTCTGCCCTGCTTTGTCGAGCAAGGTCTTCTGTTGTAAGAAAAATATCCACAAATCCTTGTTCCCAATCGCTTTTCTTCAATTTGTATCCTTGTTGAACTAGTTGTACAATACTGTCAAAGTCCGTATCATCAGGATGTGTCGGGTTCACCAAATGTTTGAATTCTTCAGAGAATCCGATCACAGTAGTAACCACACCCTGACAAAGATAAAACAACATTTTAACTATAAGTCTCCTGTGATCCTGTTTCAAGGAGTATGTTTTTAAACCTATTTTTAAACAATACAGTAACAATAAATTTATAAAGGAAACTTTGGTTAAAACTCACATTGTTAATGGGCCTGAAGAAGAAGTTTCCTAGCATGGCTTTCCCAGAGATTTTCCAAGCTTAGGGACTGACGACAAAGCCCACAGATTAATAGCTATCACAAAACCTGACACTTCATAGCTTTCTCCTGTCCAAGAACTTGCTCTCAACCGTCTAAGGCTATTTAACAAAACTGAATACGCAAGTTTTCCCCAGGCCATCTTTGAGAATCTATCATAATGGTAATAAGCCATCAACCTTTTCTTCGGGATTAGAGAGCTAGTGTTTTCTGCTATAATCACGCCTTCTGTGATGATTGCTATTCCAATACATAGCCTCTCCCGTCTTGACATTGTTCGTGCTTTCTTTTCAAGCCGATCAAACAAGGTACTCACCGTGTACTTATCCCCCTTGGTTAGCATCCAAGGAAAAGGCTTCCTCAATTCTCTAAACATTGGCTCTGTTTTTGTTTTATCTTCCTCACAAGCTAATCCTGTTGTCAACTGAAATTCTCGCATCGAAAATCTCATTGGTTGATCAGAGAATGTAAACCACAGACCTTCTCCTTTGGTCATTATTCTTCGCTGCATGATGAAATGAAACAAATCCTCTGAAAAATGAACGCTAGTCCTTCTTGCCAGCTTGACAATGCTTCCAATGTGTGAGATCTCTATTTGAGCAAACTCTTTTTCACCTAATATATTAGCAACCTTAGAGACGTAGTCCATGTTCGAATGCTGGATGATCACTTTGTGATTATCTGGTGGTTCTGTTCCAGGTCCATATATCCTAGGAGGCAAACTCAAATTTGACCAAAACTCATTGCTATCCAACTGGAAAATAAAAACAAAAGAAGAATTAGAATTTATATTACTTTATAAAACAATGATATGAACTTTCTAATCATGATCTATAGATACTTCATCCAAGCACAATGTTCATGTATTTCCACAATATCTCAACACTAGAAGTAATAGACAATGTTCATGTAAATCGTTCTTCTTTATAAAGACTTATAAATCGTAGATTTGAACTTTTAAGAATATCCAGAAATCCAGATTAATAAGGGATTATAATTCTGTAAAAAATGCAGTGTTTGCTATTCCAAAATCTTAATCTCAACTCTGCAAGTAATAGACACTACATCTCAACACTAGAAGTAATAGACACTACTCCTCTATTGCTAAATTGATCTTCTTTATAAAGAGTTATAAATCGTCGAGTTGTACTTTTAACAATATCCATAAATCCAGATTTATAAGGGATTATAATTCTGTAAAAAATGCAGTGTTTGCTATTCCAAAATCTTAATCTCAACTTGAACTCTAAATCAACCTTGTTTGCCTTTTGGATAAAAGCAAATTTTTAAAAATCAAGGATGTTCATCACAGAAACTATTTTTCTTATATCTAACCATCCCTTCCAATTAGAAGTCTAAACCTATAGTCAACAAATTACAGAGATTAGAAACTTACAATTTGTGAATTTGGAGTGACATTTCCGATGAATAGCTCGTCGGCGTCGGCGATCGTGTGAGACAGAGAATCCGTGTGTTAGCTCGTCGGAGATCTCAACGGAACGATGACGATGACTTTCGATGACGACGACGACGACGATGACGACGACTTTTGATGAGAACGACGGCGACGACTTTAGATAACAACGACGGCGACGATGGATCCTGAGGAGAGAAACGATGGAAGAAGGTCACGATTGAGAGATATCTTAGAGATAGTAGGGTTGATTTTGTCATTTACACATTAATGAATATGGTATTTATGAAAATGTCCTTAGAGTGATGGTAAAGTTGAAAAGTGGTACCAAAGAAAGTGTAGAAGTAAAATTTCCCCATATATGAATAATACAATTACATCAAATTATATCGAGTTATAAAATTTTTAATATAATATTATGTACAAATAAAAAATTATTATCAAACATCTGTATTATAAAATAATATATTCTACTCTATATGTAAATTACAAAACATAAAAATATACAAGAGATTTTTTTATAAAATCAGCGGTTTATGAGTTTATATTGAACGCAAGTTAAATTAAAAACCCGCTGAGGGAGGAGCGCGGATCAAGTACTAGTTAACTAATATATTAAAATTCACCGTAAGTGCTTAGCTAACCAAGACATGAGAGCATAACACATGAATCATTGTTGATGGGAAGACTCTGACCTTTTCAAATTACATTGTCCATTTTTGATTTTTTTACATGTGGCTGGAACAAGTGTAATAGTAAAGTTGTTGAAAAATAAATTACGTATTTTAAGTGTGTGAAACACTAACTATTCTATTGATGTGACATTATCTTCATCAAATCTAAGCAGTCCATTGTGAATGCAAAATTCTTTTATGAAAAGTTTTCATAGATTTCATAGTCAACCACTATCTTTTATAAAAAATCATCTATGACTTTCTTGAGAACCAATTCGATATTTTATGTCTTATCAACATAAAATCACCAAGTTTTATGAGCCAATTTATATTGGTGATGACTGCATATAGGGCTGGGCATTTTATTCGTTAAATTTGATTCGATTCGTTATTCGGTTCGATTTGATCCGAAAATTCCGAATATCCGTAAACTTTCGAAGCAAAGCAAATACTAAAAATCAATATCCGTTGAAATCGAAGCAAATAACAAATATTAAAATTTTGGAAAACGAATATTCGATCCAATTCAGCAATATATAAATACATATATATCTTGATTATATTATGAAGTTTTAAATGTATAAAAGTGTATAATTATTATTCTAACATATGATTTGACAAATTCTATTCAAATTATTACTTATATAAAAATATTACATAAAAGAAAGAGAAATTTTTTATGACAATTATAACTTTTTTCTTAAGTTTTGTGTTATTATAATTGTTAACTAAATTTAAAAAATTTACAAAAAATGTAGATTCACTACTTCTTTAATTTTTATTTTATATATCATGCAAAAAAATATTTTATAAAACAAACTTGTATCTAATTTTTAAGATTATTTGTATTAATCAAAATAGATGAGATATTCGTAAGTATTCGTAGATATCCGCAAATATTTATTTATTTTCCGAATATCCGTTTTTCCAAATATCCGTAATTTTCCGAAGCAAAGCAAATCGAAAAACTAGATATCTGTGGCATTCGAAGTAAATCACAAATACCTTCAAAAACCCGGATATCCGATCCGTGCCCAGGCCTAACTACATATATATTTCTTGATTCGTTTTTTTTTTCTCTCTCTCTCTCTCTTTTAAGATTTGAGTTTTTTCTCCTAGTATCTCTTCCATTTATGCCATTTGAGGATATTATGAAAATATTTATGTATTTCAAAACTTTTTTGTAACACCCGTTATCTCCTATCTGGAGGACAGCGTGTCAACCCCGACACCTCGACAAATAACAACGTGACACAAGTTTCCACCTCACTGTGAATGACGGGCAACTAATAATAACTCTTAATATAAAAACCCAAGTACCTAACTACACTCAGCCCAAGCCCAATAAAAATATGAATGAAAAGTCCAGTAGCACCAAGTCCGTCCAAACACCACATAATTGCTTGTCTCACCTGAAATGGTTAAGAAAGAGGGGTGAGCAACAGGGGAGTGACTCAATGATGTATGAGATGCTAATCTCGAAGCCCATTGACTTGGACATAACATAATGAGTAAATATAATTTAATTCTAATACGTACAAACACGGTACCTAAAGTACCCAAGCAACAAGCAATGGTCCTAGCGAGTGTGCACACTCGCTGCCCACTAACGGGCCAACAACAAATACAAAACTCGAGAGAGTGCTCGGACACCGCCCATAGACGATTTATCAACAATTCCGGGTTACGGTCCAGCCGGCCGACTATTGCTGGCCGTAACCGCCACACAATTCGGCATACAGAAGTACGTCTCTGTATCCGTCTCAAACAAATCTAACTAAGAAATGCATTAAGAGAAGCAAACAATGTTGAACCATCTAACACCCTAGTTCCGGTTTAAGAAAGGAACCTATATAAATAAACAAGCAATGATAGACTCGATTTCACGCAGACGGAACATATTAAAAATAAATTATATTTATTCAAAATCCTATGTCGCGTACGAGAAGTTCGCGAATAGACCCTCACCTTAGCAAATGTGGAAACGTGGTGTCTATGAACTTCAGCTGATCAAATAGACTCTAAATCTGAAACCAGGACGGAATTTCGAGTCAGAATGCCCTTCGAACGGTTAAAAACAGGTCTCGCCAAAGTTTACGGAAAAGTCAACCCGCTGGTCAAAGGTCAACCCGGTCAACCCTTAACCAGAAATCAATTTAACCTAACCGCCTCGTTTTCCTTAACCGAAAGCAATTTCAATTGGACCCCCCGGTTTAACCTTAACCGAAATTAATCAATTAATTATTTAAATCGTCCGGCTTACCTAACCGAATCACAATTAATCTAAACCAATCAAAACACCGGTCAATCGAGTCACCGAGTCGCCGGCGCCGGTCACCGGCGGCGACGGCAGAGGGCGACTTACTGAGAAAGTCACCGGTGGCGAAGATGGGAGACGGCGGACGGCGGCGGTGACGGACGGCGGCTGGCGGCTGGCGGCGGAGACTATTTCAGGCGGCGGAGCGTGTTATGCACGCGCGAGGACGTCGAATCTTCCGGAGGCGCGTACGGCTTCGTCCGGACTCTGATTGCGACGATTTCGGCGGCTACAAATTCGTCTCGACGAGAGGAACATGATGGTGGCCTTACATGCACGAAATTCCCAACGGTTAAGAAGTTATGGTCGATTTACTAAAACGAACGAAACTACACTTAACTGCATTGCGGTTTTGTGGCAGTTTCTGACGGCGACGATCGGCGGGTACCGGCTCGTCGAGGTCTCTGGGTGCGATGGCTCCAGTGGCGAACTCAGGTAGCTCCATGGAAGGGTTTTCTACTTTCTCCCTCTCTCACTTCTCTTTCTCTTATGACTCTCTCTCTAACTTCTGATTTTCTTTTTTTTACAGGAAAACAAGCTGCTAGAGAATGACAAGTGGGTATTTATAAACAAATACATTGGGCTTCCTGGATTGGGCTCGGATCCTTAATGGGCCTTCGAGAATGGATATGGACTTAGCCGGCTAACAAATTCCGAAACTGGTATTGGGTCATTACAATTCTCCCCCACTAATACATAATTCGTCCCCGAATTCGAATCATCTGTTGACTGCCCAATAACACGCAACAAGCCTCTGAGGCGTCCTACTGAACTCCATCTCTCTCCCAGCAAACTCTGACAGACACGGTCGACATTCCCTGAAATGCTTTCGCTTCACAATCCATAATATTCCCTAGCTGACAAGATGCATAATCTCTCTGAAGCCACTTCATCTGGCGACTGCTGCAAAATGAGCTCTTACTCCCAAACGACTATTCTTAATACTGAGCCACATGAAACATGTCATGGAAGTTTGAAAACTCTGCTGATAAATCCAATCGGTTAGCAACTGCTCCCATATATCTCGGTCAAGCTTCTTTAGCTTCTGAGTCTTAGATCCTCCTTGAAATATCCTTATTTCCAGGTATACTTGATCGCCTACTAGAAAATCCAAATCCTTACTGCGCTTAACTGCAAAACTCTTCTGACGGTCATTGGCTTCATAAAACCGAACATGAGCATGTCCATTTGCTCTACCGTCTCATGAACCATTAATGGTTCTATCTTACGCCACTCCCCCACTTTTGTCCAATAACACGGTGTGCTACAAGGCCTACCATAAAGAGCCTCGTATGATGCCATCTTAATACTCAATGATAGTTGTCACTGTTTTCCCTAGCTTCCTTTCCACTTTAAGGCGCATTCCCTGATCATAATCCTTAATGTCTGAATAGTCCTCTCTTATTAACCATCTACCTGCAGGTGATAACCCGTAGTCAACTGAACCTTTGTCCCAAACACCATCTGAAAGGCTCTGAAAAAAATACATATGTGAATTTAACTTTCCGGTCCGATACAAAACTGACGAGAACTCCATGAAACCTCAGCTAATCAACTTTGCATGTTTTCTAATTACTAGGAAAGGAGATGACTTAATGAGTCTACCTACAACTACCCAGATGGTATCCTTTCCACATGTGGTGATTGACAATCCAGTAACAACATCCATAATCTCCATGTCTCATTTCCACATTGGCAAAAGTAAGCTCAACAATAACCTGTTAGGTGCCCAATCCTCATACATAATCATCTGTCATGTCTAACATTACGACGCAATGTAGCTACAACCTTCTACATACTAGGCCAATGATAGTAGAACTTCATGTATTGGTACCCCTTGGTGTCGTAGGTGGATAGAGAAACTTGGGTGATATGTTTGCCATAAGATCCCTTTTCTTAACAATATAACGTACGACACACAACTCAGTTTCGGTACAAGTACCTCCTGCTCGGAATTGGTGATATCCAAAACTCTTAATCTCAATCTACATAACCAAAGCCGTATCTCTATCCTGTTCTTGGTGTATACCCCCACAATAAATATGCCTATCCCAAAGCTTCAATACCGCATGTAACATCTTCTACTGATCTGTACATAATCCGGAGGCTTGCAAATATCCACTAAGCTCCTAAACCTTCTTGTTTTCTGAGACATTGCTCATGTGCATGCTTAAGGCATTAACCACCTGGTTGGCCTTACCAGATGGCAGGTGATATCCAAAATGTAGTCTCCTATTAATTCAATCCATCTGCACTGCCTCAAGTCCAACTTTTAATGAGTTCATATTCTAATGATCCCAGAGAATCTGAACTTCCTTCCCATATAATTACGATCTCCAAAAATTCTTACCGCAAATACAACTGATGTAACTCCAAACCGTGTGTAGATAACGGGCCATGAGATATGTCCCAACTGACCACAACATAACATTTAGTACAATTCTCACCATGACGACGATGGCAACATAAACATTTCGGTAACCTAAACTGGTCCCTTGCTCCTTTCGGGGACTTTGGAGTCTTTTCAAACTTAGTCTGAACTACCTCCTGCTCAGCCGTTTGCTCCAATAAATCTCCTAATCTACAGTAAGCGACGACACGACACCTGTTGCGAATATTCACTCGCATCTCATCCAAAAACTTCCTGATCAGATCTTCCTCTAAAACTCCTGCTCCAGCAAATCTGCGAAGTCGGTTAAACTTTCGCTCATACTCCCTGATAGACATCCCACCTTGGCTCACATGCTCGAATTCACTCTTCATCTTATCCATAGCTTCCTTTGGGAAGTACTTCCTATTAAACTCCCTGATGAAATCTGCAAAGGTAAGTCTCTCAGGTCAAAAGTGGCCCAATCGTATCCCTTCCCACCATACGAGAGCATCTTCACGCAAATACTGCATAGTCATTCTGAGCGCCAACTCTGGTGGACATTCGATAATCTCCAAATTCTGTTCCAAACTTAGCTTCCAATCATGTGCAGCTGTAGCATCCATTGTTCCTCCAGAATTCTTAATATCCTTGATCCTCATCTGACTCGATGCTTAAGCAATGGCTTGGTCCTCTTGTATCAAATACAAAATCCGCAAATGCTCACCCCTGCTTTTCTCTATTCCGAGAGTATATCAAATTGTTGTCGACGCATAACATCACACACTTATCCAAGTTCTTACGAAAGAATTCACTCACAAGCTTCACAAATGCTATTATTAAATTTCAGAACCCAAATGATATCATAACAAATTCATAATATCCATAATGTGTTCGAAACGCTGCATCCCGTACATACTCCTCAGCTACAACAATCTCTCAGTATTCTGATGCCAAGTCAATCTTCGAAAACGATGAATCTCCTGCAGCTTAATCCAACGACTTATGAATATACTGATCCTCGATAGTTACCTTGTTTACTATCTCTGCAGTAGATAAAAAGCCTGAGCTCCCATCTTTCTTCTTTACAGCCAATACTGGTGCTCCCCACGGTGAAGTACTTTGTCTAACCAAAATCCTCGTCTAATAAATCTTCAACCTACCTTTTTAGCTCAGCCATCTCTGTGCGAACTAATCGGTTATGGAACTCGTAAAACCGGTGCTACTCCTTGTTTCAACTCAATCACAAGAGCGTCTCCTCTAACTGGTGGTGGTCTCTCTATAGGCCTCAAATGCAACCCCATCTCAAAATTTACATGGTAAAAACTCAGCTCCATCTATGGTAAATCTCTGAATAGCTCAATCTCGCTAAGCACAACTATAACTCGATGTATATAAATAGCTCCCAATGTCATGTGCCAGCTGTCCGAACTGGCACATCTCTGAAACAATCAACCCAACCAAAGACTGGCAATCATGCCAAGTGTAACTCCAATATCAACACAATGAAACCTGGCGCACCCCAGCTCAACAGCGATCCCCCACGAAGTTTCGAAACAAGAATACATCCAAAGTATCCAACATACTCGTACACAAAACAACACATGCCCACCAATGGCTCATATCCCATAACACATAAACTCATGCATCAGAAACTCGTGGAGTGATAGCTTGAAAATGGGAGGTGGCCGAAAAATCACATATCCAATCTGAAACAACTTCGTAATAATGACTGAAGAAACTGGTAAACCCTTGAGCGAACTGACAAACTGCGGCATCACACATCTGCTAGACATCTGGTAGACCCCTGTTAGCCGAAAGACGAATGACGATGATTTTACTCATCGTCATAAAAAGAGACAATTGAGTTAGTAATTACTAGACAGAATGGTGCTAAAAGAATTTTCCAAAAACCACTTTTCATTATTTTATTTGAAAACGTTGAAAACTGAATCCCCTGACCGCCATCCCGGGACGAAACCGGGACGGAACCGCGCTCTGATACCAAAAATTGTAAACTTGTTACCTTCTATCTGGAGGACAGCGTGTCAACCCCGACACCTCGAAAAATAACAACGTGACACCAATCTCCATCTCACTGTGAATGACAAGCCACCAAAAATAACTTTTAATATAAAAGCCCAAGTACCTAACTACACTCAAACCAAGCCCAATAAAATCCGAATGAAAAGTCCAGTAGTACCAAGTCCCTCCAAACACCACATAATTGCTTGTCTCACCTGAAATGGGGAAGAAAGAGGGGTGAGCAACAGGGAAGTCGCTCAGTGAGGTATGGGATGCTAATCCCGAAGTCCATTGACTTGGACATAACATAATGAATAAATATAATTTAATTCTAATACGTAGAAACACGGTACTAAAGTATCCAAGCAACAAGCAATGGTCCTAGCGAGTGGGCACCCTCGCTGCCCACTAACGGGCCAACAACAAATACACAACTCTAGAGAGTGCTCGGACGCCACCTGTAGACAATTTATCGACACTTGCAGGTTACGGTCCAGCCGGCCGACTATAGGTGGCCGTAACCGCCACACAATCCGGCATACAGAAGTACGTCTCTGTATCCGTCTCAACCAAATCTAACTAAGAAATGCATTAAGTGAAGCAAACAATGTTAAACCATCTAACATCCTAGTTCCGGTTTAAGAAAGGAACCTATATAACTAAACAAGAAATGACAGACTCGATTTCACGCAGACGGAACATATTAAAAATAAATTATATTTATTCAAAATCTTATGCCGCGTACGAGAAGTTCGGGAATAGACCCTCACCTTAGAAAATGTGGAAAAGTGGTGTCTATGAACTCCATCTGATCAAATAGACTCCAAATTTGAAACAAGGACGAAATTTCGAGTCAAAACGCCCTTCGAACGGTTAAAAATGGGTCTCGCCAAAGTTTACGGAAAAGTCAACCCGCTGGTCAAAGGTCAACCCGGTCAACCCTTGACCACAAATCAATTTAACATAACCGCCTGGTTTTCCTTAACCAAAATCAATTCCAATTGGACCATCTGGTTAAACCTTAACCGAAATTAAATTAATTAATTAATTAATTAAATCGTCCGGTTTACCCTAACCGAATCGCAATTAATCTAAACCAATCAAACCACCGGTCAACCGAGTCACTGAGTTAACTCGCCGAGTCGACGAGTCCCCGGCGAGACCGGCGGCAACGGCGGAGGGCGGCGGCGGCTTACCGGGAAAGTTACCGGCGGTGACGATGGGAGACGGCGGACAGCGGTCGGCGGCAGAGACGATTTCCGGCGGCGGCGCGTGTTATGCATGTGTGAAGACGTCTAATCTTCTGGAGGCGTGTACAGCTTCGTCCAGGCTCCGATTGCAACGATTTCAGCGGCTACGGATTCGTCTCAACAAGAGGAACATGATGATTGTCTTGCATGCACGAAATTCCCAACGGTTAAGAAGTTATGGTCGATTTACTAAAACGCACGAAACTACACTTAACTGCATTGCGGTTTTCTGGCAGTTTCTGACGGCGACGATCAGCGGGTACGGGCTCGACGTACGGTGGCTCCGGTGGCGA
Organism: Brassica juncea; assembly: GCA_018703725.1. NCBI lineage: Eukaryota > Viridiplantae > Streptophyta > Magnoliopsida > Brassicales > Brassicaceae > Brassica > Brassica juncea. Next base: position 11,194,680 of record CM031937.1, read on the forward strand.
ACTCAGGTAAGGTTTTTTCACTTTTTCCATCTCTCACTTTTCTTTTTCTTCTAACTCTTTCTCTAACTTTTGATTTTCTTTTTCTTGCAGGAAAACAAGCTGCTGGAGAATGACAGGTGGTTATTTATAAACAAATACATTGGACTTTCTGGATTGGGCTCGGATCCTTAATGAGCCTTCGAGAATGGATATGGGCTTAGCCGGCTAACAAGTTCCGAGACCGGTATTGGATCATTACACTATTATTTCTATTTTTGTGTACCAAATTATCTATAAAAATAATCATTTATATTGTTATAAATTTTCTATAATAATAATTCTTGTTTAAAATAATAGCGATCTTAGACAAAATTCATGTTTGAAGCAATAGAGTGATAACATGATTTATTATTTTCTCATATGGATACACATAGTACATTGCGTATCATAACTAATCCTATTCTATTTCACTGATTTACATCCATGATAATCTGGCAAATTCAATTCTAATTGTGGAGGTTGTTTATTTTTTCATGCATATTCATTTACATCATGTCCAAGTAATTTTTTTTCCTTGACATTTATTTTGATGTCATTTTTCGTGTTGTATCTTGATATCATCGAGTGTCTTCCATTTTGGTATTGTGCCAAATTAGCATTAGTATCCACTTTCCAAACCCAACTAATGTGTAACTTCTGATTATGACTACATCTTAACGAATAGTATTACTCTCTTCTTAGCAACATCGTATTCTAATTCTGTGTATGATAGCCAATGAAACAATTGCAATAAGACACGAGTTACACATTTTTTTATTTAATTTTTTGAGTTACACATATTTACTTTGCAAGTTGTTGATCTTGGGCGAGAAGTTGGTCCTTAACTAAATAGATGATCTTGTCTCAACTCTTTTAATTGGTCAAAGGACTAGCTGAGAGAATACTTCTTCATCCAGATAAAATATAATATATAAGATGAAAAGGAATCGAATTCCAGAAATAAGGACCTTTGAAAACTTTTGAAAACAAAATCTAATGAATTAATTAAGCGCCAAATTTTTCCCCCAATAAAAATATATTAAAATCATCGATCATGGAAAAACCTTATTCGAAATTTTCTCTATTTAGATTTATTCTAGGCAAACTGATGCATTCATTCAGTATTTCCATTCCACCAAAAATGCGCTACCACACTTGTAATTTTCATTTTCTAGTGAGGAGATCACCAAACGAGACATACTACTATTGAATAAATCTAAAACCCTTTTCCTTTTTCAACAAAAATATAAGAATCCACACACACCTTATTATTAAGCCTTTCATGAAAAACTAAGAACATGAGGTTTATGAAACTCCTTTGTAATCTGGACTGGTTTGGCTTGATAAAAAAAAAGTGCATAGACTTTTGGCTTGCGCGAGAATATGCTCTTTAATACGATTGTTTGCGTCTTATATCACATTTTATTATACTTATAAATCAGATCATTGTGTTTTGGGGGATATAACAGAGTTTTTTTTTTTGTCAGCGTTTAATAAAAAGGAACAGAGTTTTCTGTTCCTTTTTAGATATTTGATTGTGTAAAATTTTTTTGTAATGAATTCATAATAGCAGTGACTTGTACATTTACTTTCTAAAGAGTTTATTAATGGTTCTGAGATTTATGTATCTTAAAACAATTCTTAATTAGATTAATTGATTTAAAATTATATTTTAACTAGGATCGGTCCGCGCTACGCGCGGGATATGCTTTATATGTGATGTATATAACTACATTATTGTATGCTTTATGTTAACATTTTCAAGAAAAATGTATGGTAACATATATGTGTTTTTTTAGAATGTTAAAGGTGTGGAGGGATTATGTATGTTACTAATAATTATGTTTGATTTTGATGTTTGTGTCTACATAAATAGGTTGCAGCGTATAACATATTATGTAGGTTGGATGAGGTATATATGATCTTTTGTTTGTATGTTTTTGATAATTCTGAATCCATAATTGGATGGTTAATTATGGTTTGCTATATGTTGGGCTCTCAAGAATGGAATTGTGATTCTTATGATTATCATTTGTTTGAATGGATTGGGCTCTATATGATTGTATTTACGTAACGGTTTATGTTAGGCTGACTATGGTATTGAAAAACCGATAAAAATAATGAAAGTGTAACGTAAAATAAGTAATTTTTATTGAAGTCAACAAAGAGTTGCATAGGATGTGTAACCTTACCAAAATAACTTGTGTTATAAGAAAATGTGTATATAGTACTGTTGGAATGTGAGTAAATTTTATTTGTTATGTCCCAGAGGACTTCTCACGCATATGATGTGTCATTTATTTTCTTATGATTAAGTTAACTAAGATGAATGCATGTATGTTTAGACGGCCACTGACCGAGATATGAATTTTTTTAGTCATTTAATTTTTATTTGTTTATAATCTTATTCTTTCAACATTTCGATCAAGTTGACTTGTTTATACAATCATAGAGTTCAAGTTAAAAAATTGAATTTGCATTTCTAAATTAAAAGCAATGGAAACAATGAATGTGATGAGATTAGCAAAGCAGAATTACTAAAGATTAAAAACACTGAAATGAAAAAGTAAGAAGAACGGAAAAGGGTCCATAAATAGAGACTGCTGTAGGGTTAACTATCTCCAAGGACGTCTTCATTTGGTTGTAATAGATACAATCAGTGCAGATACTTTGAAGATCATTGAGCATACAACTTCTTGGTGGCATTGTGAAAATCATATTAGTTCCATAAAACTTGTTCTTCGTGATAGGGATATCGCGGAAGGAATGTTTGATTTTCTATCAAATTGATATCCTAACATTGTTTCATTTGTAATTATTATAATTCATTAGTATTGTGTTTATTTGATTAACAGAAAGATAACTTCATGTGTGGTTGATTACTTTCCCTATGTTAAGTAAAAATAGAGTAGTGTGTATTTCGTTAAAACAATTCTCTTTAGACTTATCTAAAATACTTTCATTCTTTTATTTTCATGTAGTTTTTTTATTGTGTTTGTTTTCAAAATGTTAGATATCTAAGTTTGATTTAACACGTCATTTTCTTTATTCGTTCGGTAATGTGTTTCCGATTTGATAGGATACAATAACCTTAAAATTGTGCTTGGTATCATACCTTGTTCTAAAGTTTTTATGCTATTAGCAGAATTTTTTTATTGCTGGTTTTTTCTACTATTTTTTTTAACTCTTGGTTTTGATTATGTAGAGATTCTTGGTTGTGGTCTTCCAAGAGTTTTTTTTTTTATTTCCTTTGTCTTGAATTTTTCCACCATAAAAGACAGAAAATTCTATAAGATCCATAATTTTCTTTTAAACTTTTGTCCCGCTTGGTTAGATTCAACGTAAAAAGCAATATCATAAATAATGTTTTCTTTTTGGTTTGATGAGTTTTTCCTATGTATCTTGAAAGTTATTTATTTTGGTTTAGATTGTGCATTTTTATTAAATTATGTATTTTCAATAATTTTTAATTGTTTAATCCTTTATCTGTCATTTTTATTATTAATTTATAGGAACTTTAGCTTGGTTACTAAAAATAGAAAAAGGTCATGTGAAATTCACTCCTTTTTTATTTTTTGTTCTCTTTGGTTTTGGTTTGATAAACGTAAAAAAAAAATATCATAAATGGATTTTCCCTTTTAATTCTTTTTTATTTTCTCTATGTATGCTTGAAATTTATGTATTTAAAATGATATTATGTATTTTTACTAAATTACTAATCGTTGACTAATTTTACAAATTCAAGTTATATTGTATATTTTTAATAAAAATATTATTTTTTCATTTTTATATGTTCTCATTTTTCTTTTTCCAAACTCTTTTATTAGATTTAGGTTTCGCTTATATATCAATCATTAGTTGTGTTTTCCATTTCTTGTTAACTATGCTTGAGTTTGGGGAACAAAAAATGATTTTTATGTAAGAAGCCTTTTTATTTTGTTTAGGTGGATTTGATTAAACATGAAAATATCACAAATGACATTTACATCTTTTATTCTTAATATTTTATTTTTTCACAAAATCTACATATTTTGAATTATATTACGTATTTACTATATTATTATTTTATGTTCAAAGAAAGTTTGGTAAAAAGAATTTGGTTAGATTGAAAATAAATTGTTGGTTAGAAATAGTTATCTGTTAATAAATGTGTTGTTAATAGATTTGATCTAAATAATAAAAAGAAAACAAAGATTAATCTTCAATTTTTTAAAGTTACTTGAAATTACAGTCAAAATTCAATATGTAATTATATATTATTTATCCTTTTTATACATTTGTTTTTGAACATTTCGATATTTCTTTTTTCTGTGATACGTTTTTGAACTTATTAATGTTGTTAGATAATGCAAAAATTCAATTGATTTAAAGTTAGTTAAATAGAATAACAATGTATTGTTTAACGATATACATACTAATTAAAAAATTACCAAATAACCATACCATAAAAATAATAAAGCATTTAAAAAAAATATTGTTAATTTTTAGAGTATAATTGGTTATTTTTTTCTTTCCTTTATTCAAATTTACCATAATTTTTTTGTTTCTTTTGTTTGACATGGTTGTGGAGCCCTCTAGATATGGTAAAGATGGTCTCAACCAAATAAAGCTTTAGTTTTCCTTTTTGCGGGTCTTGTTATAGCAAATAAAGCATGCTGCGATAATAGGAGATATATAGGAGCCTTTAACATGTCTTCCTTTGCAGAAACCGTGCTTGGACAGGCATCAATATATGTCTTTTGGGATGCAGTTAATTCAACAGAATTTGCCAATAAAATCGTAGCTCAAGATACCATCAGCAACTATGCTATATACGAAAGGTCAGACATTAGGAAAGCCATTCAACATAAAACAACATACAAATGAAAATAGAGAGAACATAATTTACCTTTTTTAACTAAGATAACCATATCTTCAAAGTGTACGCATGTATTTGAAGAGGTTCATGACCTTTGTAATGTTAATCCCATGTGGCATTATTCCCTTCACATGTCATGAGCTAAAAAATTACTATACCAATACCATAGATAGTTTTATACAATTAAGTGTTGGAAACATAATTTTTAAAAAGAATAATATGCAAACCTCGTGAAACTTTTTTGAATATTAAAACACTTCAAACATCAAAATGTTTATCTTATATATACTTATTTCTTAAAGACTAAAAAATACGTTTATATGTATCATATCAGCAATACGTGTTAATATCTATAATATTATGATGTGTACTTCTCCTTCTCTCTTCCATCAACACGCCGGCTCAATGTACTTTGACGGTGGCGATTTCTTAACGTTCCCTACTCATGAATTGAAATATAAAACTTTTTTCCAGCCACCAAAATACATGCCGCTTGCAATGGCTTCAGAGTTCAGAATCCCTATGATCTTACTTAAAGTCTCTACAAATGCAGCAAAAATGGCTGCATCAGTATTGTCTGTAACCGCCATTTGCACCCGACATCTGCAACAAAAATGTATTATTCACCCACTGATTTCCCAACATATCGTTTGATGTGTAAAACAAAAACTGAAAAAACTTATTGTGAGGATCTTAACCAGTCTCTTAATGGTACAGTTGCATCGAGAGCAAAGCCTCTAACTTTCTCATCCTCATCATCTATCAATCTCTACAAAGACATTTCAAAAACGTGTATTAGCAAGAAAAAAAACAGAACAGAATCAAGAAGTGTGAGGTTAAGTTACATGAATGCTTTCTTCAAAATGAGGTGGAAGCTCTTTAAATAACTATCCAAAACTTTAAGGTATAGAAAAAGCTCAATCCTTCTCCATCAGTTTCACCTTAAAATATTGCAGCTGGGTATAGAGGAATTTACGGGAGGCGTTTACGGAGGCTTGCAAGAGAGTCGCTTGAAATACGACAACGTACAAAACAAAAATTAACAAACGAAACCAAATAACATCTCCCAAACAGATAAACTCAATCTTTTCAAGAATATAGTTTGATGATTAAGAGTTTCGGGCCGGAATCACTTTCACATCCAGGAGGAGCATATCTACATCCATAACCTCTCCACCGCGCTTAAAATTTATTGCTCCCAAACGTAAGCAATCGAACCTCGATGGTGGAGGCACAACAGCCAGCCTTCAAATCCGCGAGGAGGTGAGCACATTTAGCCATTCTTAACTCTGGAAACTTATAAATCTAACTATTGAGAAGACGGAACTTATGAACTTCAGGAGATGAGACTTACATATTTATACTGGGAGATTCACACAGTAGACTTAATAGGGGTGTATTCAATGACAAATCGTGTGAGGAGTGGGGTTCTGCCGTTAATGAGTGGTTTAAAGGAGACGCTTGGACTCAACCGAGCTGCGTAACGTTCCTGTATTGCTTTCATCGGTAGGTAATAACAATTCGAAAAGTCACTGGTGCTATGTTTGACAGGATATGTCGAAATTCAATAACACCGACTGTGATTTCATGGCTGGCGTATTGTTAGGAGGAAGATGAAACAACGCTATCGAAACCCGGGGTTGTGATTAGATCTCGAATGGCGGAGATGGAGAACGGGTTCAACCCTGAAATCGAAAACGCGGCGTTTCGAGACACTTTGAGCTGCTCTTCATCGGTGATAAAAAAGCCTGAATACAAACAGAAGCCCATATGTATTGCATACTAAATTTAATGATACGCTGCGGTTTGCTTAATGGGACAGGTGTCGCCACGAGAATCATTGAATTGATGACGTGGCAGCTTCTGTTGGGAGTAAACTGAATTTTATAATAATAGATTCGATTCAAAAATTTAAGGACAGTGACAAATGTTTCGTCCTGTTATAGTAACAACAGATCATGGGTATAAACCATTTATTTAAAAGAAATTTTGAAATTAAAAAGTCTAAAAATGTGAGAAATGGATTACCGAACAAGAGTTCAATCACATCTTGCACTTGGCCGAGCAAGGAAGAGCAGATCTTGGAACAACTCGACATTAAGCCCATTGCGACAAGCAGCTCAGTATAACTATCCAAGTTGGACAGGTAGATTAAAGGTACTGATTGATCAAGCAAGAAGTAACATAGATCAGATTGTTTGAGAGCTTAGGCACGTGAAAGGAAACAACAACAAATATAAAATAACTTAGACCAAAGTCTATCTTTATCTTTACTCATTGTTATATTCTCTAACGATTTTGCCTGATTCGTATGTAACCAAAATTATACATCATCTCTAGTTTATGTGGTGGTTGTAATCCCTTTTGATCTAGTGGAGTTTGGGAGCATAAGTTCTCTTACGAAACTTACAGGTTTAAATCTGAGAACTCGTTAAACTTGATTGTGTCATTTACTTTCAAGTTTGTTGTAGGTCAAAAATAACTTGATTTCTAAATAATCCTAAGTTAAACCTCAACAAGTGGTATAGAGATTTCGGGTTCTTAGCTTACTATTACGGAGAAGACTGAAACGAGAGTTTACATGGATTGATATATGATGTCTAATATACGCATCAAAGTGTTTTGGAGACTTCTTGTCATGAAAAATTCAAATGCTATCTCACTTCGGAATTCCATACCATAAGAAATTCTCATGGATGATCAGCTATTAAAGGAGGGTTCTAGGGCTTAAGGAAATTTTCATGGTTGATAAGCTATTAAAGGAGGTGATATATGGTGTTTTATACATCTTGTATATATATTTTCTAATTGGTTTTCAAGTCTTTATCGAGTCTTCCTAGTACTTTTCGAGTCATTACAGGTCTGGAGTTGCAATGGATAGGAGATGGACCTATTGGAGCAAAAGAGGCAGAAAAGAGTGCAAATTGGTGATTTTCACGCAGAACAGTCTGATGACTGTTCCCGATCGAACACCCGATAGCTGTTCCAGTGGCAGAGATTTTTAAGGAAAATACAATATCTCGGGATTTTGAACACCCGATAGCTGCTGTGAAAGGGTTGTTGAGCAAAGTTTTGAAGCTGAACATGTCTGATTATGGAGCTTGTTTTGGAACAAGCCCTCATGCTCAACCCGACTGATCCCTGTCACCAAGTCAAGCTAGTGACTTAAACCAAGCGCTTGGTGGGAGGCAACCCACAGGTAAGTGTAAATATAACTTGAGTTTGTTTTTGTTTGCTTATTTTTAGTTTTACTTTATTGAGTCTCAGGTCAAAAATCAGAAAAATCCGAGATACTTCAAAATTCTGGGTTGTGGAAAGGTGCGACTGCTCCAGGCGCAGATCTTACGATGGAACACCCAGAATTTTTGTGGAGCGCCCGCTCCACTCAGATAAGTATATCGACCAAAAAATGTGTTATTTTTGTTTACACCTTCTCTCTGGTTTATTTTCACATCGAGACATTGTGAAGTAAGTCTGGGGGAGGGTCTTCGTCGTTTACTAACTCATTTCTTTCTTTTGTTTTTCTTTTGAGTCAGTTTGAGTCAGTTGCTTTAGTTTCTAGGATCGAGTCAGTTAAAATTTTGTGCGAATTAGGACCTTACTCCGTGTTGATCACTAACCACCTCGTGCTTTAGTTATCTTATTCAGTGACCTTAGCAGTGGCGAAAGACACACATGTGGACCTGGAACACCTGACATATCTCACTTGATTCTCCATAAATTCTCAGCCGATCAGGTTACACTGGGTAGACTTAACTCCCCCTAACTTGAACCTAATCTTGACTGAAATTCTTCTTGTTATGGGCACTAGATCAGGGAAACGAGACCTACACTCAGGACTTCTTATCCTTTATATCTATCTTGTTGTTCCTGAGTGGCTAGCTCATCTTTAGCTAGTTCCAACCTTGTACCTTAGCCTTTATTCCACCTTCATGCATTTGTTTTTCAGTGTTATATGTGCAGATATGTGCAAAAAGTTCGTAGAGGAAAGAATCGACACAGCCTCTTACTCGTTACAGCTGCAGAAATTCAGTCAGAAAGGGGAACAAGCAGATTAAGGGAGCAACCGCTCCATAACCAATGAACTGCGTAAGAGCAGGGGTGGAGAACCAGAATTGTGCGAATCAGAACCACCAGTGGCATCCTTAACATCACATGTTACTTCCTTCTTCGTCACCTCACCATCTCTTTTCGTGCTTATAAAAAAAATCTCTTTCATTTTATTTAGCATATGGTGATGAAGAAGGAGATGAATTCAAGGGAACACGAGCCACTGGCAAGGTCAGGCAAGGAGTTGGTACAAATTTTTGAAGAGCATGTAGAGGGGGACGAGCTGAGCAGTCTGATGACTGTTCCCAATCGAATAACAGCCATTCCAGAGAGAGCAAAAACGAGTAGAGACTATGGACATCAATGGATCCGTCCTCTCTTGCAGTTTTGTGCGATATCCTGCATCCTCTAAAAATGGTAGCCCCTAAACATTCTAAACTCAACCATTAAAATAGCATTTTCAACACCTAGCCCGTCTACCCTGAATAGTGCCTGTGATGAGAAGCTCACACTACTCTTAATTGAATGTAGGGAGTTTTGTCTCGATAGTGTTGCTTTTTCAGATTTGGGATGTAGAGTATGGAGCCAATTTTCGAACAGCAGTCAGTGGGGTTCCGGTAAGGGTGTGTTGTCCTAGTTTTACTACTTGTATGGTTCAGAGATTCGTGGTTAAAGTATGGTTGCTGAGAATAGGAGAGCTTCCACACTTTCAAACCTTTCTCCCTATTCTTGGTACTTGGCCTTGTTCGAGGACAAACAAGGATCTAAGTCTGGGGGAACTGATATATGGTGTTTTATACATCTTGTATATATGTTTTCTAATTGGTTTTCAAGTCTTTATCGAGTCTTCCTAGTCCTTTTTGAGTCATTACAGGTCTGGAGTTGCACTGGATAGGAGAGGGACCTGTTGGAGCAGAAGAGGAAGAAAAGAGTGCAAATTGGTGATTTTCACACAGAACAGTCTGATGACTGTTCCCGATCGAGCGGAACACCCGAGTGCCTGTTCCAGCGGCAGAGATTTTTAAGGAAAATACAATATCTCGGGATTTGCCCTAATTACCTCATATTTCTCTCCCAGCCGCCTGTGGCTTTCATATAACTTCTTTTCTGTTTTTCTATATTTTTCTATGCTATTTTTTGGAGAAGAAACCAGACCCTAGATATGGAGACTTGAGATTTTTGCTAGTTTGTAAAGGGAGAAGGCCATCTCTCTCGATTTAGAGAAGAATCCCCTGAACCCTATTACTTTATTTCAGTCATATTTCATGTTGCTTTATACTCTATCTCTGTGTTTTCTTGCTTCATGGCTGAGTGGTCAGCTTGCTTAGTCTAGGGTGTTAGGGTGTTAGATCCATGAGTTTGACATAAATAAGTTTTAAATCGATTGTCATCATTCACTGTTGTTCTTAAGGCTTGCATCAAGTTAACCACTTAGTGCCTGATTCTAGGTTTAATCTATTCATCAAAAGTGTTATAGGTTGCTAGAGATAACTTGAATGAGCATCATATCCCTAACCAGCGAAAGTAGATGTTAGGGTGTTTTGTGAACAGATCGGACTTGATCTTAGTGTATGTCATCGCGTCTCAGTCCAAACGACAGTTAGGGTACTGAGATCGATTGACAAAAGGTGAAGCACCACGACAGTGGGCTGATCTATCTTAAGTGATCCGAGTTCTAGACTTGTATTAAGTTGAACTTGAATAATTGTTTGGCTCACGCTTGTTTAACACCTGATCAAACCACCCTAGGCTAGCATTCTCTTTAATCTGAAACCTAATTCAATTAGTGCTACTTGTTATTTACGTTACCTCAAAACTCAAAACCCATCATTGTTTTAGGTAAGTATTGATCCCATAAAGATAAAGTGTAAACTAGTCCTCTGGAATTGAATCTCAAATACTACATCTACACTGTTAACTTGCAGTAGTAAAGACACAATTTTAGTGTATCAGGAGGCATCTAGCACAAAGGAAGAGATGGAATCTGATATAAGAGATCCACAAAATGGATAGCAGAGATAGTAGATGCTGGTACGAGCATTGATCCCACAAAGTTTGAAAATCAGAGACGGTTAAGGATTTGATTCTTCTAAGTGTGGGAAAAAATTCTCGAGGAAAACTAAGAATTGTGAAACAGCAGGAGTTATGTGGTCTATTTTGTTAGAATATATACAGAGACCTCACTACCTAAATGAATCTATCTACATCTCAGGTTTTTACGTGCTGACTCAAAGAGCAAATATGAGAATGCAGATGATTTTCTCAAACTTTTGTGGCATATTTGAGCAATCTACATGTATAAGTATCAGAAATATTTTAAACAATGATATTGCTAAGCTCATTATTTTTTGTCTCAGACTCTCTTTGAGGTATTATGTGACTTCTTGGTTGCCCATTTAGTAAGATTTTAAATTGCACTGATGTGATGTATTCCATCATCCACTAAATCAAGTGCGGTGAAAACTCCCATTTTTGTGAGCAGTGCTTGAATAAAAGTCCATTCAATTTTATCATAAGTTTTGTTCATATTCGTTTTAATTACCATAACTTTTTTCTAGCAGGATTTATTTGTTCTCAAACCATGAAACATTTCATGTGCTATCAAAACATTACTTGAAATCAAATGTCTCGCCACAAAAGTGAATTGTGTCTCTGAGATCAGCGTCAGAAGGCAATTCCGCAGTCAATAGCACAAAAACTTAGAACTAATCTTGTATCTCACATTAAAAAGACTTATTGGTTTTAACTCTATCAGTTTTGTTGGTCTTTTTATTTATTTTGGGAATGAGACAAATATTTGTCATATTCAATTTGATATCCAAATTTCCTATCTTCAAAAATGTGTTCACCCAGAATATCTTCCTTAATTATATGCCAAGCATATTGGAAAAAAATGATCTCATCCTACCTGGTCCATGAACCTTTTTCACGTGGGCATCATAAAAGGTGATTGTCTCTCATAATATATTATAAATACTGAAGGTAGAAAAACATGTTGTGAATTTTAAATAAAACAATAAGAGAAAGAGAAAACATTCAAGACATTATATTAAGTTTCTTGTATTGTATTTCTTATGTACTAGCATATGTTTATAATTAGGGGTGTTGATAAGCCATGGATTTTACCAACTTTCAACCATGATTTGTATATGTTCTTGGAAACAAAAATATGCCTTTGGTATCTTTTTAGAGCTTTTACATGTTCAGGTACTCTTTGGTATAATATGGCCATTTTGGAGCTAATATGGAGGTTTTGCTGAGATGAAGGGTAAACCGATGTTGAAGATATCGACCGATGTTCAGCAAGAACCATCAACCGATAAGCTGACATTATAATCGATCGATGAGCACTACTTGTCATCGATCGATGAAGATATAGAAGCCTTCTGAGAGTTAATTACAAATTAGAAGATTTAATTGATTCCACAAAAGTTTCATATTTACACTTTAAGTCCCTGGCCGCCTGTTAGGCTATATTAGTAGGGTTTTGTATTACTTTAGAGGAAGACTTGTCTAATAAGCATCTTGCTACCTTGGAGAGAGAGATCTGATCTGCATACAGAGAAGATCTTGAACTCCCTTATTTTCTTTACTCTTTTTATTGTTTCTCTTATTATTTTATTTAAAGCATTATTCAAACCATCATGACTTTGTCTCCCATGAATTTGTTTGAGTAGTCTCTTTGTTAGATTTAGGTTTCTCACAAAGGTTGACTTATGTATTGCAAATAAACCATTGTTAGGTTGTTTAAAATATAGTTCTTCATCTAGTCGTCCTTAATGCTATGTTTAGGATTGATCACCCTAGACCTAGATCTTAGGATTAATTTGGATAAGTGAGAACTTAGGAAATCCCTGAAAACCAGACTGGCATGTTCTAATCTCACTAAGAGTACACGAAAGTTGTTCTTAGTTAGCTTAGAGAACAAGATCAAACCCGATCTTAAAGCTCGCTGGAAGCAATATCGATCGATGGAACAATTGTCTTGTCGACCGATATAGCGAAAGGTGTATCGATCGATATTCATATAGGATAATCGATCGACACTTTCTCACGATCATAGAACGATAGTTGATGATCCGAGATCCAGTTGAAGGTAATCAATTTGATTCAACCTAAAGTTTGAGTTCAGAACTATGAATAGTAAAAAACCCTAATTAAACTTGCATACTTATCACACCTGAGATAATTCCTGAATCTAGCTACCTTTCTTCCTCTTTACAACCTCAAAACAATCAGTCGAGCAATTGCTTGCTCAACATTTAATTTACTTTTTAGACCTGCTTTTCTAGCTTTATTTCGAAGACTAAATAATCTATTGTGTAATCCTAGAGTCTCTGTGGATTCGATCCCTAAGTAGTACAACTGAACCTCTTGTTTGAGAGAGTAATTCACTCCTTAGGGTAATTTGAGTGATATCAAATTTGGCACCATTACCAAGGACTCTTTCTTATTACCATTAGATTAAGTTTAGAATATAGTCTAGACTTTATTTTCGTATTTACTAAAATATTTTCCTCTTATCCTGCTCCTACAGGTACTTAAGATGGAAGAGACGGATTTCGGCCGAGCATCGATCAACGCACTGACAAGAACATCGAGCGACATGTCGAGCGTGGAATCGATCAACACATCGCCAACGGGAATGGCCTGCATCAGCATCAATGTTCATTAGAACTGAAACTAATGAGGATTCTGAGAAGAGAGAAAAAGGGAGAAGAAAAGGATAAGAGGAGATTGCCTATGTGGCCAGACATCATAATTGCTTGAGTAAGAATCCAAAGTCCTTTGATCTGCACTCCCAAGATAAAGCCAGCACTTTCATTTTATGCACAGAAATAAAATCAGTAGAGGGGTGAGTCATTCAGGAATTGCTAAGTTGTTGGCTAGATGAATGTGGTTGCTCAGCTAGGATATGGTATAATGTACTTCTGTAGTTAAGAGATATTTGATGTGGCTTGCAACAAAGTAGAGGTAATGATTCTAAGTTAGAGATTGTTTGAGTCCTTACCATTTCAAACCTTTTGTAGACCAATGTCCTATATTTTGCTTGAGGACAAGCAAAAGGATAATTCTGGGAGAGTTGATAAGCCATAGATTTTACCCACTTTCAACCATGATTTGTATATGTTCTTGGAAACAAAAAGATGCTTTTGGTATCTTTTTAGAGCTTTTACAGGTTCAGGTACTCTTTGGTGCAATATGGCCATTTTGGAGCCAATATGGAGGTTTTGCTGAGATGAAGGGTAAACCGATATTGAAGATATCGGTCGATGTTCAGAAATAACCATCAACCGATAAGCTGGCATTATAATTAATCGATGAGCACTACTTGTCATCGATAGATATAGAAGCCTTCTGAGAGTTAATTATAAATTAGAAGATTTAATTGATTCCACAAAAGTTTCATATTTACACTTTAAGTCCATGGCCGCCCGTTAGGCTATATTAGTAGGGTTTTGTATTACTTTAGAGGCAGACTTGCCTAGATACCTTTTTAGACCTAATTGAAGAGAAGCATCTTGCTACCTTGGAGAGAGAGCTTTGGATAGGAGAGAGAGAGATCTGAACTGCATACAGAGAAGATCTTGAACTCCCTTATTTTCTTTACTCTTTTTATTGTTTCTCTTATTATTTTATTTAAAGCATTATTCAAACCATCATGACTTTGTCTCCCATGAATATGTTTGAGTAGTCTCTTTGTTAGATTTAGGTTTCTCACAAAGGTTGACTTATGTATTGCAAATAAACCATTGTTAGGGTGTTTATAATATAGTTCTTCATCTAGTCGTCCTTAATGCTATGTTTAGGATTGATCACCCTTGACCTAGATCTTAGGATTAATTTGGATAAGTGATAACTTAGAAAATCCCCGAAAACCAGACTGGCATGTTCTAATCACACTAAGAGTACACGAAAGTTGTTCTTAGTTAGCTTAGAGAACAAGATCAAACCTGATCTTAAAGCTCACTGGAAGCAATATCGATCGACGGAACAATTGTCTTGTCGGCCGATTTAGCGAAAGGTGTATCGATCGATATTCATATAGGATAATCGATCGACACTTTCTCACGATCATATAACGATAGTTGATGATCCGAGATCCAGTTGAAGGTAATCAATTTGATTCAACCTAAAGTTTGAGTTCAGAACTAGAATAGTAAAAACCCTAATTAAACTTGCATACTTGTCACACCTGATATAATGCCTGAATCTAGCTACCTTTCTTCCTCTTTACAACCTCAAAACAATGAGTCGAGCAATTGCTTGCTCAACATTTAATTTACTGTTTAGACCTGCTTGTCTAGCTTTATTTTGAAGACTAAATAATATATTATGTAATCCTAGAGTCTCTGTGGATTCGATCCCTAAGTACTACAACTGAACCTTTTGTTTGAGAGAGTAATTCACTCTTTAGGGTAATTTGAGTGATATCAGGTGTCAAAATGAGTTGTAGCTCATGAGCTGGCTCAGCTCAACTCGATTTTTCATGAATATGAACTCTATTTCTGAGGTGCATTTAGTAAATAAGCTTAATGATCGAGTTTAAATTAGATCACGAGTTATATGAACGATCTTTAATGAACATGAGCTAACTCATGAGTTTGGTTGTTTTAAACTTAATATATATATATGACTTCTATTTTTCTTATGCAAGAAAATATAATTTTTATATTAATCATTTTTATCTTCTAAAATTAAAATGTAAAAAAAGTTTTAAATATATATAAATGTAAAAAAATGTTGATATCAATCCTCATATCATATATATATATATATATATATATATACCTTAGAATTAAAATGTAAAACAAAATATTTTTAAGACTCTCTTGCGGAATATATATCTTTATAATTTGAATAGATGAAAACTTTGAAGATGAATCATCTCAAGACTCTTATGTGGAGTAGATTGTTAGATCTTTGATTTATCTTTAGTTTAATTTATTATTAGGTGTTGGTTTTATTCAATTTAATATTTAAATTTAAAATTATATTTTGAATTTTTGTATATTATGAAATTTTTTATAATTTTTTTATATTTTATCTAATCGAGAGTTAACTCATTTAGTTCATGATCTAGATGATCTGAGTTCAAGTTTAGAATTGAAATTCATATAATAAATGAGCTGTGTTGAACTAGCTCATGAAAGACCCGAACTCACCATGAACTGAGCTGAGTTGAGCGAATTAGCTCATTTTAACACTTCCTATATAACTCTCTTGATTATCACTATCTACAATTGAAAAAGATGAAGACGGATCAGACAATTTCAAAATCCAAACAAATGTATTATAATGATGAAGATAACTCCTTTTGATGCGGCCAATATAGTTTCATGAAATGGTACATGATGGATAATCATCACATTTCATATCAATATTACATTTAAATCTTACGTTTGTTTTTACTTCCATATCAAATTCTAACATTATAAACCAGAAAACAAAACTAAAGAGGAAAACCACAACAAAAAGCAATTTTTTTTTCAACACAAAGCAAATCAAACCCACATACAGAAACAATTGGGAAACTGAGGTGAAATAAGAAACGGGATTAATTATAGAACTTAGTAAGCAAGTTAACTTGGATATGTAGCTTTGTGGTTTGTGTTTAAGCTGCTGCAACACCACCGACCAGGTTTAGATCCGTATAGTAAATGTTGAAAAGAAATAATTTACATTAATTTGCTATTTACAAAAATATTACAAAGAACTACAATCTCAGGCAAGAGAGCCAATCATGTAAGCGGAAGGCTGATAGGAGGCGGAGTGATAATAGGGGCCATGGCGGAGGATAGCCGGCGGAGCCTGAGGAGCTTGCCTCAAGAAGTCTCTCGCGGCTTCAGCTACCACCACCATACAATCCATTGTTCTTTTCACAATTTTTATACAAAGTTCTATTCTCTTTATCAGCATTAATCCTCTTTTTTTCTTTTTCTTTTTTTCTATCTCTTCGCCTTTCTCTACCTTTAAATTCTTACTCCATCTTCTTTGCCTCGTCTTTATATCTCAACACATGCATGCCATGTGGAGTATATGTGTATAAGTTAAACACAAATTATTGTTTAACTACTTAAAATAATATTATATTACTTAAATAATCAAAGAAACGATGGCGTCCTGAGCGTTTTTTGTTTTTGTTTTTTCTCTTTTTAGAGAAAAAAAGTAAAGCGTTGACTTTGTTGAAAACCTAAATGATTGAATTAGTTAATTTAGTTTTCCAAACCATTTAGTTACCTAATCAAGATTTTCAAAAGATATTTTCCTAGAAACAAAAACTAGTTTTGAATGTATTTCATTTTGATTTACCAAAATTATACAAACTTTAATTGGTAACTAAATGAATCATTAACTTATCTAAGTGTGTGGGAGTAGTTTACGGGTATAGAACATACTTTATGTTATATGGATCATGTGAGCTTGCTCAAACACTGAAGTGATAATCGAGCGTGAATGAGATATATACAATAATTATGATTTAGCGGGTGAATGTATTCTTCTTGTTTGATCTTTTTTTTTTTGGTAATAAAAGGTATCTCTTTGGTTCGGAAAAGTACTAAAAAAAAGATTTCCTTAACACATCTATGTTTTGCTGCTTTTAGACTATCAGATGGTTGAGGTAGTGATTCTCTCCATCCCCTTATCTATTTGTCCTATGTATGAACGTTCTATCCTCAAGGATGGATAGGGCAGCGAGAGACAAGATATTTGGGTATTCTCCTTTGTGAAAGAAGATATCTTTAACACATCTATGTTTTGATCTCTTGTTTTTTGTGGAAGGTGCAAAACATTCGGTAGAAAGTGTCATCACTGTTTTTGAAAGGTTTGCAGTGGGTTAAAGTTTGAGAATCAGTTTAGAAAAGTCAACTCTCTACATGGCATGTTTATCTCAGACTACCATGGATTTAATCCTTACCAACTTCCCATTTGAGCCAAGTGTCCTTTCTGCGTGTTATCTTGGTATATCTCTCATGGCAAGAAATATGCAAAAAAAAAAAAAAAATGATTACATGCCATTGGTTGAGCGCATCATAGGCAGAGTCTCGACTTGCTGTCGTATTGATAATTATGATTATTATGGATTTTGACAATGATATAAGTCATATATATATATATAATATTTAGAGTATTTATATTGTATTTTGAGTTGTTTTAACTTCTTTACTGGTCTAGGTACGATTTAGAGTAACTTGGGGATTCTAGAAATATTTGAGCTTGAAGAGAAGTTGACCCGAAAGTTACAAGTTGGAGCACATATTTTTTGTGTCTGGTGTCGATCGACACTAGCATGGTGTCGATCGACACCCTTACCTATCCAACAAATCGACGTGTTTTAATGAAACTTCCTAGATATTGCAGTTTGTCCCAAAAGTCTTTAGTATTTACAAAGAAGTCCAGAATGTGTTTAATCTATATATTAACACGTTTAGGCTAAGCTTTACTTAAGTTTATTTTAGATCGAAACTCCTTTAGAGATCAATTGGAATTCATGTTTTGATTTACTTATCATATTTATTCAGACTATGATTTGGATTAGTGCTTTCATGTCTATGTCTAAGTAATCCATATGTTAGATTTAGGGTTTTCTAGGCTTATGATGAGTTGCTAGATTGATTGAACTGTTAGGGTAATCTTATAGATCCTTTATAAGGTTGAATTTAATATTAGATTTGGATCGACAACCCTGATAATCTATATCATAGGATAATTGGTAGGAGAGTGTTATTGATTACGTGAACTAATCCTGCATGAGCTAAATACCTATTCTCAATGACAATTGGTTTCAGGATTTAGTGAACATATCAAACTTGTTTTTAATACATGTATGTACTTATTGAATTCATAGATTTTGGATTCTAGAAATTAGACATAGATAATCTCTGCTGTGAAAGATAGTTGATTTCATAATGTGATTTGAGTATAAGAATAAAACCATGAACGATCGTTTGTCTACAATTATGAATTACCTGTTTGAATTCCCTAGATCTAGCGCTTTCTCTAATGGCTTACAACTCTTTTTTACTTTCTGTTCACATAGACAAGCTAGTCGATGCAACATCATGGAACTAGCTGATGAGCTTCATGTATGCTTTCTCCGGATACAGCCATATACTAATGCACCTAGATGACCAGAAGAAAACATCCTTCATGACATCAAGGGGCATCTACCGCAATAAGGCTATGCCTTTCGGCTTCGATCCAAGTGCTTCTTTAGGGTGAGCTTAGAGAAATTCATGGGATACATTGTCATGCATCGCGGTCTCGAGGCCAACCTGGATAAAATAAGGGTAATCCATGCGATCCTTTCACCACGAATCCCAAAAGTCATACAGAAACGGACATGAAGAATGTCAGCCTTGAGCAAGTTCATTTCACGGTTATCTGATAAATCTCACGCCTTCTTCAAAGTCCTGAATATTCAAAAGACTTGAGTTGCGTAGACGCCCTCGTGAATCTAAAGGAATACCTCACTATGTCTCCTACCATCAATGCCCAAGATGGAGAAGTACAACTGCTCTACTTGGCAGTATTAGAAAATGTAGTTAATATCGTCATGGTGCGAGAAGAAGAGAGCAGAAAATATATGGTGTACTATGTCATAAACACGATAAAATCACCTGGAGAAACTAGATTTGGCTATAGAAGCCAAGAAACTACACCCCTATTTCTAGGCTTATCAATAATGGTGGTACCATCACCGCTCATCAAAAGGTCATTGCATAAGCCAAAATTATTAGGAAGACTAGCGAAATGGAAAATAGAACTCAAAAGAATATGATGTAGTATTTCGACCCTTCACATCCATCAAGTCACAAGTATTAGCCGACTTTGTAGCTGAATTCTTCCCAACTTTGCTCATGCGGTTTTGCATGAAGTAAAAATCTACAAGGATAAAAACATAAGAGGAACAGGAGTGGGCATAGTACTTATCTCACCAGCAGGAGACACTGCTTTTAGAGAAGTAAGATGCAACTTCAAGGCTCAACCTAGCTAAGCAAATGGGAGCAGAAAACCTGAGGGTATTCAATGACTCGTAACTGATAGTCACTCAAACGCAGGGGTGATATAAGGTAAAAGATGCAACCATGGCTAAAAATTTGGTAATAGCCAAATGCATGATCGAAAAATTCCTGAGTTCCAATCTCACGGAAATATCAAGAGAAAACTCCCATGCTGACGCTCTGGGATACCTCAGCTATTCTCTAGATACTAAAAGCCAGTTGTGTATCCCCTTGCTTGTGCTCTAGTTTCCACAAAAGGAGCAGGAAGCTGTACAATCAAAATCTCAGCTATCGAGCATGAACAGACCTGGATGACTCTCATTGTCAACTATCTGGAAACCAGTATCCTGACAAACATTTGAAACGAATGCAGAAAGATCAAAAATCATGCGGCAAGTTATTCAGGAGATCCTTCTTCCGCCCCTACTTACGATGCATCACGCTCAGACAAGCTAAACTAATCTTACATGAACTACATGAAGGAGAATATGGCTTTCACTCCATTGGCCACAGCTTAGTGCTCCGAGCCAAGAGAGTAGGCTACTACTGTCCCACAATGGCAAAATACGCGATCCGCCAAGCAAAAAAATTGCGACCAATGCCAAAGGCACATTCAAGTCTCAAGGCTTCCACCAAAAAATCTTAAGTCCATTAGCTCTCCCAGGTCGTTCATGAAATTAGGTATGGATAAAAAGGGAAAATTTTGGATAGCACCTAGGCAGAAAATCTTTATCCTGGTTGTAACCGAGTACTTCTCCAAATGAGTGGAGGCAAATCCTTGAGCAAGATAACATACACTCAGAACAGAAACTTTCTCTTGGTTAATATCATATCCAGGTTCGGGGTTCCACAAGAGACTGTCCTCGACAGTGGACCCCAGTTCACTACTGTGGTAGCTGAAACTCGCACAATAAAAATTTATAACTGAAAAACGTAACTTTTTGGGGAATAGATTTTCTGCGATAGCCAAAAACAAGTAAGCAGAAAATTGTGCAATCAAAAGTACGTTAACAAAAAGAGTAAATTAAAAACCAATATACTTTATTCTGAATTTACGCAAGAGCGTTCCAGAGACAAAACTCTATAGAATCTTCGTCTTGCAGCGACATTGTGATGGAAATCGAATAATTGAAGTTATCAAAATCTATCTAAGTTCGCTAGACTAACCACCTAGGCTTAGAATTCCTATGTGAGTCGCAGCTCTTAAATAAACAGACTAAAATAAAATCTAAAGTTTCGAAGTGCAGAGATTTTTTGTAGGATAATTGCTGCCTTTTTTTCTCTGTCCCGGCCTTGTTTATATACTCCTCCAAAGTTTGGATTATTGCCATTTTTCTGTAGATCCACCACATCTGGCATCTTTCCATATTTCCTCCAATATTTCCTTTTTTGTCGATTTGTCGATATTCAACAGAGAGAGAGAGAGAGAGAGAGAGAGAGAGAGAGAGAGAGAGAGAGAGAGAGAGAGAGAGAGAGAGAGAGAGAGAGAGAGAGAGAGAGAGAGAGAGAGAGAGAGAGAGAGAGAGAGAGAGAGAGAGAGAGAGAGAGAGAGAGATGGGTGATGCTGCTCACTCTTGGCTCTGTCTTGTCTCTTCTGTTTTCCATTGGTGGTTTGGTATGTTCTCACTTAGTTTTCTGAAACTTGTTTTGATTCGTTTTACCAAAGAATTTCCGTAAAAACTTTAAAAAGTTAGTTTTAAGGAAGTTAGTTTCCTAAAAAAAATTTGATTAGTTTTATGAAATTATTTCAGTTAAAACTTTCGAAGTTGGATTGTTTTGTAAAACTTTTTTCTTTGTTTTACAAAAGTTTTTCTGCATTAACTTTCCAAAATTAATTTTACGCAAGTTTGTTTCATAAAACTGTTTTTTGACAAAAAAAAATTCGTATAACTTTCCAAAGTTGGTCACGAAACAAAGTTTCGTAAAACTGTTTCTTTTCGTAAAAACCTTCCAGAAAAACTGTGTGAAGTTTGTTCTATGTATCTTTGTTTAAGTTGGCACGGCATGTGCAGAAATGTTCTCTGAATATTTTAGGCTCATTCTTGTAAACGATACGATTTTGATTGATTTTAGCCGTTGATATCGCTAGGTCGGATAATAGAGTGGGATATAGAGTAATGTTGCTTTTTAACACTGTATTTGGAATGAAAAAAGCAACATTCCTTTATATCCTACTCTATTATAGTGTAACACTATTATAGAGTAAACTGTTGGAGCAAATCCAACTCTATAACAAAGTTGCACTATTTTAGAGTGAAACTTATAGAGTACCATTGGAGATGCCCTAAGAAGTGTGCCTTTCCTTTATTCTTACTTGAATCAATTGCTCCAGTGCTCCTGCCTGGAAAAAAAAACTTATGTGATACTCCTGCCCGAAAAGTTTTTTATTTAAATCAAAAAAATTATCAAAAGACCACGGAACCAACAGAAACTTGCATAATTACAACCCAACCAGGGTCATTTCGCGGACCATCCAGACCCGACCCATAAAATTCGGATCTCTTTCTCCATAACTTCCGAAAACTTTGTAAGACTTGGTGTAATTGTAAACCTTGGTGTAACTATACAGCTTAATAAAACTTCAACTAATATAGACTGTATCAATTAGAAAGTAATTCTAAGTTGAACTAAGTCGCACTTTTAGATTTGTAATTTTTTATTATGTTATTGTTTGGACACCGGTGTTGTTACTGATATATTTATTGAAGTTAAAATAAATAAAAGATTAGTTTATAGATATAACAAGAGAAATAACATAATGTGAAGAGTAATTTACAGAAATGTAGTAAAAGTATATAAAACTTATGCCATAAACACACAACTAATCTCCAATTGGCCAGGCACAAGCAGTCACATATATGTCATTGCAGAAGTCCCAAGCTGCACGTTGCCAGACACAACGATCACATTTCCACCATGATATTGATCCATCAATGGAGACTTCTAACACTGGTTCTATTATCATGGAGCAGCAGCAATCATATGACATGTTAGGATCTATTCTTTCCATGACAGATAGAAACATTTCAGGTTTATCGTAATCCCAATGGCCTGTGAGTGCCCAACTATTGATGACTTGAGACATCTGATCAACATGTTGACGAGTAAAAGCAGGGTAGTTGCAAACCAAACCTCTATCATCCACGCTAAAGGCTAAGTTCATCATACCATCTACAAATTTGGCCAACGAGCATCCTCTCTCACGAGCAAGATATATTTTTTCCCTTCCTTCATTGACTAAATGGAGGATAAAGAACTCATACATACCTCTCAAGTAGATTACCTCTGGATTATCCAAATGGTAGCAGTTTAGCCTGAACGTTCTAACAGCATTGACCTCATCTAGCCAGTCATTCATGAAAATGAGATTGGCATATCTGTAGAAGTAATCTTCTCTTCGAATTTCGTTGAACCCGGGAAAAGCAACCCTTGCACAATCAAACTCCCGGATACTGGTTGTTGCTACCTTGGAGAGAATCTTATGAAGCATTGAAGGAGAGAGAGAGAAGCCAAGTTCAAGTTCTCCATGTCTAACTCAGATGAAAGAAAACGGTTATGGTTAGAGAGAAGTTTCGTGGGAGAGGAGTTTTGTGAGAGAGAAATCACGTAAATTATTTGTAGAAGGTGATAAACCCTTGAAATTTAATGATCCACTCACCCAACAACAAGTTGTAACTCTTCAATTAAAGGGTGATTTGATGGAATCCTCGACTTCTCACACACGCCTTCTCACACACGACTTCTCACGAACAATCGCATCTCTTGGATTTGGAACTTTGTATAAATTTAATTGATTAAGGTATATAATTTTGTATAAGAAAGTGAAACTAAATGATTTAGATTGTCTAAATTTATGAACTAAGACAAACTTAACAATTTAGATTGTCTAAATTTATGAAACTATGTAAAGCATAACGAAATTTAGATAGTATATTGTTATATTTTGTAAGAAATAATAGCTACAAGCAGTATCGAAAACTTATTATACTTTATGGACATTATTTAATGATAGCAACTAGCAGTATCCGAGATAATAAAAGAAAATAGTAATATTTTGTTTGAGAAAAATCATGTAATTTAATGATTTATTACCCTAACTTTAAGTTGTAACTCTTTCATTTAAGGGTGATTTGATAGACTCCTAGACTTTCCACACACGACTTCTTGGATTTGGAACTTTGTATAACTTTAATTGATTAACATATATAAATTTGTATAAGTAAGTGATATTAAATGATTTAGATTGTCTAAATTTATGAAGCTAAGCTTGACTTAATAATTTAGATTGTCTAAATATATGAAACTATGTAAAACGTAACAAAATTTAGATATTATATTATTTTGTTATATTTGGTAAGAAATGATCAGTAAAGATAATAAATGAAAATGGTATTATTAAGTTTGACAAAAAAACCTGTAATTAATGATTTATTACCCCAACATCAAGTTGTAACTCTTCAATTTATGAGTGATTTGATAGACTCCTTGAGAGAATACGACTTCTCCCATGAGAAAGTCTTTTATAATCATCATTATAGTTGCATTTAAACGCCACAACACTACACCGTCTACCATCATCATTACCCTAGCATTTAAACTCCACCACCTTAAGTTAAATCACCCTTGCATTAAACTTCACCATAGTAAGTTAAATCGTCTCCTTTAGTCCGGATAGAACATTTCTCTGCTAAATAGGAAAAAACAAAGAAATGATTCATCATCTCTCAACAAACAATATGACACACTACCATAAGATTTCTGAAGTTTCTTGTAACGAGAAGATCACAGCTTGGCGTTTCAGAGTCAAAATACACAGGATCCATCCTTTCTATTCTTATGTTACCGCCAGTGGACCACACTGAATTTCTGTTTTAGCAGATGAAGACGTAAGTGTTAAATCATCATCTCTCAAGTTTCTAATAACATGCAACAATGAAAAATAAAAATTTGATCATTGAACTTTATTTATACATGGTACAAAGATGGAGATGGCAATTTATGAAGGATATGAAGATATGTTTAGAGGCCTGGAGAAGCAAGAGGGAAATTGGGTGGAAATCTTTCGGGTAGAAGTTCAACATGCCTATCCAGGTTTCCAGGCAACAAAAACTCTCGGTTCACACTAACTGCTACACGCCATACGGAAGTCCACATCATCAATCCTCTGAACGATCGACTTTTCATGGACTTCAAGAACATCCATGAAATCTCTCACATGAACTACAAGGACCGAAACTATCCCATAGGTATGAATGATAAAATTAAATTATATTTCAGATAATTAGATGTAAGTAACAGAAGCGAAAACACCTATCTGGTAGATACAATGGGAGTGGTCTTCAACACGGAAGCCCATTTCTATGACCCTGCAAGGCCAAAGATGGTGTTTTACATAAGGGATAATATGTAAGTAGAAAGTAACATATGATCAAAGCAAAATTTATACATTAGTGTAATTGACACACCTTTTTTTATTCATCATAGTGACAGTCAAATAAAATGTGTGTCAACTGGCGCTCATGCTTATGCCTTCCGGGATGGTCTTGAAAACATGAGAGGTCGTGGACAGGTGATTGTGGTCCTTAAGATGTGGAGGGTCTAGAGATTTTTCAGTAAGTGTAGTTTATGTGTTTAGTTTTTAATGTGATAGTTGAGTAAAACGTTTACTAAACTCATTTATACAGGTTATTTTGGTCCTCCTGATCTAAGGCTTGAGACCGAGGGTGGATTATCTGACTTCGGGTTCAATCCGCCTTTGCCGGAGGTTGAGGAGTTCAGGCATTCTCTACTAAACAGTGACCCTTATGTTCAGAGATATAGGGCTATAGAGCCTTTGTAAATCTTGTTTTTCTCAATGTTCTCCATCTTCGTACTTGTCTTAAACTTGGTGAAACTTTGTCAAATGTTTGTTAAACTATGTCAAATGTTGGTGAAACTTTGTGCTTTTAACTTTTTCAATTTTCTAACTTCGAAAAAAATAGATAAACTTTTAGTTCGTGTTCGTATAAACTGGTCAACATTTGTGTTTTTCACTTAATCAATTGTCCAACTTCGTAAAAGTTAGACAAAGTTGAAGTTCGTGTTCGTATAAATAGGTCAAACTTTGTGTTAGTTTCACTTTCTCAATTGTCTAACATCGTAAAAATTATGAAAACTTTTTTTGCTAGATAAAACTTCATAATTGTCTAACTTCGCATAACTTAGGAGAAATTTACAAAAAAAAAATTAGAAAAAACAGAAAGTTTTACTTTGTCATAGCTTTAAGAATTACTTCTTGTACATCAAAATTCCTAGAACTAAAACGACAGTAAAAATAACACAACCTCCTGATATTTTTATCTTGGGCATTATTTTGGGACCTTCACTGAAATCACCTTCACTCCTTATTTTTGGTTTGAGAAATTGAACTTCTTCTTCTAGCAATCAAACTTGGTAGTCCAACTGTTGTATCTCATTGGTAGTGAAAGCTTCATCAACCCATTTGAAGATGTGATTGTCGTTCTCAAGCTACAACATGAATTGTTTTCAAAAAAATTAATCGTACCACTTAAAAGAACGAGTAAGTCTTTAATGACTAAAGCTAAATGGATGTACCCTTAGTGAAGCCGCATAGAGACACCGATAATACCGGCGATATGGATTTTGATTGGTTTTGGAGATGAGCCCGGTGATGTTCTCCCCGCACCAACACTTACTAGGTATTCCCGGAGTTCTTACTCGTCTCCGACCACCGGTCGTGGAAGATGAAGCGGACATTATTTCTCTCTCGGGGTTGTGAGGAGTTCGGTTGGGAGAGAGTGAGGTCGAGGAGAGAGATAAATGGGGAAGAGAGAGAAAAGGGAAGATAGCGAATGAGAAAACAAAAAAAAAGGTCTTTAATACTTTGATTAAACGATTTTGGGGTTTTAGCAAATTGGGAAGAGGGAAATTAGAAATTTGAAAAGCTGGGCGTGAAAATTTATCCAAGGATTTTCGTGGTAGAAGTTTCACCAAGTTTTCAGTTTTACAGAAAACATCAAAGTTGTATTTTTTAATTATTTCCATTTATCTTAGTTTTACTCTACTTGAATGACTGATTTTATGGTTATACCAATTATATTTTGTTTCCTTGGTTCATTTCTCATATGATCATGTACACATAAACTTAATTTCGTGTCATAGCAAGTTTTCATATGTAACGAGGTGAGTATTAA
Source organism: Brassica juncea (assembly GCA_018703725.1). Taxonomy (NCBI): domain Eukaryota; kingdom Viridiplantae; phylum Streptophyta; class Magnoliopsida; order Brassicales; family Brassicaceae; genus Brassica; species Brassica juncea. Next base: position 11,221,805 of record CM031937.1, read on the forward strand.
TGAAAAAGCTATGAGAACACAGTGTATTTCCTATATCATTGCTAACAAGCAATGAGATGGAAATTTTAATAATTCTGATTAAATCACAATTAACATAACATAAATAATAAATAACCGTCTTATGACTTCCATGACTTATTAACAAGTTTAGAATTCACAATCATATTACTCAGTTTACCTATCGTAGTTATACGAGTAAAGAAAAAAGTTTCACTTACTTGTACAACACAGAAATACAAATTTCACCTCAAAACGTTCCCATACAATAAAAACATAAAAACTGAAAGTGAAAGGCTTACAACCTACACCACATCAAAACTGAAAGCGAAAAGTTTACAACCTACTCCTCTTCTGTTTCTTGTGGGGATGTTCATTGTGTTCCAAACCAGTACCCACATTCTCATCTTCTCCATATCCACTTCCACGATCACTATAGTTCCTACTACAAGAGCTTTCTCCAACTCTTAATAGTTGTTGCTCATTTGCAATTCTTGGATGTCCTCCACATGCAAAATACTTCTTCTTTCTCCCGATGCACTGATGTTAGATAAACAAACACATCTTCATCATCCAAAATATATGATTGACTCTTAGGTTCAACTACCAATGGAATGTAACCCAAACTCAGTCTCTTCGTAAACGGACCTATTCCCATCTTCCTGCATATCCTCTCCTTCAACAACGAATAAGTGATCTCCTCCAATGATGATGTCTTAAAGGATATAGCATACAAACGAGCATCAGTTGGAATCCATTCATAATCATCTCCAGCCATAGAATAGTGTCCATCATAATCAAAGTGTATGTTCGTAGAAGAAGGACACATTGTCTGCAATATAAAAAAAATTAAACCATTAAAGTTATACCTGGTTATACAGTTATACCATTAAAGTTATACTTAGTTATTACCTTGCTACAGAGTTTTGTTAGTAATCAGCCCGTCTAATCTAACCAAGTTTTCCCAAGTTTTAGAGTTCTAGATGTTTCTTTCAAAACCAAATAGTAATCAGAGCTTTCTTTGATTCGTCCTTTCATTCCCGACATTCAATCATACAGTTGTTGATTATCCAATTGAGTAACAGACAGACCATCCACACTTTCCGATCCACGATTAGTTCAAACACAAATATGAAATTTTCCATTACAACTACGAATTGAGTCTTCAATCTAAAACCAAATTGTAGTCAGCTTTGATTCCCGACATTCAATTATACAGTTGTTGATTATCCAATTCCCTAATAAACAGACCATTCAAACTTTCTGATCTCGATGAAATCTTCTATCTAATAGGGAGATATCTCATTACAACTACGAATCTTGTAAATTGGAATCCCTGTGAATAAATCGTGTATGGTGGATTCTAAACATCGGTCTTAACGATGTTTGAGATACATACCCTGTAAAACGGAAACAATAGCTCAATGATATGGTGGATTCTAAACATCGGTCTTAGCGATGGTTTGAGATACATACCTTGTAAAACGGAATCAATAGGTCAATGATTCAGCATCCAAGCGACGAAACCGAGTTAGCTCAATTCGATGATAGCGAGAAAGAACACCACGACTCCACGAGAGAGAGAGAGAGAGAAAAGGACTCGAGGAATGACGAAGAGGAGAGAGATGATTATTTTGATTATTTTACTCATTAAATCGGTCAGGGACACTTTCGACATTAACCACACATAGGGAGAGTATCAGAATAGATAAGAGTACGTGAGAATTCGTAAGAGTATGACAGAATACTTTTTGCCTCATTAAGAGCATATTACTCAGTTTACCTATCGTAGTTATACGAGTAAAGAAAAAAGTTTCACTTACTTGTACAACACACAAATACAAATTTACCTCACAACGTTCCCATACAATAAAAACATAAAAACTGAAAGTGAAAGGCTTACAACCTACACCACATCAAAACTGAAAGCGAAAAGTTTACAACCTACTCCTCTTCTGTTCATTGTGGGGATGTTCATTGTGTTCCAAACCAGTACCCACATTCTCATCTTCTCCATATCCACTCTCATGCTCACTATAGTTCCTACTACAAGAGCTTTCTCCAACTCTTAATAGTTGTTGCTCGGTTATTTGAACTATCTGCAATTCTTGGATGTTCTCCACATGCAAAATACTTCTTCTTTCTCTCGATTCACTGATGTTAGATAAACAAACACATCTTCACCATCCAAAATATATGATTGCCTCTTAGGTTCCACTACCAATGGAATGTAACCCAAATCCAGTCTCTTCGTAAACGGATCTATTCCCATCTTCCTGCATATCGTCTCCTTCAACAACGAATAAGGGATCTCCTCCAATGATGATGTCTTAAAGGATATAGCATACAAACGAGCATCGGTTAGAATCCATTCATAATCTTCTCCAGCCATAGAATAGTGTCCATCATAATCAAAGTGTATGTTCGTAGAAGAAGGACACATTGTCTGCAATATAAAAAAAATTAAACCATTAAAGTTATACCTGGTTATACAGTTATACCATTAAAGTTATACTTAGTTATTACCTTGCTACAGAGTTTTGTTAGTAATCAGCCCGTCTAATCTAACCAAGTTTTCCCAAGTTTTAGAGTTCTAGATGTTTCTTTCAAAACCAAATAGTAATCAGAGCTTTCTTTGATTCGTCCTTTCATTCCCGACATTCAATCATACAGTTGTTGATTATCCAATTGAGTAACAGACAGATCATCCACACTTTCCGATCCACGATTAGTTCAAACATAAATTTGAAATTTTCCATTACAACTACGAATTGAGTCTTCAATGAAAAACCAAATTGTAGTTACCTTTGATTCCCGACATTCAATTAAACAGTTGTTTATTATCCAATTCCCTAATAAACAGACCATTCAAACTTTTCGATCTCGATGAAATCTTCTATCTAATAGGGAGATATCTCATTACAACTACGAATCTTGTAAATCGGAATCCCTGTGAATAAATCGGGTATGGTGGATTCTAAACATCGGTCTTAACGACGGTTTGAGATACATTCCCTGTAAAACAGAATCAATAGCTAAATGATTCAGCATCCAAGCGACGAAACCTAGTTAGCTCAATTTGATGATAGCGAGGAAGAACACTACGACTCTTGGTTTAGTGCTATCTAAGGCCATTTCTCTTAATAAATTTAAAATTTCATTAAAATAAAAAATTTGCAACTTTCACAAAAATTAAATAAATCCAGTGTTTTTAAGCTTGAATCGTACCGGTGATTGTATCAGATTAAATCGTGAACCGGAAACATGTCGGTTGTCGGGTGGATAAAAACATGGTTTATTTGTAATTACTATTAAAACATTATAACTATTACAAATAAAAATTTTCTGTTTTTATTATATTATTTTGTTTTTTAATAATTCACGTTGATAAATATTTAAAATCACGATATTAAATTTAAATTTGTTTTGTACATAAATTTTATTTCATAATTTTTTGTATAAAAATTTTAATAACTAAATTTACTTATTTTCGTAAAATTAACCAAAAAAACTAGCAAAACATCTAGATTACTTTATTTTATTCTATTGTTGAACTCAATTTTTGGTGAAACCTAATTGAACCCGGATAAACCATATTTATCCGTAACCTAATTTTTTCGGTTCAGTTGAAGCAGTTTTAAAAACATTGATCGTTGACAAAAAGAAAAAAAAAAGAATTGATCAAAAGTTCAAAAGTCAAAACCAAACTAACTGATTTTATTTTTTTATTTTTTTATTTTTTTAAAAGAAAACAAACTGAAAACCCGATTAGAGATTAGGCTGTGAATTCCAACGCCCGCGATGCAACAATGATTGCTACTAGAGTTTGCGACTTCTCTTCATCACCCTCCTCCGCCTCTCCTTCCGCCGCCTTCACCACCCCTATCTTCAACTTCTTTTCTCTCTCCCTAAACCCCAACATCATCCCCCCTCTCCCAATCATCATCCACCACCGCAGCAGCTCCTCGCGTCGCTTACTCCACCGTCTCTCCTTCAGTCGAAACGGAACTCAATCCTTCCCGCCGTCATTCACTGCTAATTCCGCTTCTCACCGTAGCAGGACTTTCGTCGAACAAGTTGCAGGCACTAAAGAACCACCAACGCAAACCATCGAAGTCTACGATTTCGGAGATCTAGAGTCTGCTAGGAACGATTTGAGGAACGTTGCAAGTCGTAGAGTCGAGACGGATGTGGAAGTGAGAGAGATAGAAGACTTGCCGGAAGAGTGGAGACGCTCCAAGCTCGCCTGGCTGTGTAAAGAAGTTCCGTCGCATAAAGCCGTGACGCTTGTGAGACTCTTAAACGCTCAGAAGAAATGGGTTCGTCAAGAAGACGCTACTTACATCTGTGTCCATTGCACACGGATTCGCGAGAACGAAACCGGATTCAGAGTAATAATAATAATAAAAACACAAACCTTTTTCAGACAATAAATTAGTTTGCAGTTTGGTTTTGTCTGATTCTATGTTTTCATGTTTGTAGGTGTATAGATGGATGACGCAGCAGAACTGGTACCGGTTTGATTTCGGTTTAGCAACGAAGCTAGCTGATTTCTTAGGGAAAGAGAGGAAATTCACGAAATGTCGAGAGGTGTTTGATGATATTATGAATCAAGGACGTGTTCCAAGCGAATCCACGTTTCATATTCTTGTAGTTGCTTATCTAAGTAGCTCAGAGGAAGGTTGTTTCCAAGAAGCGTGTAGTGTTTACAATAGAATGATTCAACTTGGAGGTTACAAGCCGCGTCTCAGTCTGCATAACTCTTTGTTTAGAGCTCTGGTTAGCAAACACGGAGGGCCTTCGAGTGATGATGTTAAGCAAGCTGAGTTTATCTTCCATAATGTTGTGACCACCGGGCTTGAGGTCCAGAAGGATATCTATAGTGGGCTAATCTGGCTGCATAGTTGTCAAGACGAAGTTGACATAGAGAGGATAAACTATCTAAGAGAAGAGATGAGGAAGGCCGGTTTTGAGGAGAGTAAAGAAGTAGTGGTTTCGTTACTCAGGGCGTATGCTAAGGAAGGAGGCGTGGAGGAAGTTGAGAGGACATGGCTTGAATTGCTTCGTTTGGATTGTGGTATACCTTCTCAAGCGTTTGTGTACAAAATGGAAGCTTATGCAAAAGTAGGCGATTTTGCGAGAGCTTTGGAGATATTTAGGGAGATGGAGAAGCATTTAGGTGGTGCAACAGTTTCTGGATACCACAAGATCATTGAAGTTGTGTGTAATATACATCAAGTGGAACTTGCGGAATCTCTCTTGAAAGAGTTTGTAGAAACCGGTAAGAAGCAGCTTCTACCTTCATACGTGGAGATAGTCAAAATGTACTTTGATTTGGGTTTACATGAGAAACTGGAGATGGCTTTTGTTGAGTGCTTGGAGAAATGTCAACCTAACCAGACTATATATAACATATACTTGGATTCATTGGTTAATATCGGTAACAATGAGAAAGCAGGGGACGTTTTCGATGAAATGCAGAACAACGTGGCGATAAATGTGAATGCTAGATCCTGCAACACCGTTTTGAAAGGATACTTGGATTCTGGAAATCATGTGAAGGCAAAGAAGATATATGAGGTGATGAGTTTGAAAAAGTACGAAGTCGAGTCACCGCTTATGGAAAAGCTTGATTATATCCTTAGCTTGGTGAGAAAAGAAGTGAAGAAACCGTTGAGCATGAAGCTAAGCAAAGAACAGCGCGAGGTGTTGGTGGGTTTGCTGTTAGGTGGTTTGCGAGTCGAATTAGACAAAGAGAGGAAGAGCCACATGATCATGTTCGAATTCAGAGAGAAGTCTCGAGCTCATCTGATACTGAGACAACACATACATGATCAGTTCCGTGAGTGGTTGCCTCATTCAGAGGACGAGGATATACCATTAGAATTCTCCTCCATTTCTCATTCATGCTTTGGGTTTTACGCTGATAATTTCTGGCCAAATGGTCGACCTGAGATTCCAAAACTGATTCATCGGTGGCTCTCGCCTGAGTCACTGGCTTATTGGTATATGTACAGTGGATATAGAACATCATCAGGAGACGTTATCTTGAGGTTGAAGGGAAGTGTAGAAGGTGTTGAGAAGGTAGTGAAGGCTCTGAGAGCTAAATCTATGGAGTGTCGGGTTAAGAAGAAAGGAAACGTTTTCTGGATTGGACTTCTGGGAACAAACTCGGGTTTGTTCTGGAAGCTAATAGAGCCTCATGTCTTAGAGGACATGAATGATCATCTAAGACCCGCTTATGAAGCAATGGACAATGATGGGGACTAAGAAGAACAAATCATAAACTTTTGACACTAGCTTTGATCACAATGATTGATTCAGAAGGAGCACTTGTTAGATCAAATTCCACAATGTTGATTTGAACTTCTTTTGGTTTGATAACATTTGTTGAATTGCTCCTTTATGCCAAATATAGTAGGGGACTTTGTAGCAATAAGATTTTTGGTTAAGTAAAATTTAATCATACTGCCTAAATCCATAACTATATTCACAGGTATGTTCGGTTCTAACCTGAGCTAAAATTCAAGATCATAGTTTTAAAATAAATTTTATAATATTTTAGGTTTTTTAAATAGTCATTATGTAAGTTTAATATTTACTGGGTAGCTGTAAAATGTAATTTACGATATGAATTTTATGTATGTTTAGTTCATGTATAACAAAATTTACAATTTATATAAATACTAGATATGAGTCTGTGCGTTGCAACGGGTTTTGTTTGATGTTCTGATTTAATAAAGAACATAAAATGATACATCATTTTATTATAGTTTTATGATTGTTTTTGTATATATTGTGTATGATTTATTTAATAATTAAAAGCTTGTTTTCACACATAAGTTCAAGTTAATATTTGTACTTTATAATTATGGTGCATAGATGAATTATTATCAACTTTATACTTAGGGTAGAGAAAACAACACTATACATAAAAGTTTAAATTGAATCCAACCTTAAATAAGAATTAGAATGAAATAAAAAGTCGAGTCAGTGACAACACTATACACTTTCTTATTTACTAAGTTAATATTTTATTAAATAAGTTTTTAAATTTTTCTTTTTGCTAGGATTTTTTAAAAAGAAAATATTATATTTTATGAATCTCCTTTTTATTTACAATTAAAAAAATACTATTAAATGCTCTTTTACATTTTTGTTTAGGATTTTAAAAAAATAAAATTACTGTTATATAACATTTTTTATTTTAATTTTCTTAGTAGCATGACCTACAACAGCATAACCGAAATCCATTTTTCCACATAACTTCCGGTTATGATTTTTGCTTCAGTAATTAGTAACCTTGTGCCATTGCAAAATCCTTTTTTATTTAAATTCCTTAGTAGTATGACTTACAATAGCATAACCAATTTTATATGTCGATAAGAACACATTCGTTTTGGTTTAAGTTTTTTAAAAAACTACAACGTTGTAGTAAGGATAATAAAAAAGTTGAGTTGTATCAAGTAATTAAAAAAAGGGAAATTTGGGCCAATAACCAAAAAACAAAATTTGTATTTCACTAACTAACCATTTCTCTTCCTCTCTCCTCATTTTCCTTCCTATCTCTCTCTACCCTCTTACTATAAAATTGATATTTCCCCCATTATAGTTATTGAGCAAATTAACCCTTAAAAACACTCAGGTTATATATTTTTTGTAAATACTATTGTGTTTTTTGAAAGTGATATTACGAAGCCTAAACCTAAATATAGATGTGAAATATTTGTAACTGGTTTTGGTTTATAGTTTTTCATAACATACAATTATCTACTAAAAATTAAAGTTAGTTATTTGTAAGAAAATAATAGGAGTACTTTTACAACTTTTCTTTGTTGAGGATTTTTTTCTTAAAGAAATATTACTTGTTTTTATAATTAGTTTTTTTATGATTTTTATTAAATAACTTCTGCTACTTGTTGGATTTTATTTTGGGCAATGTACTTGTCAATTTTATAATTTATTTTGTTTAAGATATTATTTTAAAGTTACAATTTCTTTTATAATTATCTTATAATTATCTTTAAAAACAAAAATTATTACTTTTTAGAAAAAGGAAAGTTATTTTCAAATAGCTTTTTACATTTGCTTTTTGCTTAAGAATTTGTTTTTTTAATGAAAATTAATATAAAATATTTTTGAATAATAATTATGTATTTATGATAAAAAAAAAATTAAACACATGTCACAATCTTAAATTATATATGTTATGTCTCACGATCATGTTAATTAGAATACTTAAATTTATGTGATAATAATTTTCTTTTTCTAAAATCCTAATAAAAAGGATTTGTGAAATAACTTTTTCTTTTTTAAATCCTAACCTAAATATAATTTTTTCATTTTTCTTTTTAAATTCTGATCAAGGAGAATTTTAAAAGTTTATTAAATAATATTTTTTAAATAAAACATGATACTAAAACCTATTTAATTAACAAATAAAATTTATAAAATAGTAGTGATATTAAAACTAATTGTGAAAATACCAATTTTTAAAAAAATTATGTAATATTAACTTAAAATAATTATTCGATAGTAATTTGTTTTCTAAAGTTCTAAACAAAATATAACTGTATAATATTATGTAATAGTAATTTTCCATTTCTAAAATCCTAAAAAGAAACAGTAAAAGAATATTAATAGTAATTTTCCTTTTCTAAAATCCTAAAAAAGAAACAGTAAATCAATATTTTTTCTGATGATAATTTTCCTTTTCTAAAACGTTTTTAAATCTTAAACAAAATCATTATTTTATATTTTTGACACATGTCGCAATCTTAAATTTTTGATTGACACATGTCGCAATCATGTTAATTAGTAACTTTGAAGAACCAAACTTTATATAATAAGATAATTATATGAGATTCAAAATTGTATGCCTCTATTTAACATATTTTGCATTAGTTTAAATTTCATTTTGTTTATTTAAAATCAAAATGGCTAATTCATCCTTTAAACATGTTTAGTCATAATCTAAATATTTTATATATATATTAGAATAATCTGCCAAAAACTACAATCATAAATTTATTTATATATATATATATATATATATATATATATATCTGTGTGTGTGTGTGCGCGCGCATGCGCGCGTGTGTTTCAGTGGCGGACCCAGGAGTATTTTAAACCTGGGTCAGAAAATAAATGGACTTGAAATCTATATTAAAAAAAGAAGTAAAAATGTGTATCCAACTGGTATTGAACTCAAGTTTTGGTGTGTCAGCAGAAAGGAATGCACCACTGGAACTAAAGAATTAGAGTTGTACTAGCTTAACAAATCACGTTTATATATTTAAGGTGTTGCAGCTGCACCCCCTCTTTTCCACATGGGTCTGTCACTGGTGTGTGTGATAGAAATTTCAGGATGCAAAGAGGTGTTTTTGTATTATTGATGCAGGTTGTATGAAAATTGAGGAGGAATATAAGTGTTTGTGTTAGTAAAGATTGTGTGAAATCGTGGGGTGACAAAACATTTGTACTAACAGGATACAAAGAGTTGTTTATGTACTATCGACGCATGGATAGATGAGTATATAAATTTAAGCTATATCGATACTGATAGAATGTGGGGTGCAAAGATTAACTATGTACTATCGATGCATTGCTCGTTTTGTTCGGTGTATTTGACATTGTGTTTGTTCAGATTAGAATTAAACTCTTATGGTCCGACGTTAACTCCAAATGCCGTCATGACTCAAAAAAATCCTGAATTCTCCCCTCAATAAAATATAATTTTTTTTTTCATTTATTTTTAAATAGAAAAACATGTTAAATACATCAATAACCCTAACAAAATCAGATAATTACATGACCCGACCCACCCAAACACATACGGGTATAACCCGGATCCTAAATCTAAACGCTGTGTTTTGAGTTAAAGACTTCCCCCGTGTTTCTCCTCTCCTCCTTCTATTATGTGTCTTTCTCCTCTCTTTCTCTGGTGCGACATAAACCGTAGATCGACAAACTCATCGTTTCTCCTCGTTTTCTTTTCTTCCTCTGTTCTAATCGAGACTCTACCTTCCGAATCGACATCCTTCATCTTGGTAAGTGATTTCTTGACCTTGATTTCGTTTTTTAGGTTACTTAAAAATTGGGAAAATTGGGGAAAACTTGTAAATTATAGACGAAAAATAAAGGTAATGGATTAGTAAGCGAAATTGTGCTTTGAAATTGGGGAAAACATGTTGAAATCGTATATTTGGTATAAGTTGGAACAAAAACCGAAAAAGTTGCGATTTTTGTGGGTTCTTTCTCTTCCTAAGTTGAATCCAATTGGTTTTCGTGATTTATTATTTGTAATATTATGAGTTGTGCCTAAATGTGTGTTGTTGTTTCTGGATATTCAGAGGAACGAACTAATGGCAGGTAAAGGTGGAGGAAAAACTAAAAAGAAAAGTGGGAAATCCACAATAGCTGGAAAATCTGATGCTTCTGTTGTTTAAGAGCTATCAGACGGGAACACTAGTGATGATCTGCCTGAACACCCCTCTGAGGTATAATATTCTTTTGGTTTTAGTAATAAATTGTCAGTCCTTGGTGTGTGTATTGGTTATGGTTTAATTAAGTGTCAATGTTGTGTATCAGAGAATAAAGGGCCAAAAAAGGAGACGTCCATCTAGTGGAGGTGGAGTCTCCAGTAGAACTAGAGCTAGAAAAGCGGTGTCATATGGGAATGAGCCGGCCAAAGAAGTGGCAGTCCAGCAAGAGAGTGCCCCAGTGAGAGATAAGACTGTAGTTTCGCTCTCACTTGATGCTGAAAGTGAAGACATGTCTGTTGTGTCCTCCAAGGTAATTTTTGCATTCATTTTAAACATTTATTTTACTAGTCTTATTAGTAAGAAATGACTAATACATGTATATTTTGATTGCAGGAAAGGCAACCACCGCAGCCTCTTGAATTGTACTTAAAGAGCACAGAGTACCCGAAGACTTGCAAGATTCAGACGAAGTGCAGGGTGAAGGAGACAGTCGATGTGATTAAGGAGTTCAAGGAGGAGGTCATCTGGTTCACAAGCCATCCACATTTTCGTCATATCTTCCACATGCCTGATGAAGAATTCCTGAAGCTCCAAGGAATGTGGATGTTACTCATGGGCACCATTAATATTGAAGGAGAAGATGCTGCATGGTTTGTGTTGAATGGTGTGCCCATCCGCTATTCTATGAGGGAGCATGCCCTCATCTCTGGCTTGGACTGCCATGAGTATCCGAGTAGAAATTTGGAGCTCAGGGGTACTAAGTTTGTGGATTATTACTTCGGTGATAAGAAGAAGATCACCATAACAGATGTGGAGCAGAAGCTGCTGTCTATGGAGACAGCATGTACTGATAGATTGAAGATGGTTGTCTTGTTCTTCCTTGGTCGGGTTATCAGAGGAAAGACGAAGGATTCCGGACCATTAGACTCGTTCATCTTAAGGATAGTGGAAGATTTGGATGAGTGCAGAAAATTTCCTTGGGGTCGTCTAACATTTGAGGATGCAATAAAGGAGATTAAGCATGTGATGGAGCATCTGAAGGGTGAAGTGCGCTATACAACCGGTTTTAATGGATTCATAATTCCGTTAGAGGTAAAGCATACAATTTAGTGAAATTTTTTGTTATTCATTACCGAAAATCTGACACTATAACACTTTATTTGTGTAGATTTTGGCCTTTGAGTGTATTCCTAAGCTGGAGAAAAAATTACGAATCTCTTCAGATGGCGCCAGTGGAGATTGTCCTAGGATGTGCAAGAACCGGTTTACAAAGAGTAGCATGGAGAGTTATCCTTTGGAAGATATATATGCTGCGTTTGGAAAGACAAAGGTAAATCTTTATATCATTTAGTAGAAAATAGCAGAATATTTAAACTGATATTTCTGAATGTTTTTTTCAGACTATTAACAGTGTGTTGGTTTCAACTGTGGATGAGGAAACTTTGCTGGCTCGTATCATTGATCCGGAGCCAGAGTATCATCGCGAGGGCAACACAAGTGACAGGTGGAACTACTGGCTAAATGTGAAGCAGAAGAAGATTTGGTGGAAAGAATTGTATGAGTCAGATGTTGCTGAACGAGTGTTTACAAAGACGAAAGACAAAGAAAAGGTGACGATTGTAGAAAGTTCATTGTTGGACCATGATTTGGTACCAAATCATTCCCATCGCAAGAGTTAGAAAACCGATTAAACGACTATCCCGACTTGAGTTTAAACAGGCCCATGGGTTCCCATAACGCGACATCGGTCCATAAAGCCAAGACAAGTCGAAACGAGATCATTTGGATCGAAGACTCAGTCTCGAAGATCCCACCCATATCTCGTAACTAAACCCATATATCTCGTGATATAAAGAACAAGAAACAGTCTCTCCTTAAAAGGAGGATACAGGTGTAACAATAAGGTGGGAGGTCCTATAAAAGATAAGAAGGTGATCTCGTAAAAGGGACTTCTTCCCCGATCTAAAAAGATAACTAGAAACAAATATTCTACAACTACTTCAAGAGATAAAAAAACGTTTTATATAATAAAGAAGATCAGAGTGCTTCTTTGAGTAGAAAATCAAAGAAGACCACAAACAAGACAACATACGAGTTACTCAATACCGAACACGCAACCTCAAGTGGAACACGTCTCTATATAATTTAGTGGAGAGCTCGTGGGTTGAAGCTCAACAAGACATCAAGTTATTTATATGTGCCCGTTAGATTCACCATGTCATCACCACGCTCCTCCATGTGATGAAGGTCAAGAGTCCTTTATACGGCATATCGTAATAAACAAGAAAGTGCTTATCTCGTTCTCGTGATGATAAACCCACATCTCATACGAGATGATAAGAGACGAATCCTGACATTTATTCGAGAAAAGTAACCGACAACCCAACGTCTTTCTCAAGACCGACAAACCCGACATCTCTATCGAGATGACAATAATCGAACTACGTTTAGACTTGATCCCACAATGATACGTAGGCAGCTCGATCCTTAGTTCAGTCATGATCTTTCCCTCCCCGATGTCTCTCTGATATTCGACCTCCGAATATAGTCCATTTTTGTCGACTCATACCTGACTACATCGTAGTGTTTCAAGGATATCGTTGCCCACATCCTTTTTCTTCCCTAGTTTTTACATTCAAACACTATCAAATACTTAGTGTAGATTTTCGGATCTACATTCATCTTCTAATTCTGGTTTGGAGTCGATGTTGAAAGGTCTGGAAGAGAGATTGTGAAGGCCATGGAAGAAGGATTTTCTGAAATTAATTTAACGGTAGAGACAAAGCTGGAGGCTATGAACTGGACGATGGGTGAACTTGAGAAGAACCAGCGACTTATGAAAAGAAGAGCTAAGAAAATAGAAGACAGGTTGATCTATTGAAAGCAAGGGAAATGAGGATGTGAAATATGGACAGTGGAATGAGTTTTATAATGGTAGAGATCATGGGATGGATAGATAGATGGCTGAGGCAGAGAAGGATAAAGAGAAGGCTGAGGAAGAGAAGGATAAAGAGAAGGCTTAGGAGGATGAGGAAAACAGTGAGAAGGCGAGGAAGAGGAAGAGCAAGAACCTGAAAAAGACAAGGAAAACGTGGAGGAATCATATGAAGAAGATTTTGTAACAAGTCTTCGTGAAAAAGCAAGAGTACAAGGGGAAGAATTTTGGAGAAAAACTTGATGATGAGTCTAACAATGAGAAAGAGGCTGAGAAAGAAGAGGCTGAGAAAGAAGAGAAGGAAACTCCTACACCATCCAAGGAAACTCCTACACCACCACGTGGTAGGACTAAAGCACAGGCCGCAAGGAGACGATCCCACACACCACCAGGGAATTGGATAACGCCACCAGAGGAGGAAGAAGAGATAGCTCTGAAAACTGTGGAGGAAGAACTTGTGAAAGAGGTGGAGGAGGAGAAAATAGATGAAGAAAATGTAGAGGAGAGTTCCAGCGAGGAGGAGAAAAAAGATGAAGAAGTTGCAGAGGAAAAAGAACCTGAGAAAGAGGTGGAGGAGGAGAAAAAAGATGAAGAAGATGTAGAGGAGAGTTCCAGCGAGGAGAAGAAAAAAGATGAACAAGTTGCAGAGGAGGAAGAACCTGAGAAAGAGGTGGAGGAGGAGAAAAAATACAATGAGGAAGAAAAGCAAGGCTGGTGCATGGTTGTTTATGAAGGCATTACCTGTGAAACGAAATCTGACGAGGAGGTGGAAGAGAAAGCAGTGAAGCCTGACAAGAAGGTGGAAGAACCTAAGAAAGCAGCGAAGCCAGACGAGGGAGCAGCCAGAACTGGGATATGCCATAGGCCCAAAGTCATGGCAGTGAAGGGTGGGAGTACAAGAGCAGAGAGATTAGCAAACATGAGAAAAGAAAGAATGAAAGAAGCAAAAAAAGAAAGCTCAAGCTACACCTAAGAAGAGAGGCAGACCGAAGAAGACTACTACTACATTGAAGCCATGTACGCCGCTGCCGGAAAAGAGAAAAGGTGAACCATCACGGTGGGTGCAGTCTTTTTTCACTGAAGGAAAGACTGATGAGCTAGAAGTGCCAAAGAAGAAGCTTAAAACAAAGGCCTAAAATATTCAAGTTAGGATGTTATGTATGTATTATTCAAGTTAGGATGTTATGTTTCTGCCTAAAATACTTCTCTTGAACTTTTTAGGATGTTATGTTTCTGTTTTTGGATGTTATGTTATGTTTCTGGTTGTGGTATGTTTTTGGAAAACAGGTGTGGTAACTTGAAATTACATGGGAAACTCTGCTAAAAAATTTAGAAAAATACTACAAAAACTTGGGAAAATGTTTCAAAAACTTGGAAAAATATTTCAAAAACTTGGAAAAATATTTAAAAATTTTGGAAAATACCTCAAAAAAAATTGAAAAAATAATTAAAAACATGCAAACCACATACAAAACGTGCATAGATAAAAAAGTGCACATGTAAAACGTGCAGCCATCATATATTTTGATATAATATTTGATTACACTTAGTAATTCTTGGTAAGCTTCAAGGACTTAGTAATACTACCTTACACATAGTAATCTTTTGGGAATTTTTAGGTTTATCTAGTAAAACCATGAGAAAATGAGTTTTTGGTAGTAAAACCGATACTTTTTCACTATTATTATCATTAATAATACATTTGCACTACATATTTGCCAGAAATACGTATTTTTAAAGATTTTCCTTACTATGGCCTAACCATTCACACACTAACAATGAAAGTTAAGAGAGTTTTTTGGGAAATTGAAAAGGTTTTTCTTAAAATGTTGAAATAACCATCAAAAATAGTCTTAATATATATTTATTGATAATAATCATAAAATATATATTGATTCTACATACTAAACATAAATACTCCTACAAATATATATGTAGTTCAAATAACACATAGTAATACCAGTTAACCAAGTATTCAAAATAACACATAGTAATACCAGTAATCCAGTGATCAAAATAATACATAGTAGTACCAGTAATCCAGTAATCAAAATAACACATAGTAATACCAGAAATCCTAATAGTCCGAATAACACAATTTCAACAATCAAACACCTGAACCTGAACCACTTCCACATTCAAAATACGCTGCCATGCCTCCTCCTCTAGCTCTCCCTGTGCATGTGGAACTCCCTGTTCCTGTGTCTCTCCCTCTTCCAATCCCTCTGCCTCTTCCACTCCCTCTGCCTCTTTTTCCTCTTCCACGAGTTTCTCTTGCTGATGGAAACCTTGTTTGTTGCGGTTTTCCTTTCTTGACTTCAAATTCTGGAGGAAGAATTTTCATTGCTCTAACTTCTTCTGGTATAACCCAATCAGACATATGAGGAACATGATATATTTTCATGTGATAAGCCAAAGCCCATTGCTCTACCAAATAGTACTTAGAACAGTACTCAGATAGATGAAGTTCCCTTTCCGCTTTATCGGTCATGAATGTGGCAGCAGCTACTGCATGCACACATGGGTATTTGTCTTTATCAAATTGCTCACAGGTGCACGTCTTCATAGCCAAATCAACGGTATATTTCTTCCCATCACTACCATTCACACTGTACCCGAGATGGAAGCTGTTTAATCGTCAACCGTAAGAAACCCTGCATCAACACATCTTTTAGACATTTCCGTCTCCACGATAGGCACAAGCTTTAGTGCGGGTGGTATTTCAGCTGCCTCCTTCCTGTGCTTGTTAAACCATTCAGCAATTTTTCCAATGATAAAATCAAACATTGGAAGTAAGGTGAACTTTCTCGCATCCTTAATAACATGGTTAAAAGATTCTGCAGAATTGGTGGTGTCAACATTGTACCTATCTCCTTCAAAGTAACATCTAGCCCATTTCTTTTGTTCACAACTGTTGTCAAGATACTCCGCTGCACTAGGATACTTCCTGCAAAAAGCATCATAAAGGACCAAGAACTCAGCCTCTGTATAAGCGTGTGCGCACTCCGAAAACTTAAATGCACATGTATCTTTGTTGTTACGGACGTAACCTTTAACATTTTGAGACAAATTCCATATACAATACCCATGAGCGGTCTGAGGGAACACTTGACGTACTGCCTTGATCAAACCTTTGTTTCTATCAGAAAGAAACGTCAATCCGGGGACATCGGATATCAGTGATTTCAACTGTTCCATAAACCATAACCAACTATCATAGGTCTCACCACCTGCAACACCAAACGCAATTGGGTAGTGCTGATGATCGGGATCCTGAGCAGTCGCAACAAGTAACACTCCACCATAAACAGTCTTCAGGTGTGTTGCATCCTCAACGAGAACTTTTCTCATCGCTCGAAACCCTTCTATGCTAGCTCCCAAAACCCAAAACAGATACTTAAATTTTTTGCCATCATCCACAACCACACGAGTTACTGTGTCAGGATTTGTCTGCTCCAGCATGTGCATATAATAATATAATAAAGAATAACTCTCTTCAGGAGTTTCGCGCACTTTATTAGCAGCTAGTCTTTTCCCTCTCCATGCTATTGTGTATGACACATCCACAGCAACCTTGTGATGAACCAAATCGATCAGAGGATTGGGACGTGGTGTGTCAAAACTGCCGGATAATCTTGGGCCAGAACAGATGCAATGATTTGTGGTGTGCCTCTCCTTCTATTAGGCAGTGTTCTTGTGGTAACAACAGAACATCTATGCTGCTTGATGTAACTTCTAACTGACCAAAGATCTGAATTCGTTAACTTTGCAACACACACAAACCACTTGCAGCCTTCTTTGGCTCCTCGACATTTTATCACATATCTCTTAGTATCCGACTTAATAACCTCATACTCAAAACACTTCAGATGTGAAGCCGCCTGAATATGAGTTTTCGCTTCCTCGGTTCTAAATTCTTGACCTAAAACCAAATCCATACCATAATCCCGCTCCCTATCGACAACTGGTTCGACTTCAACTGAGGGTCCTGCTTCTCTTTCGGTGACATTCTCATGCATCTCAATGTCTTCGTAAAGTGTGAGCACACCACCAGTACCTTCATTATCAGTTGCATCCTTCTCAGTACTATCTTCATCACCATCCTCTGTCTCAGTAGCCTCTGTATCAGTAGCTTCTGTATCAGTAGCCTCTGTATCAATAGATTCTGTATCAGTAGCCTCTCTATCAGTAGTCCCTCTTTCAGTAGCCTCTCTATCCGATAGACCGCCATAGAAATCAGTGTCATCATCCGTTTTGTTGAACTCCACATGTAGAACACTTATACAATTCTCTTGATTTACTTGTTAGATAACCAAAAACGTCTTCATCCTCCCAGATATATGATGGCTTGTTCGAATACATTACCATTGCAAAGTAACTAATCTTTGCTTCCATCTTATAGCCATCTACCTTTATCTTTCTGCAAATACGCTCAACCAAAACAGAGCGTGTGATCTCCTCCACTGATTTCTTCAACACAATAGTGTGAATTTCATATTCCCCTTCACCATCTCCCGAAATCCATTTCATTTCAGCCCCATCTTTAATATAATATCCTCCATAGTCAAAACAAATGATTGTACAATGCGGATTTTGCATTTTCCTAAAATAAAAATGAATTATAATTACAATTAGCATTATTAAGATGTTTAAATTTAATTCCCACGCTGTACACTCGTACTAATACCAAATTTTTTCAATACTATATAAATAGTAAGACCAGTAATACTAGTAATATGAGTAATACCATTTTGCCTTAGTAAAACGAGTTATCTTAATAATGCCCAGAAATTATCCTTGCACTAATTAATCATCTTTTTAGTTCGATTTTGTTCGGATTTTGTATTACCCATGATATATAATTCATATTAATGAAATTACACCCAAGAAATCATCAAAACGAGCTCAAACATACCCTAAAACCCATAAACACAGTTTACAAAATTCCCTGTTGTTGGATCAGATTCCAATCAATTTTGTAGAAATTCAAATTTTATATTTTTGAATCTGGAGTCATTAATGAACTAAACCTTGCGGAATCCAAAGTAGCACCCTTTTAAATCTCTTAAAATTTGCATTCAATCTTTCTTTTGTTACACTAGCCGATATATACACTTATTTTTATAAGTATTCCAGCAAAATTTTCATCAAAAACGGACATAAATTATACCCTAAATCCATATACACAGTTTTCAAAATCGTTTTTCTCTCTCTCAAATTTTCAACAATTCTTACTTTTTAAGGTTACCTATGGTATACACAAACATTTAAAAGATATTTCACACAAAATTTCATGAAAAACGGACAAGAATTACCTGATCTTGGAGCTTCAAAATCGCCAATGGAGGGTGGGGAAGAGAAGCTTTCACGTGGTGAGGAGGAGAGAGAGGAGAGAAACATGAAGACATGTGGGCCAGGGGACTTCTGATTGGTTAAGGTTGTTTGTTGTTGTTGTGTTTGGTTGGGTGAATTTATTTGAAAAATTAAATGAATTAATGAGGTGGAAAAGAAATATATTAAAGAAAGAAAGGCTACTATGGGGAATTCAAAGACAAAGGGGTAATGGGAATAGAGAGGGGATAAGGAGAATGAATTTTTTCCCATAAGGGCATTTGGAGTTACTCTCCCTTATGGTCTGAAGTTTTATTACTAAATTACTGGCTTGACTGGTTTCCCGCTACCACCCGTAAGCGCAGCTTTTGCGGTTGGTAGCGGTTATTGGCGTTTTGAAACAATCACAGAAAAGCTACAAATCGCTTCAAACCGTTCCGAACCTCTTAAAATCAAAAGCTGGTTCCAGCTAGCGTTTGCAGTTGCCGGAAGGTGATTTTTTTTCTTAAAAAAATAAAAAATAAAAATAAAACTAAAAATATTCAATAAAAATTTTGAATTGAAATAATAGAAATTGTAAAATGTATACATATTATATTTTAATTTATGCTATAAAACTTTAAAACAAAAATATTTTCTATAATTTTTAAAAATAATATTCTGATTTTAGAAATATAATTTTTATATTTATTATAATATTATGATTTTAAAATATTTTTATAATTATATAAAATTTAAATATTTTAATTTATTATTTAACAGCTGTTGCGTTTGGTAGTTTACCAGTCATAAAAGTCCTGCAAACGCACCAACTTCTAACCATTGTACCAGTGGTACAAATCTCTAGAAAATATTTAAAACTGCAACCATCCGCATCCGCAAACTCCCGCAATCACTGCGGTTACACCAGTCAGATCCTAAGTGATTCTTTTGTTTTTCACTTCTTTTTTTTCGTAAGATAAGTTAGATGTATAACTCGATGTATAATGGTTTGGTATTTTGGGATGACCTCGGATTTATTTTGGTTTTATCCTATTTTTTATTCAAAGTATCTGGGGTATTGGATTGAAATATGTTTTGCTTTGGATTTATTCTTTTAAATTGCAGTACTTTATTCGACTTTATGATCTAGCTTAATTTGGTCGAGAGTATTTTGTTTCTATTAGTTCACGTTCACGGATGGCGTGTATATGGTCTATCGTGATTTTATCTAGGACTCAATTTTGTTATATTTCATCCCACTAATGGAACGAAATTAAGAATTAATGAAAAAAGCTTATTATATCTCGAGTCTACCAAATGTTTGCAAAAAAGCTTATTTTTAAATCGTCTTTCTCTTTATCTTTTAAAAATTGTTTCTAAATTAATTACAATTTATAGTTCAATTTTTCCGCTTCTACAGACTTGTCAATACATGTCATTTTAGTGGTCATATCAGATTTCCAACCAGTAAAATTATAATATTTTACATATCATGTTTTTAATTAAAATATTATATTCATTTAAAATTCCAAATTTTGAGAAAATTATGTCAAAATATCTGATTTGAAATTCTTTAATGAAATTTTTGTATAATTTCTGATCCATATATCAAGAACGTAGAACATAAAAGTAGATAAGTTGACATGCAATGTGAGGGAACAACCGTTTGTCAGACTATAAATATTATTTCCGTTTCTGATTAATTGTCGTTCGGGAGAAAAATTTTGTTTCAAAATAAGTATCGTTTTAGAATTTCAATGCAAAATTTATTAATAAGATTCTCCAGTCTATTTTTCTATTGGTTGAATTATGGTTAGGTGTATAGGTAATTGTGTTTTTATCTTGGAAATATATAAAATTATATGTTTCTTTAATATGTGTGCATAAGTCTAGAACGACAATTAAAATGAAACAGAGGGAGTATATAGCAAGAAAGATGCAGGTGAAATGCAGGAGAGATAAATAATGCAAAATATATTGCAATTAATACAGTATAAAGTAATCTGTTTTGAAACACTCTGACCTCTCTCTAAGAGTTCTCCGCGGTGGATAAGTTCTTCGGTCGGCGGAGTGGGCTTACACAGCCACCGCCGGTCCGGATTTGTGTTTATTCAGTGTTATTATTGTAGCTCGTTTTCTGTGCATGGTTTTTAAGAGGGAGAGATGGATGTTCTCTTTCTGGTTCCGATTCTGGGTGGTGAAGGCTAAGTTAGTTTCGCCGGCGCCGCTTATGTCTCCGGAGGTGGAGGCTTCCTTAGCTCTGTTTGTCGGCTCTAGATGAAAGATCTGTTTTCTGTCCCCTCGAAGACGATGGTGTTTGAGTGGTGGGTTTCTTTTCCCATGTTCCTGTGTTGTCGGTTTGATTTCGGCGGTCGGGATCTCGATTAGATCGATCGATGCTCGCCGGTGTCGAAATCGCCGATTTGTTTGAAGTTGAGTGGTGGTTGGTGGTGTGCCCCTCTCTGTCCTCGCTAGATGGCTAGGGGCTGCGGATGAGATCCCGTCTATGGCGGTTCGAAGCTCTCCGGCGAAGGATCTCAAGCGACGAAGAAGATAGAGAAGGGTGGGTTTCAAAGTTGTCGGTGGCGTTTTCCGGTGGCTCGGGATGAGATCTCGGGATAGTCCTGATGAAGCTCTCCTTAAGAAAAAGGCCAGGCGGAAAGAAGGGTGAGGTGGGCTCTGATTCCGGTGTTTTCCGGTGAAACCAGTGGTGTTTCGCCGTCGCCGGCGATGTCTTGGTGTTTGGGTCAAGTTGTGGTGACTGGTTGACGCGTGTCTCAGTGAAGCGTAAGATCTGGACACGTGGACGCTCATGCGCTCTTGCCGGACGGGTGGTTTAGGTGAAGCGGTCCGGGTTAGCGGGTTGGGTTTAAGGCTCATTTGTGTTTTTTTAGTTTGCCCTCTGTTATTTTTGAGCTTTATGGTGTTTTATGTATGTGGACTCTCTTTGTGGGCTTCCTTTTAATAAAAGCTACTAGATGGAAAAAAAAAGATTGCAATTAATACTCATTCACCACTAAGATTGCAATTAATACTATGGCTTCGAATGGGTGACGCAGATCAAAAAACGCAGATCAATCAGAAATGCAGATCAAGTAGAACAAACTCAGATCAAGCAGAACAAACGCAGATCAGGCAGACCAAGCCGAAAAAATATAGATCAATATAATTTAATAAATTATTGTATTTAAATAAATATTAAAATATTTAATGAAAATTAATTATCTAAGAAATAAAATTTGTTATAAATAATAAATATCATGTTGACAAAATAACAAACAATATCATCATTTAATAATGAAATTTAAAATTATATGAAAATTCATCACAACTATAGAACTAATATTGTCGATTTTGATTTATATTATTGTATTAACAAAATATTCATTTAACATAATGCGTATAATATGTTTTACCTAAAAATTATATGAAATTTTGAAATATATAAATTAAGTATATATGTGTATTTGAAATTGTATAAAATTTAATATATATATATAAAGAATATATATTTTATATATTTTTATAAAAAAATATCTTAAAACTTTATAAAATATATACTTACTTTTAAACAGGATTTTTGGTTGTGAAAAAATTAAATAAACCAATTAAAATCTGGTAAAACCAAACCAAACCGAAATAGGGAAAGTGGTTTGGATTGATAATACTGAATAAATCGAATATATGTAAATTTTTATAAATCGCATTATATGGATATGATTTCAGTATATAAACCGATCTAACCGAATAAACTATAGAAGCAAAATAATTTAAACATTTTTCCGTTACTTATATGTAAATTTCTGATATAATTCATAATATATTATTTTTTTTATTAATATGATATTCATGATTAAAACATTGATTTTAATAATTTTTATTTTGTTTTAAATTAGAAAGGTTATTTTGTTTTATTCATCAAATAAAAAAAACGTAAGTTGTATTGCAAAATATTTGTTCTAAAATATAGTTATTTAATCATTTGTGATATTACTATTTTCTTATTTTATTTTAGTAGTAAAACAAAAAAGAAAATGTTATAGTCAAAAATTTGAATAATAAATATAAATTTGTTTTAATAAAACTGATTATAATCATATAAACTAAAATGTTATAAAAGATAAATATGATTGAACATGCCTAAAAAGACTATACAAAAAAACATGTAAATTTATTTGATAAATAAATTTATTAAATTATCATATTTTTGAAAATGTTAGAAAAATCAAAAATAATTTTAATGATATATCCAAACTGAAAATATAAGTTCTTAAATACATATAATAAACTTTAAATTACCAAATAACATATATGAATTCATTAAACTAAGTTATATAAAATATTATAAAATAATAATTTATAAACAAGTATTAGTTATTTCAATTATGTTAATTATTATCAATAGTAAAAATAAAATGAACTATAGTATCTAAAAGAAAATAGATGTACAAAAGGTAGACTGTTTATTAATAATTAATAAAAATAAATAGATTTTCATTCATTGGTCATCTGCATAAATCCCAGCACTTTTTCATGAATTTTGCAGATCAACAATTTCCTTTGTAATATTATTCTGCATGCAGATTGGACTGCAAATTAAATGATCTATATTTAAATGTTGATTGACAAATAAATGCAGTATGATCTGCATTTTAATTGATCTGTGTTTCTTCTGCATTTTATCTGCATTGCATTCAAAGCCTATGTTCATTTTTTTGGACTGCAGGCAGAAAAGCGAAGGAGGGAGTTCGTGATGGACAGGTGACCAATGGGCATTTGTAGTTTTTTCTTTCTTTTTAATCTAGCATCTATAAATGATATACTATTTTATTTCTTTTGATTAAAAATAAGTTACACTTTATATTCATTAATACTTAGTAAATATTCACTTATTCTCTTAAAATATATTATGACATACACATGCGCTTTCATGTTTTATTTAGTTAATTTTCTATTTTAATAAAAACAGTATTATATCTTATGCTTAATTACTTAATTCTCTACAAATATATTATTAGACATGTATGCATCTTTTACTATTTTATTACTGTTTTATATAACATTCATAAAAATAATTAAATATAAATTATATTTGTATTAGTGGAATGCAATGTATTTCTAACACATGCATGAATGTTTTTACTACATCCATTAAAAATGAAAAAAACAAATTATTTTTGTATTAGTTAATTTAATAAATTATTAAAACAGTATGTTACAAATAAGTTAAAGTTTATGAATTATAATATTCAACAAATTTTTTTAATTTGTTTACAGCATATATATTATAACATATGTAAGTATTTTTAATAGACAGTGTACTTTTTTTTGGTAGGAATAAACAGTGTACTTTGTATCATCTATTTTCTTTAACTTCACTAATAAATAATATTTACATTGATAGAAAAACATATATACTATAGTTCATTTTATTTTTATTCTTGATAATAAGTAATATAATTTAAATAACTAATATTTGTTTATAAATTGTTATATTTTAATATTTTATATCCTTATAAAATATATGATCAATAAAAATCATGTATTATATATTCTAAAAGTAATAAATATTTTCATATAAATTAGTTTAATAAATTTATGCATATACTTTCATATTTGATAATTCATAATTTAACTGCATATAATTTTATAGTTACTTAATATCAATGATTGTATCTATTGATATTTTTGTCGACATGATTTATATTAATTATTTATAATCAATTGTATTATGTTTAGATACTTTTAATTTTCATTAAAAATTTATCATTTAGTTAAATACAATAATTTATTGAAATAGTTTGATCTGCATTTGTTTTACATGATCTTCATTTGTTCTACTTTTGATCTGCGTTACCTATTCAAAGCCTTAATTATATAAATTACTAGGGGTTGGCCCGCCCTACGGGTGGGATATCAAATTCAAAAATTACATAAAATATCATTGATTATAATGGATATTTTAAATTTTAGCTTATTTTGAACTTTCTTGGTCTTAATTTTCATTGTATAGGTTTTGTTATTAACACACAAAACCACCTTAGATTTGTTATTTAGGCAGTTACTTACATTATTGCTAGTCCATATTTAAAACTGAGAAATACCTATTTTCTGTAAAAGACCTTGAAGCATAAGAACCAATTTTATTCTGTGTAGAGATTAGAGTATATGTAAATTTATCCTAATTTATATATTTTATTATGGTATAAATTAAATCTATAGATGGAGATTGTGGAAAAAAACAAAGCCATATGTAGATTTATATGAATCTATAGTTATCACTAATTACAGTAGATATATAAAGTCATCGCACAGGAAAGCACTTTAGCTTAATCTCAATAAAAAATCTTCTTCCTCGACTTCTTAGTAGTTAGAACCACTGATGAGTTGAAGAGAATGTTTCCACTCAAGAGAGAGAAAAAGCTCTCTGGCCTCTTCCCGAGGTCCCTCTCCGATCTGCTTTTTGAGATTCAAATTTTGAATTTTATACTCCTATTCCGGCAGTTTGATAATATCTCCGGTGACCATTTTGCTGAGAACCTCCTCCGTGAAAGTCGTCGCCTCCATCTTCACTCTCTCCACTGTCTCAATCTATATCTGGCGAGATCTCTTTCAAGTTTAAGTTTTTCCCTGGAAAAGTTAAGTCCGAGCTCTTAACAAAGACGGTGGTCTCCGCCGCTCTGCCCTGGATCAGTTGATTCTGTTGTCAAAACAAGCAACGTTTATAAGTCGTGGGTGACTAAAACGTTTTGCTTTCTTCCATCTGAACAAAGATTATCAAACCAATAAGATCTCTTTGTAGTTCCAAATTCTCATTATTGAGGAACCATGGCGAAACTTTATTCCAAAGAAGAATAATAATGCTAAGAGCCTCACGGGCAAGTGGAAGAAGATGATGACTTGATTTTTCAGATTTTGGATTCTCAAAAGCTGATTTGGAGGTTTAAAAAATATTATTTTCTGGTTCAAGTGGTGATCATAAATCGATTGGATACTCTAAAGAGCTAGGATAAAAGCTACGGGTGCAGCAACGAAGCTTGCAAGTCTTTGTAACCTGGTGATAAAGATTATACGCGTGGTGTCAAGCAGTCTGTTCTGGCTCATCACATTAGTTTTTTAACCGATGTTGATGTGTTCAGTATACATATAGATCTCCAAAAAAACAAAAGCCTTGTAAAATGAATGTGGTGGCATGGAATTGCCAAGGAGTAGGAGCTGATCTGACAAAGGAACATCTTGATGAATTATATCAATGTTTTCTACCTAAATTTTTATTTTTATCAGAGACAAAAAATAATCGTTATGTTCTCCAAAATTTGCAAGTATCTTATGGTTATGATCAAGTTTATACCGTTGATCCTCGTGGACGAAGCGGTGGTCTAGCACTTTTTTATATGGATGATCCTTCGGTTACTATTTTGTATGCGGATACGCATATGATTGATATTGAAACTAGATTCGAAGGACATGCAGTTTTTATGACCTTCGTGTACGGTGACCCTGTTGTTAGACATCGAGACCTAGTTTGGGAACGATTGTCACGCATGAGTACAAATCGAAGCGAAGCGTGGTTCATGATTGGAGACTTCAACGAGATCACTGGAAACCATGAGAAGAGGGGAGGAAGGCGTCGTTTAGAGAGCTCTTTTCTCCCTTTCTGAATCATGTTGGAGAATTGTGGAATGCTGGACTTTCCATATAAAGGAAATTCATTCTCGTGGGTGGGAAAAAGACGATCCGGCAAAGTTAAATGCAAACTAGACAGAGCAGTGGCAAATGAAGAGTGGCACGCTTTATTTACACATACTGTTGTGGAATTTTTACAACTATGGGGATCAGATCACAGGCCAGTATTAGCACGGATTCAGTCTAATGTTAGGAAGACACGAAAGAATTTCCGCTTCGATAAGAGATGGATCGGAAAACCGGGGTTCAAGGAAGCGGTAATCTCGGGATGGGGACAATTTGATGAAATTCCAATGAGGAATTTTCATCAAAAGGTTACCTCATGCCGAAATAAAATTAGTTCCTGGAAAAAACAAAACCCTACAAATTCTGCCCTATTGATTAAGGAGTTAAAAGATAAGATAGACTTGGCACAAGACGACGAGTTCACTACAACAGAAGAATTGGACGATTTGAGAAGGCAACTGATTTTGGCATTTCGAGAAGAAAATTCTTTTTGGGAACAAAAAAGTAGGGATCAATGGCACAAATATGGGGACAGAAACACAAAATTTCATCATTCCATTACGAAACAACGACGAGCCCAAAATCGGATAATTAGTATCAAAGACAAACATGGGAAGTTGGTAGAGAGTGAAATCGAGGTGGAGAACGTGGCTGTTCAATACTTTCGAGATCTCTTCTCTACCTCTTCGCCGACAGAGCTAGACGCCTCCCTCCGTTTTCTCTCGGAAAAGGTGTCCAATACCGACAATAGGTTGCTTTTAGAGGAACCGTCGGAACAGGAAATTAGAAGAGCACTCTTTGACATCAACCCAGATAAAGCACCCGGTCCAGATGGCATGACTAGTAGATTATTTCAGAAATTCTGGCAGGAGATGCGGCAAGACATCATTAGACTTGTCCGAGATTTCTTTGCGACTGGTAGTTTCGACCCATTACTGAACCAGACGAACATTTGTCTCATCCCGAAAAAGAAGAAACCTCGAGACATGACTGAGTTCAGACCTATTAGTCTTTGTAATGTCAGTTACAAGATTATATCTAAGCTTCTATGCAAGAGACTTAAGAGAGTTATTCCACAATTGATCTCGGAGACACAATCTGCCTTTGTGGCAAAAAGTTTGATTACTGATAACATTTTGATAGCACAAGAAAACTTTCATGCCCTTCGGACGAACCAGAGATGCAGGGAAGACTTCATGGCTATTAAAACAGATATGAGTAAAGCCTATGACAGAGTGGAGTGGAATTTCTTATCAGCTTTGATGCTGAAGATGGGCTTTGATGAAAGACTGGTTGACCTCATTATGTGTTGTGTCACGTCGGTCACATATCAAGTTCTAGTCAATGGACAACCAAGAGGGCGAATCCTACCAAGGCGAGGGTTAAGACAAGGAGACCCCCTCTCTCCTTTTCTGTTTATCCTGTGTACAGAGGCGTTGATCTCACTTTTAAATGGAGCAGAAGCGGAGAAGAAGATTTTAGGGCTTCGTGTTGCTAGAACGAGCCCAAGGATCTCTCACCTTCTCTTCGCAGACGACAGTCTTTTCTTCTGCAAGGCGGAATTAAGCCAATGCAAGGAGATCATAGACATTCTAGACATATATGGTAAAGCATCAGGGCAACGACTAAATGCGTCCAAATCATCGATGTTTTTTGGAAATCGAGTGGAGAGTTCTCGGAAACAAGACATAAAAGATGTCTTGGGTTTCTCTACAGAAGGCGGCATGGGGATGTACCTTGGATTACCAGAACAAATAGGTGGCTCGAAGATGAAAGTGTTCTCTTTTGTACAAGATCGGTACAATGGGCGAGTCAACACTTGGTCATCAAGACTCCTTTCGAAAGGAGGAAAAGAAGTTCAAGTCAAATATGTGGCTCAAGCTATTCCGACTTTTGTGATGTCGTGTTACTTGCTTCCACAAGGAATTACCGATAAACTAAGGAGCACGACGTCTAATTTTTGGTGGAGCTCAAAACAGAATAGCAGAGGTTTACATTGGATAGCATGGGACGAGATCTGTACCCCTAAAGATTTGGGGGGACTAGGTTTCCGAGATCTTCATGACTTCAATATAGTGCTTCTTGCTAAACAATTGTGGAGATTAATTCAGTATCCTAATTCCTTAATAGCACGTGTTTTAAAAGGAAGATACTACAATCACACTTCTCCCTTGGAAGATCGGCGTATATACTCACCATCATATGGATGGCATAGTATCATGGCAGAAAAACCTCTACTCATATCGGGCTTACGGAAAACAATTGGCACGGGTCAAGATACGAGGGTTTGGAGTGAGTCTTGGGTTCCAGATGCAGTGGCTCGGCCACCTAGACCTGCCGACCACATTGTATACAGACTTCCTCAACTTCTTGTTCAGTCCTTTATTAGGAATGATACCAAGGAGTGGGATATACAATTGTTACATGAATTTTTTCACCCAGATGATATCCCTTTAATACTTGGACTGAAAATTTCTTGCTCTTGTGTCCCGGATGGATATGTTTGGAATCACACAAAATCAGGAGTTTATTCAGTCAAAA
This sequence comes from Brassica juncea, assembly GCA_018703725.1. Lineage (NCBI taxonomy): Eukaryota > Viridiplantae > Streptophyta > Magnoliopsida > Brassicales > Brassicaceae > Brassica > Brassica juncea. The sequence continues at coordinate 11,250,767 of CM031937.1, forward strand.
CCGGTTATGACCTACTACGGTCGACCAAGTTGAGTCTTTCACAGAAAGGAGTTCTAGAACCAAGTATCACGAGCCTACAGAGCCATGTGTGGAAGATAAAGGCCCCGAGTAAGATGAAAATTTTTTGTGGCAAGCTATCTCGGGCTGTGTGGCGACGGCAGAGAGGCTCATGTATAGACACCTGGCCACCGATAGGAGTTGTCCTAGATGTGCTGGTCCAGTGGAGTCAATTAATCATCTTCTTTTTGAATGCCCTCCAGCCCTTCAGGTTTGGGCTTTATCGGACTATCCGTCCCTTCCGGGTTACTTCCCGAGTACATCCATATATCAAAACATGAACTTCCTGTTTTGGAAGAGGAAAGAAGTGGCTCCTTTGAGACCACAATTCGATACCTTCCCATGGATCTGTTGGTACATTTGGAAGGCGAGGAATGACAAACTCTTTAATGGGAAAGATGTATCCCCTATTGACACTCTCCAACATGCGTCTCTTGAGGCAGAATGTTGGAGGAAGGCTAATGAAAAGGAGGAAGCAAATGAGGATCCCGACGATTCCCCTACTACAGAGGCTGAGGTAGTGTCCCCTTGGAACCTCCGAATCCCTACCTGTCAAATTGATGCATCATGGATCAATAATGGTAGTGTTAGTGGCTTAGGATGGAGTCTCAAGGATCAACTGGGCACAAAATACTTTGGATTGCGAGCGTGTAATAGGAGCCTCTCAGCTCTGCATGCTGAGATGGAAGGTTTACTTTGGGCAGTCTCATGCATGATAGACAAAAGGATAACCTCTGTCCGTTTTGAGACGGACTGTTCGGACTTAGTGGACATGACTACAAACCCGATGGATTGGCCATCATTCGCGACAGAGATCGAGATGTTCCAGAGGTTACAGGAAGACTTCGAAGATGTGAGTCTGTCTCATATTCCTCGGAGTCGGAATGGTCGGGCAGACGCGTTAGCAAAAGAGGCAAGATCCAGAAGCTACATTTTTTCCCATATGGATCAGACCCGAACAGATGGAGATGCTCTTCGGAGGATCGGCTCGTCTGTTCTCCACTTGATCTAACCAAGATGGGTAGTCGACAAAAAAAAAAAAGAACCACTGATGAGTGTTATTAGGGATAATTCTTTTGTTGTATGACTTGGGATTGGGAGATCTACTAAACACTACCAACAAATGTCCATTGAATTTTTTTCTTTTGTTTTATGAATTTAGAAATTTGACTTGTATTTATTATTATTTATGTTCTTGAAAGCACTTTCAGGTCATTGGTTCGGGCAAAAGAAGTCTCATCGCCACAGCAAACAAAAACTCTTAACATGTGATATGAATTAGAAAATATAGTCATCCAATAAAAAAGATATAAAACTAAAACATTTTAACTAAAGGAGAAGAAAGCAAAATGTATACTTGGTAATTTGGTCATCTAAAAAGACTTGTTGACAAAAAAAAGACTTTGGAATAAGATCCATGAACCATAAAAGCAGCCTACAAATGTATGAAAAGGCTGTGAAGCCACATAGAATACATAAAGATAATAATATTTCAGCTGCAATTGCGGTTTTTATTTATCACAATTTTTTTCATTAAAAAATATGTACATAAGAATACAGATAAAGAAAATAAAATTATATATCCACATGTAGTTCCAAATACATAAACTTGCTCAAATCCTGCAAAGATAATGTTACATCATGTTCCGGTCATGAGTAGCAACGAACATAGTACAACTCCACAAAGGTAAGGATACCAAATGATATAAAGTTGTCTGTTATTCACTACAACTATGATATGTAAGAGCACAATCATAAGCTGGAAATTACCATGGTTTAGTAGGATGCAGATCCACATACTTTACTCTCCCCAAATTTCAGACTATTTTTTTTGCTAATCCAAAGAACAACATACATCAAATTATTAGTTTTAAATCACAATGAATGGTCTAAAAGAAATTAAATCTCCAAAATACAACATGGATAAATTAAAAAATACCTTGATCTTAAGTATGAGAAGTTGTTTCAAAAAAGACAAAAACCAGTAATTAGTGCTCAACTACAAATAAAATCGTAAATTAAAAACACATTCCTTTTACTACAGCACATTCATGAAATAAAATACAAAATTTACCGAAATCTCTCCACCAGAATAACAATGTAACTTCAACCAAATATTACTATCCCCCTTGACTTTTATAATATAACTTCTTTGTTGATGAACGTCCTTCTCTCTTTGCTTACAATATACAGAACTTGAGCAAAAGGAAGTAAATACTTTATTCATAGATTTTACATTGATTTTGATGTAAATTAAATTTACAGGACATATGAAAAGTGAAAGAACAAACATAGAAGTAAAGTGGAAAACCTATAAGAAATTCCATGTCTCATAGTTTTGTCTACAAAGATAATAGAATCATTCCAAGCAGCTGTGTTAAAAGGTTGACCTTGACTGACTCTTGAATAGCTCTCCAAATAGGTTTTAAAACATCCTGCAAACAAATCAGACTTGAATTCTTTGCTTTCGTCAGTTTCTTTACCTTATTTACAGAATCTTGCTTACATCTAATGATGTTTGAGACAATTGAGGGCAAAAAAGTTCCAAACAATGAAGCAGTGTTTCTGCTCTCTCAGCCGTACTGTTGATAGTCATTGCAGCGTTGTGAATATGATTAGTACTCTCTAGCTCATTGTGACAGCTGACTTAAAGACTGAGATCTAAACCAAAATTCATATCACCTGTATAAGAGAACAGTTGCGAAGAGACCTAAACTCCACAAGTTTTCAGATTGTAGCTCTCCAATCTTGACCTGAAAAGGCAAAGAAGGTAATCAGTTATAGGGATGACGAAATAGGAAGCAACGGCTATCCAAGAAATTAAAAACAAAAGCAAACATATGGTTTCACTTCAACATCATCCAAATCCATATCAACTTATTTGTCCAGGAACTAACCTTTGACAGTTGGTCTTTCAAGAAACGTATCTTTCGTGCCATCTCTCCACATTTTTATATCTTCATACATATCAACAATCAGTGAGGAGAAATATTCACTAAATGTACAGAAAGAGATATGAAGTTACCTGAGCAGCATACGTCCTTTGAGATGGGCTCTTCTCAAGAATTAAGCTGAGATCAAAATCAAAGAGGAATTTGGAAAGATTGTTCCAGCGATCAGAAAGCTCAAGCTAGTTCTCAATTAAAGAGAAAAATTCAAAGAAAAACATCAAACAGAAACCGATTACAATGGACAATCATATAGCTGGTAAAGAGATGATCAAACAGAGAGAGGGAGAGCCTCACAGAATCTGATGAGCTGCAAACAAATACATAAACAAATGGAATGAATATAAACAAACAAAAGCGAATTCAAAAACATCTCCCATAAACGAATTCAGACGATTGAATTGATGAGTTTCACGATAGAGGGCGTACCTTTTTATATTTGAAGATTCAGAGAAAGGGAGTAAAGAGGATGCATTCATTTATGAATCGTGTGAGGAGTGGGTCGAAAGAATAAAGATCTTGTTAATGACGTTGTATCAATGCAACTCGTAACGCCTATGGGGAGATGATTCGAAAACAAAACAAAGTTAATACTCACAAAGACTCGATTCTTTGAGATTTACTGAACCTCCATTGATGTTAAAACTTATCAGATCCCAGTGGAGAGGACGACTCTAAAAACGATTGACTTCACGTTCACAAAGAGAAGAGACCTACCGGGCCAAAATTATATTAGCTTTCGGCCCAATTTAACCTAACTAACTCGTGTAAAAGCTAAACGACCAAAGCCCAGACTGATTGTATCATAAATAAGCTTAATACCATCGAGTAGAAGACGGAATGAGATTATATAGGGACACGTGTCATGTTCTTATGTAGTGAATTAGTGACGTATCTATCTGAGAAGAGAGACAAACTCTACTTTATATAATTAGATGAGTTTCCAGTGAGTCTATTAAATTGATGAAAAAAAAGTGATGGCACGATTTAATAGCCAAGAAAAGTCCTGGCTTTGAAGCTCAAATACTACTACAATCGGATTTTCGTTAAAGCAGTAACCCCCACGGACCACTGCTGCAAACCGACATTTTGGTGTGGCGAGAGACCGACACATGAATTCGAAACGAGGGTAGATATGTCTTCTTGTTCCTCTATATTTTTCAAAAATAATTAATACTTTTATTTTCTCCAGCGAAGGAAGAGAAGCAATGTTTTGAAAACCGGACCGGACACCGACTCGGTGTAGCTACTGGTTGACTGGTTGGACCGGTTCAACCGGTCGAACCGGGTTTTCTATTTATAAAAATTATATATATATATTATATTACATAAACTTTACTTCTATATATAATATATTCTCTATTCTCTTCTATAATTAACTAAATATAAATAATAAACATAAATCTAATTATATATAGTAAAAAAATTGAATAGTGAATACTATGTAAACTGAAAATGATAAAATCATATGATTTACAATTAAAATTATCATATTTATTTATTTTTTACAAATAACATCTCAAATTTTATGAATATGGTAAAATAAAAATAGTATATGAAAGTAAAAAAATATAATCTTTACATTGTTTCTTAAAAAAATAAAAAAATAATTAAATAGTGATAGTTGAATACTAATTATAAAATATTAAATTTTAGTTACTAATAATTAAAAATATTTAATTATATGTTAATTTTTAAGAACCGGGTTTTAAAATTGACCCGGGTCACCGGTTTGACCGGTTTTTAGCCGGTTTTACCGGTTTTTTATAAATCCGGTTTTTAAACCGAACCGGACTCGGCTTCTTCGGCGAGTCACGGTCGGACCGGTTCGACCGGCCGGTCCGGTCCGGTTTTCAAAACACTGAAGAGAAGACAAAGAGAAGCTGGCCGCTCGGCTCCCAGATCGGAACTGACAACACTCAGCCACTAATCAATCAGTCAATCAGATCTGCGCTTCGGTTGGGTTTTAGGGTTTCAATCACTCCCCACCTGTCCTCGCCGCGTGCTTCTCAGTATGAATAGGAGGAGAGGGTTGGATTTCCGGAGGGCGGGAGGGCGGAGGAAGATCTCGAACGTAGTCTGGTGGGTGCTCTCCGCGATTGTTGTCACCCTCTTCATCCTCATTATCTCCAAAGCTACTCAAATTGAACCTAGACCCTCCATTCCCGAGGTAAGAAACCTCTTCATTCCCATCTCTTCTTCTTCTTCCTCTTTTGTTTTATTTAAGAACCTTTCTTGGTTTACCAGAGGCGTTACCGTCACGAAAAGCTCGTAGAAGGCATGAACATGACTGAAGAAATGTTGAGCCCAACCTCCTTTGCTCGCCAAGTTAACGACCAGATCGCTTTAGCTAAAGCCTTTGTTGTCATCGCTAAAGAAAGCAAAAACCTTCAGTTCGCTTGGGACCTTAGCGCTCAGATCCGCAACTCTCAGCTGCTTCTCTCATCTGCTGCTGCCTCCAGACGTCCCTTGACGGTTCTTGACTCTGAACCCACTATCCGCGACATGGCTGTCTTGCTTTACCAAGCTCAGCAGCTTCATTACGACAGCGCCACTATGATCATGAGGCTCAAGGCTACGATTCAGTCTTTGGAAGGGCAGATGAGTTCTGTCACTGAGAAGAGCGCCAAGTATGCTCAGATTGCTGCTGAGGAAGTGCCCAAGAGTCTTTACTGCCTTGGTGTTCGTCTCACTACTGAGTGGTTTCAGAACTCTGAGTTGCAGGGGAAGCTCGCGGAGAGAAGCTATGCTGTGGCTTCTAAGCTCACGGATAATAGTCTGTATCATTTCTGTGTCTTTTCTGATAACATTGTTGCTACTTCAGTTGTGGTTAACTCTACTGCTCTCAACTCTAAGGCCCCTGAGAAAGTCGTCTTTCATCTTGTCACTAACGAGATTAACTATGCGGCGATGAAGTCATGGTTTGCTATGAACATGGACAATCTCAGAGGAGTCACTGTTGAGGTTCAGAAGTTTGAGGATTTCAAATGGCTTAATGCTTCTTATGTTCCTGTACTCAAACAGCTGCAAGACTCTGATACGCAAAGCTACTATTTCTCTGGACACAATGACGATGGACGCACACCGATCAAGTTCAGAAACCCCAAGTATCTCTCCATGCTTAACCATCTCAGGTTTTACATCCCTGAAGTGTTTCCTGCGCTGAAGAAGATGGTCTTTCTTGATGATGACGTTGTAGTACAGAAGGATCTTTCAGCTCTCTTTTCAATCGATTTGAACAGAAACGTGAATGGGGCTGTTGAGACATGCATGGAGACGTTCCACCGGTACCACAAGTACTTAAACTATTCCCATCCTCTGATTCGCTCACACTTCGATCCAGATGCCTGCGGGTGGGCCTTTGGGATGAACGTCTTTGATTTAGTTGAGTGGAGGAAGAGAAACGTGACAGGAATATACCACTACTGGCAAGAAAGGAACGTGGACCGGACCTTGTGGAAACTTGGGACACTGCCTCCAGGGCTTCTGACATTTTACGGGTTAACAGAGGCGCTAGAGTCGTCGTGGCATGTCCTGGGATTGGGATACGCCAATGTGGATGCTCGTGTGATAGACAAGGGAGCTGTTCTTCACTTCAATGGCAACTTAAAGCCGTGGTTGAAGATCGGGATGGAGAAGTACAAACCTTTGTGGGAGAAGTACGTTGATTACAGTCACCCTTTTATGCAACAATGCAATTTTCATTGATATCTTTAAGAGTTTGTCTAGGTTTACTACATCTTCTAGACAATGCCATATCTTCCACATTTGGTTACAGAGACACTTGGCAGTGTTTTGTATGCTCAGACACCAATCACTTACTATACCACTATGCTCTTTTATCCTCCACCTTCTTCGAGCTCTGTTGTTGAACTTGAAACACTAGTGGTGGTGAAATAATGAACTCTTTGTTTTTATTGTAGATTGTATAATGAAGAAATACATATCATTCTTTGAGTATCTTTCGTTTTAGTTTTGAGAAAGCCTACGCAATTCCTGTGCCTTTTTCTAAAGGTCGCTGCTCCTACACTTTGCATAGATTTCTTGTCTCAACGTCAAGCTGGATATACACTAGTCTTCTCAGCTATTGCAGCACAATCTCAAGAGAAATTTCGTTCCGTATTCACTGGGATCTGCGTCAGGCCAAAGCTAATAACAAGGCTACTTATTGTACTCTAAAGAATGGATGGTCTCTCTCTCGTTTTTGTGGCTGTATTTACATTATGAGGTTGATTTTAGAACAGTTTCTTTCCACCAATCGAGAACAAGCTGCGACATGAGCACCGACACTTTGCACAATTGTTTCCGAATATACCCCTGTTCTTTTTTCCGACGCTGCGATCAGCGGCGGCGTCAAAGAAATGCACTTTAACGGAGACAAAAAACAGCAAATCGAAAAGTTAAAGTAGTCGCTGATGGTCATCGGAAGTATAAAAAATGGAACACCGCTGATGCCGTTAATTTCAGCGTCCCTTTGACTCACTATTAACTGATGCTGCGGCTGAAAACAAGTTAGAAATGTTTCACCGGTGTCATGCTTTATCATGATCAAAAGCTTAATTTTTTATCGCTGCCGCTAGATTTAGCGATCGTGAAACGAACACGACTTATGGCGGCAAAGTAGAACAACTGTTGACCTGAGCTAATTTTCAAAAGTGGGGTTTTGATAAGATTGATGAAGTTGAGACTGAGCCGTAGCAAGAGACATCCCAAATGGTAAATATGTGGAATACTACAACACTGTTCCAATAGGAAAAAACAGGTGATTAGTACCTGAACTAAGATCATATTGTCTAATCGATACATAAACTATTTGACTTTTGGAATCGATACATAAGATAATAACAAATTTGAATTTAATACCTAAAATTAGAGTAATTTTTTTTAAATACCTACAACCGACATCATGTCGGTACAATGGATGGTTTGTAGTCGTGTTACCTAGTTTAAATGAAACAATATGCAATTTGATACCTGAACTAATAACAAATTTAAATTTGGTACCTAAACTTAGAACAAAAAGCTTTTTAGTACATGTTCGTATAACATTTTGTAGCTAAATTTACCCGAGTTTCTCATAGGTAAACAATATTATCATTAACCACTTGTGCTCGTATAAAATCATCGTTTATGTGTGCAAGAAAAAACTATATAACCTTTTAATTTTACGATCATCTTCTTCAACAAATATTAAAGTTTGATGTTCTTGCTTAATGCTTAAAAGTGAATGAAATTCGTTTTATTGTATCCAAACTTTGCATACAAATGATATCCACCATAATACCGAGATAATAGTATGAAAAACAGAAATTATGTTTCCTGTTCTAAAAGTGTGGATTAATTTTGTTTTCTGAAAGATTATAAATTCAAATTAAATGTAGATAACAAAATTTTGTTGTTAGAATTAAATAGGTTATATATAAGATGTATGATATAATTAATTTTATATACACGAAAATAAAATTCTTGAAGAGACAACAATAGCATAGAAGTTTAAATTAGAAATAATAGAAAAGATCTTATACTTTTACTTTGTTGTTTTATTTAAAAATTCATATATATGCACACCCATTTTGGTAATAGTAATCAAAACATTTATAATCATTAGAACACTATATCTTAGGCATTGAGCAAGAACATAGAACTTGGAGATCTGTTGAGAAAGATGATCGTAAAACTAAAAGGTTATATAGTTTTTCATTTCACACATAAATGATGGTGTTATACAAACACAAGTGGTTAATGATAATATTGTTTACCTATTATAGACTCAGATAAACTCATCTTCAAACAGTTATATGAGCAAGTACTTAAAGGATTTTCTTCCTAAGTTTAGATATTAAATTCAAATTTGTTATTAGTTCAGGAATCGAATCGCACGTCTTTTCGTTTAAACTAGCTGAGTTAGCTATAAACTGTTCCATGTCAGTATTTTACTGGCACTCTGTTGGTTGTAGGTATTTAAAAACTTTTTATTCTAAATTCATGTCTTAAATTCAAATTTTGTTATTAGTTTAGATAAAGAATCGCACAGTCAAATGGTTTAGCTATCGATTAGGCAATATGACCCTAGTTTAGGCAGACTGTTTTTCGGTTTTAATAGTAACAAAACCTTCGAGATACACATATATATATATATATATATAGAAATATTTATTATTATTAATTGGATGTGTGGTTTTCTTCGTCACCATTCGAAATTTAAAAACAACAATAATGACACCAAATTTAATGTTAAAATTACATCATATTTGGTATTTTGGTGTTAAATTTAAATTTTAATTTGCAACCACAACACCAAATTCTGCACTAAAAATAATATTATTATTTTAATAATTTAATATACTAATTATTTGTATCTGAATTATTATATATTATAAAATTTATTTATTAATTAAAATTTGGCAATTTTATTTTTTCATGTTTATTTAAAATTTTATTTTTATTTCAATTAATTTATATATTATATTATATTGTTTATGTTATGTACAATATTAGTTGAAATTCATTTTATATATTTAGAAACGAGGGATACATAGTAAATGATTTTTATTTTGTTACAATTTTATGTAACTGATAATACTCAATTGGTTATGGGATTGTTGAACATAAAAAGTAAAATAATATTTTAATATTTATTAATGGGAAAATAAAAATAAAATAAGATGGTATTTCTATGTCTTTATTAAATATCTATGTTTGTTACTGTTTTCACAGCCTGTCTGTCACCAATAATTCATTCCCGCTGATCGCGTCCTTTGAAATCAATAGCAATAAGTCCTATTTGAAAATGCTCATATACAAAATGTCTCAAAATAAGACTTTGGTAGGAGATTCAGTTAACTGAGATTTAGTGTGACTCTTTTTCAAATTCGATAAATATTGGTTGATCATATCTTTCATTATAGTTCTATGATTTAGAGTATCATGTCTTATTACATCCCTTTGGATTCCATATTCGGAATTGCGATCAGTTCTCTTTATTAGAAATAATTGGTTCAATACATTTCTTATATACCCATTAGAATCTTACGAGTTTTTCTTCGACATCGATTCTAATCTTGAAAAAGAACATATTAGGGAAGACTAGTTTGATCTTTATTTCTTTATTACTAACAAAAAAGTGTACATCTTTGACACTAATAACGTTTTACTTAAAATAAAAAGATGAAAAAACACTATTATTTCTACCTAAGAGTTCAACTCCTTGGATACTTCCATCAAAAAGCAGAAGGGAAAGAAAGGGATTCGAACTCTCGGTACGATTAACTCGTACAGTGGATAAGCAATCCAACGTTGTAGTCCACTCGGACACCTCTCCTATTAAACAAAAAATGGATTGAACAAAAACTTTCCACTTTATTCTTTTTTTTGGGTCTAATTCCACTCTATTCTTTATCCATTAAAATGAAGAAATTCCATTTTTTATTAAAAAAAATTCCACTTTTGAAAAGAAAAAAAAAACGGTTGGTGCAAAGAGGCAATGGAAGCTGTTCTAACAGATGAAGTTCACTACCTTGGTTAAACCAAATCTATTTGATTGAAATCAAATTATCTGATTATAATCGATTCAAATAAAAATAATTGTTTATTTTTCTTGAAAATTCAAAACTGAAAGGTACTCTATAACTGTATAAATTAAATGATTTGATGGTTGGTTTTTAGTCGAATTTTGAAAATTCAAATTGTTTTTTAAGAAATGGTCCCGAAGAATAAACCAAGAATCAGGTTGAAAAGATATCAACAACTCAGAAAACCGAATAGAAAAAAGAAAATAAAAAGCAAATATAAATTTGGCTAGTGGCCATAGTTGGCAAATCACCTACTATCCATAATTATGGACTTATGGTATATGAATGGACTATAAATAAATAATCTACTAAATAATAGCAATAATTTACAATATCCATTAAATAAATAAATTAGTTGGAGAGGAAGAAAGTGGGTCCTAGGGTTTTGGTCACTCATGCGTCTCGTTCTGTCGTTTTGATTTCCAACGAAGTCTCCTCTCAACAGACGGAGCCAGCGAGAGAGAAAGTTACTCCACCTTCTTTGTCTCTTTCGATTACATCTCTCTCTCTCTCTCTCTTCTTTAAAGATACAGCAACAGGCGCGTGCGTGCATTTTCATAGTGAATCGAGCGAGAAAGAAAGAACGAAGAAGATGGGTAAGTCAAAGTGTTTCATGGACATTAGCATTGGCGGCGAGCTTGAAGGGAGAATCATCATCGAGCTTTACGAAGACGTCGTCCCCAAAACCGCCGAGAATTTCCGATCCCTTTGCACCGGCGTAAAAGGCATCGGTCCCAACACCGGCGTTCCTCTCCACTACAAGGTCTCTCCCTCCCCCTCTCCTGAAATGTAGAAATAGGTCTTTGTTGGTTTCTGGGTTTGTAGCGTAATGGGTCATTTGTCTCTGCCTTAAAGCTTCTGCCTTTGCCTTTTGTTTGAATTTCTTGCACAAGTATTAAAGTTGGTTCCTTTATGATATTTGTTTCAGGGGAGTCGCTTCCATCGTGTTATCAAGGGGTTTATGATTCAAGGTGGGGACATATCAGCTAATGATGGTACCGGTGGTGAATCTATCTACGGGTTAAAGTTTGAAGATGAGAACTTTGAGCTCAAACATGAGAGGAAAGGGATGCTCTCTATGGCTAACTCTGGCCCCAACACTAACGGCTCTCAGTTTTTCATCACCACCACCCGCACTTCTCATCTTGATGGGAAGCATGTTGTCTTTGGAAGGGTTGCCAAAGGAATGGGAGTGGTTCGTTCCATTGAGCATGTTTCGACGGAGGAAAATGCTTGTCCTTCTCAGGATGTGGTGATTCATGACTGTGGGGAGATTCCTGAGGGTGAAGATGATGGGATATGTAACTTCTTCAAGGATGGTGATGTGTTCCCTGACTGGCCTATTGATCTTAATGAAAGCCCTGTTGAGTTGTCTTGGTGGATGGAGACTGTTGATTCTGTCAAGGCTAGTGGTAACGAGCACTTTAAGGTGTGCTTTCCTCTCAACACTTTTTTTAGTAATTGGATTATTTGTCTGTATGATTCAGATCTTCATTTCCTTGAATCCTTTTTTATGAACTCAATCTACTTTACAGAAACAAGACTACAAGATGGCTCTGAGAAAGTACCGCAAGGCTTTGCGTTATCTGGATATTTGCTGGGAGAAAGATGGCATTGATCAAGGTAAGTTCATCATATTGCTACTGTGCATACGAATGTCTCTCATTCAATCTCTCTTCTTGTGATCTTGCAGAGACCAGTACTGCCTTGCGTAAGACAAAGTCGCAGATCTTCACTAACAGTGCTGTAAGTCCATGCTTTTAACATTCCTTGTTTAATCTTTTACTGTGAGTGAAATCCATGTAAACTATGTATGTGTGTGTTTATGTACCGTCCGAAGCCTAGAGTCTCTGGAATATGTTGGTTGTTTACAACACAAACTCTTTTTTCTTCTTTCTCTGTCCGTGTTTGGACAAAGATAGTTTTCTTTAATCAGCTTAGTCCTTAATGGATGAGCTGTATAAAATGATAGGCGTCTGGAAACTTATCATGAACTAAATGTTGAAGCTGACTACACTGTAGACGTGCCATTAAATTTGATTAATTGTTTCCAGTGTCCAGCTCCAATTACTTTTACTTCCCTCTATAACTGATTTTATTATACTGGTGTCTCATCTATTTGAATGGGTTGCTGGGTCCTGTGGCAGGCCTGTAAACTGAAATTTGGAGATGCAAAGGGAGCATTGTTGGACACTGAGTTTGCTATGCGTGATGAAGATAACAATGTCAAAGCATTGTTTCGACAGGGCCAGGTACTAAAAAAGTGTATTCTATAACCTAGGCCTATGTATAAGTGTAACATGGATTTCTCTTGATACGAATATGACTGTTTGGTGCTAATATTAGGCACACATGGCTCTCAATAATATCGATGCTGCTGCTGAAAGCCTTGAGAAAGCTCTTCAATTCGAACCTAACGATGGTAAATCGTTGACAAAGAGTCTTTTATATTTGTTTGTGCTTTTACTGACGATGAGTAGATTAGACGCCTAAATCTGTTAGGAAAGATTCTAACTAGCATGATACCTGATGTTTATTTTCAGCTGGCCTCAAGAAAGAATATGCTGCTGTAATGAAAAAGGTAAGTAGGCGTACAAACAATCCCAATTTCAATCTTTTGGAGTGACTTAACTAAGTTGATATATATATTACATGAGGTCTATGTCTACGTGTGCAGATTGCCATTAGAGACAGTAAAGAGAAAAGACAGTACCGCAAAATGTTTGGATAGAATGGTCTGATACATTTTAGGGGTAAGTCTATGTTAATCAATTTTAAGTGTTGCAATTCTTGCAAGTTACCAGAAACTATTATCTTGATGGAAATGAAATGATATTTAAGGTTCTATTTTGCTGTCTGTGTAGGTTTGGTTGGATAGTGGAGAAGAGACTAACAAAGAAAAGGTGAAAAGAGCATATAAAAGAAAGTAATATTCAAGACTTTTGGGCACTGTTTCTGGTTCCCTCATTTTGGTAAACAATGTTTACTTCTGCATTTCCAGCAAAGATCTGCATAATTTTTTTACCCAAGACAGAATATGAGATGACGATTTTTGCAATTTTGAGTTATTGCTGTCGCTCTTGTTCTTGCTTCATTCCCCAAATTTTCTCTCTTTGCTTGAATTGAATTATGGGTTACGAAATATGAAAATAGTCTTGTTGAATTATTGATTTCTACACTAAAAATAAGTTCTCTAACTACAACACTAAACTCAACACTAGAAACTATTTTATAATAAGATATGTATTTATTTGTTATTTATTTAATAGAATATTTTTTTAATAAAATATGTGAATAGTATTTTAGTAGAGTAAATAATGTTTCAGTGTAATGAATTGTGTCATTCCAAGTTTGGTGTGAAATTATAATATTGCAATAAAATAGTGTGATTTTTAGTGTTAGGTTGGAGAAAGTTTTTGTGTCAAAATCACACTAAAATAGAGTTTTTAGTGTTGGGTTGAAGATGACCTTGTGATCCATTTAGGAATCAGGGAAAATTGGTCTGATCCATTTAGGAACCAGGAAAAATTGGTTTGCATCGGTCTGTTTATGATTTGCTACAGGTAATAAAAGAAGGAACACAATAGCTTAATTTGATTTGGTTCTAGTTTGGTTTGTTTGTCGAAGTATTTTGAATAAAATATCAAGTAATTTGGGTAAACACTGTAGTTAAGATATTTTGTATTAAAATATTAATTAATTCAGATTTTCTGAAAAATATAGGGGCAATTCTTCTAAATAGACCTATTTAAGTTTTTGACTCAAAATTAGCTCCTCAAATTAAAAATCAGAAATATAGCCTTCATTAATAGATCAAAATACAATAATACCCTCAAATATAATAAAATAAAAAATCGTAATTATCAATTTTTTCACCCTCTCAACTTTGTCGTCGTTTCCTAGTCCTGGGCATTCGGGTATTCGATTCGGTTCCGGGTAAGAACCATTCGGTTCCGGATATATCGGTTAAATTATTTTTATACCCAATAGATACTTATGAGATTTCGGTTTGGTTTCGGTTTGATTTCGGTTTGGTTCTAGATACCCGTTTAATATGTGAATCAAATATATATATATACAAAATCTTTTAGTTAACATGTTAATTCAAGTGGTCTAGCGGTTACACACTTGCATATTCGTCAATTAAACAAGAATTCGAATCACTAAGATGTTAATTTTATAAGTTTTTATTATATTTTAAGATAGAATTACCATATATATGTATAATATAAGAGAGTAGGTAAAAGATAATGTGGTATGGTGGTAACAATGTTCTCACTGATCCTATCGAACCCGGATTCGAATGGGCTTGATAGTATTTTACCTTATATTAGAAAGTTGAAACTTTATTTTTTGGATATTTGGATACATTCGGTTTTCGGTTCGGTTCCGGTTCGGTTCCGATTTTTCGGATATAGAAATATAGGAACCATTCGGGTATTTGAGGATTTCGGTCCGGTTCCGGTATCGGATATTTTGTTTCGGTTCCGGTTCGGTTTTCTGGATCCGGTTTTTTTTCCCGGGGCTATCGTTTCCTCTCGACGTCTCGCCATATTCTCTCGACGTCATCGCCGTATCCTCTCGACGTCGTCGCCTTCAAAATCGAAAGCTGAAGCGACGAGCACCAATCTAAAGTTTTATTCTCTGTTCTCTAAATCTGAGATCTAAAGTTTTGGTCTCTGTTCTCTAAATCTGAGATTTCTTCAAACTCAAAAAGAGGAAGGAAGAAGAAGATGAAGATGAAGGACCTAAACAAACCTAAGAGACCTCAAGTGCTCTTCATTTTCCTGTAAACCTCAAAATCTCTTCAATTGATTAATATTATCATCACTGATTTTTTTTCGATTTCAACTGATTAATATTCGTGTAGAGATGTTTTCCAACAGGAACTTAGCGAGGTAAACCCTAACAAACAAGCCAGTCACTGCCGTAAGTAACTCCTTGAAGTTCCACAATCTCAAATCTGTAATTCAAAAATTAATATTCATTTCTCTGTAAACAACATCAGGTTGTTGACGGCGGAGCGGGTACAAGGCGGTAGTTGACGGAGTCGGGGGACGGCGACGAAGAGAGGAGGACATGGTCGAGATCCGCAAAGCCAAGCGAGAGGAGAGCTTGCTTAAGAAGCGTCGCGAGGCTCTTCCTCATTCTCCTCTCTCCGCCGTTTCTCTCGATCAGAATGTTCGGTTTGCTTATTTAACCTCTCTTACAACGAGAACCTGGAGATTGATAAACATGCGATTGATAGATAGATGCATGCTTCTCGTGTTAGGATGATTTTATCCAATTTTCGATCGATTCTGTTGTCTCTTGATCATGATTGATTTTGGCGTATGATGAATTAGCATGTTCTGAGATATGATCACGTAATGCTAGAATCATCTGAGTGATCTATAGCTTTTGTTAGTGAGATCTGACCTCTCAAGGATCTCCAATGCTCTAATATTTTCAGTATGATTATTTAGTTTCGTCTGAAGTTTGAATCTCTCAGAATGGGGTTATTAACGTTAGTTTTTGAGTAGTTCGTATATCTTTGATTGGTTACAGTTGATAAGCCGTATCTGGTCTGACAAGAAGGACCTGTTGATCGAGGCTACTACTCAGATCAGAACGTTACTTTGTGGTGGTGAGAGACATCCCATTTAATTCACTTATGTTAGACTGCGATGATATTTCTAGAAGGGATGATAGTGTCTTTTCAGAATGTACATGAGGCTGAAATCTATGTAGGTGAATGTGAAAGTAAAGTGTATTATGTCTTTCTAATGGTATAAGTGTTCTTTTTTTTTGGTAGAAATGTTTAATGTACATGTTGAAGAAGTTATACAAGCTGGTTTGGTTCCACGCTTTGTGGAGTTCCTTACGTGGGACCCCAGCTTCAGGTTAGCTTCTGGAAAGACCACCAACAACACTCCCTACCTGGTATCTTCTAGACTTGGATCAGCTGTCTTCTTTTTGTAGTTGGGTTTTGTTGGTTCATGATTGTGATCTTTTATCTTATGGCATCAGGGACGATCTGGCAGTGGATACATGGACAGCATGTACTCGATGTATGGACTTACATGACTGGCTATGGATATAATTCTACATAAATCTATTACAGTTTTCTTTTGCTTTCTAGGATGAGACACATACTAGAACTCAAACTCTTCCACCTAATTTGACACAACAAGTATGCTCAAATATTGTTTTACTTAGAGTTTTCAATTAATCTAGGAAACTTTTGTACATATTCAGGATTGTCTTCCTGATTATTAAAATAAGTATGTTTCATTATTTAATTATAGAAACTGCTTCATAACTATTGTTATTATAGAAGAATACATATGTTGTGTATAACAATATAATTCCTAAGTTATATACTATAAATGTTTGAAAGCATTTGGCCGTTTTGGATGGGCTTCCAGAAAAATATATTAGTGTGTTTCTGTGTATCAAAGTTTAAACTAAAAATGATATGAAATAAAAAACTTAGCATTTGATATCTGAATATTTGGTAAGTTTCAAATTGTGGTTAAGAATTTAAAGAAAAAAAATTAGAAAAAATTTACATCTACCACAAGTCAAACCCAAAAACTCTAGGAAATGGGAGAATAATAGTGTGTGACCACTAAGCCAAGTGTGTTATAACTGTTTTGTTGTGTGAGTAAAACAATAAAAAAACATAAAACGTGACGATTCCAAAGGGTATAGAACGCGGAGGGGGGGGGGGGGGGGGAGACATGTGTCTAATATTTTAGTAAAAGTAGTGGTTTAGCTACCAAACTGAGGATAATCATCTGAGGATAATCATCTGTTAGTATAGAATACATAAATTTATGTAAACCTAAATTATATATAATAAATCTTGGAAAGCATTTGGCAATTTTTGGATGGGCTTCCAGAATAATATATTAATGTGTTTCTATGTATCAAAGTGTAAACTAAAAATTACATGAGATCAAAAACTAAGGATCCGATATCTGCATATTTGATAAGTTTCAAAATGAGATATAGAATATTGAGAAAAAAAATTACACCTCCCACAAGTCGAATCAAGACCTCACGTTAGTATCAATCACATAAATGTATTTAGGATAGAAAGTCAAATATGTAGGAAGGACTTCCTGAAAATTTAATATTTAATTAAAAAGGAAAAATGTTTGCAATTATAGAAATGTGGTACGAGGCTGAAGCTCGAAGTATATCTGCTTATCTCAAACTTATGAGTTATTAAACAGAAGGAAAAATAACGAATAATATCCAAAAATTATCTTCTCAAGTTAAATCAAAAACAAAAAAGGTTTAATGTTAGATAGAAACACACTAATAAATTATTTCTAAAAACCTATCCAAACTTTTAAATGTGGTATCATTATAAAACATATATGTTATATAGGATAGCTTTTGGCCCTTTTAGGATGAGATTTAAAATAAAATAAAAAGAGTGTGTTTTCTTGCATAAGTCTGTTTCCGAAGAGCATCAAAAGCGTGTAAGGAATGTTAGACAATCCTTGTTCAGGATGGCTATCATAAATTGGAACTTAATCTTCCAAAAAAAAACATAATCAAAATCTATAATAAAATTCATTGGCTATAGAAATCACCAAAATAGAGTTAGTTGTCTACAAAATAGAGAACACATATCAAACCGAAAACATTAAAATAGGATAGCTTGAAATTTTTTCAATAATTCTATCAAGAAAGTGTTAAATGTGGTATCATTATAAAACATATATGTTATATAGGATAGCTTTTGGCACTTTCAAGATGAGTTTCCAAAAAAATAAAATGAGTGTGTGTTCTCGCATAAGTCTGTTTTCGAAGAGAATCAAAAACGTGTAAGGAATATTAGAAAATCTTTGTTCAGGATGGCTATCCTAAATTGGAACTTAATCTTAAAAAAAAAACATAATCAAAATCTATAAGAAAATTCATGGCTATAGAAATCACCAAATAGAGTTCATTGTCTACAAAATAGATAACACATATCAAACAGAGAACATTAAAATAGGATATCTTTTGGCACTTTCAGAAATGGGTTTCCAAAAAAATAAAGTGAGTGTGTTTTCTTGCATAAGTCTGTTTCCGAAGAGCATCAAAAGCGTGTAAGGAATGTTAGACAATCCTTGTTCAGGATGGCTATCCTAAATTGGAACTTATTCGTTAAAAAAAACATAACCAAAATCTATAAGAAAATTCATTGGCTATAGAAATCACCAAAATAGAGTTAGTTGTCTACAAAATAGAGAACACATATCAAACCGAGAACATTAAAATATGATAGCTTGAAGCATTTTCAATAATTCTATCAAGAAAGTGTTAAATGTGGTATCATTATAAAACACATATGTTATATAGGATAGCTTTTGGCACTTTCAGGATGGGTTTCCAAAAAAATAAACTCAGTGTGTGTTCTTGCATAAGTCAGTTTTTGAAGAGAATAAAAAACGTGTAAGGAATGTTAGACAATCCTTGTTCATGATGGCTATCCTAAACTGGAACTTAATCTTCAAAACAAAAAACATAATCAAAATCTATAAGAAAATTCATTGGATATATAAATCACCAAAATAGAGTTAGTTGTCTACAAAATAGAGAACACATATCAAAACGAGAACATTTAAATAGGATAGCTTGAAGCATTTTCAATAATTCTATCAAGAAAGTGTTAAATGTGGTATCATTATAAAACATATATGTTATATAGGATAGCTTTTGGCACTTTTAGGATGGGTTTCCAAAAAAATAAAATGAGTGTGTGTTCTTGCATAAGTCTGTTTTCGAAGAGAATCAAAAGCATGTAAGGAATGTTAGACAATCCTTGTTCAGGATGGCTATCCTAAAATGAAACTTAATCTTCCAAAACAAAAAACATAATCAAAATCTATAAGAAAATTCATCGGCTATAGAAATCACCAAATAGAGTTTATTGTCTACAAAATAGAGAACATATATCAAACAGAGAATATTAAAATATGATAGTTTGGAGCATTTTCAATAATTCTATCAAGAAAGTGTTAAATGTGGTATCATTATAAAACACATATGTTATATATGAGCTTTTGGCACTTTCAAGATGAGTTTCAAAAAAAAAAATGAGTGTGTTTTCTTACATAAGTCTGTTTTCGAAGAGAATCAAAAGCGTGTAAGGAATGTTGGACAATCCTTGTTCAGGATGGCTATCCTAAATTGGAACTTAATCTTAAAGATGATGCTGATGAAGCTTGGTGAATCTAGAACGACTGATGATTATGTAGTCGTGATCAAAGCTTTTGATCTTAATGCTGATGGAGTTTTGTGTTTTGATGAGTTTAGTATAGCAACTTAGCAAGTAAAATATTTAGAAAGTGCTTCTTGAAAATTTAATATTTAATAAGGAAAATTTTTAGGATAACATGTATTAAAAAGCTTACATATATATCATATTTATGATAGTATGTAAAATATTTATGAGGGACTTCCTAAAAATGTAATATTTTATTAAAAATAAAATGTTAGTATAACAAGTAAAATATTTAAGAAAGATTTTCTAAAAAAATTAATATTTAATTAAAAAATAAAAATGTCAGAATAGTAAGTAAAATATTAAGGAAGTGCTTTCTGAAAATTTAATATTTAATTAAAAAGAAAAAAAATTGTTAGGATAATAAGTAAAATATTTATGATATGTTATCCTAAATTTGATATTTTGTTCATGATGGCTATCTTTAATTTGACAAAATCTTCTAAAACATTTCAAAAAAGGCGAGTAAAACAATCTTAAGCTAATTATTGTTTAGGATAGCTATCCTAAATTTGAACAGTCTTCCAAAATCGGAAAAGCAAAAAGTCAAATACAGCATAACCCGTAAACCTTAATAACTACTAAGTGAAAGCTTAACCAAATATTTATATTGATGTCTATTCAATTCTTGAGAATGACATGCTACAAAAAATTGTAATCATTCAAGTTGGCGAAGAAAGATTTGTAGCTTTGAGCAAGACCAAACACTAAATTTTATGTAGTTATTAGTATCTTTTAAGAAGACTAGAGACTTCGTCCGCGCTACGCGCGGAAATTGGGTTATGTATATATTGAGATTAGGATTAAATCATTTTTAAATTGGGGTTTTGTATATATTGATATGAGAATTTTGGTTGATTTAACTTTATTAAATAATTTTGACATTTTGGTTTTGGTTTTAGTTTTATGTGTAGATTTATATTATATGTTTAAGGGACACTTTATTAGATTTACATTTTGGTTTGAAATATTTATATTTGTAAGTAATATATTATCGATGGGGTTACTGGCATGTAAGTGAAAATGAAAAGCGTAAAATGAAATCTTTACAAAATTAGTAGTTGTACAAACTAATAGAATACCATAATCCTAACATCATTATTTATTAGAATTTATATTGTTTAAGCTTATCTCTATTTTTAATTACTCAATTTTTTATTTTTATTCCTTATATGATTTGTATTTTAGCATTTATATGATATATATTCATTTAAATATCAAGTCACCAATAAATAGGATAGGTCAATCGCGTAATCATTATATTTTGTAGCCATCATAATTTTTTTTTATGACTTAAGTACCGAGTGCCTTTTAAAAATACAATCCGACGATCAACCGTTTTAAAGAAAAAGTATTCTGAGTATCTGATCGAGCGTGAATGAGAATAGAAAACCGGATGACGTATGGAGTTTTTTTTTATGTCTGTCGATGTCTTCTGATCCTTCCTTTGTAATTTTTGATGTGTTCGATTGATCTGTCGAAGTAGAAACTTGTTGCAGGTGATGAAGTGAGTTCGAGTTTTCCTGCAAGTTTTTTTTTCCATGAGTTCATAATTAAAACAAATAAATATTTATTTAATCTATATGTTTTATTTAAAACCTATTTACCTCGAAAAAGTTTAGGAATTATGCTTGTGACGATGACAACTTTGAATTTCCTATCCTTCTTGCTTTGTAGGGTGCTAAACTCTACCGCTGGTTTGTCCCATAGTGTGAGCCTAACCATCTTTGACTTGTTCAGCATTAGACCAATTGTGACTTTTTTATTCGACTCTGGGTTTTGTGGTTTTATTTCTTGCAGTATTCGTATTTGCCCGACGACATCTGCGCAGTAATGGTTGTGTTGTTATTAAAAAATCTATGTCTTGTATTGAAAGCTTGGCGTGGAACATACCTGGTAAGTAGCTAGGAGTAGTGGCTAAGCGCAATAGGCATTTGTAATTATGAGGAGAGAAACTGTGTACTGGAAAGATCGGGCCTATGTCAGTAACATTCGACATTGTTGTCTCTTGGTCGATATGAATGTAATACGGGAGTTGTGTTAATTTGCGTTTGCGGAAATTTGGTATGACGGAAAATCCTGAGAATTCATATTCATCTCCTTTGATTAGAAATCTTGGCTCAGCTGGCTGATTGTTGTTGGAGAGCCGACCTTCCAATAGTTGTCCCTGAATGTTAACAAATTTAAATTAGCAAATACATTAAGTGATTATTGTACTGACGAAACCAAATATGCCAAACTATGGAAAATATGTATGTATATGTTAAAGTTGTAGCGCAAGACTTACGTGGTGGTCATAGCATATGAATCCGGTGCTTGATTGGGTATTGCTTGGTTGGTGAATTTTGATGTCCCAAATATTTCTTACACATACCGTTATAGGACGCACTGAAACCCCTACTTCAAGCTGGTGGATTTTTTGATGGATGTGATCCATGGGAAATGTCACTATAAAATTATTTTCGCATAAGATTGTTAGTTCGAGCAAAATAGTTAGAAAGTTACAGAATTTGGTTTTTAAAATGCAAGAAACTATCTAAAATGAGTTTATGATAAGAAAGTAATGGCAAATAATATCATTTAAGAATAACTATTTGTAATACTAAAAATCTTATATAATTTAAGTCCAATTAATAATTGCATAATAGATTTAAGGGGTCTAGTATTGCTCCTATTAGATATTATTATTCAAAATCACATTTTATCCTTAAGATATATAATTTTTTTATAGTGTAAACCGTTTTTAAAAAATAATATTTATATAAGGAATATTTTATTATTTTGTATTAAATTGGTAGCTTAAAAATATGATTGTGCTTATTTTGACATGTTTTAATAATTTAATATGTGTACATATTTATATAAGTAAGATGCTATCATTATATTGTTTGTTTTATATTTACATTGAAATTATCATTATATTTCTTTCACCATTTATATATATTTGATGGGCTTTAGTAATTTGATGTTTAAAACCACATTCTAATTCAATGAATGTTATATTATGTACACGAAATAATGTAATATATCTGTTTAATACTAATTGGCAACATATATAATATTGTGTATCAAATCTGATAATCCTATTGTGATAATTTTTTTTTTAGGTCTGACTATTAGATACACACAAACATTTAGATTAAGATGGGTTTACCTCCAATATTCATGGATAGGGTTGGAGTTGGCTTACGAATTACGTTGATACTGCAAACCATATGAAAATATTATAAATTAAAATGATATGGATTTCTACACTTTCAAAAGAGGGGCTAATACGATTTGGAGCTAACAAACGATGAGTAGCGGGGTTCATAGAATAAATTAACCACAGAAGCAAGCTTATTACCTCGTAGCAGGAGAGGAGCAGGACGATGGAGAGTTAGCCTTCGTGAAGTTCATCCCTCTCCCAATTATTGTCTTTATGTACTAAGAAATTTCTTATGGTAAAAAGATATTCTACAATAATTGCCCATTACTTATTTATAAGTGGTAAAAAGTTATGTTGGAGTCATATGATCATGTAGTTACGTAAATTAGGGCCTTTTATAAAGCAATGAATTTCTATATATGGTTAGTAGATACTATCAAGATTAGTCCGAACCAAATCTATTCGATTTATGCAATCTAAATTAGCTGTATATCTTATTGCGATAATCTAATTCATTACTGCTAATTTGACCAAGAATTTCATCATCAATTGATAGAGAGAGACGAAAGATAATCCTAAGCACAATATATTAAATGATAATTTAGAACCTATACAAACATAGTAGAAAGCAAATTATGCTAACTTCATGACTATTAAAAAGATCATTATTTGAAAACATAAGCCTAAAAAGATCAGGCAAATTGTTTAAAGGAATAAGCTTAAACCATATGATGAAAATGTATTCAAAGTACGAAAACACAAAAGACAAAAGTCTGAGAATTAAAATGAAAGAGGCAAGGTCTTTAGGGAAAACATAACACAATTCTCGAACTGCAGCAATAACAAACACTGCGTAAGAAGTAAAGAAGAGGCTATATCAGCCACTCTTGGGACGCTTGGCTCCTGCTGACTCAGGACTCTCAGAGGCTTTCCTAGCCTTATCACCCGCGGAATTCACAAAGCCTCTGGATGGACCAAAGTCCTCACCCCCAGTCTTAGGAATGCCATCGGGCTTGCCTGGAAGTAGAGCCTCTGATGGGAGTATCTTCGTGACTGTTAAGGTCCGAGTCTTTCCTTGCAAATTATGATCAGAAACTTTCACAATGAATTTGTGTGTCTGCCCTATTGCATCAAGTAAAGCTTGTGGAACCGGCACGAGTTGATCAGCTCCGGCTCCCTCGTTAGCCTAACATTTATGCAAAATATACATGAGTACAAAAATGCTAACTTCTCAAATGCATGAAACGATAATATTCTAGCTAATTAGCTATAACACAACAATATTTAATATAGGTAGCCACATATAACATTACCTCAAAGTAATTAGCAACCAACTCAGATGCATCTTTCCCAGTCAACTGCTTCCCAGCATCACCAAGGATGACAAACACGGCTTGCTCACTCTTATCATAGACAGAAATCCTTGTGAGGTACCTGTGATGAAAAAGATTAGATAGTAGCGCTGGTTAAACATAAATGAATATACGACCACAACACTTACTGAGCAACGCCCATGACTTCATTATTCACACACTTCTTATTGGGGCAGATCAGGGAAGAAGGCCCTTTGACTGCCTTAGTATTACAGTCCCCGCAAGAAATGTAATACCAAGCAGAATCCCTAATAACATCATCTATAGTTGCTGTGCATTCAAACCAAGCAACCTTCATTGTGGAAAAATAAACAAACTTCATAAATAAAGATAAATATATACAAATGAATATAAAGTTCAGAAAAGCTGTTGTACCTTAGAACCTTCTTGCTTGATGTAGGAGAACAACTCCTCAAGAGTCACAGCCTCAGGCTTAGTGACAACATCAGCAGCAATCCTATTAGCAACATCTGTGTTGGAGCTCAACCTAAGAAAAAGGCAGAAGCACGGTTCATATTAGAGATGGGCCGCAAGAAATGTCAAAGCAAACGGTTATATGAAAAAGATAATTGAATACACAAATGCCTACCATTCAAGATAATCTCTGGTAGGCTGAACATCGGTATCCATAAAGACTCGTGACGATGACATAGACGCGAGACAGAAGGTTCCTAAAATAACAAATGAATGAATGTGATTATCCATAACATGATTTATCACTGACCCATCTAACAATAATAGTATGACTCACTAAAGTTCAATCTAATTGACCACAGCTAAGCTCTGAATTCGGCAATGATGTTTTGATTAGAAAAAAACTAACCTCCAACATGTTTAGGGTTCAATGTAGTGACCAAAAGAACGCTTGGGGCGCCATCATAGGATTTGAATTTGTGGCAAAATTCAAATGCAGCATTGTCCCATAAATAGAGCTTCATCACTGGTCCGCTACATAAGAAAAAATTTGGTCAAAAAATAGCACACATTAAAACGATTAATAAATGGACAGTCTTACTCATGTATCTGAACATGGACAGATAAATGTCTCCTCTCTGCTATGTCAACCTCGTCAAGAACACCATGGCTAGAGATAGTCTGTCCATTCACCAGCCTCATGTGGCCAACAAAATCTGGGAAAAGAATAAATCAAAATCCGCATACACCAAACTCATATCCTAATAATATATCAAACGTGTCTATAAGATGTTCATCAGTCTGTTCAAATATTAATATTCTAACAGCTAGCAAAACTAATGAGAACATTAAACTAAATAGGAAAAATTTCTAACCGAATGTGATAAATTTTAAACTAACAATTAGAGCATAAACACCAAAAATAGCTTAGCATGACTTACCATACAGATCACCCTTTGAGTCACAGTTAGCCCTAAAGTCATCGTAGCCATGAAACCTGAACCTATCTTCTGGAATTTGAACCGGAGGGTTATCAATAACAGTCAAAACAGAATTCCAACTGAAGGAAACGATGGCGATATGATCAGCAACCCGATACTGATTTTTGTTCTTAGACCCGAAAAAATTCTGCAACTTAAACACGGAGCCAGATATCAGATCAAATGTCCCGACTCGTCCGGCTGGAACAAAGCCCTGAATCACAGTTCCCTGAAAATATTAAAACATCAAATGATATAAATACTATTTCAGTCAAGCAATAAAACAAAAATAAGAAGAAAGGATAAATAATCTGTAGACAAACCTCTTCGTCGATGAGGAGCATCTCTTGTCCAATAAGGGTTCTCGTGATTGGATTTCGAGCCTCCCAGAAGTGTATCACACGAAACATCAGCTTGGCTTCTCGTGGGCCGAGGGAAACATCTCTGAGTAACATGCTACAAAAAATTGTAATCATTCAAGTTGGCGAAGAAAGATTTGTAGCTTTGAGCAAGACCAAACACTAAATTTTATGTAGTTATTAGTATCTTTTAAGAAGATGACATACAACCATTACTTTGTCTTAAAGTAAACTAGATTAAACCGTTTGTTCACAAAAACCATGGGATACAACTGTGCAGATGTTAAGAAACGTGACTTCTTTACCCAAACAAACATCACAAAACCAAGATTGTAAACAAGAGACACCAGAACACCAGAACACCGAAGTTGCACATCTATCCAATACTTGTTGCTAGCTTTCTGGTCGAACACATCCTTTGACTCAGCAACCAGGCTTGGTTTTGACATTGGCCACTTATGGGCAGCAAACAGAAGAACATCAGCGCAAGAGCTGTTCATCTTTATTCGAGGAATTCTCCTATCCCAAGAGTCCTGTCATATATCATATGCGCTACCTGAAGTGCATCTTTGAGTCCACACCTTTGACCACAAAGTACTGTGAAGAAAGGATTTCACTTAAATAAATAAAAAGAAACAGAGAGAGAGCATCGAGGAAGTAAGTAAACTTGCAGATCAAACCCACAATACTCAATGTCCCCACCATCATCTTGGACTGCTGGTATGTTGCACGTTTCTAAGAGCTCCTTGATCATTGCTACGGATTCAGAGTCATCCTGAATTACATAAAAAATACAACAACACTTGTTACCCCCACAAACCTATCTACCAAACTACAGCAAGATATAACTCCAAATAATTCAGTAAAAGGTAGAAGATATTGCTAGAGAATGCCACGAAAAATATACAAACTATATAAAATAGACACCCTGAAGAATCCAGGAGGAGGTATGAAAAACAACACTCTCCACAGAATAACAATAGCCCAAATGAGGAAGATAAAAAGATCAATAGTGCCAGAGGTTTTCACCTTGTTGGTGGCAGTATCCTTGGCAGCAGCAGCTTGGGAGTCGAGAAACTAAGGCTGGCCAGAAGAGTAGAAATCCATGACAGCTGCAAGTATCTCAGGCTTGAGGATATCCATGACACATCATTTGATTTTGTCACAGTGACGAAATCTGACAAAAAGAAAACTCGAACCACACCTGCAAATCAAAGAAAAGAATCACACCACATTGAAAGGCAGTGTCTTTCCATCGCTTTTCTATCAATGGAAGCTGAATCATCATACAAATTTCTGAAGCGAAAGCAAAACAAAACAATCAACGGAGAAGAGAACTCACGTCGTTGGATGCAGAGCTATTAGATCTCCTTTCCTGGAGAGAGATTGAATAAACGAAAACAAAATAAAGAATGAGTTAACGAAGGATGATGATGTATACAAACTTATCGCCGGAGAGGGGAATCGATTTACCTGAAGCATGTTGACTTAAACTTGAGATAGCTTAAGGAGTAAGCTATTTCTTTCCTACTCAAAGATGAGATTGAGAGTTATCTATAAGATATGTGTTTTTAGGATAAGTATGTTATATATATAGGGTGCTAGTGTTTAGCAGAACCCTGAGAGAGCGTGTGTGAAAGCTTTAGTTTTTTGAGCAAGTTTTTATAAAGCATTAATAAGAGTTTGTGTTTGAGAGATTCTTGAGATAACAATCGTTGAGTTACGATTAATACTTTGATTCAATAATTGGTATCAGAGCTTCCTATTGAATCGAAGATATGGGGGATATAGTTGCAGCAACTAGCAACATGAAGAAGGGTGGCTTGTAGTCCATACAGTGTCCTCTTCTCAATGATACTAATTACACGGTGTGGACGATGAGAATGCAGGCAGCATTAACGGTTCATAAAGTTTGGAAGCCATCGATCCAGGAGAAGCCAGCGGAGATAAGAATGACGTTGCGAGAGCGTTACTCTTCCAATCAATTCCAGAATCATTGATACTACAGGTGGGAAATCTTGGTACCGCAAAAGAAATTTGGGAAGCGATAAAGACGAGACATATGGGAGCTGATCGTGTGCGAGAGGCATGTTTACAAACCTTTACAGCAGATTTTAGTCGCTTGAAGATGAAGGAAACTGACACCATAGATAGCTTCGTCAAGAGGATATCGGAGTTGTCAACAAAATCTGCTGCATTAGGAGAAATCATTGATGAGCCAAAGATAGTTAAAAAATTTCTGCACAGCTTACCAAGGAAGAGATACATACATATCGTAGCTGCCTTAGAACAGGTACTCGATCTCAATAAAACAAGCTTTGAAGATATTGTGGGACGATTAAAAGCATATGAAGAGAGGATTACAGATGAAGAAGAAGAGAAACAAGAAGATCAAGGGCAGAACAAGCTTATGTATGGAGAATCCCAACCACAATCCCAACCACAGTCACGTGATTATCAAGAAAGGTATGATGCGTCTCAAGGCAGAGGCAGAGGAGGCCGTTATGGATACCGAGGAAGAGGTCGTGGACGTACTGGATATCAACAAGGCAGAGGTTACTACCGACAAGAAGGAGATGGGTACAATCGACAAGACAGAGACAGATACATTCGCCAAGAGAGAGATGCGTCGAGAGTGGTATGTTTCAGGTGTGATAAGTTAGGTCACTTCGCCCAAAATTGTCCCGATCGTTTGCTTAAGCTCCAAGAATCACAGAGTGACACAGAGTCTACACGTGAGGCCGATGAGCTCATGGTGAATGAGATCGTATACCTCAATGAACGGAAGGTTATACCTTACAAACTTGAGAACTCTACGGCTGGAGAGAATCTGTGGTACCTAGATAATGGGGCTAGCAATCATATGACGGGCAACATTCAATATTTTTCGACGCTTGATAGAAGAGTAACTGGAAAAATGAGGTTTGGTGATGATTCGTGGATAGATATAGTCGGAAGAGGCTCAATCATTGTTGTGACCAAGAGTGGTGAGAAGAAGATACTCTCTGATGTTTATTACATTCCTGAGCTCCGAAGCAACATCATAAGCCTCGGACAGGCTACTGAATCAGGTTGTGAAGTAAGAATGAAGGATGACTGCTTGTTACTATACGATCGTGACGGTAAGCTTATGGTGAAGGCAAAACGATCACCGAATCGTTTGTATAAAGTGATTATGGAGGTTGAAAATACACAATGTTTGAAGATGGTTCATAATAAGGAGTCTTCAAAGTGGCACTCACGCTTGGGCCATGTGGGTTTAAGCAATCTAAAGCTTATGGTCGATAAGAATACACTACAACAAATGTTGACTATAACTACTGCATATATCGTGGTTAAATCGTAGTTAAACCACCATTACGACGACTTAACTACGAAACACGAATCGTAGTTACTAGCTCGTCGTAATGGAAAAATCGACGTAACATCGATGTAAAAGAACGACGAACGACAATCGAGGTCAAATCGACGTAATAAGCAAATCGTCGTAACGTGGAAGTAATACACAAATCGAAGTAACATAGAAGTAAAATATATCAAAGTAATGTAGACGTACACGCAGTCGTTAATATAGAGGTAAGTTAGAAGCTATTGTGTTTTATTATTTACAACGAATTACCCTCGAATGTCGAAGTACATTGGTAGTAACATATACGACTACATTACATCTATGTTTTAGTACGAATTTACCTTGATTCCTTTGGAACTTTTACTACGAGTTAACCTCGATTTCTTTAGAATATTTACTATGAATTAACCTCGATTTGTAAAAAGTTTTATATTAATTTTTTTTTTTGTTCAATAATAAAAAATGAAATATATAATTATTTTAAAATAATTTAATAACCAGAAATATAAACAAAATAATAATAATATATTAAAATATTTTAAAATCCAAAATAAAAATTACAAAATAAAAAAAAACCTAAAGATTAAGGTCTTCCCGAAGCTCGGAACTACGGTTCTCGGTCCGTCGCTCTAGATCCGCCTGCTCCTCCGCGGTGCGTTGTGGGACTATGGTAGGACGGAGTTGACTCCACATCTGCTCATACCTCGGGTTTGACTTCGCAATCATATCGAACATTGACGCTATGCCCATCATCTGATTCCGGTTCTCTGCTAAGGCGGCATTAGAAGCTGCCCGGAGCTGAGCATTCTCTTCGTCTCTTGCCGACACATAACCTGTTCTCGCCCTCGGAACATTGTTAACTGAGCCAAGTCCGACGATCCATCCCCTTCTCTTTGGGGCAACCTGTAATAAATGAATTAATTTTATTAGTAAAATATATTTAAAAATAATTATTTAATTAAATTATACTATAAATATATATATATATATTTAAAAATATATATTTCCTGTTCAAATATTTTGTCCTGTTCTACCGTTGACAATTGAACAGGTGGCAAATCCGGATTTTCTTGGGACAACCGAGCCTCGACCTCTTGGATTCGAGACTGAACGTCGTTGTGGATCTTTTCAGCCCGAGCATCCACAAACGTCCCATCTTTATGGGTGTGAGTCTTTTTGTAAAGCTTGGAAAAGATGGAGGTTCTCCATCTTCAGCAGCCTGTATAAAAAAATTAGAAATTTAATATAATAAATTTTATTCATAAAATATTTATTAATAATAAAAAAAATTACCATCTGTAAGGCAACTCCGGCGTGTGGAATATGTCCGGAAGTATGAGGCAATGGTAAATTGCCTTCTGCATCTAGTGTGTGTCAGGCTGCCGAGCAGTTGTTGGCCGTCATAATGCTCCGAGGCAACATCCAATAGGCCTTGAGGCCTGCCCATGTCGTGTCGCTGATGAATATGGGTTTCGCAGCATCACCCTGAAACCTCCACTTATCCTTCCAGTCGCCAATGGTGTTTTTAAGGCGATCCATCACCTTCTCGTTGAACGCCTTCTTCACTTGCTCGTTGACGGCAATAGACCATTTCCATTTTTGCTGGAAAAATATTAATTAATAAATATAATAAATAAATATTATTGAAAATAAAATCTAAATTATAAATTAAAATATGAAAACTAACCGCAAAACACTTGAACCAAGTTCTCCGAATGTGATCTGGCGTAAGACTCCAGTTCGGATGCGGTTCAGAAAAATATGATTTGATGGTATCTGAAACGGACCGTCCAAGACGGTTGTCCGTATTAAACCTGCAAAAGACAAAAAAATGTAATTAGATATATATACATATATAATTTATAACTTATGGAAATAATAATATATTAAACTTAATTACCAGTATGTGTTTGGTGGTCGATCGGGATCGATGACGGGTAAACCTTCGCGGCCCGGCATCTGAAGCAAATCCTCAACGGTAAATCTAGCGTACGGTGCATCCGGGGGCACCATCAAATCAGGATGAACATATCCCAGAGCACCCTGAGGTGGTGGAGCAGCAGCCTGAGGCGGTGGAACAGCAGCCGGAGGAGGTGGAGCAGCAGCCGGAGGAGGTGGAGCAGCAGCCGGAGGTGGCTGACCATGCGGTGGAGGGACATACGGTGCAGGAGGCCCCCACGGTGGAAGAGGAGCAGACGCAGCTGGTGATCGTTCCTGAGATTGGCTCTCAGGAACTGTTTCCGACTGGGTTGCAGTACCAGAGGTAGAAGCAGACCGATCAGTCAGTCCACCGAGAAATGTAGTCTCATAGCTGGGTCCCCTAAGTCGTTTTCTACCGCGAGTAGACATGTGTACTCAATTAACCTGTTCAAAAAAAAATCAATTATTAAGTAAAACAAAAAATATATATCTAAATTTTGCATCTAAAATAAATATATAATACGTTTAATTACCTATATATAATTTTATCTATTCCTAAACTAACCACCTAATCTAATTCCATCCCAAAGCTAAACCACATAAACTAAAACAAAAAAAAATCATACCTAGAGAGAAGGCAGAGAGGTTAGAGAGAAGGGGAATTAGCAACCGCGTGAGATCGATTGTGGCTTCTATATATAGGGATTTTTGTGATCGTCGTAATGTAGTAGGCCCATTACGACTAGGTTGACTCGACCCGCGTTTAGGATCGTCGTAATTTAGTAGGCCCATTACGACTATGTTGACTCAACCCGTGTTTTTGATGGTAGTAACTTAGAAGGGCCGTTACAACTATGTTGACTCGACCCGTGTTTTTAATCGTAGTAACTTAGAAGTAAATGCAATTTTCGAAAAAACATTAAGGAAGTACACACTGTAACCAGAACAATTGTTATCGACCCGACATAACATTTTCTCGGTTTCATGAACTGAGGAAAAGCTATGTAGAGTTGATAAGAACTGTTCTAGTAACCGTGCACTCCCCTTAGAGTTGTTTTGAAAGCAATGATTTTTTAGGTTTTGAATGTATACGGTCACGAGAACAATCCTTACCAACCCGTATAGCCTTTGCTTGGCTCCTCAAACCAAAGAAAGCTACACGGAGTTGATAAGAACGGTTCTGATGACCGATTATTTCTCTTAAGAGATTTGTAATCTTTATTGATTGTTTTTGGTGTGAGATTATGGTGGGGATGTGGTGGATATATATAGATGTAGGTCGCCGTAAGGTAGAAGTAAGATAACTACTATACAGGATCGACCCTTGTTTTTTGTAAATCGTAGTAATGTGGTTGTTAAATTACCACGATACAGGGTCGAATGAGGTTTACAACGAAGTTGACTCGACCCGTGTTTTAGGTATTACGACGATTTAGGATCGACTGTCAGTATTTTGAGAAATCGTAGTAATGTAGATGTTATGTTACAACGAATCAGGGTCGAAAATCATTTACAACGAAGTTGACTCGACCCGCGTTTGTTAATTACGACGATTTAGAGTCGACCCTTGTTTGTTAACCTAAACCCTAAACCCTAAACCCCAAACCCTAAACCCCAATAGTCTAAACCCCAAACCCTAAACCCCCAAACTTCTAAACTTATATATCACACTTACACTTATAAACAACATCATCAAACAATATTTTTTATTAAATCAAAAGTCTAACAGTACATGATAAATACCATATATATGGCATAATGAAAGGCATAATGAAGTTCACTCATCGTCGGAAGAACCATCACTTGATTCAATATCACTAGTATCATGGTCTTCTTGAAATTCATCTTCGTTGCCTTTGTCCATTATATCTTCTGAAGGATCTTCGTAAATCAAGTTTTGCGGATCAACTAGTAAGATTTCATCAACGGGTTGCTCAGGTACTTCAACTACATTAACAGCTTCTTCTTGCAAAGGCGGTTGATCATCACCGATTACTCGACCTCGATGTGTAACTTTTATAGCTGCTAACCAAGAAGTTCCAGATTGTCTGATCCTTGGATATGGAATAAAACAAACTTGCTCCATTTGAGATGCCAATATGTAGGATTCAAATTTGTTGTATCTCTGTGCTGCATTAATATCTACAACTCCGAACTTGCTATACCGAACACATCTATTGATAGTAGGGTCGAACCAGTCACATTTGAAGAGGACGCATTTCATCTTCACTAAACCGGGGAATTCCACTTCGATGATCTCCTTTAAGATCCCTTAGAAATCTGTTTCACCTTTCACATATATTCCATAGTTCATCGTTGCTCGCTGACTTCCATATTCGTAAGTGTGAAATGTGTAGCCTCGTATAAAATACATAGGGGCTGTGGTGACCTTAGAGACCGGACCTTGTATCAGTTCGTGAAACCACGTTGGATAGAATGGATCATCGTAATCAACCTGCATATATATAATTAACTTCATTAATATTTAAGTTATATTATAATAATTATATTAATCATGATTTATAACTGTGTTTTTAACCACTGGACAAAGTGTTGATCTTTCCTTTTGTTCAGATCATTTGGCGATATTCCTGGTAAAGCTTCTTTAACCTGTTCAACAAACTCACTGATTTCCAAAAGATTATATTAAGTTAGTATCGAAACAAATAAAATAAAAAGTAACTAAATTATTTATTTACCTTTCAAATGATTGCATCTCCTCGCAATTAAGGAGTATATATGTATGGGCACTATGAGCGTCTTCTGTACTCGACCACCAAACATCATTGAGTTTTCCAGCAAGACGTCCAATCTGACAGAATACGTCAGGAACACCTGGTAAGACATATGTCGGCATAACACCTCCATCATCATATCTGCTTGGAGCCCTTTTCCGTGTACGGACTTGTGATCCAAAATAGTATGACGTGAAGTGAGAAGTTTCCTCAGACAAACTCTCCGCCACTATTGAACCTTCCACCCTTGCAAGAATTTTTGCTTTTCCTTTCAAATGTTTCATGGATGGCTCATAAGGATACATCCATCCGTTATGAACTGGTCCACGAAGCAATGCCTCATACGGGAGGTGGATAAGTAAATGTTCCATGACGTCAAAAAATGACGGAGGAAATATTTTCTCCATATTGCACATTAAGATCGGGATATTCTCATCAAGTTGTCTGATGACATCTTCTGTTAAGGTACGTGTGCTAAGATCCCGGAAAAAAGCTCCAATCCCTGAAAATATAATTATATTCCACAAAGAATTATATAACTAGTAAGATTATTTAATATAAAAATAAATTAAAAAATTAAGTAATTTATGTTACCTGCAAGTGCTTCATGAACATTCTTTGGAAGCAACTCCGCAAATGCAAATGGTAGTAGTCGTTGCATAAAAACATGACAGTCATGACTTTTCATTCCTGAAAACTTTTGCCATTTCTCAACACATCTTGATAGATTTGACACATACCCATTTGAGAACTTGACATCTGATGCCACCCACTTGAACAACGCTGCCTTTGCTTCTGCTGACAATCTGAAATTGGGAACCAGCATTTGCCCATTGCTTTAATATGCAGTTCTTTCCTAGAACATAATGAAGGCAAATCCAACCTTGAGTTCTTGTTATCTTTTGTCTTTCCAGGGACGTTCAATAATGTATTGATGATGTTGTCGAAGAAGTTTTTCTCAATATGCATCACATCAAGATTGTGTCGCAAAAGTAGATCTTTCCAGTATGGGAGTTCCCAAAATATACTCTTTTTGTGCCAATTATGCTGTGTCCCATAACCATCAGGTCCATCAGCCATATTTGCAGGAATATGCCAATTATCCCCTCTCTTAACTGTTTCTTGTGCACCATAATAATCAATATCCTTCTCGATATCTTCTCCATATAAATATGGTGGAGCGGTGTCTCGTACAACCCTTTTCGACCGAAATAATGTCTTGTTCCACTGGTACGGATGGATAATGGGAAGAAATCTCCGATGACAATCAAACCATGACGTCTTCCTACCATTTTTAAGCTGAAATGCGTCTGTGCTTCCCATACAATAAAGACAAGCTAGCCTCCCATGCGTTGTCCAACCAGATAACATCCCGTATGCAGGAAAGTCACTGATGGTCCACAAAAGAACTGCTCGCATAGTAAAATTTGTTCTCGTTGAACAATCATACGTCTGCACCCCTGTTGACCACAACTCCTTGAATTCTTCTATCAAAGACTGTAAGAAAATATCGAGGGATCGCTTCGGATGCTTGGGCCCATGTATCAATATACTCATGAAAAGAAATTCTCTT
Source organism: Brassica juncea (assembly GCA_018703725.1). Lineage (NCBI taxonomy): Eukaryota > Viridiplantae > Streptophyta > Magnoliopsida > Brassicales > Brassicaceae > Brassica > Brassica juncea. The sequence goes on from CM031937.1 coordinate 11,286,459, forward strand.
TCCATACACATCTCTGGTGGAAGGTTGTATGGTGTTAGGATGACTGGCCAAAGTGAGTACTGTCTTCCAAACATTCCAAACAGACTAAATCCATCTGTGCATAGTCCAAGATAAACATTGCGAGTGTTACTTGCAAAATCTTTGTGAACCAAATTCAAGTGCTTCCACGCTTTTGCATCTGACGGATGATTGATTTCGCCTTCCTTCTGAGTATGTTCGGCATGCCATCTCATCGCTGCTGCAGTCTTTTAAGATTGATATAATCTCTTCAGCCTATCTGTAATAGGTAAGTACCACATCCACTGGTACGGTACCCTTTTTCGTCCACGCCCTTGCGGTTTATATCGTGGCTTCTTGCAGAACTTACACTCCAACAACTCCGCATCTTTCCTCCAGTAGATCATACAGTTGTCTATACAAACCTCAATCTGCTCTGAAGGTAAGCCAAGATTGCTAACCAATTTATGAATCTCATAATAAGATTCAGCGGACAAATTATCTTGAGGCAAATACTCTTTAAACAACTCAGCCCATGCATCTATACAAACTTGAGGCAAGTTATGATCAGTTTTGATATTCATCATCCTAGCTGTCTATGAAAATTTAGAAAGACCTTCTCTACAACCTTCATAAATTGGTTGATTAGCTGCCTCTAACATTTGATAGAACCTTTTTGCGTCCAAGTTCGGTTCCTCTACCTCTACATTGTCTACTTCTGCAGCAACTACTGTGGTTGTTTCACGAAATGCATCTGTAACCATATCATGCATCCTATCATGATCTACGACATGATCCTCAAGGTAACTACTTTCAGGATGCAAATGACTCAGTTCTTCCTTATTACCACCAACTTCAAAGTGAGTACTACTACTAGCTTCATTCCTACTATCACCTTCTCCATGATGAAACCATATGTAGTAATGCGGGGTAAATCCTCTATTTACTATATGTTTCCAAACTGTTTCAGTACGAACAAATTTGGTGTTTTTGCATTTACGACAAGGAAAAAATATTTTACCAGTTTCCTGCGTGAGAGGTGTGTTTCAGCTTGGTACATGAATATCTCCGCCCCATTGAGAAATTCATCTTTCACAACTCCTGCAGAGCTTTTATGTGCGTACATCCAACTCCGAACTTCATAGATATTGCCGTTATGAGACATTTTTTTGAATTTTTTTTTTCTGTTTTTGTTTTTTTTGCATCTTTAGAAAGAGGGAGAAGAGAGCATATTTATAGGAAATTTTCAGATTTGGTAGGTGGAGATTTTGCTACGAATATACTACATATGAAAATTTAGTACTACTTAACTACCTTTATTCACCAACCATACACACAAACAATTAACACGTTGTCAACCACTTTCTTGAATAGCCGTAACGTAGTCCCTAAATAGATGGGAAATTGTGGATGTTAGATAGTTGTAATATAACTTGTTTTTTACTACGAATCGTAGTACGCGTTGTATAATCGACGTAATAGGCCCCCCTTGTTACGTCAATTTTTGTTCGACGTAACTCTACTTCGCCATTACGACGATTTTCGGGATCGAAGCACAAACTAATTTTCGTAGTCGTAACATTACAACGACAGTTTGGTAGTAGTAAATCTTAGTAGTTAACTCTATGTTTTGTTGTAGTGATATTGTTCTTGGAATGCCACATTTTGGAGTTGAGAAGGAGATGTGTGCAGCGTGTCTAAAAGGAAAACAAATACGACAGTCCTTTCCGCAAGAAAGCTGGTACCGTGCAACACAAGCACTGGAGTTAGTGCATGGAGACTTATGTGGTCCGATTACTCCACCAAAAGCAGGAAGAAACCGATATGTTTTGGTCTTAATTGATGACTATTCTAGATACATGTGGACCATTCTTATGAGAGAAAAGAGTGAAGCGTTTGTTAAGTTCAAGAGTTTTAAAGCTTTGGTGGAGAAGGAGACAGGTTCAAGAATAAAGACGTTCAGAACGGACAGAGGGGGAGAGTTCACGTCTTTAGAGTTCAAGGAGTTCTGTGACAACTCAGGCATTAAACGACATCTCACAGCTCCCTATTCGCCTCAGCAGAACGGAGTTGTGGAAAGAAGAAATATAACTTTTCTTGAGATGAAAAGAAGTTTGTTAAAGCATATGGAAGTTCCGAATGTTTTGTGGGGAGAGGCTGTGAGACACGCAACTTACCTCATTAACAGAATCGTTACAAGGACGTTGGTGTTGCAGACTCCGTATGAAAGCTTCATAGGCAAGGAAACCTAACATTGGGCATATTAGAGTATTCGGCTGTGTTGGGTATGTAAAGATAGACACACCACATTTGAGGAAACTAGATGACAGATCAAGACCTTTGGTTCACCTTGGAACAGAACCCGGTACGAAAACTTATAGGTTATTTGATCCAGACACGAAGAAAATTGTGGTTAGCAGGGATGTCGTCTTTAATGAAGAACGGAGATGGAAGTGGTTGGAGAAAGAAGTAAATAATGATACACGGGTAGTTGACTTCGGTTTACCACAAGAGTCTGAAACACAAGACTATAGGAATGAAGAAGAACAATAGCCCGTACCTGAAGTTAAGGTAGAGGACGAGCCACAACAGAGCCCACCTGATGTATTAAGACGTTCTACACGCACTATCAACAAGCCGAGTTATAGACGACTACGAACTATTGTGTGAGGATGATGAGATGTATGAGAAACTTTGTGAGATAGAATGCTAACATCTTTTGATGTTGATAAATGAAGAGCCATGGAGCTATGAAGAGGCAAAGGAGCTCAAAGTTTGAAGGGATGCTTGTGAAGATGAGATCAAGTCAATTGTGAAGAACGATACGTGGGTTCTAGTTGATCTACCATCAAATTGTCGAGCAATCAGGTTAAAATGGATATTCAAGGTAAAGAGAAACTCTGATGGGAGCATCAACAAATACAAGGCTCGCCTTGTTGCGAAAGGGTACATACAGAAACATGGAGTTGACTTCGACGAGGTCTTTGCGCCAGTTGCTCGCATAGAGACGGTTCGTCTCATCATTGGTATGGCGGCTTCGCTTTGTTGGGAGCTTCACCATCTAGATGTTAAAACAGCGTTTTTAAATGGTGATCTAAAGGAAGAAGTTTTCGTATCACAACCAGAGGGGTTTGTTGTGAAGGGAAAGGAGACTAAGGTTTACAAGTTAAAGAAGGCATTGTATGGCTTACGCCAAAACGCCAAGCTCCAGGAGCTTGGAATGAGAAACTCAACACTATACTTCATGAGTTGAAGTTTGATCAATGTCTTAAGGAACCGTCCTTGTACCGGAAGAAAGAGCACGGGCATATGTTGGTGGTAGCTGTGTATGTGGATGATCTGCTAATAACAAGCTTTAGCTTGGACATGATTGCGATTTTAAGAATGGAATGGCATCCAGGTTTGATATGTCTGATCTTGGTAGACTAAGCTATTATCTTGGGATAGAAGTAATGCAGAGTAAAGACAACATTGTGCTTAGTCAAGAACGGTATGCGGCAAAGATCATTGAAGAAGCAAGGATGAAGGGATGTAACTCGACCCATATACCTATGGATGCAGGTCTGAAACTTGGCAAGGCAGACGAAGAGAAAAGCGTAGATGAGAGGGAGTATCGAAAACTTATCGGGTGCCTTCGATACTTGATACACACAAGACCTGATCTGTCTTGTAGTGTAGGTATTTTGAGTCGCTATATGCATAATCCGAAGGAGTTTCATAAAGCAGCGTTGAAACAAGTGTTGAGGTACCTACAGGGGACTCTGTCATACGGATTCAAGTCTGAGTCCAAAACGCAGGAAGGATTGGTCGGTTACAGTGATTCTAGCTATAATGTTGATCCAGATGATGGTAAGAGTACAACCGGACATATCTTTTATCTTGGAGGAAATCCGATCACTTGGTGTTCACAGAAGCAAAAAATAGTCGCGTTATCCTCATGTGAAGCTGAGTTCATGGCTCCAAACAAGCAATATAGTTGAAAGATCTCCTTGGAAAAATATATGGTCATACGAGTGAGTAAGTGGTGATAAGAATTGATAATAAGTCTGCAATTGCTTTGTCTTAAAATCCAGTATTTCATGGACGGATCAAGCACATTCACACAAAATTTCATTTCATAAGAGAGTGCGTTGAGAAGGGCTTAGTATGCGTGGAACATATTGTAGGAGTGAAACAAAAGGCTGACATATTAACAAAGGCGCTTGGAAGAAACAATTTCAAAGAGATGAGAGACTTGATCGGGATCCAAGATGTGTCAAATGGTGGTATCAAGTTTAAGGGGGAGAATGTTGACTTAAACTTGAGATAGCTTAAGGAGTAAGCTATTACTTTCCTCCCAAGCTATGGAATAGGAAAGATAAAGATTGAGAGTTATCTATAAGATATATGTTTCCTAATGAGTTTAGGATAAGTATGAGATATATATATATAGGGTGCTAGTGTTTAGCAAAACCCTGAGAGAGCGTGTGTGAGAGTTTTAGTTTTTTGAGCAAGTTTTTCTAAAGCATTAATAAGAGTTTGTGTTTGAGAGATTCTCGAGATAACAATAGTTAAGTTACGATTAATACTTTGGTTCAATAAAGCAGAGACGAGGTAACACAAATTCTCGGGAAGAAGCATGAATCAGAGAAATCAACACGAGAGCTCGTGTCCGATATTTTTTTTTTAATTACTCAAAAGAAGAGGGCATAAGGGTAAATGATCCTTTAATGAAACCTATTTTTGTGACTTTGGATCTTGAGTGCTAGTTTGAGAACAAAAACTTGGTTTGGTGCTATCTTGGGGTTTTTTCTCTAAAACTATTTAAGTAGTTCTAATTTTGTATGATTTAATTGCATATTTATATTAGTTGTATTTATAGATATTTGGTTATCTTTAATTTATTTACTACTAATGTTTTAGATCCCAAATTGTATTTCATATTTTCGTGTATGCATTTAGTTCTTAGTTTTCTGGTTTGTTTCAGATAATGTTTTAAATTGGTCTAGTTGGTGCCTAGGCATCTATTCAGCAATTTGGCAATATCCAAAATTATTTTCTTTAAATCTAACTAGAATTTAACATGCACTTCGAAAGTGTAGATTATTTTGAATTAAAAATTTTGATTTAAAATAATATTTTTTGATTATTGTACATTATCATGTTACAAAGTGTATTTTACGAAGAAGAATTTTTTAAAATTATATAATTTATGAATTAGTTTATTTGAGATTTTGCATTTACACTCTTATGTAATTCCTTTTTTAGGCATGAGTATTTTATGTGGACCTGAAAAATTGAATCGAAACTAACCTAAATATACAGGTTCGGGTTTGGTCCAGGTCCAAGGCAAAGTACCCATTGATTATTTTTTAGACCCGCAAGTCTCTGTCGAGACCATTGCTATATGAGACGATCGGGTGTCTAAAGTACACAAATATTTTGTGTATATTAGATATATTTGGATATTTTGAATATGTTATCAATATTATGGATAATTTTAAGTTTTCAGGTTTGGGTTTTCGGTTATAGTTTCGGGTTTCAGGTAATATTTCAAAAAGAAAATAATTTTTTTTGGATATTCGGATAAAGTTTTAGGTATTTTTGGTTTATGAGATCAAATTTCAAGTAAATTTTTAGGGGCTTTTTGCAAATTTGACTCAAAACTCAAAGTCAAACACAACATAACCTCTCCTTTTTTTTTGTCCTATCCCTGTTCAAAAACGCGGCCGCCTAGCCGCGTAATCGCTAAACGTAGGTTCACCGTGGCGAGTTGAGCCAATACAGTGGCATTCTACGTTAGACCGAGTTGTGGCCGTCTAGTCCGTATTTTAACGTTATGCGGACGTATAATAGGTAATACGTTTGGGCTAAAAAGTTTACCATAATGTTTTTTTACACAATTTGGCCCACTAAAAAACCCATTAGTAATAAAAAAAAGTTAAAAGTTAAAACCATTATCTATCTTAGCCATCTTTCCCGACACTAAAATTGGAGATTTCTATTAACGGAGAGTAACTCCATTTGCCCCTATTAGAAAAAAATGTTCTCCTTATCCTCTCTCTATTCTCACTACCCTTTTATGATTGTGCTTACACAAATAACCCTCTATTAGTTTATTATATCCTATCTATCTCATCTACCACAGTGGCCCACATATTAACATTAACCAATCAGATTCATGCTGGTCCACACCTCCCTCTTCTTCTTTCCTCTCCCATCGTGAATGCTCATCTTCTCCATCTTCTATTGATAATTTTGAAGCTCGAAGAAGAGTTAATTCTTATCAGTTTTCAATAAATTTTTTTTCTGGAATATTATATAAATGTTTTTTATATCATGGGTAACATTAAAAAGTAAAAATTGATGAAAATATTGAGAGATTAAAAACAATTTTGAAAACTATGTTTATGGATTTCATGTATGTTTCATGTCCGCTTTGAAAATTTTACTGGAATACTATTAAAAAAATGTATATCTCGGCTAGTGTAAAAAAATTCGATGCATATTTTAGAAGATTAAAAAGGATTTTTAAAAACTGTGTTTATGGGTTTAAGGTATGATTTATGTCTGTTTTGATGATTTTTTGTGTGTAATTTCATTTAGATGAATTATATATCATGGATAATGTAAAATCCGAACAATATCGTCCTAAAATACTATTAAATTATATAAATTAATAATGTTGGGACTTTCAAATTTTATTAATTTATAGAGATATTAATTTACAAAAGTTTTCTAATTTAGATTTCTTATTTTAATATATGTTTATTCTAAGATAAGCAAAATATTTAATTTTAAAATTTGTTATTAATTGTTATTTTTTGAAATTTTACATTATATTAATGTTATTATATTATTTGGTGTATATAATATAGGATTGCATAGAACTTAAATGTTGTTTTAGATTTAATATTACTAAATCTCACAAAATATATTAAATATTACGAAAATATAAGATAATTTCATTGTGAATATAAAACAAACAATATAATAATAGGTTATTACTTATATACAATAGGTATACATATACATTATTAATTTATAATTTTAAACAATATAATAATAGGTTATTACTTATGTACAATAGGTATACATATACATTATTAATTTATAATTTTAATGGGATCATATATTTACATAGAATGATTTAAAAAAACTATTATCTTATTATTTGTCGATTTGTATCAAATTTTGAACCGGTCCAAGTTGGGACCGGAAAAATTTATTAATTTATAGAGATTATTAATTTATAGATTATTAATTTATAAAGGTTTTACTGTATATGAAAGATAGAGCTGAAATAAAATGGATATCGGGAGACGGTGAAGGAGAAGATGAAATTCACACGATTGTGTTGTAGAAATAAGTGGAAGAGGTCACATACTCTGCTTTGGTTGAGCGTATTTGCAGAAAGTTAAAGGTAGATGAATCTAAGATGGAAGCGGAGCTTAGTTACTTTCCAATGGGTATTGTATTCGAAGAAGTCATCATATATCTAGAATGATGAAGACGTTTTTGGTTATCTACTGCAAGTTGAAATAAATGGATCTTGGAAGACGGCGGAGGAGAAGATTAAATTCACGCTATTGTGTTGAAGAAATCAGTGGAGGAGATCACATATTCTCGATCGATTTGACTCACTAGTTCCCAATAATGTGATTAATTTGGTTACACAGAGTCCGAAGAATAAGACAAGCTACTAATGAAGTGTGTGGAAGTCCATAAGTGAGCTTTTATTTATTATGTTTTCATTGTGTGTAATCAGACTACAGGATTACTGGAATTATTCTGTGTAATTGGACTACTAGGATTACTGAGTTTATTATGTGTAATTCAAACTACTAGGATTACTAGATTTATTATATGTAATTCCGACTACTAGGATTACTGGTTTTATTGTGTATAATTTGAAACCCCTACATATTGCAAGTAGTACATATATATATATATATATATATTTATATATTTAACAAATAGAACCCATATATTATCTATTAATAGACTATGTATGTAGTAAATAAGAATATTGAAACTAGTTAGATATTATTTTCTATAGCTTTAGGAATATTTATCATTTTCCCAGAATGATTCCTTAACTTTCATGGTTATTATGTTTAATGTAAAGGTTATACTAAGGAGAGTCTATAAAAATACTTATTTCTAGTAAATTGTTTATGTAATAATCTTCCTTAATGATATTCATTGTATAAAATCATTGGTTTTACTAAAAAATATTTTATTTGGACATGGTTTTACTAATAAAACTTAAAATTTGCGAAAATATTACTATGTGTAAGATAGTATTACTACTACCTTGAAGATTACCAAGAATTACTAAGTGTAATTTTAAATTTATGTATATAACAGATCCACGTTTTACATGAATATTTTTTAAAGTGCTATATATGCATGTTTTACATGAGTACTTTTTATATTATTATTTTAATATGAGGAAAATAAAATAAATTTTATGAAAGATAAATTCTTTTAAAAATTTAAAATAAGAAAATAAGTGTTTTCAAAAATTTTAAATATTTATAAATGATGGAAGGTGTAGTGTGATATATTACCACAACTTAATATTTAAATTAATATTTACTGACAAACAAAATGTTTTTGTTGAAGAAATATTTAATAAACTTTTCGGACATGATAAACTTGATAAACTTAGTTATTCTAACATGTCTTTTGCAACAGATACAAGTTTTAAACATTCAAGTTTTAACTACCTCGAAGAGAATTTCAAAACAATACTCGATTTCTTATTTTTTTTTCTTCTTCTGTCAATCTTTCTTTTTCTTGACTTTTCTTCATTCTCTACAGACTCTTTCTTATCCTAGATCTTGAACTGAGGGACATGGAACCACTTTGTTGATGACACTTGAAAGGAACTCAAGGTTAGCCATCTTCAACTTCATTCTCGTCATCCTCATTCATAAACATCAATGGAGTTTTACCTAAAGGTTAATGTGATGCGTTTTAAGGCTTGTGATTAAGTTTATTCGGTTTCTAAAATAAAATAATGTGTAATTAAGTTTCTTATACATAAAAAGGTAAGTAAAAATCAAGTTATGTTAATAGTTATCTAAAACGTCAAATTCTAGTGTCTTGGTTTATGGAAACTTACCCCTTTTTTTTTCAGAGTCGTCCAAGGCGGTGTGAAGCGTGGTGGAGCGTCGCCTTCCTAAAAACGCCTTGCCTCACCTCTGCAAGGCGATGACCCCTCCAACTGAGATCGCCTCACGCCTTAGCAAAGCTAAGGCACGCTTTTTAAAACCCAACCTGTTTCAAGATGTTTGATCGATTATATCAAAAACAGCCACAACATTCTCATAACACCTAACCATTGATTCAACTACGCAAATGCCAAACATCTCATGACAATAAAATAACAAAGCCATAAATAATAAGACTTTCCGACTGCAAGCACGTATAGGTTCTCTGTACAAAAACCAGTAACAAAGCACATAACAAAGCACAAACCTCAACTTCTATTTTGTCGGTACAAACATCCCTTAACAACTAATATATAATTTATAGCATTGATGAGTAATTAGCACAACAACTATTGACACAAAAAAGCATCCCCAGAAAGTCATATGAATCAAATCATAAACCAAAGAGATAAGAGTTTTATATGAATACCTTGTCTTCAGACTTCAGGTAAGAGGGTGTAGTGAAACTCGTGCATCATCCCCACAAGGCGTCTTCATGTTCTGTCAATTGTTGTTGTTTTCTCAACGAGACAAAAAGTACAAACAAGATTTCTCGATTTGATCTTATATTTGACTGGAGATATATAGACTTTAAATCACAAAACAATGAGAAATTTTTCAGAATTTTGGACAAAAAATAGAAACTCACAGCACAAGTCCCAAGGTTATAAGCTGCAGATTTTGATCTCTCTGATGATTCCGTCGACTTTCCCAGAAATTTGTGACGGACATATTAATCCAGGAGCCACAAAATCCAAACCATGACTTCGTAAAAGTCAAAGAATTCAGTGAAGAGTTTGTCCATTTTTTTTCGTTCTCTAAAATTTTTTTTCTCCACTTTACGAGAGAGAGAAGAGAGACGGGTTTTGGGGAGATAATCGGGTCAGATCCGATTTTTTTTGAGTGGGTGGGTAAATTAGAGGTTGGGTTTGTGAATATTCTAATTTATCAAGGGTATATGAGTCTTTACATATCCTGAACCCACATTTTCTAAAAATAATTAAAAAAAAATTATTTTTTATTGGTGGGGTATATTAGAATTTTTCAAAAGTCATTGGGGCATCTGGAGTTACTCTCCTCTATTAACCCTAGTGTCAAGTGCTCTTCCTTAATCCAGTGAATCCAAAGCAGTTCACCGTGAATCAAGATTGTCCACCTGTTGCAAATTCTTCTTGTACCAGATTCAAAGTAATAAACTTTAAACCACTCACTTCTTAGTATTGAAGCTTTTTTCTCGAACTGTTGACTTTTCAGATTTTATAGTTCAGTAGATATGTTTTTTTAGGGGTTAATGGAGTTTGGTTTTGCCGATTGTTGAGTTAATAATTTGTAGGGTTTACTTGAATGGAAGTGGTCAAATACTGATTTTTCTATTTTATTTGTTAGTTTGACTTGGAAGTGTCAAAATTTTGTCTTGTGAACCATGTTTTGTCGTGGTAAGACAAAAAAAAAAAAGAATTGTCGTGTGAAGCCATGTTAAAGAAATGGTCACATAAAAGTGTCCTTTTATATTTTGTCTCGTAGTGATATTTGTATTTTAGTAACCACAATGACCAAATTATAATGATTTTCTTTTATTGTCAAATTTTTTATTGATATTTCAGCTGAAGAAAGAATGGACAATCCAGCAACTGATACACCTCCACCTCTGAAACGAAACTCAAGCGATGTAGGTTGGGAGTACGGTCTGCTATGTGATCCACGAGTTCCGGACAAAGTGAGATGTAGATTATGTGGTAAACAATTTTCTGGTGGCGTCTACAAGATGAAAGAAAACATTGGTCACTTAAAGGGTAATGTCTCAGCATGTCCCGTGTCATCAAAGGAAGATCAAGAGAAGTGTAAGAAAGCAATAATGGAAGCAAAGGAGAAGAAAAATAAGAAGAGGAAGCATTAAGAAGCTATAAGGGCTGAGGTTAACATAAACAAGGATAGCAATTTTGAGAAACTAGAAAAAGAGCTTGGAACTCTTAAAGCTCCTCACTTCCAAGGTCCTATTGATCAGTTTGCAACTGTCATCAACCCTGAAGCTTCTTTGGCTTCTCAGAAACGTCAACAGAACATCCATGATGCTATATCAAAAGAGAAGACACATATTGTACATCAATATTGTGCTCGATGGATTTATCAGTCAAATATTCCATTCAATGCAATTGACAATGAGTCATTTAGGCTGTTCTGTGAAGCTTTAGGACAGTTTGGGCGAGGGTGGGTACCTCCTACTCAGTATCAGTTGAGAGAACCATTGCTGAATGAAGAAAAACAGAAAACAAAAGAGAAGTTGAAGGCATTGGAAGAAGAATGGGAGAGAGAAGGTTGCTCGGTGATAACAGATTCATGGACTGATATGAAGAGAAGAGGCATGATGAATTTGTGTGTTAACTCAAGAGGAGGGACTTGTTTTCTGTCATCAAAGGATACATCAAAAGATTCTCACACGGGTGAGTATATCTTCAACTACATTGACCAATGTATAGAAGATTTAGGAGCTGAGAAGGTTGTGCAAGTGGTCACGGACAATGCAACCAACAATGTAGCTGCTGCAAAGTTGCTTAAAGAGAAGAGGCCAAAAATCTTTTGGACTGGATGTGCTGCTCATACCATGGATTTGATGCTTGAAGGGGTTTCTAAGTTGCCCGTGTTTGCTAAAGTGATTGATCAAGCAAAGGCTGTCACCATATATATTTATGCTCATCATACAACATTGTCAATGATGAGAACATACACAAAGAAGAGGGATATTGTGAGGTCAGGGGCAACAAGGTTTGCAACATGCTTCCTCACACTACAAAGTCTTTATGAGAAGAAGGGGCAACTAAAGAGCATGTTCAACAGTGATGAGTGGCATGATTGTAAGCATTCCAAGTCTGTGAAGGGTAAGAATGCATCTGATACTGTGATGAGTTATGCATTTTGGAGTAGTGTCACGGTTATTTTGAACGTATTCAGCCCTATGGTGAAGGTTCTACGGTTGGCTGATGGAGATAAGATACCATCTCTTGGGTTTGTTTATTGTGAGCTTTTGGAAGCTAAGAAGTCTATTAAAGAAGCTACTGATCATTTGGAAAAAAACTATCAACCCATATTCAGGATTATTGATGAAAAAATGAAAGGAAGGCTGGATTCTCCTTTGCATATGGCTGCTTATTATTTCTACAAAGATACCTCTATTCAGTATGACTTAGAGGTTTCAGAAGGATTCATCGAGTGTGTGGAAACTTTCTATCATGGAGAATTTGAGAAACAAGACTTGGTTATCAATCAGGAGATAGATCTTTACAAGAAAAAAAGTGGTCCTTTTGGTAGAATGTTAGCACTAAAAGGATGTGAAAAGAAGGATGATAAGTTTGATCCGGGTATGTTTTGACTTAAATTTTCTTTTACTTGATTAATTGTCTTTTTTATAGTTTAACTTGTTTAATTTTTCTGATTACAGGGAATTGGTGGGCAACATATGGATGTGCTGTGCCAATTTTGCAGAAACTGGCTACTAGAATCCTTGCTTTGACCTCTAGTTCTTCTGGCTGTGAAAGAAATTGAAGCAGTTTCGAAGGGGTAAGTTTACTGCTTCTTTGATGTCTGTTTCATGTGTCTAGTAGTGTGTATAATAAATGGTTCAATTCATGTTGCAGATCCACACGAAGAAGAGAAATAGATTAGATGTAAACCGCCTCAACAGTCTAGTCTATGTTCAGTTTAATGCAAGGCTTTTTGATAGGCAGAAAAAGATTAGAGAAAGCAATGTTGATGTAATCTTAGATGATGGTAATGAAGATACTGTCGGAGATTGGCTTGTGGGCCTTGTTGAAGAGTTGGATAATGATGTCAGCTTTGTGCTTACTACCCAAGCTCCAAGGATAAGAGAACTCTATGATGATGACTTTGAATCTGAAGAAGAAGATATAATGGACATGGAGTTCGAACCAGATGTATACCAAGAAGATCCGGTCTTTCGTGACTCACAAACTGCTTAGTAAACTAAGGTACCAAGAAAATCATATATCTTCTCTTTGTTTATCTTATGAACTTTCTACTGTGAATAACAAATGACTTGCAATTGTTTTTTTTTTTGAATCAGTTTTGGTACATTCGTGAAGTTGTAGTTACCTTTTTTCTTCCTTATTACATAGTTCTTTTATATCAAGGCTAAGCTGGACTTGTGTCTGACTGATTAGCTTCTGTTGTACCATAGAATAACCGTAATTAATTAAGTTGTACTAAACTTGTTGTTTGCATGATCTACCTACTTGTCTTTGTCTCTTTCATTTTCAGGTTTATAAATACCAAGTTCTAACTTCTAGCACATCAACAAGACCACTACAAGATCAAGATTATATATTTTGCTGATTCATGAAGAAGAATAGGATTAGAAGATACAATCCTTAATATTTTTTTGTTTCTTCTCATGATCAAAACTATATTTTTTGGTGATTCTTGTGAGTGGATTACTTCTTTTGTTTTAGATGTGTGATTGAAGAAACAACCATTATGATATATAATATAACTTGGTATTTGATGTATTTTTGTATATTTAAAACTAAAAATTTACTAAAAATTACTCCCTGCGTATACCCCGAGTTTATCCCGATTTTTTAACAACTCGCTAGACCCGGGGTCACCGCACGGATAGCGCGTATCGCAATTCCGAACAGGGTGCCCTATTCACCTTACATGTTCACATATTTACGAAAATGTAATTAAATTTTTTTTTTCGAAAATGGCTTTTTTACTCTCTCAACCTCATCATCTTCATGTATTTACAAGATTGACATTGCCATCAATACCCAACTACCATGAACAACCAAGTTGAAGCTCTTAAAGCACCTAAAATCGATTTACACTCTCTCTTTCTCAATTTTTATGAACTAAAAACAACATCTCTATCACTTTGTCTCCATATTCCTCCAAAAAACTCAAGCTTTTGATTCAAATTTGTTTATGGTTGATAGAGCCATTCAAGCATACTATTCTTGGTGGGTTACTTTCGTTTGAGATTCTGGGTGGTTGGACAAACAAGTAAGTCGTCCTTTTGACCAGAAGACTTACCCGTTAATCTTCTACAGCCAGACGACTTACGGGTAAGTCTTCTACACGAACAGATCTGTAAGTCGTCCATCTTTGTTTGTTAAAAAAATCTAAAGAATATCCTATACAACTTACCAGTAAGTCATCTAGGATAAACGGGTTAGTTTTGCACTTGACCGAATTGTGTCAGAGATTTAAGTCGTCTAGGGTAAACGGGTTAGTTTTGCACTTGACTGGATTGTGTCAGATATTTGACTTTTCTGGGATGACTTACCAGTACGTCGTCTCTGGAAAAATAAAAATTTCAATATTTTATTAAAGCTAGACGACTTACTTGTAAGTCGTCTCAGGTTAGTTTTGCAATTGGAAAATAAATCTTAAATGTTTACCTTTTCCCAGACGACTTACTTGAAAGTCGTCCAGGATAAGCAAAGTCGTCCAGATTTTTTTCCGAGATTCTGGTCAAACCTTGCTTATCTCGGACGACTTTCTCGTAAGTCGTCTAACTGGACGACTTTCAAGTAAGTCGTCTGGAAAAAGTAAAATATTTAATTTTTATTTTCGAATTGCAAACTAATCTGAGACGACTTACAAGGAAGTCGTCTTGCTTTCATAAAATATTGAGTTTTTTGTTTTCCCAAGATGACTTACTGGCAAGTCGTCCAGGAAAAGTCAAATATCCGACACAATTCGGTCAAATGCAAAACTAACCCGTTTATCCTAGGCGACTTACTGGTAAGTCGTCTAGATTTTTTTTTTTTAACAAACAAAGCTGGACGACTTACCAGTAAGTCGTCCATTTAAAAGTCAATTGCAAAAATGACCTGTTTGGACAACTTACTGGTAAGTCGTCTAAGTCTTCCAGACGACTTACTAGTATGTCGTCTGTGTCAATGTTTAGTAAACTTTCATTTTCTCTATGTTTACTAATGTGTTTTATTTTGAATTTTTGCAGATGATGCGTCAGTTACACGCAGTGTATGGAGAATGGTTGTTGAAAGATGACTGTTGAGATTTTGTGGTTGATAATTTCAAAGGAGGGAGAATGTTTTTTTTGAGTGAAGGTTCGACACATGCTGAACTTGTTGCAATGGCTCAAGAAGATTATAACCTCGACATGAGCACAGCGTCTGTGGAGATAGCCTACTCATTACCAGCAGAAATGATGCAACAGATGGCTCCAGACACCCCTCCTATTCATGTAACAAGTGATAGACCAGTTCGAAACTTTCTCGAGATAACCAAAACGCATGGAGTGTAGCTTTGTGTATCAAGCCGTAGCAAGGTGGAAACAGTTTCAGAGGAAAGGGAAGAAGATGATGAAGCTGATGAATGTTTTGAAGATGAAGATCATGATGGGGGGGGGGGGGGGAGGATGGGGAGGAGGATGATGGGGAGGAGGATGCTGATATCTCTTTTATTGCTGAAGCGGACGAGAATGGTGATGATTACAGTGTTTATGGAAAGTCTAAAGATGAGGATGAAGAAGAAGATGATGATATGTTGTTTTGAAGAGTTCAAAGAGACATATGCTATTGAAGGAGGAAGATCAAATGGTAACAGTATCTATGTCAACCAAAGTTTTGTTAGCAAGAATGCACTGCTTTCAGAGCTGCGGTTGACAGCAGTGAGGGGTAGGTTCTACTTCGGAATATACAAGTCAACGAAAACTCTCCTTGTGGCAACATGTCGGGTTAGTGGTTGTGGATGGAAGATCAGAGCGAGTGTGAAACATGGGACAAACATGTTTTGGGTAGCAAAGTATGTGGAAAAACATACATGCTCAGTGGGAGACCGAATCGCTCAGCGAAGACACTGTACTCCGAAGTATGTTGGTAGGCTTTTCATTGATCGTGTCGGAATCATTGATAGGTTGACTCCGCAACATATCACTGATGCAATGAAAAACATGTTTGGCATGACGCTTGATTACACCACTTCATACAGAGCACTGTTATATGCACAAACATAGGTGAGAGGATCAGTAGAAGATGGGTATTCGCGTCTACCATCATATCTCGAGCAAATCTCCTTAGCAAATTCCGATTCTATCACGGCTATAGAACTTGATTCTGAGAATATATTTAAGTATCTATTTCTCTCTTTTGGAGCTTCTATCAAAGGTTTTAAGTATCAGAGAAGGGTCATCTTGTTTAGAGCTATCCAGGATGAGAGGACGCAAACCCCGAAAGCAACACAGGGTTTATAGATGCTCAAACTGCAAAGAAAATGGCCATACGAAACCACAATTTAAGAAATGACGTGGAAGACCTTCTAGTAAGTCGTCCAGAAGACCTTCAAGTTAGTCGTCCAGAGTTTATTCTTCCAGACGACCTTCTAGTTAGTCGTCCAGGGTTTAGTCTTCCAGAAGACCTTCAAGTAAATATTCCAGAAGACTTTCAAGTTAGCCGTCCAGTGTTTAGTCTTCCAGAAGACCTTCAAGTTAGTCGTCCAGAAGACCTTCAAGTAAGTTAGTTGTTTGTGTCAACTTATGAATTTGTCTTATGAATTTATGCTGTGGGGTCTGTGCCAACTTATGAATTTTTCTTATGAATTTATGTATTAAGAATTTATGTGTTATGAACTTATATGTGTCAACTTCTTTGTCAAATTGCACTACCAAACAAATTTAAGATCTTTATATTATCCGAAAGGTTCCAAAAGGTCACTGCACAGAAGATTTTCCAGACGACTTAATTATAAGTCTTCTACTAAGTCATCCAGTTGGAAGACTTTCCAAACGAGTTAATTATAAGTCTTCTTTCATACATCAGCACACCAAAATAATCAAGTTCAAATACACACATCAGCCTAATCTGTCATACAAAATAATCTAACGTAGCCTGTTTATCACCCCTCATACGTTGCCAGGTTGTCATCATTGTCCACGTTATCTTTCTTATGCTGGTCAGGAAGCTCTTTAAATATATCCACCGCCATCTTATCCCTCATAGCCTTCCCGTTGGCCTTAGCAAAATTTTTTTGATTAAATGCAATCCGAAGAGCATGACATTCAATGTACTTTAGAGCATACACGCCACAATCACAAGAACGGGCCTGAGGTATATTGGTCGGTCTCTCATTTGTGAATGGCTCCAGGGTGTATTGGGCACGTTGTTCGTCGGAGGAAGCTCACTTAACAAGCAGATAAGGGACCATGTGGAGAAAAGGCTCCATTACCATATCGAGTTCTTCTTGGGAGAAACAGGTACAAATGCTGTCCCAAACGACTATGTGCCTCGTAGGGATCGATATCCACATAGCAATCCAATGAGTGTCTTTGTAGTTCACTGGCGCATAGATATCATCAATATCCACCCCCAAAACTTGTTCAATTGGCAAAATGATGGTACAGTGCCTGAATAATAATTCCACGCCCCACCAGGGAGTATTCTTCCTAAACCGTTGTGATCGGGCTCCGAGTCCTTAAAATCCTTGTACTGGTATCTCCATTGCTGAGAAAAGAGATGATCAAGGAAGCACATTCTCTCGTTCCTGAATTGTTGTGGCTTAGCATCGTACCTCTTCCTCAGCACATTAATCCAAGCATCCATATGCTGCATATAAAATAATACAAGTCATAAGATATCAAATGAATTACTGGTAAGTCGTCTGCAAAGTCTTCTACGTACAAGACTTACCAGACGACTTAAGTCGTCTAGAAATTCTTCTACCTAGAAGACTTACCAGACGACTTATTAGTAGAAGACATAAGCCATAGCAGAAGACTTACACAGTCGTCCAGCCAGGATAAGGAGGTCCGGACGGTGTGATACCACCGAGTTGGACTTTTACGTGGTTTTTTGTCGAGAGGTGTTCTATAATGAATGCAAACACAAAATGTAGAAAATCAATCAGTTTTTGTAGAGTAAAGCAAGCTATTATGGGAAAAGCAATCACTTATCGATCAGTTTTCAACCAATCAGCGAGCTTCTTCAACTTCTTCTTGTCAATTGGTGCAAAAGGATTATAGCTTGGGAAAAGCTTTTTGTTTGGAATGATCACTTTGGCCGTGTTGTTTGCCGTATAAGAAGATTGCTGTGAGGCAGCAAGTTTCCTTGTTCGATCACTCTTTCCACGGCAAAATGCCAAAGCAGCATCCCTCTATTGCTGATATCTAGCTTCCTCATGCTGTAAATCCGCAACAGTGGGTACGTGTTTGTCCAATAGAACAAAGCTCGGTTCTGGAGCTTTATCCTCGGGCAAATCTGCTATCACTAGACTCAGCTCTTTCGAGGAACTAGCATCTGCGGACACATCTGGAGCTTTATCCTCCGGTAAGCTCTTCCTTCCCGCGTTCGCCCCATTAACACTTTCACTCTGCAATGGACAAGATGGGTTTATACAATATAAACCAAAACATAACAAGCACACTATAAACAAAGATCCATTTCAAACATGAAACAAAATCCATAAATAGAAACAAAACAAGAAACAAAACAAGAAACAAAGCAAATCCAACTTTCAGTTCTTATTCTTAAGACTTTGTCTAGTCAATTTCTTCTGAGAGGTGTTGGGAGAGGATTTGGTACTAACCCCGGGTTCATGCGTCGGTTTAGGCAGAGAGGTAGTGTTTTGAAGATCATTAGATGATGTCCCTTTCCATTTATTGGTGAGATCATTAGATGATGTCCCTTTCCCTTTTTTGGTGATACCAACCTTCTTCTCTACAACTTCCACCCTATCCGACAGATGCTTCCTCTCCTTAAGGCATGTCCCAAACCCTTCCCTCAAGGCATCAACTATGTCCTTGAAGCATCTTTCAATATCCTCTTTGGTCATCCCACCAACAGTCGTAGTCACCTCTGAACGAGCCTCTGTAAGAACCTCTTCACTAGCCTCTTCATGTGCCTCTGCAGGAGGCACAACAGTAGCCTCTTTACGAGCTTTCTTCCGTGGACTTGGACTGTCTTCCTTCACCATAACTATCTCTTTCTTCGCTGGACTCACAACCGCCAGCTTTGTATTGACCAAGTACCGGTGACTTCCTAGCAATCCATGGTCCACTTCCACGGTCTCTGATTAAACATATCTTTAATTATGTTCTCCGCGGTCGGGTCCTCAACATCAAGTCCCATTGTGGAAAAATATCACCAATGTCCTTCTGAACAAAGTTGATCACCGTAGTCTGCAGTATATAGAAGATATGAACTTAGATATTTGACGGATTAAGAAAGATGGAAAGAAAAGACTTCGCAGAAGACTTATAATTAAGTCGTCTGGAAAGTCTTCCAGCTGGATGACTTAGTAGAAGACTTATAATTAAGTAGTCTTGAAAGTCTTCCAGCTGGAAGACTTAGTAGAAGACTTATAATTAAGTCGTCTGGAAGACTTATAATTAAGTCGTCTGGAAGACTTTCCAGATTAAGAAAGATGGAAAGAAAGGACTTCGTAGAAGACTTATAATTAAGTCGTCAGGAAAGTCGTCCAGTTGGAAGACTTTCCAGACGACTTAATTATAAGTCTTCTGCGAAGTCTTTTGGATTGAAGTTTAAATACCTGTCTGCAGATAGCATATGCGTCCTATGCCACCCATGTAAGCCAGTATCGGTGGAGACGGTCTGTTTGGTATGGGATTACCATAATTAGCACCCAATTCCGACAGAGCTGTGTACACCTAGACCTGGAGAGCTTGTACAAACCTATAAACAGTGTAACAACCCGTAATATCTTTGACCTTCAAAGAGTCCATCAGCACCTTAAACGCGACTCTCCCCCATGGATAATTCTCAAATCGTTCTAACTCCATCACTAGCCTTGCCAAACTAGTCCGTGTAGGGGTTGAGCCCTTTCTCCCTTCAATGTATCAAGTGAAGATGGCAAGGTACCCGAGCCGCTTGCGATCATCCCGAGACCACCCTTCGCATCTCTCAAATGCTGCTATTATCTGCTGAGTAGATGGCCCAGCTTCGACATCAACTCCCAACATCTCCCAGAAAGAAGCCAACTCCTTTGTAACAACACAGTTCGGTCTCTCAAGGTCCTCGATGTACTTGCAGTTTAGACCAGTGAGGTTTTCAAACCCTAACAGTGAAAACCTCACAGCCTGTGGACCAACGAGACACCACAGCTCATACAACTTTTTTATGTTCAGCTAGAGACCGAGCATGTAGTGAACCAGCCTTAAAGCCCAACCAAATCCCAGTCCTTTGAACTTGATGAAAACTCCCAACTTCGACTCCTTCAGCTCTTCATATTCGCCATCATGAAGAGCATTCTTTAAAGCAGTATGCAATTTCGAACAATCCGTGTGATACGAAATGCTCTTCAGTGCGTGGGGCTCTTCCCCTAATGTATGTATCCTCCGGGGGAGTTTTGGAATATCCATTTTTTGTCTGCAAAACAATCAAAGACAACCATGTCAAACACACAACCATCCAGTATAACATTTTATTTATAAGTCTGGAAGACTTTCCAGACGACTTATAATTAAGTCGTCTGGCAAGTCTTCCAAGACTTCCAGAAGAACATTTTAAAGCCGACCTGAAAATTCGGAGAAGACATAGTCGCCTTCGACACAGCGGTTATAGATCTGCAAAAATAGACGTGAAAAGAAAAAGAAGCGCGGTGAGAACGACGGTGAGAACGACGGTGAGAACGACTATAGATACACCTTAAGTCATATATTGATAGAGACAACGTTTTATGTTCATCTTTTCCTCAATCAATTACTCGACAGTAAGAGATATAACTTACCGGCGGCGGAGTTCAACGAGATGCCTCTGAGAGAAATGGCCCTAGGGTTTACAGAGAACCGGCGGTGAGAACGAGACGCGAAACAGCGCTAGGTTTTACAGAGAACCGACGGTGAGAACGAGACGCGAAATGGCGCTAGGGTTTACAGAGAAACGGCGCTAGGGTTTCCTCTCAGATCTGAAATAGAGGAAGCGGCGGCGAGAACGGTGGTGAGAACGACGGTGATAACGGCGGAGAGATAACCGGCGGTGAGAACGATGGATTAGAGAGAATCGAAGGAACTCGCCTTCGAAATCACCTTTGAGAGAAACGGTGTTAGGGTTTTCTGAATTTCACGAAAAAGTGAATAAAAAAAATCATCTTATATATGTCCGGTAAATAATCCGGTTAGGTTTAAAAGTATATTGGTTAAATTAAAGGTTCGTCCGGTTTGGACGACTTACTAGTAAGTCTTCTTTTGAATATTATACATCAGACGACTTACTAGTAAGTCGTCTATCGTAAATATATTCACCAGACGACTTACTAGTAAGTCGTCCAGACCCTAAATTTAACCCATAAACTAAATTGACTAAATTAACTAACTAAACACGTTATAAAATCAAATTAAAATTAAATAGTGTTCACTATACACGGAAATAAACACACTTAGGTAAATTTTAAATTTTTCAAAAAAAAAAAATTTATGCTTTCCAAAATCTAACCCTAAGAACACATACAATACTACAACATATGTTGGCAAAACCCTAAACCAAATAATATCATGACTTACTACTTACACTCATCTATGTTGAAAACAATTCACTTTTGTTATATTTTAATTTATATCACTTAAAACATATGTTAATTACATGATTTCAATTTTTCACTTATCAAAATATTTTTTACAAAAATTTTAAATTATTTTTAAGAAGAACTATACCAGACGACTTTCCAGTAAGTCGAAAGTCGTCTAGACAGAAGACTTGCGGGGATTAGAAACGTAAAAAAAATTTGTTTTTTGTTTGTTCACAAGGGACTAGTTGTAATTTCAATAGTCTTTTAGATTACTTTTGCATTTGATTCAAGTTTAGGTTTACTGTTGCATTTGAAATCAAGTTGTGAGTCATAGTTGGCAATTTTTCTAAGTTTTAGGCCTTTTTGGATTTTAAATATTTTTGAGTATTTGTTTGAGGTTTTGAATATGTTTTTGTGTTCGTATTTTTAGATTTTCAAATATTTTTTAGATTTTCTTCTGATTTTCTTGTGGTAAATAGTATATATAAATATGTTGTCTAAACATATAATATACTACTAGATTTTGACCCGTGCGTCCCGCACGGGTTTTGAATTTTATTTTTAGTTTTGAGCATATGTAACGACCTTTGTAGACTGAAAGTTTAAATAGTATATTTTTTTAGGTTCGTCTTGGTTCATCTGTTTGAAAGCCTAATCTTCTAAATACTACTATTATTTGAATTTAAATATAAACCTAATCTTCTAAATACTCGAGAGATTCAATTAAAGGTTTGGATTTTTCATTTGTTTGATCTTATTTCAGTTTAAAATTTTTTGTCGGATTTATTAAATTATATTGTCGGATTTATTAAATTTCAACCGTAAGGTTTGATCTTCTAGGTTTTGACCCGTCTTTGAAAGGGCGGATATTATTTTTCACTTTTATGAAATATATTATTTGTTTGTAATTATTGAATGTATTTTATCTTAGTAAACTTTCTTTATAATAAATTTGAAACATAGAGTCTCTCTGGTAGAATATGTGTTTTTCTGGCTTTGTTTTATTCTCTCTCCAATCAACATATTTATTTGGCTTCTTGTTAAAATAAATGATTTTAGAACGTCAATGTACAATACTTTTATATTAATATTTTGTTTAAACAATGTGACATATTTCTATATTAATTAAATATTTACATTGTAATTTAAATTTTTATACAGATTAACATATGTGTGTAGTTTGTTGTTAGAAGAAACGATTTTGAATCCAAATGTACAGTATTTTTATATTGATTTTTTGTTTTGGTTCAAATATATTTATTTCAGTATAAGCTATATAAAAAATTAGTCAACTAAAGAATCTATAAATTAATAAGATAGATATATGAATATCGATTTGTTTAGATAAGTTTTGAAATTTCAATTAATTAATTTAAAATTGATTTTAAATACAGTTTTAGAATCTGTAAATAAAAAAATACAAAAGGAAGTATCTAAAAAAAATTTCAAAACCTAAAAAACGTATACCCGAAACGATCCGTACCTAAATGGGTACCCGAATGTCTATGCATAATTGATTCCATACACAAATAATTTTTTATTATTTTTATGTTTTTTACTAAATTAAGCGAAATATTAATTTTTTTATTTAGTAAGATTTGTACAATATTAATAATGACCAATATATGAATATCGGTTTGTTTAGGTAAGTTTTGGAACTGTAGTTAATTAACTTAATTTGATTTTAAATATAGTAATAGAATCTGTAAATAAAAATAAATACAAAAAGAAATCACCTAAAAAGAAATTTCAAAACCCAAAAAATCTATACCCGAAAGAAACGACCCATACCTAAATGGGTACTCGAATATGTATGACTAAATGATTCCGTAAACAAAAAAAATTTATATGTTTGGCTAAATTAATACATGAATATCAATTTGTTTAGATAAGTTTCGAATTGTAATTATTTAGTTTAAATTGATTTTAAATGTAGCGGTAGAATATGTAAATTAAAAAAACACACAAAAAAGAAGTACCTAATTTATTATAAATGAAATGACTAATTATGTAAATAAAAGAAGGTATATATACTACTATCTATGTTTCCAAACAATTCTCAATTAATATTGTTATTCAGTTTCCAAACAAACCTCTTTTTTAAACTGCAATCCATGTTTCCAAACACTCCAATTTTGTACTTGACCTGCGGTTTAAAAGCGCGGAATCGATATCCTTTTAAATTTTATTTTTAAAATATTTGTAAAATGTAATTTTTTATAGGTTTTATCTTTATTTATAATATAAGTGTGTTATATAATTTCTTTGTTTGTTTATATTTTTTTTATTTTAATGATTATCTTTATTTATAAAATAAAAATAGATTACTAAATACATAGAGTTGGTTTTCTAGTATACATAGAGATGTATTGCTTTCAACGTATGTAAGACTTATATTTTAAAAGGTTTTATCACTTGCTCTGTATGGAATAAAATAAAGGAACACCCGTCAACCCATAATAAGGACCTCACATAAATTCTTGCATCTCATAGACCTTTGATCATTGAGAAACATGTTGAATGAAGGGTGTATCATATATCTATCAAAAACGCATGTAATATATACCAAGATAGACCACCCAATTTCCTTTCTTGTACTTCCTTTGAGATACTATGTCTCCAGAAGAACATGGAACCTTTTAGTATTTTTTGTGACCTCTTGTTCCTTTTATATTTGACTTTCCATCCCACTTAACTGGATCCCCAAAACCCCATGAACACAAGTAAACCATTTAATAGAATAAAAGAAAAAGTACCAACCATAGTGAATCAAGTGAAAGAACCTCAAACACATATCCAATAAGCCAAAAAAAAAAGAAACTGAACAGAAAAACCTCAAAACAAAATGTATAAAGAGAAAACACTACTCCCGACAGATTTGTTTCTCGTCTCTCAAAATCTTTTCTGCAATATAATCTGGAAAGTATATGAGAAAAACTCTTTAAAAACCATTCATCAACCTCAAACCTATCGTAGATCCCATGGATCTCTAGAGCCACCTCAATCGAATTCTCAGAAATATTAAAAATCTCGAGCTACTTTTACAATATGAGTGGTTTGTCTAAAAATCGTTTAACAAAGCTATATTTATACTAATGAGAAATCGTGTACGTGAAGTTAGGATTAAGATTAGCTTTAGGAACATATGAATAGCATATTCCAAACTTGAAAGATATTGTGTATCAAAATGTAAGTATATATTTATTATTCTCCATAAATTATGGATCTTAAAGATCTCGAATTAATTTATATTTCAAATGATGTATTAATGATTTTGATTTTTACCTAAGTTTGAAAATATCTTAAAATTATAAAAGGTATTTTTTTATTTCATAATAAAAAAATTATATATGACCAAGTAAATTACAAATTAACATGAAACTTTAAATTTATAATTTTTTATGCTCAACATATCTTCAAAATGATAATATTTTGCAAATTGTAACAATATTTTTTTAAATGCAAAACTTTTGAATAATGGTTATTGGAAATTATTTTAGTAAAAATCAATTTTTGAATATATATATATATTTCAGTTTTTTATATAATTCAACTTTCAATTGTTATTTTGATTTGATATATGTATATAAATTTTAAATTTTGTTTTGTGATTATTTTAGAAAAATATGTTTTTGGGTAATTAGATTGGTCTCTTTTCATTAATTTAAACGATAGCCCATATAGATAGTTGATCATAATATAATGAACTTCTAAAAAAATTTTTAGTCATAAGCCCATGGATTTTTTTATTAATATACGGCAATCTAAGATTTCAAACAAACTTATTCTTTAAAAATGCTATTATGTTTCCAAACAGATTTTATTAAGGCCTTTTTGCAAAAGTAACTCAAAACTTGGAGTCAAACAGAAAACTAACCTTTTCTTTTGACTCATTTTTTTTTGAGATTTTCACCCCACACCTGCATTTTATCTACGAAAATGCCATTAACTTTTTTTTTTGTTTTTCGAAAATGGCTTCTTTACTGTCTCAACCTCATCTTCTTCAATTATTTACAACAGTGCCACTACCATGAATAGTTCAACAACCTTGTACTAACTGTTTGGAGCTTTTAATGCCCTTTAATGCACGTAAATCTCTTTACACTCTCTCTGTTTCAATTGTTATGAACTAAAAACAACATTTCTTTCACTTTCTCTCCATATTCATCCAAAAAACTCAAGCTTTTGATTCAAAATATTTTATGGTTGACAGAGCCATATTTCTTTCGTTTTGACTTACGGTTGCTTTTGTTTGAGGTTCTGGGTGGTTGGAGAAGACCCTGTGTGCAAACGAAGTCATCTCACCTAGTTTAAGGTACGAATTTGAATTTTTTTCAAGATCTGTTCGCGTAGAAGACTTACTAGTAAGTCATCTGTATGTAGAAGACTTACTGATAAGTCTTCTGGTCAAACGGACGACTTAAACTAAGTCGTCCGGCTTTGTTTGTTAAAAAAAAAACTCCAGACGACTTATATATAAGTCGTCTACGAGAAACGGGCTAGTTTTACATTTGACCGAATCCTGTCAGATCTTTGACTATTTCTGGACGACTTATAATTCAGTCGTCTCTGGGAAAGTTAAAATTTCAATATTTTATTAAACTAGACGACTTACGTGTAAGTCGTCTTAGGTTAGTTTTGTAATTGAAAAATAAAACTTCATCGTTTAACTTTTACCAGACGACATAATATAAAGTCGTCCTGACAGAAGACTTAATTTAAAGTCGTCCGGGGAAAGCAAAGTCGTCCAGAATTTTTCCCAATTTTCTGGTCAAACCTTGCTTATCCCGGACAACCTTAAATTAGGTCGTCTAGCTGGACGACTTTCAATTAAATCGTCTGGAGAAAGTTAAATTTCAAGTTTTATTTTTCAATTACAAAACTAACCTAAGACGACTTACACGTAAGTCGTCTAGTTTGAATAAAATATTGAAATTTTAACTTTCCCAGAGACGACTGAATTATAAGTTGTCCAGAAATAGTCAAAGATCTGACACGAGTCGGTCAAATGCAAAACTAGCCCGTTTCTGGTAGACGACTTATATATAAGTCGTCTGGAGTTTTTTTTTTTAACAAACAAAGCCGGACGACTTAGAATTAAGTCGTCCCATTTAATTTTAAATTGCAAAAGTGACCTCTTTAGACGACTTACCTTTAAGTCTTCTGGACGACTTATTTCGAAGTCGTCTGCGGCAATGTTTATTGAACTTCTTCATTTTCTCTATATTTACTAATGTGTTTTATTTTGAATATTTGCAGATGATTTGTCAGTTACATGCAGTTTATGGAGAATGGTTGTTGAGAGATTGCCGTTGGGATTTTGTGGTTGATGATCTCAAAGGAGCAAAATTGTTTTTATTGAATGAAGATTCAACACATGCTGAACTTGTTGCAATGGCTCAAGAAGATTATAACCTGGACATGAGAACAGTGACTGTGGAGATTAGCTACTCATTACCAGCAGAAATGATGATGGCTCCAGGCAGTCCTCCCATTCATGTTACAAGTGATAGACAAGTTCGAAACTTGCTCGAGATACTCAAAACGCATAGAGTATGTCTTTGTGTATCAAGCCGCAGCAAGGTGGAAACGGTTTCAGAGAAAAGGGATAATGATGAAGCTGGTGAATGGGAAGAAGATGTTGGTGATGATGAAGCTGGTGAATGGGAAGAAGATGTTGGTGATAATGATGAAGCTGATGAATGGGAAGAAGATGTTGGTGATAATGAGTTTGTTGAAGATGAAAATCAAGATGGGGAGGAGGAAAATGGGGAGGAGGATGCTGATAACTCTATTGTTGGTGAAACGGATCAGAATGGTGGGGATTACAGTCTTTATGGAAAGGTTCAAGATGAGGATGAGGAAGATGATGATAATATTTGTTTTGAAGAAATCGAAAAGACATATGCTAAGACAAATGCTATTGAAGGAGGAAAATCGGATGGTACCAGTATCTATGTCAACCAGAGTTTTGTTAGCAAGGATGCACTGCTTTCAGAGCTGCGGTTGGCAGCAGTGAGGGGTAGGTTTTCTTTCAGAATATACAAATCAACGAAAACTCTCCTTGTGGCAACATGTCGGGTTAGCGGTTGTGGATGGAAGATCAGAGCGGGTGTGAAACATGGGACAAACACGTTTTGGGTAACAAAGTATGTGGAAAAACATTTATGCTCAGTGGGAGACCGAATCGCTCAGCGGAGACACTGTACTCCGAAGTATGTTGGTAGTCTTTTCATTGATCGTGTTGGAATCATTGATGGGATAACTCCACAGCATATCACTGATGCAATGAGGAACATGTTTGGCATGGAGCTTGATTACATCACTTCATACAGAGCACTGTTATATGCACAAACATTGGTGAGAGGATCAGCAGAAGGGTATTCGCGTCTGGCATCATATCTCGAGCAAATCTCCATTGCAAATCCTGATTCTATCACGGCTATAGAACTTGATTCTATGAAAAGATTTAAGTATCTATTTCTCTCTTTTGGAGCTTCTATAAAAGATTTTAAGTATCAGAGAAGGGTCATTGTGGTGGATGGAACTCACCTAAGTGGAAAGTATGGAGGTGTTATGTTAGTTGCAGCCGCACAAGATGGCAATTTTCAGATATTCCCATTGGCTTTTGGGATCGTGGATGCTGAAGATGAACCTTCTTGGGAATGGTTTTTCACAAAATTGGCTAGTTGTATATCTCATGACAAGCCTCTGGTGATAGTCTCCGACCGGCACGCGGCCATTAAAAGTGCGTGTGATAAGGTGTTTCCTTGGGCAACTCGAGGAATATGTTATTATCACCTTCAAGATAACATTGTCAAAAAGTTTAAAGGGAAACATCTCATGTACTTGGTGAAAGGGGCTGCTTATGCTCACACGGTTTACGATTTTGACCGGTACATGGCTGAGATACGGAGTGCAAACCCGGAACTTGCAAAGTATTTGGAGAATGCCGACGCCAGCCTATGGTCAAGGGTTTATTGTAAGGGGAACAGGTACAACATAAAAACAAGCAACATCGCTGAATCTATTAATTCCGCACTGAAGCGAGCAAGAGGATTTCCGATTCCGTTCCTGCTGGAGTTCATAAGGCAGAAGTTAGGAAAATGGTATTGGAAAAGGAGACAAGATGCATTGAGTCTCACAACTCAACATAGCCGGGGTGTTGAATACTTGCTTGCTGTTCGAACAGAGATAGCGGATACGATGACGGTCCAACCAATTGATGGATGACGATTCTTTGTCAAAGGTGGCAAAATGGACAGTGTGGTTGATTTGGAACATGCAAAGTGTGATTGTGGTGTCTATGGAGTGGAGAAAATACCTTGCTCTCATGCTATAGCTGCTGGAACACATATTCGTTTGCATATCTCCACACTTGTATGTCCAGTGTACTCAAAGAATTATTTGTATGCAGGATACCCAGAGAATATATATCCTATCGTGTCACAACATATTGAGGAACGAGAATGCTTTCCTCCAGACGTAAAGCGTGGTCCGGGGAGACAGAAGAAATCAAGATGGTAATCTTGGTTGGAGCTATCTAGGATGAGAGGACACAAACCCAGGAAGAAACACAGGGCAAGGAGATGCTCAAACTGCAAGGAAACTGGGCATACGAAACCACAATGTACACAACCAGTTGATTAGTTGTCCAGACGACCTAAATTTAAGTTGTCCAGTCTTGATTACCCGTCCAGACGACTTATATATAAGTCGTCCAGTGTTTCGTCTACCAGATAACCTTCACGTAAGTCGTCCAGAAGACCTTCTACTAAGTCCTCCAGCGTATTTTATATTTAGACGACCTTCTACTAAGTCGTCCAGTGTATTTTATTTTTAGACGACCTTCTACTAAGTCGTCCAGTGTATTTTATTTTTAGACGACCTTCTACTAAGTCGTCCAGTGTATTTTATTTTTAGACTACCTTCTACTAAGTCGTCCAGTGTATTTTATTTTTAGACTACCTTCTACTGAGAGATAACATATTACTAGATTTTGACCCGTGCGTCCCGCCCGGGTTCCAAAATGTAGATCTTTGTTACGTCATTGTTCTGGACGACTTATAATTGTTCTGGACGACTTATAATTGTTCTGGACGACTTATAATTGTTCTGGACGACTTATAATTGTTCTGGACGACTTATAATTGTTCTGGATGACTTATAATTGTTCTGGACGACTTATAATTGTTCTGGACGACTTATAATTGTTCTGGACGACTTATAATTGTTCTGGACGACTTATAATTCATATTCATCTCACCAAAACATGAAAGACAATTATAAGCTGTGACAATAAGAATCACATAATATAAAACCAAGATCAAAGGAAAACTGGTTTGAAAAACCAGAAAATATGTTTCAAAAGACATAACCATAATATAAAAAACATTAAATGTTTTAAACTTGAAGAGATTAAGAAAGCAAAGACGTTAATCAAACATCTGTGACTCATTCAACTTGTACCAATCGATGTAAGGAATCTGAACATCAGCCACCTTGGCCTCTGCGCGCACAAGTTCGAAATCTAGCCGCTTCTCTTTGCTAAATGGGTTCTTCTTGAAAAGTTCATTCATGAGTTCCAGCTTACCTTGTATGCGCGAGACTTCAAGCTCTTCAACATGTTTCTTGGCGATGGCATCATTTAGTTGCTTGTAAATAAAGAGCTTGGCTCGGTAATGCTAAGTGGTCGCCTCAACTCCCTTGTTGAATGCCTCTTCTAGAGAAGAACCATAATCTTCAACCATGGGAGCCTTGAGTTTAAGGTCTTTGTTGAATGCCATACTGAGATTTTGATCTGGATGTTAATAGATCGAAATTATTAGAACCCTAGCAAGATCAATATGGGTTATAAACCATTTCGGTATCGGCTAGATCTAAATAAAGAAAATTTACATCAAACGGATAGATCTAAACAAAATTTACATAAAACGGATACAAAGAAAAAGGATAGATCTACTTACTTAGCTAATATTGGGAGAGACTAAATTGGAGAAGAAGAGAGATGATAGTAAGAGATGAAATCTGTTAACTATACAGTTTATATAGAAGAGGATGTGATCGAAGAGTCATGTCTTTTCACATTCCTAATAAACTTTTCAAATTACTAATCAAAATTAATATATTAAAAAGAATTTAAAGTCGTCTACAAATATTAGAAAATAAAGTCGTCTACAAAGTCGTCCAAGTAGACGACTTACAAATAAGTCGTCTGTAACAGGCAAGCTGGAAGACATTCCAGACGACTTATTTGTAAGTCGTCCAGCTGGAAGACCTTCCAGACGACTTTATTTTCTAATATTTGTAGACCGAATTTTCGTTAGTTTAATTCGGTAAGGTTTTGTTTGAACAAACTAACCAAAATCATAAAAGCTTTATCTCATCCCATGCTTTAAAAGCTTAGTCAAAATCATAAAAGCTTTAAAAGTTTAAATGTAATATCTTTTACACTAATCTGATTCAGCCACAACATAACAATACATTGCTTGATAAACACTACAATAACATACATGCCCACGAATCTAATCATACATGCCCACGAACATATCACCATCCACATTTTCTTTCAAATGCTGATCAAGAAGCTCCGTCCATATATCCACCGCCATTTTATCCCTCATATTCTTCGCGTTGGCCCTAGCAAAGTCTTTAGAGTTAAAGGGGACCCCAAGAGCATGACATTCAATGTACTTTAGAGCGTACACGCCACAATCACCATTGTTGGCCGTGGGTACATCTTGTCTCTCATATGTGTATGGCTCCAACCCGTATTTGACCCGTATTTCGTCGGTGGCAGCGCACTCAACAAGCAGATAAGGGACCATCTCGAGAAAAGGCTGCATTATCTCATCCCATGCTTCTGCTGCCGTAGCTGAAGGTATGCTGTCCCAGACGACTATGTGCCTCTTAGGGATCGATATCCAAATAGCAACCCAATGAGCGTTCTTCAAGTTCACTGGCGCATAGATATCATCAATGTCCTCCCCCCACACCTTGTTTGATTGGCAAAATGAAGGTATTGATCCGTCATAAAAATTCCACGCCCCACCCGGTAGAGCTCTTCCTAAACCTTTGTGATCGGGTACGGATAATTTGAAGAACTCATACTGGTCTCTCCAAGACTGGGAAAAGTTGTGATCCAGGAAGCACATTCGCTCGCTCCTGAAAGCTTGTGGGTTCTCCTGATACCTCTGCCTCAGCTCCTGATACCTCTGCCTCAGCACATTAATCCAACCATCTATATGCTGCATATAAAATAATACAAGTTAGAAGATACCAGACGACTTAAATATAAGTCGTCTGGAAAGTCGTCTACGTGGACGACTTTCCAGACGACTTATCAGTAAGTCGTCTACTTGGACGACTTTGTAGACGACTTTCCAGACGACTTATCTTTAAGTTGTCTGGTAAATATAAGTCGTCTGGAAAGTAGTCTACTTGGACAACTTTGTAGACGACTTTCCAGACGACTTATATTTACCAGACGACTTAAAGATAAGTCGTCTGGAAAGTAGTCTACTTGGACAACTTTGTAGACGACTTTCCAGACGACTTATATTTACCAGACGACTTAAAGATAAGTCGTCTGGAAAGTCGTCTACTTGGACGACTTTGTAGACGACTTTCCAGACGACCTATATTTAAGTCCAGACGACAAAGATACAAGATAAGCAGAAGACTTACGCAGTCTTCCAGCCATTCTCTGGCAGTCCGGAGGATGTGATACCACCAAGTTCGTGATGTACGTGGTTTTTCATCATGCTTAGTGAAATAATGACTGCAAACAAAAAAGCAATCACTTACGGATCAGAAATAATCAGTTTTGGTAGACTAAATCAAGCTATTATGGGTAAAGCAATCACTTACGGATCAGTTTTCAACCAACCAGCGAGTTCCTTCAACTTAGGTCTGTTTACTGGCTGAAATGGATTATAGGCTGCCACTTTATCTTTATTTTTCTCTGCCGTATAAGGAGATATCTGCGTGGGAGAAGGTTTCTTCGCTCGTTCATTCCTTGCACGCACAGAAGCAGTGGGAGCTATTTTGTCCAATACAACCAGGCTCGGTTCTTGTACGGTGGAAGCGACGCTCGGTTGTTGTACGGTGGAAGCGACGCTCGGTTGTTGATCGGTGGAAGCGACGCTCGGTTGTTGATCGGTGGAAGCGACGCTCGGTTGTTGATCGGTGGAAGCGACGCTCGGTTGGTCAGTGGAAGTGACAGCAACAATCTCTTTGGAGGAGACACCATCTGCTTTATCCGGCAAGATCTTATTTCCCGCGTTCGCCTCATCGCGAATTTCTCTCTGCAATAAAAGTTGCACACTAGTTAACCCTGGGACGACTTAAATAAAAGTTGTCTGGACGTCTAGTTGACCATGGACGACTTAATTTTAAGTCGTCCATGGTCAACTAGTCGTCCAGACAACTTACATTTAAGTCGTCCAGGGTCAACTAGTCGTCCAGACAACTTACATTTAAGTCGTCTGGAAAACTAGTTAACCCTGGACGACTTAATTCTTGTTGGGAGAGGATTTGATACTAACCTCGGATTGTTTGGCTTGAGGGGTAGGTTGTTTCTTTTGAAGAGTAGGCTTTTTGGTTTGAGGAGTAGGCTTTTTGGTTTGAGGAGTAGGCTTTTTGGTTTGAGGAGTAGGCTGTTTCTGTTGAGGAGTAGGCTGTTTCTTTTGAGTAGGCTGTTTGGTTTGAGGAGTAGGCTGTTTGGTTTGAGGAGTAGGCTGTTTCTCTTGAGGAGTAGGCTGTTTCTCTTGAGGGGTTGTCTGATTGGTTAGAGGTGTAGGCTGTTTGTTACTAACCCCGGTTTGTTTGGCTTGAGGGGTAGCCTGATTGGTGACACCAACCTTCTTCTCCACAGCTTCCACCCTATCGGACAACTTCCTAATCTCCTTGATGCACTTCGTAAACCCTTCTTTCATGCAGTCAACTACCCCTTCTTTCATGCTGTCAACTACGTCCTTGAACATATTTTCCAACTCCTCTCTAGTCACCCAACTAGCCTCTTCTCTAGCCTCTTCACTAGCCTCTGTATGAGCCTCTTTACGAGTCTCTTTAGCAGCCTCTGTAGGAGCCTCTTTAGGAGCCTCTTTAGGAGCCCCTTTACGAGCTTTCTTCAGAGGTCTTGGATTGTCTTCCTCCTCCTCCACCACAACCATCTCTATCTCTTTGGTTTTCTTAGTACCAGTGACTTCCCAGCAATCCTTGGTCCACTTCCACGGTCTCCGATCATACATGACTTTAATGATGTTCTCCGCGGCACGTCCTCAACCTCAGAGTCTCATTTTGGCCACATTTCACTAATGTCCTTCTCAACAAAGTTGATCACGCGGGTCTGCAGTAAATAGAAGAATCGAGTTAGATATTTGAAAAAAGACTAAATAGACGACTTAATTATAAGTCGTCTGGAAGGTCGTCCAGCTGGAAGACCTTCCAGACGACTTATATATAGTCGTCTACTAAGTCGTCCAGCTGGAAGACCTTCCAGACGACTTATATATAGTCGTCTACTAAGTTGTCCAGCTGGAAGACCTTCCAGACGACTTAATTAAGTAGATACCTGTCTCAAGATAGCTTCTTTCATTGATCTGCGGCCTCTGCTGCCCCCGTAAGCCAGTATCGGTGGAGACGGACTGTTTCCTCTGGGACCACCAATACTAGCACCCAATTTCGGCATAGCTGTGTACACCCAGACCTGAAGAACTTGTATAAACCCATCCACGGTGTAACAGCCAGTAATATCTTTGTTCCACAAAGAGTCCATCAGCACCTTAAACGCGACTCTCCCCCATGGATAATTCTCAAACCGTTCTAAATCCATCACTAGCCTTGCCAGACTAGATCGTGTAGCGGTTGAAAACTTTCTCCCTTCAATGAATCCAGTGAAGATGGAAAGGTACGCGAGCCGCTTGCGATCTTCCGTGGACCAATCCTCGCATCTCTTCAGTGCTGCTATTATCTGATCAGTAGTTGGCCCAGCTTCCAGATGAACTCCCAGCATCGCCCAGAAAGAAACCATCTCTTTGGTAACTTCACATTTTGGTGTCTCAAGGTCCTCGATGTACTCGCAGTTTAGACCAGTGAGGTTTTCAAACTCTAACAGTGAAAACCTCAAAGGTTCTGGACCAACGAGAGACCACATCTCATACTTCTTCTTAATGTCCAGCTTGAAACTGAGCATGTAGTGAACCAGCCTTGAAGCCCAACCAAATCCCTGATCCTTGAACTTGATGAAAACTCCCAAACTCGACTCCTTGAGCTCTTCAAATTCTTCATCAGTAAGAGCTTCCCTAAGAGCAGTATGCAACTTGTTATTATCCGTATGATACAAAATGCTATTGTGGGCTTCTGGCTCTTCCCCTAATGTGTATAACCTACGGGGGAGTTCTGTAATATCCATCCTTTTTGTCTGCAAAATAATCAAAGACAACAATAGAGATAAGCTAAACAAGCTAAATCTAACAAGAACACACAGAAAAGTCAGAACACAAGCTAAATCAATCACGCCTTAATTGTAACTCTAGACGACTTAGTAGACGACTTAGATATAAGTCGTCTGGAAAGTCGTCCAACTGGACGACTTAGTAGACGACTTAGATTTAAGTCGTCTGGAAAGTCTTCCAACTGGACGACTTATATTTAGGTCGTCTACTAAGTCGTCCAGTTGGAAGACTTTCCAGACGACTTAAATTACAAGTCTTCCAGTAGAAAAATTAAGCGGACCTGATTAGTAGCAGAAGGAGTACTCGTCATTGCGGTTATAGATCTGAAAAAATAAACGTGAAACGGTGAGAATGAGTAAATTGATAGAGACAACGTTTTATGTTCATCTTTTCCTCGAGATTGATGACTTACCGGCGTTAGGGTTTACAGAGAAACGGCGCTACGGTTTACAGAGAAGAAGCGGCGGCGCTAGGGTTTAGAAGAAGCGGCGGCGCTAGTGTTTAGAGGAAGCGGCGGTGAGATAGTGTTGGTGAGCACGGTGGAGAGGGCGACGGTTTGTTCGGTAATAGTGGAAGCGGCGGCGCTAGGGTTTAGAGGAAGCGGCGGCGCTAGGGTTAGAAGAAGCGGCGGCGAGAACGGTGAGAATGAAGTGAGATAGATAGCCGACGTTGAGGGCGACGGTTTGTTCGGAAATAGTGGAAGCGGCGGCGCTAGGGTTTAGAGGAAGCGGCGGCGCTAGGGTTAGAAGAAGCGGCGGCGAGAACGGTGAGAATGAAGTGAGATAGATAGCCGACGTTGAGGACGATGGTTTGTTCGGAAATAGTGGGAATTCAAATCGCCTTTGATATCGCCGGTGAGAGAGAACTGTTAGGTTAGGGTTTCTAAATTTTGCGAAAAATGAACAAAAAAAAAATCACCTTATATATTGGGTAAATAATCCGGTTAGCTTTAAAAGTACGTTGGTAAAATTTAAGGTTTGGTCCGGTTTAGACGACTTATTCTGGCTCATAATGTACATCAGAAGACTAAATATTTAGTCGTCTGTTTACAGAAGACTAAATATTAAGTCGTCTCAGACCCTAAAATGAACCCCTAAACTAAAATGACTAAATTAACTAACTAACCACGTTATAAAATCAAATTATACTTCAATAGTGTTTACTATACACAGAAATGAACACGCTTATGTAATTTTTAAATTTTTCAAAAACGGTTTTAATGCTTTCTGAAATCTAACCCTAAGAACATATACAATACTACAACATATGTTGATGAAAGTTAAACTAAAGAATATCATGACTCACTACTTTCACTCATCTATGCTGAAAACAATTGAAATTTGTTATATCTTAATTTATATCTCTTAATACATATGTTAATTACATAATTCCCATTTTTCACTTATCAAAATATTTTTTACAAAATTTTTAATTATGTTTAAGAATAACTGTCCAGACGACTTTCGAGGGGTAGAAACGTAAAAAAAATACCGTTTTTTTGTTTGTTCACAAGGGGATAGTTGTAATTTCAATAGCCTTTTAGGTTACTTTTGCCTTTGACCCAAGTTGGGGTATTCTTTTGGGTTTGACTCCAAGTTTTATTTCATAATAAAAA
The DNA here is from genome assembly GCA_018703725.1 of Brassica juncea. NCBI lineage: Eukaryota > Viridiplantae > Streptophyta > Magnoliopsida > Brassicales > Brassicaceae > Brassica > Brassica juncea. The sequence continues at coordinate 11,323,223 of CM031937.1, forward strand.
AATTATATATGACCAAGTAAATTACAAATTAACATGAAACTTTAAATTTATAATTTTTTATGCTCAACATATCTTCAAAATGATAATATTTTGGAAATTGTAACAATATTTTTTTAAATGCAAAACTTTTGAATAATGGTTATTGGAAATTATTTTAGTAAAAATCAATTTTTGAATATATATATATATATATATATATATATATATATTAATCAGTTTTTTATATAATTCAACTTTCAATTATTATTTTGATTTGATATATGTATATAAATTTTAAATTTTGTTTTGTGATTATTTTAGAAAAATATTTTTTTGGGTAATTAGATTGGTCTCTTTTCATTAATTTAAACGATAGCCCATATAGATAGTTGATCATAATATAATGAACTTTTAAAAAAAATTTTAGTCATAAGCCCATGGATTTTTTTATTAATATACGGCAATCTAAGATTTCAAACAAACTTATTCTTTAAAAATGCTATTATGTTTCCAAACAGATTTTATTAAAACTACTAATCAAGTATCCAAACATATTGATTTTGTACTTCAGCTTTAATAATATAGATGTGCTTCGCTATAGTGCTTCTTTCTTTAAACTCTAAGAAATAATGTAGTATTGTAAGTACATAACTTATAATAAAAACCGAATAGTTTCGTGAGCTGCCTCTTAATATTACATTAATTACTGCTTGGTTGTAGTGTTTTTTTTTTAAATCGGTCAATAACAACAATTAATATAATTAACGTAATGTTCCTTATACATAGGAGTAGATATATTGATTGATTACAATAAATATTAAATTAAACATATAATTAATGAATTGGTACAACAATATTTTATAGTAAATTTTTAGAATGATTTTGTTTCAATAATATATAGATTTATGCATCTCAAATCAGTTTATTTAAATTAGTCTAAATTGTTTAAATATTTTTAAATATGTTTAGTTAGCTAATCCCCAAATTTGGATAGTTTAATTTTTATAATTTATGAAAATAATTTTATAATTATACTCAAAAATTGAAATATCTAATGTAAATATTTAAAAAATAAATCAATAAATTGATAATATCTAGGCCACGAATAATACACTTAGTCGCTAGTATGAAGCCACCTTTTGCTCTAGTTACTCTCTCTGCTCTAATAACAGTTTCTTTTACGATGCAGCATATGTGGGGTGGAGGAGGAAACCATAAATCATGTTCTTTTTGAATGTCCATCAGCTTTGCAAACTTGGGCTTTGTCCAAAATACCTTCCCCCCGGGGTTTTCCCATCATCCTCGGTTTACACTAGTCTGGATTATTTGTTTTGGAGGCCAAAGAAGTTCGATTCAGATTGTTTTCCATGGATTATGTGGTATATCTGGAAGAGTAGAAATGAAAAAATTTATCAGAATAGAAATGGTAATCCTCAGGAAATATTGCGTAAAGCAGAAGTGGAAGGAGCTCTTTGGGCTGAGGCACAACTACTATTGCTACATCATCAGGGTAATCTTCAGCCACCTACGAATTGGCAAACAATGGAGCACTCAAGAGTTTGCTTTATTGATGGAGCCTGGAAGGAGCAAGATTTTTTCACGGGACAGGGCTGGTTCTGTCAAGTGAGAGATTCAGAGGAAGTTATGATGGGGCCATGAACCTAAGACGAAGCCTATCACCTTTACATGCTGAATGTGAAGCACTGATATGGGCAATGGAGTGCATGAAGACCATGCAGTTCTCAGAAGTAGTTTTTGCAACAGATTGTTCTCAACTGGTGAAGATGGTGTCGTCACCCGAGGATTGGCCGGCTTTTGCTACGCATATGGAGGAGTTTTGTCGCAGTAAGACTTTCTTCCCTAATTTCAAGATCACACATATTCCAAGGGCACAAAACACAATGGCGGACAAGCTTGCACGAGGTGCAAGGAGTTCTCCTTCAGCTATGTTGTATGTGGATTCCATACCTCCGGCTTGGCTTTCTGATCCGGTGGTTTCTTAAAATAGTTTCTTTTGTTGTCAAAAAAAAAGAGTTTCTTGAACATTGGTTTCAAATATTTAAGGGAAAATTAGAAAAATTGACCATAATGAATATGTATTTATCCTTTTATATATTTGTATTAATTGGTCAGTTTCAGCCTAATTCATTTAAAAACTCAGAATTTTAAGAAAAACAGACATGTTTCTTGATTATAAGTTTTTTTTTGCGCAACCTTGATTATAAGTTTAAAATCATATATTAAATTCCAAAAAAGATTTAAAATCTATCATAATTAGGAATATATATATATATATATTAGAAAATTCATCAAAACTTATGAAAGATCGTGAAAAAATGAAAAGCGGCTACTATGGTTTTCTATTCAATAGAGAAAATGAAGAAGACATGGATTTGTTGTGTTTCAAAAAAAAAGAAGAAGACATGGATTATTTTGTAATTTGATACTCATTAATGAAATAAATGAAAAAATTAACAAAACCGCACCTCTCCCCATTCAAACCCGAGAATGGTATGATAATATGAACCAACAAACCACTAGCCCACACTACATACTGGAAATCTTATCCCATCAAATAATATATATCCCAAAACAGCACAAAATAAATCCCTGATTAATCCTCGAGTATACTCTGATTTTTTTCTCAATTCGCTCGGCCCATCCCGACCGCACGGATAACGCATAGCGAGTTTCCGAACAAGGGTTTTGGCCATAGTTGCCATAATAATAATAAAGATAATTATTAAAATAATAAATATTAAAATAGTAATACTATCATAAGAATACTTTACATCTTTTAATATAAGTATTGAAATCCAAAAACAATTTGGATATGTTGATCTAAATTTGTTAGAATGTATATTGTAAACTCTACGAGGATAAAATAAATGTTATAACTCATCTTATATATTTTATAAAAGTTATAATTCGTATTATAAGGTCTTTCTCACACAATAAGAAAACCTAATTACCTCTTGACTACACCAGCCGCTAAACTTCTTCTTCTTTCAGATCCGTAGCTCTCTGGTGCTTGGTGCTCCTCGCCTGTGCCGGAGATGCAGTCCTTTCGTCTCTGATGTTTTCTTCGCACTTACGGAACCTGATTTCTCCACATATTTTTTTGAATCGGTGAGTGTAGTTGCAGATCTGTTCGTTGCAGGGGTGGAGTTTAGCTGTCAATCTGGCGGCGTCTTTTTTTTTGTCTTGTCCTTGTTCGTTTTAGATTTCTGTCTGTTCCTCATTTAATCGTTTGATTCCAGGAAGTGCGTGTTTCCTTCTCGTTTTATGGCTCTGTAAAGATTTTGATCCTTGTCGGCATGTGGCCAGAAAGACGGTTCTCTTTGCTAGCCTGTTTGTGCGGGAAACGGTAACAAAAGAAAATGAGATGTGGGTTTAGCAAAGACGTCTTATTGATGGTCAGAAGAACGTTCCAACGGTTACAGAGTAAAAGCGACTAAACGGGAGACCGGAGCTCGGAGAGCTTAGGTCGGAAAAGGTACAAAACGGCGAGAACAAGTAAAGATGAAAACCCTAATTCTAGCCGTCCTGAGTCTGTCTTCTGGTTCGGATCCCCATTACGTCGCTCCTACCCTTCCTTTTATACCCGTTCCTCGTTCCGCCATGACCTAGTTCGCGTCGTCTTCTTGGGCTTTTGGCTCGTTGGGCCGAGATGTGTGTTCTGCAGCGGGCGGCCGTTGAGCCGGCTCGTTCAGTCACTGAGAAGCGACTAACAGAGTCTCGGAGCCGCGCCGAGTCCTCGTTATCCCGAGCCGTTGAGCCGAGCTGATACTATGCTTTGACGGGCCAGGCCGTTTCTCCTTCGGGCCTTGAGGGATGTCTGAATCCATCCTCTACAGTAAGTCCCCCCAGTTCATCGGTGGGCGACGTATCGTCGAGCCCGATGAATTTGAAGTTGGTGGTTCGATGGGCAAACGGTCTGTCGGGGAGGCGTGCTGCTCAGTTACCAAAGTGCAGTATCCGGATGATCGTGGCAAATCCGGTTTTCTTTTCTGGTTATCAGTGGAGATCCAGATAGGATCGGTTATCGCGGGAAGCTGAAGCGTCGCCCTGGTTACGTGGGTCACTTTGGCGCCCTTTTGAGGCCCAAATAGGCCCACGTAGATGCAATGATGACGCCTCGGGGAGATGCGCTGGCCCCCTTCCTTTATAAATACCCGGAGCCCTCTCACTTTTCTCATTCTTCTTCGTGTATCCAGGTACCTTCTCTCTCCTTCTCCACTTCTCTCTCTTGACTTGTTGTTGTAAGATGGATAGCGTTGAGTCGTCCGAAAAAGTTTTATTACGTAACTTCAAGAATCGAGATGGATGTATCTGTGCTCAGTCCGGCGAGGGATACTGACGGAACCTCGCTCGATGATTTCGAACTGACGCATCGCGACGCGATGATGGATACTCGCAATCTGAGTTTGTCTCAGAGATTGCTGGTCTCCGACTCGGCACGCTTGCACAGGGAAGAGTCGGCGAGAGCTGCTACCGGGGCGCAGGTTTGCGCAAGAGACGGGCAGGACGGTGCGAGGGATGGCTCTCCTTCAATTGATACCGTTCCGATAGCATATTATCCCGGGGGGATCTTCGAGAATCTTCCAGCTCTTGCACCCGAACTCCTTCGTTCTTCGAGAATGTCTTTAAGACGCAGTCAACTGTGGCCAGCGTAAAGAGGTTGCTTAGGGCTTTTCGAGGAGTCGGGGTGACGTTCCTCATTCCGACTGCGGAGCAGTGATCGTGGTCCCCGCCCATCGGGTTTCAATGTGTCTACGAGTCCTATTTCCAAGAAGACACGAAGCTACGGTTCCCAATCCCTCGGCTCGCTACCTCGTATGCGAGACGACGAGATGCAGCGATCAGCCAGTTCGTGAATGGTTCGTGGTGACTCGCGGTCTCTCTGATGGTTCTGGCTGCTGAGAACGACATTACTATGAGCGTTCGCGTCTTCGAGGAGCTTACGTCTATCAACCCACAGGATGAGGGTCTCTGGTCGATCAAGGCGCGACCTAATTACAATGTTATGGGAGGTAACCCGAATAAGACGACCGACTGGCAGAGGTCTTACTTTTACATCAAGTCAGACGAGTTCGCTTTCGAGGATCCCCCGGGCGACGACTGTCGTGTGTTATGGAATGCTTTACTCGGTAGAACACTCTTGTTATTCCACAGCGAGTTTTCGCGTACTAACTATTCTTTTTTTTACTTGTAGCTGATCATCCGACTTCGCGTGAGTACCCGGAGGAGTTTTTAGAGAACGCTCGTGCCATCGCGAGGTTCGACCAGGAACGTTGGGAAAACATCTCGAGAGGAAGGATTCGTCAGTGCCGCGACCGAATTTCCAGACGTAAGCTCTCCTCCACATATTTTTTTTTACTTTATATACCCCGATGCTTCGCTCCCTTCTTACTAAGTTTCCTTTCGATTTCTCGCAGGTGATTGGAATTCTAGCTACCTTCCGTCGGTGAATACTACGAAGAGACGTATTTCACTATTCTCCGGAGAAGAGCAAAGAAGGATCAACGAGCGCAAGACGATGAGAGGACTGCCCGACTTGAGTGTTATGATAGCTTCCCAGTTGGGCCTGCCAGCGCCCTTGCCCAAGGATCTCCCCGTGGAGACGGGATCTGCGCCCGCGGATGATGCTTCTGTCGAGCCACCTGCATCCTCACCAGCCCCCAAACTGCTCCTCCAAAAAAGAAGAAGACCGGCAAGAAGAGACCTCGCGACGATCCTTCGTCGGGCGAGGTTCGTGGTGATGTCGAGCAAAAGGAAGCAGCCGCGCCCCCGAAGAAGAAGAAGAAATCAAAGAGACATGCGAGTAGTCGGGAATCTCCTTCGAGGGAGGAGGTGGAGGCTCGAGAGGCTGGGGCTGACCCTGCCGTAGGTCGGGATGGTTCTGGCGTCGAACCGTCTCTCGATCCCCCGACTGATGATGTGAGCGCGGCGCCTCCTTCGGCCCCGCCTAATCCAAAGAAGAAAGCGAAGAAAACGAAGAAAACCAGTGGAGTGGGAGCGAACCAGGGCGAAACTCTCCCTATCGAGGGTCCGAGTGACGTCGATGCTCGACAGGAGACCGATGCCCCTGCTTCGTCTGCCCCTGGCGGATCATGTGAAGGCGGCCCGGTCATGAAGAAGGTCCGACGGGTTATATTCCCAGACTGCGTCTCGTTTAAGTACGACGAGTCGGTTCCGCTTATCTATGCCCCAGGCAAATGCGCGGAACTGATAAGCCAGATCAGGAGCGGCCCGACGTCTCTTCCTCTCTCTACAGATCTGATCTTTCGGGATGAGTACGCTAACGCCGCGAGGACAAGACTGCTGGTAGGGATTTTTCCTTTCTTTACGCGATTCTCTAATCCTTTCCATTCCTTGTTGTTCACCCTCGACTGCTTTGTTTCTGATATTTTCAGGGTGACGGTGATATGAATACCGTCATTGAGAGGTACGATACCGCGCTGAAGGAGTCCGTCGCCAAATCGAAGGCGTTGGAGGCGAGGATAGCTGCTAAGTCCCGATTCTTCCGCCGAAAGAAGGCTGAGTGGGAGACTTCGTACAATGAGATGGCTGACTAAAGGGAGCGAGCTATCGCGCGGAGACGTATTCAGCAAGAACGAGCTGTCGCCGCTGAAGCCGAACTCGCTGACGCCAACTCCACCATCTCGGTTTTGAAGTTGAGGACGGTGAAGCTCAAGGAGCAGGTTGGAGCCGGGGCCGAGGAGCATAAGAGGGAGATAGCCCGATTGCGGTATTCTCGTGTCTTCGAGGTTACGAAGGAGCGGGTCAGGGTCGAGACCGAGATGATAGCGAAGTGCAACAGGCATTTCGCGAATATTCGAGAATACCAGGCCCGCTGTGGGGACTTTGACACTGCGCGACTGCTCTTGAGCCAGGCGTTCGGGACGCGGAGATCCCTCGAGGCTTTGAAGGCTGCCGGTCGCGACATCCCTCAAGAGAGGATCGACTTGTTCGCCGCCCAGGAGAAGGAGTTCGAGGCAGAGGCGTCCAGCCTTGACGTCGGTGAGATCCCGGAGACCGATTTGTCCCTGTCCCCTCTTAAACTCGATTCCCAGTTTGTTGATGAGAGGGTGATGGCGGGTCTGGACCCGTTCGGCTCGAACGCTTGACTGATCGACACCAGCATTCTCGCGATTCTCCGCACTCCCAGTGCTTCTCGCGAGGTGTTGACTGCTGAGGAGCGCGGGACGCCTTCGAACGATAATGACACCAACCTCGCCTTGGTTCCAAGCGAGCATGATCCTGAGATCAATGTCTCGGACCCCGAGCAGCAGGTGGTCGATACGGGTGCCCCAGTCGTCCCTACCGATGGCCAGCCCGCGGTTCTCTTGTCGTCCGATACTTCGGTTGATGGCCAAGAAGAGGATCGGGGTACCGAGGCGAATGAAGGCGAAGAACATGAGGGGGTCACTGACGACGAGAGGACCGAGAGGATTGAAGATCGAGTGCAAGGTGATACCACGTGCGATGAGGCTCACCAGATCGAGAATCGGGAGGATACGGATCTTCCGCAGGAGCAGTCCGAGCATTCCGGGGAGTCGCTTGGGAACACTGGCGCGGCTTGGGTTGATTGAGGGGAGCTCTTCTTATTTTCCTTTGTAATTTTATTTTGCCCCGCGTTGGGTTGCTGTCTTTTCGGAACCTTGAACCTTTGTTTGACTTTGCTGTTTATTTTGCCCCGCGTTGGGTTGTTGTCTTTTCGGAACCTTGAACCTTTGTTCGAATTTGCTGTTTGTCCTTCGAATTTCTCATGTGCATCCTTCAAACTCTCGTAACGCGGATGGTATCGTATTATTATAGTCGATTTGTCATAGTTTCTGCTTGATCAACTTCTCTTACGATCACTCGTTGTTTGAATATTTATAGTCGTTAAATCTCGAAATGATAATTTAAGACTGAGATTTTGAAATGATAACGGTTCCTCGTCGAATCTCGATGTACTCCGAGGCATTTGGTCGGCCAAACCTTGCCTTGTAAAGTTTAAGATGAGATGGAATCATCATTTTGGTCTTTTAACCTTGGTCGCGGTGTGACCCGAATCCCGTGAGCGTAGGTCTGATCAGGACGTGCTCGACAGTGGGACTCGAATGCCCGTGCGTAGGATCGGGAGGCCGGAGCCTTTACGTGTAGGCATTTTAGTAGCGAGATACGACTGTTTGCTCGTTCTCATATTCGTTACCACGGAGGGTAGTTGGTTGGTTGTAGTTATAGCTGCACCTGTAAAGGTTGCCTACATACCTCGGTAGAGGATCAAGCCATTCGTAGTTCAGGAGGGGGGGGGCCGAGTAAAAGTGGGTAGTATTGCGCATTTACTTGGTTGTTACAGCTGCGCCCGTGAGGGTTGCCTACATATCCCGAGGGAATCAAGCCATTCGTAGTTCGGGGAAACCCGAGTAAAAGTGGCTGGTACGGCGCATTTACTCGGTTTTGAGTAGAAGAGACGGTGAGGTGCATCTACTCGTTTTTTTTTTTTTTTTTTTTGGAGTATCAGCTACTCGTTTTACTTAAGAGGCAAAGATTCGGAGGTGCTTCGAGTTCCAGGCTCTCGGAACCGTTTCTCCAGTCGAAGTCTCGAGGCGATAGACTCCTGGTTTGATTACTTTGGTGATTCTGTACGGGCCTTCCCAATTAGCTCCGATCTTGCCGGCCTTCCATTCCTTAGTGTTTTCGAATACTTTCCGGAGGACCAGATCGCCAAGTTCGAGTGACCGTGTCTTTACCTTCTTGTTATAGTAACCTTCGATCCGGTGCTGGTAATTTTGTATTCGGAGCAACGCTTGGTCGCGTTTTTCTTCGATATCATCAAGGGCATCGAGGAGCATGTCCCGGTTCAGTTCCGCGTTTTTGGGCATTCTTGATCGGCGTAAGCTTGTGGCGTTCACTTCTGCGGGTGCCATTGCTTCGACACCGTAAGCCATCGAGAAGGGGGTGGATTGAGTTGCGCTGCGCGGAGTCGTTCGGTGGGACCATAGGACGCCGTCTAATTCGTCGGCCCAGCAACCCTTTTTTAAGTCGAGTCGCTTCTTTAATCCGTCGATGATGATTTTGTTGGTTGACTCGGCTTGGCCATTGCTTTGCGGGTTCCTTGGTGTTGACATGTTAAGGCGGATTTTCCATCTCTCCAGAATTCTTTGAAGTTCCGGGAGATGAATTGGGTTCCGTTGTCTGTTATGATTTCGTACGGTAGTCCATGTCTGCAGATGATGTTTTTCCAGACGAACTGCTGTACTTCGTTATCCGTGATTCGCGCGTATGACTCGGCCTCGACCCACTTGGTGAAGTAATCCGTGAGGACTAAGATGTATTTCTTTTGTCAGAAGCTGACCATTTGACCGATTATGTCCATCCCCCACTGCATGAATGGGTAAGGTGCCGTCAATGTGTGGAGTAGCTTGGACGGGCTGTGGATTGTCGAAGCGTGCTGTTGGCATTTTTCTCATTTTCGTGCGTAGGATTCGCAGTCTGTATCCATTGTTGGCCAGTAAAACCCGAGCTTCTTGATCTTCAGAGCGAGAGCTCGTCCACCCGAGTGATTGCCTGCGACGCCTTCGTGTGTTTCGGCCATGACGAGCCTTGTGTCCTCGCCGGCTATTCATTTGAGGAGTACTTTCGTTGCTGTCCATCGGTGGAGCTCTCCTTCGGTGAAGACGTAGTTTGTACTGCGCCTTTTGAGTCGCCTTGCTTCCCACTTATCGGAAGGTAGCTTGCCATCGGCCAGGTAGTCGATGAACTCTTTTCGCCAGTCGGGCTGACTAGACTCCGTTGCAGGGAGTTCGATATCGTCGACTTCCGCGGTATCCGTCTTTGATGCGACGATACCATTTTGTTCGTTGGTAAGCGTGATGCTTGGTTCGGCTATATTGTGTATTGGAGTCATCCGCTCTACTTGGTCGTGTAATTTGCTTCCCAAGGCGGCCAATGCGTCTGCGCAAATGTTTTCTCCGCGGGGAGCCTTTGTCAGTTCGAAAAATTCCAATTCTCGCGAGAGATCTTGTACTAGTTTGAGGTAAGCATCCATACGCTCGTTTCTGACGTCGTAGTCGCCTAGGTACTGGCTTACCACAAGTTGCGAGTAGCAGAAAGCGCTGAGTCGCTTGGACTTTACTGCTTTAGCGAGGCGGAGTCCCGCGATCAGCGATTCGTATTCGGCTTCGTTGTTGGACGCAGCAAAGCCGAGGCTGAACGACTGCCGGATAAGTTTGCCGGTGGGTGACTGTAGTTGCACGCCTGCTCCCGAACCCTTGTTGTAGACGAACCGTCTACGTGCAGTATCCAGTTTTTGCTTGGCAATATCTAGTCTTGCTCGAGCTCTGGTGTCAACTCGATCAGGAAGTCGGCGAGGACTTGATATTTGGCCGCGGTGCAATTCTTGTACACGATGTCATGTTCGCTGAGTTCCATTGCCCACTTCGTCAAACGATCGGATTGATTGGTGTTCTGCATTACTGTTCGGAGGGGTTGATTTGAAAGTATCTCGATGGTGTGCGACTGAAAATACGGGCGAAGCTTTCTTGCAGAAGTAACGACGGCGAGGGCCATCTTTTCAAGGGTCGGGTAGCGAGTTTCCGGTTCCGTCATTCGCTTGCTCGTATAGAAGATTGGTTTTTGCTCTCCGCGATCCTCTCGGATGACTGCAGATGACGTGACCACGATGTACATGGACAGGGTGTCGCCGGCTTCTGGCTTCGAAAGGACTGGGGGAGTTGTGAGGTAATTTTTCAGTTGATTAAATGCTTCCTCGCATTTCTCGTCCCAGATGAACCGTTTGTTTCCTCGTAAGAGCTCGTAGAAAGGAAGGCACTTGTCCGTGGAGCGCGAGATGAATCTGTTGAGGGCGGCGATTCGACCGGTGAGGCGTTGAACTTCACGACTGTTCTTCGGGCTGGGTAGGTCGAGGATCGCCGTGATTTGTTTGGGGTTTGCTTCGATACCTCGTTGTGTAACGATGTATCCGAGGAATTCGCCCGAGGTAACGCCAAAAGTGCACTTGGCGGGATTCAGCTTCATTCCGTACTCATTCAGGACTTTGAAACATTCTCGTAAATGGTTGAGATGGTCCTCGGCGCGAAGTGACTTTACCAGCATATCATCGATATATACTTCCATTGTGTTACCGAGTTTGTCGGCGAACATTCGGTTGACGAGGCGCTGGTACGTTGCCCCTGCGTTTTTTAGTCCGAATGGCATCACCTTGTAACAGTAGGTCCCCCTATCCGTGATGAAGGCCGTCTTCTCGCGGTCGTCTGGATGCATGAGGATTTGATTGTACCCCAAGAACGTTTCCATGAAGGTTAAGAGTTCGTTACCGGCTGTCGATTCGATCAGTCGGTCGATATGAGGGAGCGGGTAACTGTCTTTGGGGCACGCTTTGTTTAGGTCGGTGAAATCGACGCAAATCCGCCACTTCCCGTTCTTTTTCTTGACTACGACGGGGTTTGCTAACCACTCGGGATATCGAACTTCCGTTATGAAATCCGCATCGAGGAGTCAGTCGACTTCATCGTTTACGCCCTTCGATCTCTCGGGGCCCAGCTTTCACCTCTTCTGTCGGATAGGTTTGAACGTCGGATCGACATTTAGCTCGTGGGCGGTAATCGAGGGGCTGATCCCTTTCATGTCCGAGGTGGTCCAGGCGAAGGTCGACGCGTTTTCCTTCAGGAAGGAGATGATCTTTTGTTGCATATTGTTCGAGAGATAGGCACCGATTCGCACTATTTTCGATGTGTCGGCCGCATCGATGGGAACTTTGCGGATTTTCTCTTTTTGCGGGTAGATTTTTTGGATTGGTTTGGCTACGGAGCTGATGAGTGAGAGTGCTTGCTGTTGCTTTATTGTTGCGACGAGTAATTCTCTCGCGGCTCTCTGATCTCCTCGAATGGTCTTGACTGCGCCATCCCTCCCAGGAAACTTAACACATTGATGATAGGAGGACGGGATGGCTTGCATCGAATGAAGCCAACGAGTTCCCAGGATGGCATTGTACTGGGTTTTGGCTCATACGACGGAGAATTTTACTGTTTTTGTTAAGCCTCCTGCGTGAATTGGGAGCCTTATCGTACCGATCATTTGTTCCGAAGCGCCGTTAAACCTGGTTAGGGTTCGCGAGGACGGCTTCATATCGCGCAAATCGACTCCCATTTTATCGAGCGTATCACGAAAGATGAGGTCGACCGAGCTTCCGGTGTCGATGAGAACCTTCGTGACCTGGCACTCGCCTATGTCGATTTCGACGAGAAGTGGATCGTTGTGTGGGATCTGGACTCCGCGAGTATCCTTCGTCGAGAAAGTGATCGGGGGGCCGATCACTTCCTGTGTAGGCCATCTTCGCTCGGTTATCGCCTGGGGGCGATAATTATTTACCGATCGGACTGAGTCCGTACCCGGTTGTAGTCCTCCCATGATTACGTTAATGTGGCGGTTGCGCTTGCCTCTTGCGGAATCTATCCGTTCTTGGAGATCGCCGACGTTGCTCGGGTCATTTGTACGCTTTTGGGGCTGCTTCGCCTTTTCGAGGTAGCGTCGCAAGTCTCATCCTTTGGATCGGTTGAGCGTTAACCGCAGATCCTCGTTTTTGGAGTTGAGATGGTCGCGCAGATCGACCGTTGGTAAAGCTGGTTCGCTCACGTGATCAGTCGCGTCTTGAGGTGTTTTCTGATTTTTGACTTGTTGATGATAGCTCGGAGATCCTTCTCGGGGACTGATACTGTTTCTACCGTCTTTCGCTTCAGCGTGTTGCGCAAATCTCCTGAGTTCAGAGAGACGCTGCTGCCCTTGGTCACTAATTCGCACGAGTCGGTGGGCGTCTTGGGCGCTCTTCGTCAGATAAAGTGTCGTACGGTTGGGAGAGTATTACGTCGACTCGTCTTCTATGCATTGGCTGTTCGTCATCGGAAGAGTCGTCGCGAACATCAACGTTGTTGACGTTGGCTTTATCTGATGCCTTTTCGGGATTCGGGGGTGTGTCCTTTTGGGACGTGGCAGCCACGGTCCTTTGAGTTTTCTTCTCTTTGTTTCTGCTCCAACTTTTTCCGCTCTTCGGCTTTGGTGGAGGAGGCTCCAAATCGATTTTTCCGCTGTTGAGTGACTCAAGAAATCGTCCATAGATGACCTTGCAGTCTTTGGTATCGTGCGACTTGACTTTATGATATGCGCACCATTTGTCTGGTTCAGTGGAGTTGGGGTCCGCTGGTTTGGAAGATCCGGGTGACTTCTGTGCGGTGTCTCGATCCCAGTGGCTTCATTCCTTGGCGTGGTTGACAGTTGACGAATTGGGGGTGTCGTCCTTGTCCACGGTACTTACGTATCACTTCGATGGGTTTGGCCTGCCGCCGGATGAATGCTGGTGAGGTTCCGGTCTTGCGTCGTTCGTTCGATTCGGTATATGTTTTCCTCCATGCGAATGAAGTTATGCGACCGCGCAATAGCGTCGGGTAGGGATTTTGTCGGGTGTTCATAGAGGGCTTCACGAAACTTTGATTTGGCGTGAAGAGTGTTCATTAGCGACTGGACTGCAATATGGTCGGGGACATCGACCTTCGAGACGACGGCTTTGAATTTCTCCATGAAGTCGCGAAGGCTATGGCCGTTCGCGTGAGTGAGGTTCCATAAGTCGGATGCGGTTGTCTCCTGGCGGATGAACATGATGTAATTTTTGAGAAAAGCTGTGGACAGGTCATGGAAGCAGCCGACCGACTTTTCCTTAAGTCCGGTGAACCAACTGAGGGCCGGTCCCTCCAGGGTTTCGACGAAGAGTTGGCAAAAGCCGGCATCTTTTTCCTCGTCGGAGAAGTTCGCTCGTCGCATAGCGATGTTGAAGGACGTGACGTGGGCGGATGGGTCCGAGACTCCGTTATAGGTAGGTAGACGGAGTTTTTCCATTTTCTAGAGCCTTACTTTGGTGTAATCTTTTCTGTGAACAGTGTACGGAGAGACTCGGCGTGGACGCGCTCGATCTGCGGCGCCGACGTCGTGACGTGATGTATTTTGGAGCTGATTTCGAGGACTGATTGTTTCAACGCCGCGAGTTCGTTTGCCGTTTGCGCGTCGGAGCATCCGGGGGTTTGTATGTTGAGACCGGTTAGGGTTTGCGTTGCGGTGTCGTTGGCAGCACCACGCGCGTTCGATGTTTCTGGCGCGTCATTAAACTCTCCATCGGTGTTAAACAGCTGTCGACGGATTTGCGGTCGAGGCTTCCATGTTTGCAGCTAGGGGACCAAGGATCTTGGCCAGAGCGGCTATCTGCTTGGTCGCTGCCTTCTGGGCCGCGTCTTGCTGCGCGAGGCGCGCCATGATGGTTTCGATGGAAGCTGGAGGTAACGGTGCTGGAGTCGCCGTTACGGGAGTGGGTGCCTGGTTGGGGGTTTCTCGCTTGTCCCCTGAGGAGGCACCGTTTAGACTAGTCGCCATCGTGCCGGCTTTACTTTGCTGGAGGCCCCACGGTGGGCGCCAACTGTTTGTGCGGGAAACGGTAACAAAAGAAAATGAGATGTGGGTTTAGCAAAGACGTCTTATTGATGGTCGGAAGAACGTTCAAACGATTACAGAGTAAAAGCGACTAAACGGGAGACCGGAGCTCGGAGAGCTTAGGTCGGAAAAGGTACAAAACGGCGAGAACAAGTAAAGATGAAAACCCTAATTCTAGCCGTCCTGAGTCTGTCTACTTGGGCTTTTGGCTCGTTGGGCCGAGATGTGTGTTCTGCAGCGGGCGGCCATTGAGCCGGCTCGTTCAGCCGCTGAGAAGCGACTAACAGAGTCTCGGAGCCGCGTCGAGTCCTCGTTATCCCGAGCCGTTGAGCCGAGCTGATACTATGCTTTGACGGGCCGGGCCGTTTGTCCTTCGGGCCTTGAGGGATGTCTGAATCCATCCTCTACATAGCCTATGTATTTTCAACAAGTTATTATGGTGATGATTGTTTATTTGGTTTTTAGATTTTAGATTATGGTTTTTGGTTTTTAGTTTTTGGATTTTAGATTTTAGATTTTGGTTTTTAGTTTTTGGTTTTACAGTAAATTTTAGTTTTTGAAAAATTATGAATGGTGATTTTAGATTTTGGTTTCTAGCTTTGGTTTTTACTTTTAAAATAATAAAATTAAAATTTTATAAATAGTAAAACATTTATTCTGAAAATAATAAAATATAAAATATTATTACCTAAAAACACATAAGCTTATTTTAAATAAAAATCAGCAAACACGAAATAATATAATTCTATATTTAAACATATTCTTTAAATTCTGTTTAAGCATACATGTGTATATATATATATATATATTATAAATTTGTACAAATGATATATGGAGAGATCTGTACATATAAAACTATATGTAAAACGTGCAAACATAATTTTTAATAAAAATTTGCCATAATTATACTATATATATATATATAATATTCATTAACGGTTAACTACAAAAAAATTATTATATATGTAGAATTTAACTATATATGCATTGATTTTATATGAAATTTTAGAACTAAATGATTGTTGCCAAATAATATTTACAAATTTAGTATTAGAGCAAGCAATCAAATAAAAACATTGTTGTGCTGGATGTTGAATTTTTTTTTTTTATATTTTGATAAAGTTTATGGATTTTAATGGTGAGTAGTAGATGCTTGTGATCAACGTAAATAGGAAAATATGTAACCATGCAATAAGAACGAAGGAGTTGCCACTAAAATTTAAAAATTTATAAAAAATATACAAAAGCCAACGTAAGTACTGTTGTAAAACTAGTAAAATCTAGATTTTGTTTTTTGTTTACAAATGAACAGTTATTTCAAAAACTAGTTTTCCTATTTATTAGGGAATCTATTTCTCCAAAATCTTGATTGGATAATAAAGTAGTTTTTTAAAAACAAAACCCAAAAACCATTTCAAAAATTACAAACAATCATCCTCTATATAATCTAATAGATGACAAACAAAAAAGAAGATCTTCTCTATAATCTATCCAAATATAGAATACATCTTCATCAATTCTAACCAAAGGTCTTCGTTATTTATAAAATACTATATATATACTGTATGATTTTTACTACATTTTTGAAAAATCAAGAAAACGCCAATTTGTGTTCTATCTTTTACTCTATTGTATATAGTAGATAAAACATCGAGTTCTTACATGTATAATATGTTCTAAACCTGGTAGAATTTACATTCTAACCTTTTCACTATGTATTATAATTTGTTGTCTATGTTTATTTATTTTTATTTTTTTTTTAAGAAAATGTATTTTAGATTTTCATATATTATATGTTTTTAAATCTAAGAAAGTTTAGGGATTAATGCTAACAAATTTTATTCAAACTTATCTTGTTCTTGACGTTGAGTTACATTGAATCACGTTGAATTCAATTTTATGTGACTCAACAATCTTCTTCCTTTCTCCTTCTTCCATATCCTTTTTCATTAAATCAAATGGTTCATATCTATGTAACATGTGTTGCTTGAAGACAGGATGTGAATAATGAGTAGAGGTTCATTGTTGATAAGGTAAAACGACTAGATTAGTCACCTTAGAATCAAGTATTACGTTAGAGAAATTGAAGATGATGGTTTTGGAGGATTTCATAATGGACCAGACAATTGTTAGTTCTGAGTTTAGTTATTTTCCAAGTTCTCTGATAAATAACTTAGGAGTTTCCCCTGTTATTATAGCCAATGTCGACAAGTTAGCAGATTTACTGGATATACGAAGAAGAATTCATCCATCTACTTGTGTCTGTTGTTTGCAGGTATAGTTGTTTGCAGGTATAGTTGGGAATCGAAACAACAAATTCAATTTGAATAAGTAGCCTTCTGACTCAAGTAATGTTGAAGATGATGATATCATGAAGAATGTGGGCGTTCGCCTAAGATAAATGCTAATTTCAAAAGCAAAGACGAAGACAATAATGTTCACGATGATTGTGGTGCTGATGGGCAAGTTTTAATAACAAAGGAATGCCATGGAAATATAGGTCATTTTTGGTTGGCTAATTGCGTAAAGAAGAAGCAAGTTTTGTTTTAAAGCAAAGACGTATTGAAGAGGATAAGAACATCCTTATCAAATAATTCACAAGTTTTTTTAAAAATATTTCTAAAATTATTTAACTAATATTTATATTTTATTAACTGTTAATAAAGATACTCTAAGTCTAAGCAACTATATAAGAAGACTATCCCTCGTTATAATTCATCTCTTTTATCTTACAAACGAAAATCCAAACAGATAGTGCAAAACTTTCTTTAACATTTCTGTGGGAACCGAAATTCACACCGTCAATTTTAATGAATAAGATTGCGGAGGAAAGCCAAGTTAACCCGACTTTCCTTGAAGGTCCGGATTCTCTGCGACAGCCAACGACAAGTGACCGAATAAATGCGGAAAAAGATTTGTTAAGTTTTGGGACTGGACCTTAAGAAAGGCTGCCTACGTACCCCTTTCGAGGATCAAGTCGGACGTAGTTCAGTTAGAAAGAATTGAACAAGAGATCGAACCGTCTGGGCGGGTTCGTCTAGTATGAGCGTTTGTCATAGAAACAGGCATGTCGAAGATAATGCCTAGGGTTTCTATGTGCGGAGCTCTTAGGTAAAAGAATTGTCCGATCCTTCCGAGAGGAGCGGAGATTTGCGAGCAGGAGGCGGCCAGACGTTCTAGGGCCTGGTTCGTCTAGTATGAGCGTTGGTCATAGAAGCGGGCATGTCGAAGGTAATGCCTAGGGTTTCTATGTGCGGAGCTCTGAGTAAAAGTATAGCTAGATCCTTCCGAGAGGAACGTGGGTCTGCGGAGAAGATAAAACTAGAACAAGAGGCGGCCAGACGTTCTGAGTCCTGCCTCGCTGGCCTAACCGCCTAAGTTCTAAGTTCTCTAAGCTAGCAGGATGCTCTAAGTCTCCAATCTAGGATTTTCGGATCTTCTTCTCTTCTGCCCTTGCTCTCCTTATATATCCACTCCAAGGTCGGTTTGCCTTAGGATGATGGACCTCGCCTTTGGGCCCAAGCTTATCTCTTCAGGAAGTATTCCATTTTCGTCGATCTTTGTAATTATCCTCGAGTTTTCGGTGACTTGATGTTTATCCGATGTTCGGGATATCGGACAAACCGTCATAGCCTGATTGGGACTGAATTCCTAAATTCGTAAGTTAGTCCGTGGACTTATCTTAAGTCGTTAAACGTTTTAAACGATTTCTCGGAAAGACTATCTTTCTCGTAAAATAAACCGTATAACCTAAAGGATCGATGTTCAAGTTAATCGACCTTGTTTTATACGATATCTTCTACGAGAAATCCAATCCTTCTAGTTTTTGTCGTAAAACATCGAGGACGATTCCAATCGAGTCGTAGGATGTTTATTCCGTAGCCGTGATCGTCCCAAACTCATGATGATTGATCCAAACAAGCCAAGATGGGATCAGACCGAACACGATGGGACCGAGACCAGGACGAGGGCCGTCGACCGGCGCCAGGCCGGGGTGCCGCCGGCGCCAGGCAGCCGCGCGACGGGTGCCGCCGGCGCCAGGCCAGGTGCCGCCGGCGCAGGCCGGGTGCCGCCGGCGCCAGGCAAGCCGCGCGACGGGTGCCGCCGGCGCCAGGCCGGGTGCCGCCGGCGCCAGGCCAGCCCGTGCGATGGGTGCCGCCGGCGCCATGCCAGCCCGTGCGACGGTGCCGCCGGCACCAGGCCGGTGCCGCCGGCGCCAGGCCGGCCCGCGTCACGGGTGCCGCCGCGCCAGGCCAGCCCGGTGACGGTGCTGCCGGCCGGCCGGTTCCTGCCCCGCCGGCGCCAGCCAGCCCGTGCGACGGGTGCCGCCGGCGCCAGGCCGGGTGCCGCAGTCGCCAGGCCACCCGTGCGACGGTGCCGCCGGCGCCAGCCAGCCCGGGTGACGGGTGCCGCCGGCGCCAGGCCGGGTGCCGCCGCGCCAGCCAGCCCGTGTCGACGGGTGCCGCCGGCGCCAGGCCGGGTGCCGCCGGCGCCAGGCCGGCCCGCGTCACGGGTGCCGCCGGCGCCAGGCCAGCCCGCGTGTCGGGTGCCGCCGGCGCCAGTCCGGCCTGCGTAGCGCGTGCCGCCGGCGCCAGGCCGGGGTGCCGCCAGCGCCAGGCTGTAGATCTCGGCGAGGGCTTCGATTTGATATCTTGATCGTTTTCTGGTTCCTCACGGTTTGAGAGAACGACCTCTTCGAAGTTTCGAGGCAGATTCTTTTATGTTTAGGGTTTTTGTGGTGATCGAATCTTGATGTCCTTGGGCGAGCGGACCGATCTTTCCGGGGACTCTCGTCCGCGCACGCCCGTAGTCTTCCAATCTCACAGAGAGTGGATATTCTAATTTGAGAAAATCTCGTATAACTCCTTTTAGAAATTATCCGAGACTTTTTTGTTTCAAGAAATACTTTCTAGAGACTTTCAGTCATTGATTTCGTCGCGACCGATTTTGACACCAACAGTTAGCCCCCCAGCTCGTTAGAACCTTCGTGATGTTCTTGCGAGCGATAAGACATGTCAGGTAAGATAGGCGGAATCAATGGTTGAAAGGCTCCGTTGAAAGTGGTAAGATTGGGGCTGCGCCTTTCGAAGGCTGCCTACGTACCCTTGTTGTAGGGATCAAGCCTTCCGTAGTTCGTTTTGGAGTTTAAGACCCTTGTGATCTGTTTTCCGGCGAGACTTATATGGTCTGGTTATGTGTCATGAGAGACTTTCGAGCATGATGCTGTTGATGTATTTGTTTTTCGATTATTTATGAACTTCAGTTTTTTCGAAGTATGAGAAAGAGGGTGTGAGTTGTCGTCTCATTCCTAGTTCCCTGATGATCACCGTACCTATTGTTTGCATAAAGCGAGATTTTCCGCGGTTTACCGATTTACGCGGAAAGTTCGTGAAACGAATAGGCTTAAGTGAAGAGACAAATTTTTGGATCTCGTATACCATACTATGTCTGTGAGATGTCAAGATCCAGCGTGGCTGGGTTTAGGGCAAGACCTAGGTTTACTCTCGGACTGAGGCTTTGCGATGACAAATCGGCTTTCGTTTTGCCTGTTTGCGATTTTAACCTGACTCGTACCGTTTAAAATCCGCGAATTGTTGTCGGCTTATATGATTTCTCTGGGCGTGAGTCGAGCTACTTCCTTTACGAAGAGCTAGACCAAAATTTTGGATTTCTTGTATAGCGCGCTATGTTTATCCTTGTCGGATGCAAGAGAGCCTACCCCTTGAAGGGCGGCTATTTGTCTGTTTAGGACGTTAGAGTTCGTTTGTTGTGATCAGCAACAACGAAATGATGCCAGTTTAGAGGCATGTTACCGTTTAGAGGTGTGTTTGTATGTTTTGAGTTCTAGAGACGAGGATTTCGTCTGGAACGTTTTGAGGAAAAGAATGTCCTTCGAGCGTTAGCGACGTCTCGCAGTGCTGAAGGTCGAGTTTCCCTTGTGCCGCATTTCGTGGTTGAAATGGTCGCGGGCTTTGGAGATATTTTGCGAATGTTCGCAGCCAGAAACTGTTGTTTCGGTTTAGACGCAGGACCAAGAGGTCGCGTAAGTTCGACCCAGGGAGAAGCGCCTACATTCACAGTGCTTCGTGAAGTGTTGGCCTTCCGGGATTTGTTTGTATTTATTAAGGATGACTCGTATAACTCTTGGAGCCTTGTCACGAGTGTTTCTTTTCATGCAGTGTTTACGGGGCGTATAGAACTTAATCGATTGACGATGAGTTTGAATCTTCCGTTAACCATATGGTTGTTAGGACTGAGTTTTGGTATGGAGAGTTTATCGTATGATTTCCGATTCTGGGTTATGCGACAAATTGCTTGCGTAATAGTCACTTGGCGTTCTATGAACAAATCGTGGATTGTTGTTTTTAGCCGTTAAGTGATTGAAGCGGTGGTCGCTCAGTAGCTTTGGATTGGCATGGAGGCTAGATTCAGCCGTATCGCCAAGGAAGTTGTTTGGTAAACGATCAGACCATGACCCTTATTAAGGTCATGTTAGTTTACGATTGTCCTTAATGGGGATGCCGAATTTAGGTCCGGGCTTTACGGAAGGGCGTAGTTGGCCGAGGGCCAAATAGCGTTTGCCGAGATAGACATGCCAAGCATAGCGGAGTTTTCTGAGTTACGGCTGATGGCTTTTAGAAACGATCTTCCACTTTAGGTTTCAGTTACACGATGAATGGTTCGTATAAAAATTTTTTTGTTATACGAAAGTAATGGATGACCGGTTTCATGGAGATAGAAAATCGCAGATTATTAAAGTAGCGATGTTTCCGCGGATTACACGGGAGATGTTTCCGCTATGATTTCGACCTTTGGACGAAAGCTGCTTCGAACTACTCGTGGAGTTTTACCGAAGGTTATTTCGTTATTTTCGTAGTTCACCGTCGTGCTATTAGTCTGACGTCGGTACACGTTTTTAGTTGCGAGTTTGCAACGAGAGGTGACATAGAGTTTTCAGGACTATGTTTGTAACGGTTGGGCTATGCCGCTAGCGTTCTTAAGATGAATCTTATTGCTGCGAGAGTTTTCTTTGTCAAAAGCGTTGTCTTGATGCTGAAGCAAAAATTTTTCGAAGATGGGATTATACGGATATAGTATACGTACCTACTTCCCCCTTTTTTTTTTACGAAAGAAAACGGGTTAGCCGTTCTTCCGAAGGCTTGTGTACGTTTTTTCTTTCTTTTAGGAAGCGGGATGAGTATGCTTTAAGAACGCGTGGCGATCGTTTGTCGGTTTTTCGAGAGACTAGATCGGCTTGCATGTTCTGCCTGGACAATCAAGGAACGATGGAACAAGACTAGAAATTTTGCCTAAGACTTAGCTTGCTAGACTATCCACCTAGGTCCTAAGTTCCCTAAATTCTACGGCAGTTTTTCAAGACGTTTTTGTTCCTGTCCTACAAAGAATTAAAACCTTTACCAAATTTTTCGAGAAAATAGTCTTTTGAAGGATTCGGCATTTCCGAAGGAATCCCATTTCCTCGTATAGTCGAGACGATTGGTGTTTAGAATAACCGTGATCGTACCAAACTTACAAAGATTGATCCGATCAAGCCAAGATGGGATCGGACCGGGCACGATAGGACCGAGACCAGGACGAGGGCCGTGGACCGGCGCCAGGCCGGGGTGCCGCCGGCGCCAGGCCGGGGTGCCGCCGGCGCCAGGCCGGGGTGCCGCCGGCGCCAGGCCAGCCCGCGTGACGGGTGCCGCCGGCGCCAGGCCGGGGTGCCGCCGGCGCCAGAACGGCTCGCGTGGCGCGTGCTGCCGGTGCCAGGCCATCTTGCCGTCCATGGGTTTTCCGTTGTTCGATCTTTCCCTCATTAGTCGTTCGTGCGGGAAATCTTTGAGTTTGGGAGGATCTTTAGCCGTAGATTTCGAGATAATCGTTTCTAATCCAACGAGGCTCCTCGAGTATCGGGATTGAGATGGACTTAGATTCGTAGACTTTCCGTCTTCAAGGGTTTGAGCAATGAGGCTTCGAACTTAGATTTTAGAATACGAACTTTGTTAAAAAATCGAGAAGGCTTTGCGGAAGAATCGTCGTGTTTCTCGAACAATCCAAACATGGGTTTAAGGGACCAAGATGTTGCCGTTGCCCGAGATCACGAGACGACTGCACGGATGGGCGCCAGGACCCTTGCCGCCGGCGCCAGGCCGGCCCGCGTGTCGCGTGCCGCCGGCGCCAGGCCGGCTCGCGTGTCGCGTGCCGCCGGCGCCAGGCCGGGGTGCCGCCGGCGCCAGGCCGGGGTGCCGCCGGGCGCCAGACCAGCCTGCGTGTCGCGTGCCGCCGGCGCCAGACCGGGGTGCCGCCGGCGCCAGGCCCGGCCCGCGTGTCGCGTGCCGCCGGCGCCAGGCCGGGGTGCCGCCGGGCGCCAGGCCGGCCCGCGTGTCGCGTGCCGCCGGCGCCAGGCCGGGGTGCCGCCGGCGCCAGGCCAGCTCGCGTGTCGCGTGCCGCCGGCGCCGTGTCCCGCGTCCGCCGATGCTGCTGTTGCTCGCCTTCGTTGATCCCGGGGCTCCACGGACTCAAAGATCGAGTTACGAAAACTCAGGCAAAGATGCATGGTACTGAGACAGGACCGGTCTCGTCCTATGACGGGACAGAGAGATCCTTCTCATGGGCGAGGTGCTCGAGACAGTGACATTGTTTTCTTCGTAAAATCTCAACGGAAGCTCCGATTGAGACGAAACGAAAACCATCTTGACCTAGACTCAAAGGAGAGCATAGTGAGGTTTCCACAGGCGAAGTGGCCATGGGCGAGGTGACCTTGGTGATGGTTGTTCTCGTCCACGGGCGAGGTGGCCGGGAGAGTGATTTTGTTCCCTTCGTAAAATCTCAACGGAAACTCCGATTGAGACGAAACGAAAGCCGCTTTGATCTAAACTCAAAGGATAACGAAGGTGAGTTCGCCCTGTGGCGAGGTAGCCATGTCGGAGGGTGAGGTGGCCTCGGTAATGTTTGTCCTTGCCCACGGCGAGGTGGCCAGGACAGTGACTTTGTTCTCTTCGTAAAATTTCAACGGAAACTTCGATTGAGATGAAACGAAAGCCATTTTAACCTAGACACAAAGGAGAACAAAGTGGGATCCTACTAAGGCAGACTGGGAAGACTGATCTTACCCTATGGTAAGTCGTCCTAGTAAGATTAAGCTCCGACCTCCTTTCGTTTTCCCGTTTATTCCTCGAGAGTTGTTTGTAAGAAGTACGGCAGTGGGAATCGGTGAACCGATTTGCCGTGCTTCTGTTCTGCGAGTAATATAGGGTTTCCCCAAGGTTTCAAGGAGAATAAGTTTTATTTTTCCGAGAGGTTCTCGAAAGAAACGTTTTTCGTAGAAACCTTGCTCGTTGCGATTTCTCTAACTTGGTAACAAGACGAATTTTTGGGGTTTGATAGATTTTATCGTTGCCCTTTCTGTTTAGATAGAGAAATTGCGAGCTCGTTTTCGTGCTCTTCCTGTGGCGGAAAGCCGCGGCTAGGTTTTTGATTTGCTCGAGCACCGTGGCGTTTGCGTAAGCGTTGGCCGTAGGAACAGTCGCTGCTGGAGTTGTTTTACCATCGTCGACGCAAACTGCAACTTTTTCTTTCATATTTCCGGACATCGGTTCGATCAAGCGCTTTGCGGCCGTATGAGTAAGAGTAATCCGTCCCCCCCCTCCTTCTAGCGCCAAACTGTGGGAACCGAAATTCACACCGTCAATTTTAATGAATAAGATTGCGGAGGAAAGCCAAGTTAACCCGACTTTCCTTGAAGGTCCGGATTCTCTGCGACAGCCAACGACAAGTGACCGAATAAATGCGGAAAAAGATTTGTTAAGTTTTGGGACTGGACCTTAAGAAAGGCTGCCTACGTACCCCTTTCGAGGATCAAGTCGGACGTAGTTCAGTTAGAAAGAATTGAACAAGAGATCGAACCGTCTGGGCGGGTTCGTCTAGTATGAGCGTTTGTCATAGAAACAGGCATGTCGAAGATAATGCCTAGGGTTTCTATGTGCGGAGCTCTTAGGTAAAAGAATTGTCCGATCCTTCCGAGAGGAGCGGAGATTTGCGAGCAGGAGGCGGCCAGACGTTCTAGGGCCTGGTTCGTCTAGTATGAGCGTTGGTCATAGAAGCGGGCATGTCGAAGGTAATGCCTAGGGTTTCTATGTGCGGAGCTCTGAGTAAAAGTATAGCTAGATCCTTCCGAGAGGAACGTGGGTCTGCGGAGAAGATAAAACTAGAACAAGAGGCGGCCAGACGTTCTGAGTCCTGCCTCGCTGGCCTAACCGCCTAAGTTCTAAGTTCTCTAAGCTAGCAGGATGCTCTAAGTCTCCAATCTAGGATTTTCGGATCTTCTTCTCTTCTGCCCTTGCTCTCCTTATATATCCACTCCAAGGTCGGTTTGCCTTAGGATGATGGACCTCGCCTTTGGGCCCAAGCTTATCTCTTCAGGAAGTATTCCATTTTCGTCGATCTTTGTAATTATCCTCGAGTTTTCGGTGACTTGATGTTTATCCGATGTTCGGGATATCGGACAAACCGTCATAGCCTGATTGGGCCTGAATTCCTAAATTCGTAAGTTAGTCCGTGGACTTATCTTAAGTCGTTAAACGTTTTAAACGATTTCTCGGAAAGACTATCTTTCTCGTAAAATAAACCGTATAACCTAAAGGATCGATGTTCAAGTTAATCGACCTTGTTTTATACGATATCTTCTACGAGAAATCCAATCCTTCTAGTTTTTGTCGTAAAACATCGAGGACGATTCCAATCGAGTCGTAGGATGTTTATTCCGTAGCCGTGATCGTCCCAAACTCATGATGATTGATCCAAACAAGCCAAGATGGGATCAGACCGAACACGATGGGACCGAGACCAGGACGAGGGCCGTCGACCGGCGCCAGGCCAGCCCGCGCGACGGGTGCCGCCGGCGCCAGGCCGGGTGCCGCCGGCGCCAGGCCGGGTGCCGCCGGCGCCAGGCAAGCCGCGCGACGGGTGCCGCCGGCGCCAGGCCGGGTGCCGCCGGCGCCAGGCCAGGTGCCGCCGGCGCCAGGCCAGCCCGTGCGATGGGTGCCGCCGGCGCCAGGCCAGCCCGTGCGACGGGTGCCGCCGGCACCAGGCCGGGTGCCTGCCGGCGCCAGGCCGGCCCGCGTCACGGGTGCCGCCGGCGCCAGGCCAGCCCGGGTGACGGGTGCTGCCGGCGCCAGGCCGGGTGCCGCCGGCGCCAGGCCAGCCCGTGCGACAGGTGCCGCCGGCGCCAGGCCGGGTGCCGCCGGCGCCAGGCCAGCCCGTGCGACGGGTGCCGCCGGCGCCAGGCCAGCCCGGGTTGACGGGTGCCGCCGGCGCCAGGCCGGGTGCCGCCGGCGCCAGGCCGGGTGCCGCCGGCGCCAGGCCAGCCCGTGCGACGGGTGCCGCCGGCGCCAGGCCGGGTGCCGCCGGCGCCAGGCCGGCCCGCGTCACGGGTGCCGCCGGCGCCAGGCCAGCCCGCGTGTCGGGTGCCGCCGGCGCCAGTCCGGCCTGCGTAGCGCGTGCCGCCGGCGCCAGGCCGGGGTGCCGCCGGCGCCAGGCTGTAGATCTCGGCGAGGGCTTCGATTTGATATCTTGATCGTTTTCTGGTTCCTCACGGTTTGAGAGAACGACCTCTTCGAAGTTTCGAGGCAGATTCTTTTATGTTTAGGGTTTTTGTGGTGATCGAATCTTGATGTCCTTGGGCGAGCGGACCGATCTTTCCGGGGACTCTCGTCCGCGCACGCCCGTAGTCTTCCAATCTCACAGAGAGTGGATATTCTAATTTGAGAAAATCTCGTATAACTCCTTTTAGAAATTATCCGAGACTTTTTTGTTTCAAGAAATACTTTCTAGAGACTTTCAGTCATTGATTTCGTCGCGACCGATTTTGACACCCAACATAGCTCTCTTGGGAGGAGCCTGCTTGTTAGCACCATCAGTTACACTGTCCCCAACAGCTGATCTCTTTCCATCCTCTTGCTTGCTTGTGAGCACCATCAGCCACACCCCTTATCAGCAACAACTCTCTTCCCATCTTTCTTGGCTTGTGCTTTCTTCCTTAGCATTGCCAAAGCTTGCTGGCGGCGCTCCTCTTCTGACCAGGCTGTGAACCCAAAGATTTCCCAACTGAGCAGTGTGTCTTGCTGCACGCTCTTGCTTCTCAAACGGACCAGACCACCTTGACTTAAGCTTCCCTGGAAATAACTTCAGTCTAGAGTTGTAGAGAAGAACTTGATCTCCAGCCTTGAACTCTCTCTTGAGGATGTGCCTGTCATGGAGGCCTTATCTTTTTCCTTGTAATCCTTGAATTCTCAAAGGCATCCATCCTTATCTCATCCAGTTCATTGAGTAAGAAGTCTCTTCTCCTTTGCATTCTTGATGTCAAAGTTTAGAAGCTTCACAGCCCACAATGCCTTGTCTTCAAAGCTCAACTAGCAATGGCAAGATTTCCCATAGACAAGGTTGAAAGGAGTAGTGCCCAGAGGAGTCTTAAGGCTGTTCTATATGCCCCAAAGAGCATCATTAAGCTTGTCTGACCAATCCTCCTTCCTTTTTGTTCCACAACCTTCTCCAAGATGCCTTTGATTTGCTTGTTGTGAGACCTCCACTTGGCCACTTGTTTGAGGGTATGGTGTTTGAGTGTTAAACTGGTCGAACAATTGAAAGAGACAGAAGGCGGGGCGAGACCAAGACGTTTCTATAGATCTGAGAGATTGTGATTACAAATGGAGAAGAGTGACTAACAGTCTGTAAATAACAAGTCGGCGAGTATCTATGAATATCGGTTTCCTGCGAAACGCGTGTGGTGTGGCGGTGAGTGTTGGGCTGCTCTAAGTGAGGTATGTAAGGTCTCGAGTCTGGATCCCCACCTGCAAGCTGTCGGCCCTCCTTTCTAGGCGGTCAGGTGGGTCGCCCGAACGCTATGCCCGTTCTTTGCTATTCTTTCCTGGGCTACTTGCTTCTTCTTCCGGTAGTTCCCCGGGGGCCCCTTGGGTATCCCTCCTTCCTCTCCCTACGCCCTCTTGATCATAATCTATGGTGCCTTATTCTTCCAAATGGGCCGAGGAGAACTCCTTTTGCCATCGGGTTCTGCAAACGCGCCAGCCTCTTTTAACGCTACTTGGGCGAATCAGGATTGGCGCCGATATGTTCTCCCCAGCCTGCCGTTCGCGGTCTTCGGTTAGGGTTTCGCTGTCCTCAGCCGGCGGGCTGTGCGGGTATTGGTGCGGCCCGCACGTCGGTGTGGGCGGCCAGCGCCTGTTTGGTCCAAGGAGGGGGCTTCCTGACCCCCACCATGCTTTACCGCCTTGCCGTTCCTCTTCACGCGCCTCCTCCCCACACTTGGTCTTCTTCTCCTCCCTCATGCACTCCTCCCCTCGCCATTGCGTGTGGCTTCTGACAGGTGGCACGCACCCTTCCCTCACGTTTACGTTCGAGGAAAATGGTATAACCATTGAGGGTAGCGCAAATGGAATGGGCATGGCGAAACATCCCGTGCGCGGCCGTCGTCGGCTGTGCGGGCGGCAAA